>JAVXUP010000015.1:727500-1330070 GCA_033070095.1 Escallonia herrerae
GTTAGATGTGATAAGAAGAGGGGTTAAGGGAGTTTTACACCAAGTAAAAATTTAACTCTCCAGCCTTGCTCGGCTGGTTCATCTCGAGGCAAAAATCTACCACGTCAGCAGGGAGTTAGAGATTGGCCTTAGAACAAGTCTCAACTAA
Organism: Escallonia herrerae; assembly: GCA_033070095.1. Taxonomy (NCBI): domain Eukaryota; kingdom Viridiplantae; phylum Streptophyta; class Magnoliopsida; order Escalloniales; family Escalloniaceae; genus Escallonia; species Escallonia herrerae. Next base: position 727,649 of record JAVXUP010000015.1, read on the forward strand.
AGGCTCATTTGCACAGAAGAAGTTAGTGATCGTCAATCAAACTACTGAATCAATGGCAACGATGACTATATGACACATGTTCAGTTCTGAACAAAGGAAAGACATGTGACGTTTATATACAGGTCATGAAGTTTTAACTATGTAACGTGTCAGCACGAAATAGATGTAAAAACATGACAAAGGCTGGATGAAAACTTGAACAAGATGAAACAAGACTTTATCCGGTCTCAATATGCGGTAAAAGTCAGAACAAATCAATAAAGCTTAATGTGAGCAAAACGGTAAAACGGGCACGCTGAAACAAGTGGCAGGTCCAAATTGGATTGACTTGAAATGGTTGCAAGCGTAACTACAAAAGTCATAAATGTTGTATCAATTGACCATATTTAGCACCAAACACAAGTTAGCTCCTATTTTATATTAGCACACTTTCGTTTACCTTGGTAAATATGTTATCGTATGTACATCAAACCAAAGTTCGACTCATTTAAATAGTCAACAAAGGGTATCAAATCTTTGAATTGAAGCTTTTGCTCCATACATTCAAAATTTATAAGAATTCGATCATTATAAAAACGATGAAGATATATTGCCTGTGCTCAATGGATTTATATGCTTGGTTTTAGGAGTGTGAATAAATTAGGTAGGAATAGATCTAAATTAAATAACTAAAAAAAATTCTAAATTAAAAAAATTCTAAAGATATTTCACATCCCTCAAATATTTTTGTGAAAGAAGTTAGAAGACACATCCTCCCAAATAATAGAAAGTTTAAACTATTAGAAAATTACATTAACACGTGGTCCAGTCAAGATCTGGCGGCATGCATAGTATAATATCGACAAAACAAAGCGACACGTGCCAAAGCGTTTTACAAGATAGAAATTATAATACGAAGAATACAAGAATCTTATATGATATTCAATTTGCAGTGAAGAGGTATCGTATAGTCCGATATGGAAAGAGACGGCGCGGATGAAGACCGCGCAAAACAATCAGCAATCCTCAGTCACTCCACATCCAGGGATGCTGCCAGAGAATTTCGTTATTTTGTTGACGACTGCTTTGCTATATCTTTTGTTTCATCATCACTTGAATTAATATGGTTGTAAACAAGAACTAAATTCCCATCCTAGTAATTTTTTGGGTAACCAGACAAAGTGGGCGGAACAACGGTTGAAGTATCAGTTGAAATGAATTGAAAAAACGATCCGGGATGATTAGTCTAGAAACCGTAGACCGGAGTATATCTTCTGTTAGGATCCGCATCCCCTGCTGTAATCCTAGTTACAGCAGGGGTGTTGTACTCCTGTTACAGCCATTGGATCGAGATAAGTGTATGATAACGGCTGAGATGAAGCCACGTCACCAGATTATAGCCATTATTCTCTCTCCATTAATGACTCTCTCTCTCTCCAAACCCATCTGCTGACGATAATTTCAACGCCCTCCACTTTCCAGGGAGGTGGGTTCATCTCACCGTCCGGCTACGCAACCACATCTCGGATTCTCCTTCGCAAATCGAAGCGGCCTGAAATCAGAGATTCTCTCCCCAAACCCAGTCGTCTCTCCATCTCTCTTTCCTCGATTCCATTTGCCGGCCGCGACGACTCCTCGACCTTCCGGCGGTGACAACGATTCAACTCATCTTCCGACAAAGCGATCTACATCGAAGCGGCCTAAAATCCCGTCTCCGCCATGTAAGAACCTTCATCCACCGGTGACGACACAGCCGGACGATGCACCTTCTGACACCTCGTGCCTCCCCCACCTTCTGGCGACGCCGATCGACACTACTTCATCTCCTCCAAAAATAGATCTACACTGCCATGGAAGACCCTTTCTCGTCAACACCTTCGGCCACACCCTTTCTCTCAATGGGCGCTGAAATCACTCCACGGTTGCTGAAATCAATCCATGGGCAATGTCCTCGAAACCGAACCTTCCGGCGACGACATAGCTTGACAGCAACTTCCGGCAGCAGCTATTTGCGGAGTGTGCTGTCTATTTGCAGATTAGTTGCTTGGGTTAGCTATATTGTATTTACATTAAGATTAGTGCGATTTCTTTATTGTTTTCTGCCATGAGAATCCCTTGTTTGATGGATAATCTGTCATCGGTAGATGGAATTGGGGGGAGAGAGAGAGTGAGAGTGAAGTGTCGTTGGTTTGGGTAAGCGCAAAGTAAATGTTGTGAATATATAGCGGGTGATGTGGCTTCACCAGAGCCTTTCTCTTCCACCTAATTCAATAGCACTAGGACTACGGCATGCCTATTGTAATCCTAGCTACAGCAGGTGTAACCCTAACTACGGTAGGCAATCCGGATCCCTTATGTTAATAGACGGTAAAAAAGGAACATAGAAAAGTATTGTTGTCGGGTTCCCTGATTAGATCTTTTCAGAAAAAGAGGAGGACCACGGCCCTTTGCCACCGGTGGCAGCAACTAACAATTTGGCCAAAGAGTTGGTACGGACAGAACAGCCTGCGAACTCGAATCGGAAGAACACAACAGGCTCCACCAGCTATCACTTGATTTCAAAATAAAATCCAGTAAGATTTTTCCATCCCCTCTTGACAAAGCCCCGTGTATACATCAAAATCTGTAAAACGTAGTTCTGATGGATAAGCAAAAAACAAGTAAATGAAACCTGGAAAAGGGAACTCAAAACATGATCTTCTCCTTCCTAACCCAGCCACTGGAAGGCAACAACCTCCGGCGGTGCCGCCGCCGAACCACCAAAAGCAGGGCTGTTGCAGACGCTGCTGTCAGACTGCGATATCATTGTCCTCTGCAGAACCCCAGACGGCGATGACACCGTGGTAGTCGGTGGGCTAATCCCGCCGGGAGACGCCGGACCGGTGCTGGGTCTCAGCACCTCGGCTAGTGGCCCACCGACTGTTGCACTGGTCCCCACCCAAGAAACCGGGTTAGGACCCAAACCCGTTTGGATCTGACCCATTTCATCCTCATCAAGCGCATCCCCAGCCGCCATTGCCATCGAGAGAGTGAGGGAAGACGGCGACAGGTTTCCCCGAGTCGACACAGTGGGTGAGTCGTGGTCCTTGTTGTGGTTTTCGTTGGACCAGGCATCTATGAAGCTCCTTGTGGTATCAATCTGTGGGTGGTGGTTATCAAACGAGACCAAATCAGGGTCCAGAAAGAAATTGAACTCGTCGTTTTGTTGGATTATACCCTGGGAACTACCATACTTCGTGTAAGATTCTAAGTTTAGTGGCTCCAAATCCCTGTAGTCACTGGTGTTGTAAATCGAACCCTCTGTTCTGAATCCCATGTTTGCCTTCACCGGGTTCAGCCACTGTTGCTCAGATGATGGGTCTATCGTCACCATTTCACCTTCCGCTACCCCATCAAAACCGCTACAGAATTTTAATTGAGAACAGTCAATAAAACAACCGAAAAATCCCAATAAGATTACAAAAACAAAAGAAAAACCATTTACTCATGCCTGTTGGGTACAAGAATTTTGGTATCCGCAAAAAAGGGGATGGTCTCGGTTGATGGAATGGTGGTGGATCTGCAAAACTTAGGTGGCGGAACAGCCGGGGACGGAGGAGGAACGTTGTGGAGGCGGGTCTTCTTGTTAGCTGTGGTGGTGGTGGTGGTGGTTCCAGGGCCACCATGAACTTCCACATGCTTTCTTGAACGGGGACGGCCTCTGTGCATGTGACGTTCACAGTACTTGTGATGGGGCGCCACATCTCTCGAGCACCTCCATTTCTTGCCGTCCGTTCTTCTGCACCTCCCTGGCTCCGGATCGTTGTTGTTTGACGAGTTCAGGTTGTACATTGAACCAAAACTCACTGCCCTCAATCAAGACAAAAGAAAAGAACGAATCAAATCAGAAAATTAGACAGCAAAACAAACCCAAATCAACAAGTCAGAGACACGGGAGAAAAAGAAAGGGTTTTTACAGGGGAAAGCTAGAACAGAAGGGTCTGGGGAAATGGGTAAGAGGAGATCAGGCGGCACAGGAACAGAGGCCATCATGTACTTATAAACCATTGCTTGTCTCTCTAGCTCCTTCCACTGAGCCCATGTGAAGGGAAAACCCAAGTTTGCTGGCATCCCTCCTGCTAAAACAAACAAAAAACCCTTTTCATTTCAAGCTTCCTTCACTTCGGCAGAGAGAGATTTTGCGCAAGAAAAAGTTAGCTAAATACCTGTCGAATTGAAGGCTGGGGTGGAGGTAGGAATGTCAGAAGGCTGCACGCAAGTCCTTACAAAAACAGCAGCAGCAGCAGCAGCATCATCACGGTATGTATTGCTACCGCTACGAATAAACCTGCGACCCACCACCTCTTCAGTACCATAGCCACAAGTGGGACCACCAGCATCACCAGACGATAATGGACGGTGATGATCGTGATGATGATGAGCACTCATGATTTCAGAAGGGAATGATTCGGCAGGCTGCAACTTGACATTCAAACCAACAACGGCAGCATCACTGTCCGTAGCTGATGATGCCTGCTTGTCTGGAACGCCAAAGCTACTGGTACGAGTACCCACTCCGTTATCCGAACCCATAGAGGAAAGTTTACTACTTTCTTAAACGGGAAACTGACTCTACGCCCTTTTCAATCAACCAGAAAACAGAATCAGAAGAACAAGAAAGGGCAAGAAAACCCCACCAAATCTCTAAACCCCGTTTTGTGTGCAATCTTGGAAAGCTATCTGTTGCTGGGTTTTCAAGGCACCGGTCCACACAGACACACACAATCTCTCAACTGTGAGGGTCTTTTAACAGATGGGCTGCCGCCTTTATCGGCCTTCGCTTTGCTTCCATGCTTCCAACATTCGCACCGTCGGAGACATACTATACAAGTAAAGGCAGGTCTCTCTCTCCCTCTCTCTCTCTTATAATTGCAGTGTCTATCGTTTTCTGCGGGGTAAGGGGTCAGTGAGGTTATTATATATATTCCAAGATATACATAAGGATCTGGAGACCCTTTTTCCAAAAACTTGAGCTATGCATAGCTTATATATTATACTGTAGGATCGGAGTACATGTCCTAGATCCCAATCCGTCAACATCGTGTATATCTTACTTGTACTCTTGATCTTCAATATTTCTTTTGAAGTTTCACATCAAACCATATTTGAATTCGTAATTAGTTCTTATGCCGGTTAAGCTAGCTTATCTTCTTTTTGAGCTAGCTAGTGTTTGAGCAAGTATACCAGGTCATGCGTTTGTTATCTATTTATATCGGTGTTAAAGTTTTATATCGATTACATGTAAAGATTGAAATAGATTCTTTTGTCCAGTAGGTTTCTCCTTCTAACATTTGATTTGAACATCAAACTTTTATAATGTTTTGAACTTTTTATGGTATGTAATTCATGCATTCTTCCTAACATGGACTACATATAACTACTTATGCAAATCACTTTTTGATGTATTTGAATGGAAAAAAATATCAATACGAAGGTTAGAACGATGCCATAATACGATGAAAATAAAAATAAAGCATGACAAGATTTTCTTGAATTTCAAAACCTTATACGTAGCATGTCTTGTTAAAACGTGCAACAAAATTTTTTTCCTAAGTAGGATGAGAATTATATTGTTTCTTCAAGCAAATATTTCCTCTGTCCCTAAATATTTGATCTTTTTTTTTTGAGTTGTTTCAAAAAAATTGACTACTTTCTAAATTAAGAAAAATTATATAAGTGTTTTCACATGTTTACCTTTCTTATACCATTTTTTATTCCATCAATCCATTTTTCTTTCTACTTGCCCACTTTAATTATTCCTTCCTCGCTCTCTCTTTTCTCTCTGTTGGGATAAAATAAAAAACTTATAAAATATAATATTTCATATTTAAAATAAGTATGCAAGTCAAACACGATCAATTGAAAACGAATAGAGAAAATATTATTTTTAAATGGCGCTTTGACCACAAATTCAATCTTTCGTATCCACGTTTTAGTGCAAATTATACTCACAAAAAGTGGACTCGCATGTGGTACAAAGTATAGAATCAAGGCACTCCCTCGTCATTGTCAAAATGAAACATTACAGAGTTCCTTTCATTGAAAAGGTCCATTGGTATGCTACAGTTTTAGATGTACATTCCATCGTCCAAATTTGTCAAAAATCAATCTCGTCTTTGTTTACTTTGTCTGAACGATAGTATCAAAATTAGGTCACATGCAGTGCATTAAAATTTTCTCTTCAAGCAAGTAAAAGATGAAACATTATCGTCCAACTTAAGCTTCATTCTAATCATTTAAGTTTTGTATTTTCTGATAAAGTCTGTTTATATATATATATATAGCTATTTCATAAAAATATTAACTATAAAAAGAAATTCGAATAGGCTTAATTCGCATAATTGCTTCGTCTGGGTCGTGGTGCACAAGCGCTGGGTTGGACAGTAGCCGAGCAGTGTATGGAAAGCTATCGGGAATTAAAGGTGATGTGACAAGACATAGAAGCAAATGGGGACCACATGAATGGGTAAATTTTTGTGTCCCATAATTATGAGAAATATAGATCGGAGTTGGTTTGGATTGAGAGGACGGCGATAAGACATGTCGCCCAAATTGGGGGCTCCTCGTATCCTTCCCTTTTTATTTGTTGAAAAAACGGCTGATTTCTTGACCTGCATTTATTTACGTATATGTCTCAAATTTTGAGTTTCTCCTTACTCCCACCTACTGTAATAAATATTTTTTTTCATATCGTACGTTCGGATTTTATGAATGTTTCCGTGTGATTATGCCTCGGTTGAGAAGTAAAAAATTCATATAACTATGCTGTGGGGGAGAGCATTTTTAAAATAAAATCAATCTTGAGGTCCTTAAAGAATGGACCCAACTCACTTTCGAGAATGTGAGTAGTCCTGGTCACTCTTCTCTCATGCTACACGACATTTAGATTTTCTCGTACGGTGCGATGGTTACTAAGAGATCGAGTTGCGCTCTCCATGGCACAAGTGCAATTTTCTTTTGTGAACTAATGTCAAGAGGGTCACTTAAAACTTTTACCCTAGCACTCTGGTGGTCTGCTTCAATTTCGTCATGGCGATCCATCCCAAGCACGACCAGACTATATACACGTTAAATTTTTATCATAAAAATTAGAGTGCAAAATTCTTTATTTGAACATGAATTACAGTAGAGGTGATGGGGGAGAGAGTAGTGGTTGAGTTGGATTGGATCGGATTGGACACAAAGTCCAAAAGGAAGGTGAGAAAAGGAGAGAGACAGCTGTCGAAAAAGGGTTGTCTCCGTCCAATCCATCACATGCACCCCCAAAAAGGTCCATATACCCCTTCCTGCCTTCCTTTCCTTGCTCTTATCTTTCCCAAGTCTCATGGCATCGTGTGATATATATATATATATATATATATATATATATATATATACATACACACACACACATACATGCACACACATATATGAAGGATATGCTTTTTTTTAAAAGATGATTTACTTTATCTTACATACAATAAAATGAAGGAAACCGAATTGATTTAAATGTTAAGCGCGATTTATATGCCAAGTGTCCTTATGTTGGGCGTTTTTTAACCGTTTAATTCTTTTAGAATATATATCATAAATTAACATGGTTGTTGCGTGAGTTATGCTTTGCATATTTGATTCTCCTTTATAATACTAGTACAATTTGCACTGTAGTGATTTATTTCCTGATCATTTGGCATAAATTTTTAAAGCAGATAGTAACTTAACAATATAAGAACTTTAATTTTTATTATTTGAGCTTCACTTAATTTGGCATGAGTTTTTAAAGTAGATAGTACGTAACTTAACAATGTAAGAACTCTGAATTTTATTATTTGAGCTTGACTTTCATGTCAAAAGTCTCTTAATTATCCCTGCATATGATTTCTAGTGCCCGCTTATGGTGCTCAAATGCTAAAAACGAAACTCCAAAATAACTTCTTTTACTGATGTTTTCAAGTTTTTGCCGATGGATAATGTGCATTCGACAAAAAAGGAACAAGGGGGAGATAAGGTTTATGTCACCGGCCAAGCAACAAGGGAATAACAGCAGCAGGGGCCATAGCAGTGTTCTGTGATTTCTAAGCTACCACCTCCAAGGAAACACCAAAGCATGAAGCTGCTATAATGATTTTTTATATAATAAAAAAAAAGTCTATTTCTTCTATGCTCTCTCTCTCTCTCTTAAATTTTTTTTTTAAAAGCACATAGAATTGGGTTAGGCTATGGCGCATAGTACATCCTTTGAAAAAATTTACCATTCATTGAGCAAATATTTTTTTTTACAATTAATCAGTAAATATTACAAAGTAATCAAGCGTAGTGATTTTGGAAACTATTAATGTTTTTTTGCAAATTCATGGGTAGTTTTCTGGGACCCATTAAGATGAAAGACCATTGATCATATGCTAGTAAATTTTGATATGCGCATTTTGCTCAATAAATAGTAAATCACATTTTTGCTCATAAATAGTAAATCAAGAACGTACGATGATGCGTTCCAAACCACTAGAAATGCCCTATGAATGTCGATTTTTGTACAAAATAATGCTCTTAAAGAATTCTAGCCCCTTCGCTTTATTAGATAGAAGATGTTTCGGCCATAAATAGGCACGAATGACGAAAGCGCTGGACTTGATCTCAGTAGGTCTTACAATTGATGGCATCCTATGAAAGCGGAGTGCTATGGTTTGAGGACCAATGCATGTGATGCTAAAGTCACGTTCGCTTGGCAAGTATACAACTTACCCTGTTTCGGATTCACTATCCTCACCATGAATGATGCCTGTGTTGGAGTCAGTCCCCCTCAATCATGGTTGTAGACTTAGACATTCCAAGTCCCCCATACAAACTCAGAGTTTCATAGGCATCCTGGGCTCTCCAAGCATCTTCCCCAGTGCAAACTCCTGGTGTGTTCCATTTTGTTTCTCTGATTTGGGATTGGGAGAAATAGGAGGAGAAGGGTGGGGCCTAGAAGGTTATGTAGATCTCCAACGCACATATAAGCCTTCTCCAACTCAAAATATCAAATCCATCATCGACACGAAAGGTGGCACGTATTTGATCAAAAGCTACCACCCAACTAGATTGGTGTCACAGATTTGCAGTCACTTTTGAGAAGTTAAAAATACTTGATAAAAAAGATGAAGATAAAGACCGCTTCTGGTTTGAAAAATCAAAGATGAAGATAAAGACCGCTTCTGGTTTGAAAAACCTCTTGTGACCCTTCTTTTCGATTATAAACGATGGAATCGACCATTACGATACATAAAAAATAATAGGGCTGTCAAAAATGAAATATCACAATATTTATCTTATACCTGTCGAAGTGATGGAAAACAAAGATATCCTTTACATATCCACCCAATTAGTCAAATCAATGTGTAATACAAAGGTAAACTTTTTGTTGCAATAAGCGCAAATGCCTGTGTGTCTCTTGTAGCTTGTACAATCATAGTTCATTAAGGAGATAATGATTTAGTTCAAAATAAGTTGCAGGTTTCTAGCTGTTGACGACTCGTGATGGCCGAATCTAGCAGATGAGAACCAAAGAATGACGGTGAAATTTTTTTTCGTGCGGACTAACAAAGTGAAACCAATTGGAGTTGCTATTGGCACTCCGTTTTGGCAGATGGCACCAGTGCAGCTACAGAGGATTGTACCTGATGCAGGAATTGACTGTACTGCCATTATGCATAGTATGAGTGCCAATGGGCTACCCTTCTTAATCTGAAGTATGCAATTATGTCCAGAGGCTGGATCTTTTTCAAGGTGCAAGACCCTTCTCTTCAGCCGTAAAATCTGGAACTCTTGTAGCAAACCTGGAGTTGAACAAACATGATTGTCATGTTCGCCACTCACAATTCTTGACACTTCGAGTAAGGCATTTTATTTGTAAATCTGGGCTTTCTTGTACCACCCTCAGTCCCCACTGAAGGTGATGAAGAAAAGTAAACCAACTAGGTCCTACTTATTGTCATCGAGGAAATACATGACCAGAAAAGAAAGACAAAATGTCAAGATCAAGTGATCGGAATTGCATGCCAGAAGAATGTACGAAGAATCAAATCATTAAGACGTCTAGGAATTGCATGCCAGAAGAACGTACGAAGAATCAAATCATTAAGACGTTATCAAGACGGTGGTGTTTAGGAGTCCAAGTATGAAAGGAAAAGCATGCACAGCGATAATGGACTTGGGATGTTCATTTAGCAGGTCAGATACCCTGACAATAATCGACAACCCCAAAGACCAGCAAAAGCCAACACACATGCGCGCGCACAAACACAGAAATATACACTTGTGAGAGAGATCATGCTGAAAAGTCACAAGCACAGCTTGCAATCTACCTACAAAACAAAGTTGGCAATGTATAAAGGATTTCATCCATTGACTTCTAATGCTTGCTACTCCCAATCAACAACAGGGTAGTTGTTTTTGGCCCTTGCACATTTGGCTTTTAACAAAGTAGTAGGAGCATTTCGAAGGGTTTCATCCCATTTGTTTCTAAGCTCGAATTATAAATGAATGCGGGTGTTTAGAACATGAAAGAAATAAGGAGTCATAAGCAAGTAAGGAAGTTGCACGAATATTACTTATTCCATGCTTGATAAACCACAACTAACTACTTTTACAAGGATATGTAGAATTTGAGAAGGCGTTCAAGTAAACCAGTAACATTGTAAATAAAGTGCAAAAGGTATATAGGATGAAAACGGGTTCTGTCTGAAAATCCTACCTTTGACTTGCTATTTGCATCTTCGAGCTCAAACTGGAAAGATCACAATTCAACTTCATCTTCTAGCTTGAGTGCCTCAGCAGCTGCTTCCTCCTCTTCATCATCGATTGCGAAGTACGGGTTGTGAGTCTTAGGCCTGAAATTGTACCCGGTAAAAACATAAAAAGCAAGTGTAGCCAATTCACCAGCCACCACACTTGTCCACTCATAACGATACGAAGTAGTCGTCTCCAAAGCATAGACCACAACGCGAGTGAAGTAAATGTAACATATGACAACAACGTAATACTGTCTGAACAACGTCAACTTCATCAAATTGACCGCGGCTTTCCCGTCTGTCCGAGCCACCTCACACAAATTCTTGATTGACCACACAATCGGGAACAGCACCGCACAGCAACACACGATGTCAACAAGCAAAAACACCTTCTTCCAAGTATATGAATCGTGCCCAAACGGACCGTCTCGTCAATCACGATTCACGACCTGCGCGACATTTGCTACGACTTGCAACGGTATCACAATCATCAGAACCTTCTTCTCCTTCCCATGCAAGTACGGCTTCAAAAACGACCACCCCGTCCCAATCAAAACGATCAGTGTAAACAGTGTAATCCCCTTCAAGAAACTAAATATGTAAAACAACACATCCCACCCAGATGCGCACTGCCCGTCCTTTTAATATACGACTTATCTTCCGTCTCACACAACAGATTAAACGCTTTCAAGAGCACGACCGCAAGCATAAAGAAATGTATCCGATAAACCGACAACCTTTTACTATGTAATGTATAAATCCATACGCCAGCCATCGACAAATATACCATGAAAAACAAGAAGTAAATCCAGGGGAGGTTTGTTTTACCGGCAGATAAGTACACGCGCCGTCCGTTTTGGGGGTCAACATTGTACATAGCTGATCGTACATCCATTGATACGCGTAGATTGGGGACGCAATTGGCGAACGGGAGGGTGAACTGATTGGCATCGTTGACTTGGAAAGAAGTGGAAAATTGGTCGACCGGGGGGTTTAAATGGTCGAGAGTGAAGATGGGCTTGACGAACTTGGAGTTGAGGGAGCACTGGATTTCGTTGTTCTGGAGCTGTTCAATAACGTGGAGCCAGGAGTCCCGGGTGCAGAGGAAGAATCCGGATAGGGAGAGATCGGGTTTCGGGTCTCCGTCCGGGGGTGGAGATGTGGAACTTGGTGACGTTGGGGTCGAGCTGGCCGGTGTGGGTGAAGCCGAATTCGTCGAAGGGGATGGTGGAGCGGGAGTCGGAGCGGAGGGTGGTGGTGCGGATTTCGGCGAGGGTGGTGGTGCGGAGGAGGGAGCGGCGGATTGCGGCAGCGGCGGCCATGATTTGGATTCTGGTGTAGGGGAACGGGGGAGTAGGGGAAGGATTCGGAGTTAAACACGAGAAAGAAGGCCACCGGCAGGAGGAGACTTGGTAAAGTCAGTCGATGGGAAGTTCGGTTGAAGAAGAATAGTCGACAATAACTGAAATTTGGTTTACAAGGCAAGTGCCGTGGACATAAGGCAACAAGGATCCTTTGGCAACGATTTTGACAAAAAAATCGTCACTAAAAATTATATTAAACTCTAACCCATTTTGTAAAATTCACAGTTTCAACTACTTTTGTCAAAACTTCTCTTACAAAATCCTTATGCACAGAATCTTTGAAGTTTTTGGCACCGGCTTATGTAGTTTACTGGCCACTTTTTGGTAGAAATCAAGTGCAACAACCAACACCGCTAGCTCCCTTTCCAATTCAGTGGACCTAAAATTCAGAGTAAAGTTATTTTGAAGGACGCATTGCTTAGTGGTGACCCGTAGAACTTTAGATGCCTGGGACAAAAGAGAGTCCCTCTGATTAAAATTGCGTTAAACTTCTTGTATGCAATTAGGAATGCTTCTTCGAGCCATCTCTCAAGTCTAGAGAAAATCAGTCATGTATGTTTTCGAATTAGAGAGAAGATTCACTATGTAACCCGAACGTTGTAATCAGCCATGTATGTTCTCGTTGTAGAATCTACTTTGACAAGGCAAGCTTGCAGATCGCATCACATGTCCCATTTGATCTCTGAACTATAGTGTTAAACAACATTTTATACCTTCTACAACAATGATTGTTTCATAAACATATCCTTAAAGAAACAGTTAGTACAATTATTGGGTAGGAAAGGTAAAAATTCCAATAACCCACTGGAATGAAGGAAAAAAAAAATGGCGAAGTTAGTGCCACGCCCACATGGATCTATTCTGCTGCTTCCACGTGTTCTGACGCTTCAACTTCCCTCGATTTTTCCAGAGCAGAAATGCGGCCACCCAAAGATTCTTGGAGTCCCTTCATCTTGAGAAAGAGAGGGGGAAAACATAGTAATCAGCTAAGTGTGTAAAGACAGTAGCTTGTTACAAGCAAAAAAAAAGAATAATCATGGTACTATTTGAACAATTTTGATCATCTGACCGATCCTTTCTGTTTCAAATTTATGAATGAGTTTGACGGATCACAACAAGAGGATAGAAGTTTCACTGGTTCCAGAAAATATTTTCTGCCAGCATCTAAGGAAACAAATATTCAAGCATTGGCACCCGATCATATAGGTTTCTTCGAATGGCATACTTGCTAATCCTCAATGTTCACTTGTCAAACAAGTTAAATCAGTACCCAGTAGAAACTTGATAAACAATTCCATATCATATCAGAAATTGACCAAGTGAGCCTGAGCAACATATAATAGGCACCTTGGCAACTGTTAGGCCACTCAACTAAGAAAAACTCAACAAGTGTCTGATGTAGAGTTAGAACGTTGTAATCACCGCAAACCAGAAGACGTGTGGTAGGGTAATTACTGGCGTAAAATCATATGATTCCACATTCCAGAGTTCAGAAAACACTATTTCTTTTGTCTAGAATTTTAACTTGGAAGAGGGGTGCTGAGAAATTGCTCCAGATTTCTAAATTTTTCAGGCAAACTAAACTTGTGAGATTAAAACCCTTGTGTTGGGTCACTAACCTGAACTACGAGAATTAGATATACTCATCAATATAACAAAAAAGTAGTACATAAGTGATTGCTTTTATTAATGTAGCTTAATATAAACAAGTAATAGCATAACACTGACTAGTAATTGCACATAAACACATTAGGCTAGAAAGGGATGGGAATATTAGTGTCACACGAAACAAGCTATACAACTCTGATCTAAAGACATAGGCAAATAAGTACATAAACACTGAAGCACCTTTGGGTGTCTAGCGCGGTGTGTATAAAGGAGTCAGAATCTATACAGATAACCTTCACACTAGGTATCCTAAATTTAGGAGTGCCTTCAGAAGAAGCTCCTACTTTGATGCCGCCAACTGTAGAAAACAACTTGTTTGACATTTGCATGGGAGATTCTCCGATGGTTTCGTATCCGCTAGGGCCTCGCATCTCTCTTACAATGACTCCGAAGCACCTTGCTGGGAGGCATATCTCAATGGCAACAAAGACACGCTACTATCCCAAAAATTACATGGACTCCGCAAAGAGAAATGTCCAAATGTCGAAACTGGGTGCGAACATGTCTTTAACTGGGTGTGAACATGTCTTTCTATATTCAGTTCTGTGTCTGTTCCGGGAGGTTTGCATCTCCATTTTTTTTTTCTTTTTTGATAAGTTTCGCATCCCCGTATGTCAAACTGAACCTTATTTAAAAGAGAAAACATAATTAGGGGGAGTTTGGTAGTCTATATTGGCTCATCCACTTTTCCACTCGATGCCTTTATACATAATGTTGAAGAATTTAAACCTTATTCTTGAGATGACTGCTATTTTCCAAATGTTTCTATTAAACATAAACCTTAAGCCTAATATGATTGCCATTATCGCAAACGACGCCATAAAAGATTAGACAATAAGGCAAAATATTCTAGAGAAGTGGATGAGCCAACTCAACTTTGGGGGATAACCAAAATCCTCCATTAGATGATCAAAGAAATTTTGTTGTGTCAAGGTCGAATAAAAAACACAGGATAGGTAAGTGGGCAATCCTGTCAAACCTTACATATATTTTAAAAAATATGAGCTTGATCCTTACTCTTCTTCGTCGTTACAGTCCTCGACAACAAAGTGCCCGAGAGAGTAGATACCATCTCTGGCACAACCCACAACTATATCACGTCATGACTCCTGTCAAAACAGGTACTCTAGGCTGAACATAGAGGCCCAAGTAACACAGGCTATCTGAATGTCGAAGGGTACCATCGTTGTCTGCCAATTGCTCCCTTGAACTTCATTCTTTACATACCTTTACTCTCTACTAGTAGTCACTTTTGGAGGCTTTCCACCCTCACCAATTATATACTTCCTCGGAAGAAAAATGCAGCCCACCTCTACTCATAGCATGCATACATCCAAACCAGACTACAACAAGCAATTCATCAATTGTATAGAACATTCTGAAATTAGCTCAGCGAGCCAGACCAACGGAATTGGCCCCTCAACAATTCCCTGAGTACTCTGAACCTTACGCACCATTCAGAACAACGCGGACTAAAAGGGGGCTTTTGTAAAGCAAGCAATTTAAGCCTCAACTGTGAAAAGGGAGTCCCATTAAGTGATGAGAAAATTCATAACTTCTCGCTTAGACTAAATATTCCAGGGTAGGGCACTAACTTAACGACCAGTTGTTTTGACGTTCCAATACGTGATTCTCAACCTGCTGCTCCAAATTCTATACAGGTGCACGGAGAAACGACTTTGAACATAGATCTCTCACATTAATATGCCACGAAGATAAATTTTAAGCATAAATTAGGTCGCATAAATGGGTGTTCAAAGATTAGCAAATTCGAGCTTAAAGCAAATAGATGATTGAATGAATGAGAAAAAAGGAGTTAAAACTGAATGAAAGAAGTTTTGGGGGGCAAAATACCTGTTGAGAAATGGAGTCGTGGGCAACCTTGTAATCCTTGTGAAGGAAGTACAGTCCCGAAATCAGGGCCGTTGAAGCACCGGCGAAGAAGGACGCCATCCTTACTCTCAGAACGTAACCCATCTCCCTCTTTCACTCTCTCCCTCTCCACCCCGTGCCGGATCTGCACTGCAGTAAGCACGAGACGGGAAAAAAAAAAAAAAGGAAAAAGAAGATTTTAAAGAGGGAAAAAAGCGACATTTGTCGAGGGCAGCAATGTCATTCAAACCATTAGCCGTCTTTCATTTACTGTGGGGCAAATTCCAAATTTGTGACTTAAAGTAGTGTAAATTTATATCGATGTATACACGTTGCACTTGAGAAATCTTAGTTAAATTTAGGTAGGGTTTGAAAATCAAGGGCCGTATGTTTAACTTTTTTTGTACTTGAATTTTGTAATGATTGCAAAAAATATGTTCTTTTTTTTATATACTTTTATCATTTTAGGTATTCATTTTGAATACAAAATCAAAATAGTGACGAAAAAAAGAAAAATAGAGGTGTTTTCCCCTTTTTCCGTTTTTTCCGACACAATCATTTCCATGTCAGAGATAAAGTCACCCACACCAGTGTTTACCCTTTTCATCTGTTCAATCTTTCTTCATCGTTACAGAGCAAAGGCAGACCCCTTTTCTCTCTCTTCAATTTCTCTCTAATTTTCATATCCATTGCCTGGATCTGAAAACTCCATCTCACCCCATCCCTTCAAGCTGCTTGTCGAGGTCTCGCCGGAGATGGAGGAAATAAAATTGTTGATGGCAATGACCAGCAACAGATTCGCTTTTTTGCTCGTTGATCGGGCAAATCGCCCTGCCGAAGAACGTAAATTCCTTACTTCTCACTCGCGAAGCTAGTCAAAACAGGGGAACAAAGGCATGCATGCCTCAACTTCTTCCTTTTCTGATTGTCAGTTTGTACTCGTTCATCAACTAGACGTCAAGGTCTCACCGGAATCATTCAAGGGAGGCTGATTTTGCATTCAAGGGAGGCTGATTTTGCAGATGATTGCAGAAGTTGGGCATTTTCATGTAAGTGATTTTTGATGCATTCACAGGAGGCTGGGTCATAGCGGAGGAGGTGAGTGATGATAGATTTGCTTGAGCAAATATGGTTGGTTCCATTGGACATTGCTTTTTTTAAGGGAGTTGAAATCATCCTATGTGATTTGGGAATCCTATCGGGAAAAAGAACGGGATGGGCCTCTAGCAAGCAAGAATGGTAGTAAGGATAATACTGAAAAAAATAATGGTAATAGTAATGAAAACAGAAATGAAAATGGTAAACATGTAAAAACAACCGAGAAAGGTAGACACAAAAAAAGTGCTGAAAATTATAAAAGTACACAATCATAATTTGTGATTGGATCCTAAAATATTGAAAACGAACACAATACAAATACACAAAATGAAAAGTATAAACGTACAGGCCCTTAGTTTTCAGTTATAAAACTGAAGAAGAAAAACACGTTTGACACACAATTTTCGTTTTTTCTTTCCCTTCAGTTTTTAAAATAGAGTCGTTTTGAAAACTCTCATTTTGATTTTTTTGGTTTTCAGTTTTGTTTTTGAGACCGCCGCCGCCCCCCGTCGCCACAACCATCGCCCGCCGCCACCTGCAAGCCACCCCCGCCGGTTGCCGATCACCGCCGGCGGTCACCGCCACATCCCACCACCGCCACCGCAATCACCATCAAAGAAAAAACTCAAAATAAAAACTGGGTAGTCAAACACCAATTTGTTTTTGTAAAAAATAAAAACTACACTGATTTTTATTTTTGCTTTTTTTTTTTAACAGAAAACTAAAATTGTAAGTGATTTCAAACAGACCCTTAAGGTGGTCAGCCGACCGTGCTAGGAAAGGGATTCATCGGGTAAAGTGATATGGTATCTATGTAGGCTTACAAATAAAGGAGATTTATGATTTTATTATATAAAATTCTTTAATATTGTTTTACTTGCTATAGTTAGCCGGAAAATTCTTCCTCGACCAACCTCCTTGGTTGCTACAACCATAGCACGACTAAATACTACAGGCATTGCTCCTTTATATATTCTCCAAGTCAAGAAATCTTTATTTTTTGGGGCATGGCGGGGGACAACAGCCAGCAGTAAGACTCTGCTCTAAGGAGTAAGGCAGCAAGTTGGTAATGAAAAGTCAATATCTTTATGAGAATGTAATCAGCACTCTCAATTCTCAGCGATATCACTTGGAACGTATAAGGCTAAACACAATCCACTAATTACGATAGTAGCTATAGTGGTAAACAGATAATGAAATGAGGGCTAGTAAATTTCGTTTTTCAAAAATCTTAAGCATTTATATATCGAGGGCAGACTACGAGGATCTGACGTTCTGGAACAATGCTAAAAGTGAAAAGTTTTTCTATCCGCTTAACTTATGATGCTCTTTATTGGCAGAAAGATGCTTAGCTAGTTTGGGATACAAGTTATTCCAATCCAGCGGTAGCTATTCTTGTTAAAATCTGGCAAGTCGTGTAGTTTCTTCTTATTCCATTTAAATTCAAGTTTCTTTATAGCAAACTCTACTCGGCATACTTGCCTTGCGTACATCTCTTCATTGTTTAGGAACTAGTAGTAATAATGCCCGTGTCTTTGTGAAAATAACTCTAAAATCCTAATTCACCTTTTTTTAGAATGTCCTTACCTTTGTACAGTATGGTCAACCCTTTCCACAAGTAGACGAGGGTACTAGTTTTTGTGGAGTTGTTAATGGCTTGTCTTGTTAGATCCCACTCTCAATGAAAGGATTTTCATCTCGTAATATAATACTTATATCGTTGTGGTTAACTTGAAAACATATAAATGAGATTATCTTTAATCATGATAGGTTAAATGTTAGATTAGTCGCCTTTTCAATTTTCCTTTGATCATTACAATTGTATGAATCATCAAGATATTTGTATTTGGCTAGCACGTCGGTTTGACAAATGAGGTAACCAGATGTATATTGTATTAATAGTTTCGTATCATAACAACCATCGCATTAGTTCCTTATTAGTAAAGCAACAAGCCGCCAATGACCAATCATCACAAGCTAATGAGTTACTCATGGCATGCACATGGGCTTGCTCTCATAACTTCATGCATGTTATGATCTATATTAACTCGAATTTCAATGTCTCAAGGAACACACATTGACCTATTAGAACCAATAGACCAAAGAGAAAAGTGATACTCCGGGTAAAAACGGGTCGGGTATAATTTACCCAATTTCCCCCTGGTATGATTTTTGAGAACCCATACCCTACCCTTACGGGTAGGGTATTACCCGCGGGTAAATCACCATTTTTCCTGATTAATTGTTTTTTTGAATAAACAGATTTTAAATACCTACTAATTAGATTTTGACATATTTTTCATTCTTTCTTCATCAATTCATTACACAACAATCTGAACACCTTTCAATCCACAAAAAAAATTTGAAATCTTTCACAAAAAAAAAACAATTCGGACATCTTTCAAACGGAAAAAAAAATCTGAACATCACCATCATCAAGATCCACAGACTGAAAGATCTACCCAACAGGCAACAATCACGAGGCAACTTTACATCTTTCAAACGGAAAAAAAATATGAACATCAACACGACCATCATCAAGATCCACCGACTGAAAGATCTACCCAGCAATGAACAATCACAAGGCAACGGAGTGACCGTTAGGTGGCGACTGGGCGACGGATCTGTGGCGATGAATGACAGATCGGCGGCAAATGGGCGACGAATCGATGGCGACAGGGTGACCATTGGGGGCGACGGCGTGACAGATTGGAGGTGACGATGTGATGGCGCGACGAGGTGACTTGTGGTAGATCTTGGAGTGACTGAACGACGTGGCACCGTGGGTGGAGTACGGTGGTCGTGACTTAGGTAGATCTGTGAGAGAGAGAGAGAGAAAGACTTGAGAGAAGGGATTTATGAAGGTGGGAGAGAGGGGATCTATGAAGGTGAGGGAGAGAGACTTGAGAGGCAGGAGCGGAAGTGATGAGAGGAGAGAATGAGGAGTTTTAACCCTAGAAGTTGTATATATATTGATATAACCGGGTACCCGGTAACCGACCAAAACTTATCCAGATATTACAGGTCGGTTCGGGTACGAGTCTGTTTTTTGACGGGTCTCCTAATTATGCACCCGTACCCGGGTTTTTTGACCGAGTACGGGTAAACCCGCGGTCCTGGCCAATTTTTGCCACCACTAACTCTGAGTTTAGCAGCCAAGATATCACTCGTGAGGCATTAGCCTTGAGGGTCCACATTCCTTGTCTTCAAAATCTCTAGCGCTGACCGTATCATTCATTATTACTACCTTTGAAGTGCAGGATGTCAGACTCATTCGTGATGGAAGGCCTCACTCCGGTATGAGGCAAGGTCACCCTTGAATCCTCGAAGATGTGATTCCGAGGTATTCAGGCGATAAGTGGTTAGGTGGCTGGGATCAGGGGGGTTACAGTGGTTGAAACATCATGTGAACCGCCTTGAGACTAACGACCAAGTGGTAGCTTTTCATACGTCATATCATTCCACCCCCTTCGTGACGCATGGTACACTTCTACTGGGGAAAGGTCATACCAACTTGTGGTTGGCCATTTCGGATTAATATCTACTAATTTTGTCCATATACATAGATGGCAGAAACGACCTTACAACTGGCATGCAATAAAATCTTCTTTGCAGGCTTCTGGATTGGAGAAATGTTTGATGTTGCTGTTGAGAAGAAAAGTAAATGGAGAAACTAAAATAAACAACTCACATCTTTGTTTTTGTAATCTGTTAGATTGGTTTTTAGTATACAGATAAGATTTTATAATTTTTATCATTTTATTGTAGTTTGGTTTGGTTCTATGAGCTTTTTAGATTTTATTTTTCTTATTCATCATGAGAAGACAAATATAACAATTTTTTTAATTTATTTTTTAAAAATAATTCCATTGAATAATAAGCAAGAAAGAAGGACTCAAAGCGTTAGAAAGACAAATTTTTTTCCCTTTTTGGTTTGAACAAAGAAGTTTATAAAGTGATAATCATTGTCTGTTGATTGAGAAATTGGGGTTTTTAGCGAACAATTAATGAGAAACTGTTTGAAACATTATATATGTCCATTACAAACCAACACTCACAATATATAGACAATTACTATGCACGTGTATATAAAGCAATTATACATAAAATAATATATAGGAATGTTATTATTAATGTACATTTCTAATTTCAATAATAAGATGTAGTGAATGTGCATAAAATCAATAATCTCGCGTTATGAGAGTCACTCATGATGCAGGCAGTAAGCTTTCAGCTTTTAGCATGTAAAATGAGAAGACGTAGTTTTATTTATTAGATAATATCATCTTAGCCTTCATTAAAGTGATCATCTTTTTTGCACATTGGATCTTCAACTGTCATTGGACGATTCCATCATTTTCTCGTGTTGAATAGTATTCTTGAACTTCATACGCTATCAGCCTTGCTCGGATTCTATCATTTTCAGCCTTTTTGTCTATCTTAATAATGAAACTGAATTTTTTTCCTTCTATTTTCTCAAGGTTCTTTCCATTCTGTGTGTAACTTATAGTATTAGACATCGTTCTTGCCTAAATTTTTACAAGGCATATAGTTACGAATTTATGTACCTTATTTGATTATATCAATTTTGAGACTGGACATTTAATTAAAATTTTTGTTGCGTCGGACAATATTATGAATGTCCGTTGAATGTCTCCAATTACAACCAGTTTCAGTATGTACCTTTTATCAATATCATTGAATCAACAATATTTCTGTTAAAGTAAATAAATATTCTTAATTTTCCTAATTTACCTTGATTCATAATATATTGAAATTTCATATTTCTCATCCTTACAAGCCCGTCCTTTTTTTTGTGAGTGTAACTTTCTTGCAGCATCTTTCGCATGCTTAGAACCATGGTTTTTTTTGTTCTCGATAATCAGTAAACTCTCTTTAAAGAGCTATATAATTTATGTGTAAAGCTGTTATTAATTTGCGCCGTATTTAAGCCTTATTTTTTTTTTTTACATTTTTATGCATATTAACCTTGTTTTTTTTATTTTTTTCCAACAATTTTTTATTTCTTAGCTGATTTTTCTTGCATTTCAGTTTCTTTGTTTTGTTTTACAGTTTACAATTATTTAATTGTTTATTGACCACAAAATACAAGAAAAAGAAAATATATCACAGTTCTCATTACCCAATATTTTGAGAACATGTACTGTCCAATGTTTATTTTATTTCAACCAAATTATAAAGGGAGTAATAAAGGGATTTTTTTGTCATGAAAATTTTCATTTCTCAATGTTTAGAACATGTTCATTATCAAATGTTCATTTAATTTTAACCAAATTTAGAAATGAGTCATAAATGAAGGGTATGATTGTTATTGGCGTAATTAATGGAGGACATAGTCGTTTAGAAATGATTTATAATATTCGTACTTTTTTAGGTAATATAGATAGATATAGATATATAGATATAAATATAAGATGATCTGTTGCACGCGCTGGCAACTTAAAGTAAGTTATCAGCGCCTGACTGTCCATCCATTACAGATGGACGGGTCAGATCTATTTTTTTTAAGTAAACTTCGCCGTCCGCTATATTATATGACAGACAGTAAAATTTATCATACTACCCCCTGCCTGCGAATCCATTCAACTCATTAAATACCGTTGATGCATTTTAGTCAAAATTACCGTCCGCTACATAATGTAGCGAATGACGTTTTTTTTTTAAAAAAAATTAGATCTGATTCGTCAATCCACTATGGATGGACGTCCAGATCGCATATATATATATATATATATATATATATATATATATATATATATATATATATATATATATATATATATATATATATATATATAGGGGACCGATCCACACCCACCGGTGGAGAAATAACAATTTCTCCACCGAACCGCAGGTAAGAGCAGCGGTTGGGCCACGTGGCGCAAAAAGGCGAAAAAGGCGTACGGCCACTGCATTAATGGCGAAAAAGGCACGAGAAATGGTGAGAAAAATGGTGAGAAAATGGCGAGAGAGGAGAAAAAGGACACCAACCGCATGCACAACCAGCGGTTGGCATTAATATGCCTGCCACGTGCCGTCCCCCACCCCTGCCACGTGGCCCAACCCCATGGCCCCTGCCACGTGGCGTCCCCTCCCCCTGCCACGTGGCCCACCAGCAAAGACAACCGGCGGTTGGGGCGATGGCCCTGCCACGTGGCATCCCCTCCCCCTGCCACGTGGCCCAACCGCGTGTGGTACCAGCGGTTGGTCTCCCGCCCCTGCCACGTGGCGTCCCCTCCCCCTGCCACGTGGCCCAACCGCTGGTACCACCCGCGGTTGGTCCCCTCCCTCTGCCACGTGACGTCCCCTCCCCTCATCCGCAGGGCCCAACCGCTCCTACAACCCGCGGTTGGTCCCTCCCCCCTCCCCTGCCACGTGGCGTCCCCCCGCGTGATGCCCCACCTGGTGTCCTTCCCCACGATGCCACGTGTCGTCCTTCCCTCCCCCATGATGCCCCACCTGGTGTCCTTCTGCCGAAATTTTTTTTTTTGCCGCAGCCTTTGACCGCATAAACACCCACCCTTCCTCACTTTTTTC
Source organism: Escallonia herrerae (assembly GCA_033070095.1). Taxonomy (NCBI): domain Eukaryota; kingdom Viridiplantae; phylum Streptophyta; class Magnoliopsida; order Escalloniales; family Escalloniaceae; genus Escallonia; species Escallonia herrerae. Next base: position 750,975 of record JAVXUP010000015.1, read on the forward strand.
TGTCTTTTTTCTTCTCTCTTCCTCGCTTCTCTCTTTATAATCCCCTCCCCCGAACCCTTCTTCTGCACTCTGTCATCTTTTACCAACTTCCTTCGTACTTCATATCTCACCTACATAATCTCCATAACAATACAAACCAAAAAATTTTAAGCTAGAAGATCGGTGGATAACCGCTAGAAGATCGGTAGTTTTTTCTTTAAATACATCAAGTCACAACAAGTAAGTATTTTGAATTTCCTTATAATTCAATGTTAGGTTTATACAAATCAGCGTATTACATTTATAGATTCCAAAACAGTGATTTTTTAGGGCGCCAAATATAGACAGTTTTTCACGAATTTATAAAAAATAGCTAGAGCTAGATTTTGCCAAAATGCAAAAAAGAGACCCTAGTTATTCTTAAAGGATCTGTCTCAGGTAAAAATTTCAGATTTTTCCAAAGACTGGAAAGGGGTTAACTGATACGGGGAACCTTGTAACTCTGCAGTGTATTTTAAAATATCAAGCTAGCGGGATTTCGCGCGAAACTTTTATGAGAATCTTAGGATGTTTGGAAGTTCCATTCCCCAGGAATTCGGGCCATTCCGAAGCCGTTACCTATTTTTTTGGCCGAACGGCCCTTTAAGCGCTTGATCCGGACACCGGTTCGCGATTTTTGGGCGAAACCTCCGTAAAATACTTTTTATGTCAAGAATGAATTCAAGAAGCCTCAAGTAGCATTTCGAAGCAATTTTGATATTTTTCGATGCCAGGGGGCATTTCGGTAATTCGCCGCCCCGAGAGGGGTATTTCGGTAATTTTACAGTGCTAAATTTTTCGACGGACTTTTTAGTCCAGAAATGTAATTACAAAACCTGAAATGTTGTTTTGAAGCTGACGTGGCGCGCGTAGGGGTGTTTTGGTAATTTTCCCGCGCCAAGGGGTGTTTTGGTAATTTTCCCGTGCCAAGTTTTTCAAACGACTTTTTAGTCCAGAAATGTAAGCAAACCACCTGAAATGTTGTTTTGAAGCTGGTTCGGGGGCGTTGGGGTGATAGTGAACGCTCAGGGGCATTTCGGTAATTTGCCGCTGATCGGGGGCTATTTTGCTAGGAAGGATCCAGCTTAAAATTCATACCTTAAAATAACTTTTAGTTCAGGAAAGGGTGTGAGACTGGTAAGCTAGGTTAAAGATCCAGTTATAGTTTTGGAATGTAAATATTATGGATATTATGGACGCTAAGTTGGTTTATAATTATATTTTGTTCTTAAAGGTATGAATTTCAGCTCTGGACCTCATGATACATCAATCCTATACGATGACGATGACCACGTCGCGAGGTACGTATTTGACGGTGTCGATAGGGGTGTTTTGGAAACAATTCAAAGCACAAGGCACCTTGAAGAGTGGGTACTAAACAAGGAACAAATACAGCTATTACACCGTCAAAATTTAACCCTGTTCACCGATTGCGGGAAATGGTCTCGACACGACGATTGCCTTATATCCGCTCTAGTTGAACGATGGAGGAGCGAGACGAACTCATTTCACTTCCGGTTTGGTGAAATGACTGTTACGTTAGAGGACGTCGGATTTATACTTGGAATCCCATGTCACGGCAGACCCGTTACTTTGAACGTGCCGTCTGCATCCATAGCGAATATGGCTATGCAGTATTTTCCGGGAATTCCAAGGGCAGCGCTTACAACAAACGGCGTCAAGCTTAAATGGCTGAGAGAGCAGTACGGCGTGCTACCGGATGAATACACTCCTCAAGATTTCGTGACGTATACGAAGGCATTCCTTCTGTATATTATTGGAGCTATATTACTTCCGACGCATTCGAAAAACACGGTGCATCCGAAGTATATGGTGTTCTTGGAGGATCTTGAGGAGGTATACTCCTATTCGTGGGGTTCAGCTGTCCTTGCGCACCTATATCGAGCATTGCATAAGGCTACGAGAAACGGTGCCAAGTCCATTGCCGCCTGCCTGACTCTATTACAGGTATGAGCATTTATTTTCTTGGTAGGATCCTTAGTCAATATATTCGGGATTAATTACTAATTCCATATAATGTTTGCATTCACAGGTTTGGTCTTACGAGAGGCTACCCATGGGTCGTCCACAACCGTTGGTAGATTTCGATGAGACGTGGCCTAGGGTGTGGGCCTGGGGGCCTACGACCAACCAGAGGAGGAGACGGGTAGACCCTCACCACCATCTAAAGTTCTATAGGGGGGAACTAGAGATACTAGATGCATCCCAGGTGACGTGGCAGCCAAATGGCAAGGTGATGCATCTGTTGGATGAGTGGTGTTGGCAACTTCCGGTGTCGTACGTGCTGGCAGGTTTGGTTCGGGTGCCGCTCATTCACTTCGAAGAATGTGAGTTTCAGATGCCCGATCGAGCTATGAAGCAAGCTGGCTGTCCACAAGGGATACCAAAACCCGCTGTAGACATGCGGCCATACAGGGGTGGTCGAGGGCCGAACTTCGAGGTGGCTGATGCCTTGATTTTGTTGGGTGACGAGGTGCACCAGTGGAATACCTGGCAGGAAACGTATGATAGCCTTGTATCGCTGAAGCACGACGGCATTAGTACTGAGGAATACTTACAGTGGTTTCTCAGGGTGACGCGCACGAGGGTGAATCGCCCTTCCCAGGTGAAGAAGACATCGTACGCGCCACGTGAGGTCTATGACCAGTTCTGGGCATTGGCCATTGTAAGTCATGCTAGTGTTGTTTGATAATTTATTTGCGCACCTTATCGACCATTTGTCAAATATGATTAGCCATATTTTCTATGCATGTTTTTTAGGTTAACCAGGGCATTGAGGTGTTCAAGCAGCTGGAGTCGTTTGACTGGTTTGTCGCGCAGGCTCCTGACAATCTCAAGAGGTCCATTGAGAAGTACAAGACTGAAGTTCAAAACTTTAGTCTTGCGTACCGGGGTTACGAAGGGGAGCCGTCTAGTCGCCCTCGTCCTGAAGCGTACGACTATCAGCCCCAGAGTCAGGTGTGGGAGTCGTCTGGTCGCCCTCTTCCTGACGCGTACAACTATCAGCCCCAGAGTCAGGTGTGGGAGCCGTTTTTCGCCGAATAGGCCCTTCCTAGGAAAACTCAAAAATTAATGTGTCTCGTTTTTCGCCGAAAGTCTTACAAATGGGCTAACTAGCGTGCCTGAAGTGCAATGAGCGGAAAAAAGTGACAAAAAAAATTACAATTTTTTTCGGAAGCTATCAAATGGGGCCTAAAGTGTGCCCGAATAGGCCCTTCCTAGGAAAACTCAAAAATTAATGTGTCTCGTTTTTCGCCGAAAGTCTTACAAATGGGCTAACTAGCGTGCCTGAAGTGCAATGAGCGGAAAAAAAAGTGACAAAAAAAATTACAACTTTTTTCGGAAGCTATCAAATGGGGCCTAAAGTGTGCCCGAATAGGCCCTTCCTAGGAAAACTCAAAAATTAATGTGTCTCGTTTTTCGCCGAAAGTCTTACAAATGGGCTAACTAGCGTGCCTGAAGTGCAATGAGCGGAAAAAAAGTGACAAAAAAATTACAACTTTTTTCGGAAGCTATCAAATGGGGCCTAAAGTGTGCCCGAAAATGGAGTTACCAAAACTATCAATAATCCACAAATCAAATCACAAATTAAAGATTGCACAAACCAAATCACAAATTTAAACATTATATAAGTTCAATTTATACAACTGAAACATTAACCCTAACACTCTTCCTCATCATCATCCTCCTCGACCATACTGCCAGGTTCGATACCTAACACTTTATAATGGTTTCTCTTGTCATGATCAGTCATCTTGTTACACAACGCACACTTTCGTAATTTTTTTTGACCCGTTGCTTCTTCAATCGGATTCTTCATGCGTATAGCTCGTTTTCGCCCTTTTGTTTGAGAAATAATTGGATCAAAAATATCGTCCTCCTCACCTTGTAGGTCAGTACCGTCAATGACTGGCTGTTTGGCTCGATTGAATCTACCGCCTGGAGTTGTCCGAGTAGTCGGAGTGTCCACAGTTTCTGGTAATGCCATCCTAAACTGTGCATGCTTAGCCTTATCCCGTGCGGCTGCTTCAACTTGATGCCTGTACCCATCAAATGTCGAGGCTGCATCCATTGATAAACCGTGCATGATGTTACAAAGGTGATTATATCGCAGCGTCTCAGATTGCTCGAAATCAACTGAAACATTGGGCACGTAAGGAATGTGACCGTGGACTCTGTTGGCTTCCTTCGTCCACCGTTCCAAGATATACGGTGGAGGGATTTCACTAGCATTCTTGGCGCTCAAAACCCTCAACGCGTGTCGACAAAGTATACCTTTATGCTCAAACAGTTGACAGTTGCAATTAACCAACCCGGTGTCCTTACAAACTGCTACGGTAAAATGTCGTCTGGTCCTCGGAGCCGACGAAGAGCACGGATTGGCGAAGTTCGTCACATTTGTCAAAGCATAAACCTTGATATCTCTGGTGGAATACTCGTGCAACTTTGTCATGCCATATTGATTCGACTTTAGTAGTTCCTCTTGAAACTGTCGAAACATTTCCTTAGTATAGACTTGAGCCGCATGAGCCTCTAAAGGTGAATAAACTAGTATAGCTCTTTCTTTGCAAATTGTAGCCGCGTCGGCTTCTCTCTCACGGTACAATTGCCTGTCAACGGCTTTCTGCATCTCTAGTACGAACTCCGCTATACTTGAAGACTGGCCTACGTACCCATCAAAGAATGAATTCATAGCCTCGCTTCTCGATGTCGTAGTCATTCCGGCTGCAAAAAACTTCTTGGTGTAGGCACCGACCCACTGTGTCTTGATCTCATACAACGATTGTAACCATTCGTGATTGTGCAAATAGTAAGTATCCATTAACGTGGCCCACCTCTCCTCGAACACGTCTACCGTCAACGATTTCTTCACACATGTATTAAAGTCAGTCTTGAATGACGGATGGTTTGCATATACATGGTGAAGCCGTTCGGGATATTTGTTGCTTATGTGCCATGTGCACAGGCCATGGTGAGTATCTGGAAGGACCTTAGCGATTGCATTTTTCATTGCCAGATCTTGGTCGGTGATGATGGTCTTTGGAGGAATATGATACATTGCTTGAAGCCACGTTTCAAATAACCACGTAAATGACTCCTCCGTCTCATCCCTAAGCAGGGCAAAGCCAAACGAGATTGACTGATAGTGGTGGTTCACCCCGGTGAACGGAGCAAAAGGCATAGAGTACTTATTGGTGCGGTATGTGGTGTCAAACGTCACAACATCCCCAAAATTTTGGTAAGCAGCTCTAGAACGGGGGTCCACCCAAAATATAGTACTAATGCGGTTCTCATCATCCAGTTGGAGACTGTAAAAAAATCCAGAATTCTCACTCTGAAGGGACCTGAAGAGATCAAGTGTAGTTTGAGAATCACTCTTACCGAAAGACTCTCTCCTCTGAGCACGAAGTTCATTTCGAAGGTCTACTTCGTTGAAACTCAACTTGTCAATCCCCCCAGCCTGGCTTGAGAAAACCCCCATCATCTTAGAAGGTGGAATTTTAGCCTCGGCCATTGTAAAAATTAGTTGTCTGTGTGCCGCGCTTATTTCTCGGTGTTGATGAATTTGACCAATCTTACTGGGGGTCATCAACTGATGATTATGGCTCAACTCCACTCCTGTGACAACCCAATGGTTTTCATTTTTTCGGTGTACTGCATACACATGGGCCTTGCAGCCGGTACCTGGAAATGTGTCCCGTTTTCTTTGTCTTGTTGTCCCTTCGTCACTGATCCGAACGACCGGAGTTACATGCGGTGCTCCTCTATGACACTCAAATAGTCTTGCACAAATTTGATCTGTATTCGCCCGTTTTCTAGTCGTCTTAGTTCTAATACCGAAACCTATCATTTTCGAATATGCTCTATAGTATGCTTCAACTTCGTCCAGTGCTTGAAAAACTTGACCGACGTAAGGTGGATCAGAACCTTCACAAAAATTATTTCCTCCAGTTGCATCCATATTTATACTGGAATCTAAAAAATAAAAATTATATCATTCTCAACAAGTCATAGATTTAAATAAAAGAAGAATAAAATTTATTTAAACCACCGTCTTTCGAGAAATTTGGTATAATGTAAAATTAGCAAAATAGCCCCCGATGAGCGGCAAATTACCGAAATGCCTCCGGGGGTTCATTATCACCCTAACGCCCCAAATCAGCTTCAAAACAACCTTTCAGGTGCTTTGCTTACATTTCTGGACTAAGAAATCCTTTGAAAAACTTAACGCTGCAAATTTACGAAAATACCCCTATCGGGGATGCGAATTACCAAAATGCCCCATGACAAAAAAAATCTGAAAAGTGCTTTAAAATGGGATTTTAAGCTTCCTGAATTCACTCTTTAAAATAACTTTTCAGGTGTCTCACACCCTTTCCTGAACTAAAAGTTATTTTAAGCACAAATTTGTGTAATGTAAAATTAGCAAAATAGCCCCCGGGGGTTCATTGTCACCCTAACGCCCATCAAACCAGCTTCAAAACAACCTTTCAGGTGTTTTACTTACATTTCTGGACCGAAAAACTTTTTTCTGGAAAATTACCAAAACACCCCTCGCGGGGGGGCAAATTACCAAAATGCCCCCTGGCTTCAGAAAATATCAAAATTGCTTTAAAAAGCTATTTTAAGCTTCCTGAGTTCATTCTTGATCTAAAACGTATTTTACGGATTTTTCGCCTAAAAATCCCGAACCGGTGTCCGGATCGAGCGCTTAAAAGCCCGTTCGGCCAAAAAATTAGCTAACGGCTTTGGAATGGCCCGAATTCCTGGGGAATGGAACTTCCCAACACCCTAGGGTTCTCATAAAAGTTTCGCACGAAATCGCGCTGTCTTGATATTTTAAATTACACTGCAAAGTTACAAGGTTGCGCGTATCAGTTAACCCCTTTCTAGTCTTTGAAAAAATCTGAAATTTTTACCTGATACAGATCTTTTGAAAATAACTAGGGTCTCTGTTTTGTATTTTGGCAAAATCTAGCTCTAGCTATTTTTTATAAATTCGTGAAAAATTCTATTTCTGACGTCCTAAAAAATCGCTATTTTGGAATTTTTCGAATGTAATACCCCGATTTGTCAAAACGTAATTTTGACGTCCTAAACACGAATTTTAGACTATTGTAAGAACAATTTAAGCGTAACACAATTTAAGCAATCAATTGGTATGAAAAAATTGAAAAATACTTACTTGTTTTAACTTGATATATTTCAAGAAAAATTCACCGATCTTCTAGCGGTTATCCACCGATCTTCTAGCGTAAATTTTTTTTGTTTGTATGTAGGTGAGATAGGGAGAATGAGGAGGGTGGAAGAAATGATTCGGGGAGGAGGGATTTTATAGAGAGAAAAGTGAGAGAAGAAGAGAAGAACCGTGAGTGAACAGCAGGGAGGGGGAGGGGGAATGACACGTGGGGGTGGGGGGTAGGGTGGTAATAACACGTGGGGGAAGAGGGGGTTCACGGGTGGGGGAAAAGGACATAGGGTGGGGGCCACGGGGTGGGGGGCAAGGCGGTGACGCGTGGGGGGGCAAGGGGGTGGGGTCACGGAAGGCAATAATGCCAACCGCATGTAGGAGTTGCGGTTGGGCATTATTGCCACCATTTTCTCACGAGTTTTTCATTTTCTCGTGATATTTTCGTGAATTTCTCATAATATTTTCGTCCTTTTTCGTCCATTTTCGTCCCTTTTTGCGCCACGTGGCCAACCGCTGCTCTTACCTGCGGTTCGGTGGAGAAATTGTTATTTCTCCACCGGTGGGTGTGGATCGGTCCCCATATATATATATATATATATATATATATATATATATATATATATAGTGGTGGGCTTATATCCTGGGGGGAGGGATTATCAAATCACTAAGCATAATTTTAAATTAGACATCAAACTTTAATAAGAACAAAAGCTTCACCGTGCATTAGAGTTTATAAGCCAAATTTATGTTTTCAACGTTCAAGAATCGTACTAATTTCATATGTTTTAAATATTTTAAATAAAGGCATCCAGATAAAATAGTGTGGCGTCCAAACACACATGTAGTGATTTCTATCTAACATGGCATGTGAGTCCTTTTTATTTTATATAAATGTAACTCATATTTGACCAAATGAACGGCGGCTCCATGTAACAGTGTTATCAAATTTGAGTGCTACGCACTTTAGAGCACATTATTTTATTATTATTATTATTATTTATTAAACTTCAATATCGGTCTCTATAAATATAATAAAAAATACAAAATCAGCTCGAAGAAACAGAGTCTTCCTCTCGCTTCCATCATTTCTTGTCATTTCCCTTCTCGTATAAAAAAGGTAGGGTTTAAGGTTATTATCAGGGTTTTCCTCAGAGGCGCAGAAATCGGAACTTCAATTGAGAAATGCAACAACAGCCATCGCCCACGTTGAACTCTGCCACTCCGTTCCCTTCCAATAACATCACTACCGAGCAGATTCAAAAGGTATGGCTTCCATACCACCTGAATCTTAGACCTGAAAATGGCTTTAAAATGTGCGCCAGTTTTCAAGAAACTTATCTGGGGAGATGGGTAATTGCTTATTTTCTCATTTAATTGAAGTGGGTATGTTTAGTTTTTACGTTTTCCTTAGTCTGGTCTCTTTTTCATGTTTTATGTATGTTAACAATGCCTAGAGTTTATATGTTGCACCCAAATTAAATAATTTGCATACTTTGTTGAAACTTTAATGTCATGTATTTGCTAAAAAAGGATAGGCTACAGGGTGCTGTTATATGGCAGTATCATTTTTTTAATAATATTTTACATGGGTTTCTATGCTCAATGCAGTACTTGGAGGATAACAAGAAATTGATCATGGCGATACTGGAGTTTCAAAACCTTGGAAAACTCAACGAGTGTGCCCAGTAAGTTGCCCCTCAACTTTAACAGTTGTATCATTTTGTGCGCTAATTATGGGATGGGCATGGAATAAGGATACTAACTGCCTATTTACTTGTATATGGAATTAATCGGAAAAACCTTAAAGGGTAATGAGCTCGTTTCACCATTAAGTATTTACTTATATCTTCATTTGGTGCAATTTTTAACTGGAGTCAAAGCATGATTTAGCATGTTACCTGTTTATACTTTGTTACTCCCACCTTTTAGTGATATCAGCATGGTAGTGAAGGTCAGGCAAGCAATAGTCTGACCTCCAGTGGTTTCCCACTCTAAGACAATCTCGATTAGCATAGAGTGATCAAAACATTAGATGGGTACATGACTGATAAGAAACGAGGAAAATCTGAACAATGGGAGTGAAGAAGTCTGGAAGAGCTACATCCCAGGGTGGCCCTTTCATCCTATTATAGTTGCAGGCTTTGTATGAGCCTGTAGATTGACCCTCAAATTGGAGATTTGAGTCTCGCTTGCCAAGTTTATTTAGTATTCTGTCAGACCATGCACATTCTTGTCTGGTCCATTTCATGATATTCGCTAAGAATCTGGTGTAAGAATCAACTGAAGTAACTACTATAGATGTTGGTACCAGACGGACTTCCTGAAGAGTCAGAGATTTGATTTGTCTGAGGAGCGCCTATGATAAAGACAAGAAGGACATGGAATTTAGGGATGTTTTGATTATTCTGTGACGACGGATTAATCTTGATAAAAGCTGATTAAGTAGAACTAGAATGCAAAAAGTACATCGACTATGGTAGCATAGGTCAAACTTTGTACAACTCATCCCAGGAAACTGCAGAAGTCAATAAGCAAATGAGACCAGAGTTATCGAACTTTTAGCTTCGTGCAGGAGAGTTTGTTCCGCAAAACACAAGCATCTTTGAAGCACTTGAAAGTTAGAAGGAAAAAGCAGTTATCCTGCTAGTGTCCTTTTAAGGTTTCCCTGAATTCATGTACTTAGACCATCAAGTGTTCTGGGCTCTTGAGAATGAGTATTACGCCCAGGCTCACTTGACTAAGCTCAGGATACGTATGATGTTGAGCTAATGCAATCAGTTTATGATGGATGTTGAACCCCTATCAACTTTTGCTTGTTATGACTGGCTCTTTGGTCTCTCTAGTTTTCTCCTCTTCCAAAAACAGAAAAAGTATGGGGATGTAATCCTCGAGCGACAGAGTTTAAATGAAGCTTGCTTAGGTTCTGAAGGAGCTCTTCTTCCCCTCTTACCCTTCTTATGCTACCTTATGAAGGTTTCGTTTTCGGTCTCGCCCTCCCTTATGTCACTAAATCTGGGCCTTGTTCCACCAGCACAGCAGATGTGGGGCTTTCTGTGCTCATTTATTACGCCCACATCTGTTTTCAATACTAATCTTAGTTCTTTTGCTGGTTATATGTCAATTGTCATCCTTATGAAGATCTTAGCTTTTGTCGTTGTTTGGCAAGGGCTTCATTCTGCCGGAGGTGTTATTTCCAGCTTTAGTTAGTGAAGGTTTCATTCTGTCTAAGGTGGTTACTTCCACTTTCATTCTTGAAGGTTTTGTTCTATCGGGGGTGGTTGTTTCCAAGTTCACCAATGATGGTTTCACTCTGCAGGAAGTGGGGTTTACGAGTCATTGGTGAAGGTCTCATGTTGTGGCTTGTTCTGCATCATGTTAGCTCTGCTTGGTATGAGTTTTAGGTCTCCGTAGCCATTGACGATGTTGAAGCGGGGTTTCTTGAAGCTGATGTTGTTTCAGTTGCTGGCATTGACAAACTTTGATCTCTTGGCTTCAAAGGTGGTCGTGTTGAGGTTGAACTGTCTGTCTGTCTGTCTGTCTGTCTGTCTGGTTCACTGTTTGTTGGAGAAGTCAATCTTTGCAATTTTCAGCGGGTTTGCCGTTTGTGTGAGGCATCAGAGTTGCAGCAGTGATGGTGTGTTTGGATTGTGCTGCTTGGTTGTTTCAGTGGTGCGTTGGACGCACATTTATGTGCGTGTGGCCATGGTTTAGTTCATGGTGGTTTCGCAGGAAAAATGGTGATCAAGTGGAACGCCTAGGTGTACTGGTCATCTGGCCCTTAAACCAAACAAACTTTGTCTTCAGGCCGCTCTTTTCCGCGCTGGCTTTCTTTCTTATTTGTTTTCTTCTCTTGTTTGCTCCTTTTGTTACTGCACAAGCATTTATTTATATATAAAAAAAAATCTTAGAGCTGGTAATGATGATTTGCTGAAACACTTTTCTTTGTATTGCTTGTAAAACAAGAGGGCTAAAATGGATAGTTAGATTTTGAGGGAAATGCATTAGATTCAAAATTTATAGGAGAGGCACACTGAAGTATCCCGTGTAGCCTCGTCCCTTTCTTGCATCTGTCATCAATGTTATTAGAGAAACATTGAAGCCTCAGGTGGAGGTAATCCTTGTGACCACAGAAGAATTGGTATGTGGAATGACCCATGGGGTGTTATTGTGTTAGTCGAACGTGTGAAGACGTTTCTCTTTTTTCATCTCTTTCCGTTCTCATGTTTGGCCTTACGGTACAAGAATATTGAACGAATGCATTAGCACGAACTTGGGTGCAATCGTTGCTCACACGAGTAATCTTGAATATTTACCCTGATACGTCACATGCTGTAGGTATCAAGCTCTGCTTCAAAAGAATTTGATGTACTTGGCTGCAATTGCTGATGCCCAACCACAGCCATCAACCCCTTCTCAGGTTTGGGAACTAAAAGCACTTTCGAGTCTATTGTGTAACTACAGCTTCTGACTGAGGCATTAAACAGATGCAGATGCCACCAAATACTGTTGCACAACAGGGGAATTACATTCAGCAACCTCAATCTGCAACACCTCAGCAACAAGTAGCTGGTCCAAGGATGCCATTCCAGCTTAATGCCCTTCGCCCCCAAGATCAGCAACAACAGCTACTGCACTTCCAGCAACAGCAGCAGCATATCCAAGGCCACGCAGGCCTCAGACCTGGTACCAACAACAGCATGCATGGCATGCGTCAAGCCATGCAATCTGGCACCTTAGGCAACTTGATAGATGCACGAGGAAGCCAGCAAGAAGTCTCCGAGGCTGGTTCTGCTGAGGGGCATGGAAGATCAGCTTCTGGACGCGGCGGTGGCAATAGGGAAGCATGAGTGTAGATGGTGCTGAGATGTTTAAGCCAACTGCTTTACCCTTTGATGGTTAATAGCAAGTAGAAGTTTCTTGAGCATGGTGTATCCTTATTCATCTGTATACATGTGAGCAAACGAGTAGCATCTTCCGTCTTTCCTCATTATCAGGCTGGTACTCCTAATGCTGTTGAGGGTTTTGTTTGGTTCGCTATCATGCCTAATTGCCAATTGGTGACTACTTTGTCACATTCCTTCGCTTCCTTTTTAAATGGATAAAAAAAATGATACCTGTCGTTTTCAGGTGTAACGTAGGGGAGGGTGTTCTTATATACCGCTTGGTAATTAGACCAAGGACTAGTCATGCGATGCATTACTTCATCTGCGTAGCATGGAGGCCAACAGAGAGATAGGTCACGAAACAGTAGAATAGAAAGATAAAAATGAGCCAAGCTCTTTGAGCTTGGGCATTGAGACCACTTAGTAATACTATTGAGCTTTAATCAATAAGCTTGCCGAGAAAAATGCAGGATTCCTTCGCGAAGAGTGTAGAGGAGAGCCTACTGGTGCCCCCTGAGATTGGTAAAAATTCCTTCAAGAAAGAGATGTTAGGCTGCGAGGACGTCCTTACAATCTTGCATGGTCGTTTTTTTTCCTTTTTTTTTTAGCAGACAGTAAGAACATCTGTTGGCACAAATATTTTCCAACACATAACATGCACACACACGTGGCATGATGATTACCGCATAAAGTGTCTTGATGAAGGAAGTGGAAGGAGGCACGTCTGTTATGGTTATTATCATTTACAGAATGTGAAATTAAGGATAAGTGACTAAAAGAAAATATGCGGGAAGCAAAGATTTGAACAACCCCTACAAAGAAGAGAAACAGCCGAAAGGTGCAACTAAATCTGCAACACCGGACGACGTGAAGATAGGACGAGCGATAACAGCGGTTGATAGATGGTTTATGGAATGAACATATCAGCACTACTAAGAAGACTTCAGATGGAAACAACCGATCGTGGAGCCTAAGCGGTTATCTTTAAAACGGCTAATGGTGAAACCTAAGCAGTTATCTTTGATAAAGATAAAGATGGGAGTTACAGAAGAGACAGTTACGAATGATGCAAGTATAAAAGGGAGACATAGCAACAGGAAAAGTGATCGTCAATCCATAAACAAAATTAGATATTAGGAAGATAGTCTGTCATGTTTAGTTTTCTCTCTCAAATAGTTTTTTTAGATGATCTGTCTTGTACCGATAGAAAGTAGTTTACATTTTTCGTAATTGATTCGTTGTATGATAAAGATCGTCTTCATCATTTCAGTGGGCGAATCAGTTGCAGATTTATTTAATATTATAGCCTCGATTAGTTTTCATTTTTAGCGAAGTCTTCAGGCTCAAGAGGCAAAAAGATCACACGATGTTCATCGGTTGTGTCGTAGACGCAGGATCGATAGTGAGTTTGCCCAGCAGCGCAAACAACATCATATCAAATTCTAGTGAATGGATTGCCATCCGTAGTACTCAAACCAAAGTGCGGTCTACGCCAGGGAAATCCAATATCTCCTTACCTGTTCATACTATGTGCGGAAGCTCTATCATCAGCTCTCAGTCTAGCAGTGACCCAAGGTTTGATTAAAGGCATAAAGGCTAGAATCTGAAGCCCTTCAGTCAACCATCTCTTCTTTGCTAATGACACCTTGATCTTCACTGAGATTGATGACACCTCTTGTACAACAATAAAATGGGTCTTAGATACATATTGTGCTGCCTTTGGTCAAACAATCAATCAGAGGAAATCGCCAATCACATTGAGCCCCTCTTCAACCCTGGCAATCTATCAGCGTGTTTCCCTCTTATTAGGATTCAAAATTACAGCCACTTTTGGCAAATATCTAGGCAACACTTAGGATATTGTTACTTACAGAAAGAAAAAAAAAACTTGCCAAAAATGCACCGAGGGGAAAAGCCTCTTTCTCAATAAAGCTGGACGCGCAACTCTTATTCGGGCTACTCTTTCCAAATTCTGGTGATCAGGATATGAGAAAAGGAATAGCACTTACTGGATTAACTAACATTCTATTTGGAGTTAATTACGCAGTTGACCACTGTATTATTAGGCAAATTCCTCTTTGACCACTGGACATCGATTTGTCATAGTAACCACTAAACTTTGAAATTCATTTCAATCGGGTCACTCTGTCAAATTAATCTTGACGGCGTTAGATTACTCAGAGGTATATTGGTCTTTTTACGCTAGTCTTTATGAATTTTCCTTTTCTTTCTCTCTTTCCCTCCTTCCTCTCTCTTCTGTCCCTCTCTGTCTCACACAGACACTCCCCCAACCCACACACATTTTCACCGTCACACACACATACGCATACCCATGCACACACATTGCCCCCCCACCCCTTTCTCTCTCTCTCTCTCTCTCTCTCTCTCACACACAAAGACACACACACACACACATAAAAACACACACTGCCTCACACAGTGACGCACGCACAACACACAAACACACAAAGACCCACAACACAGACACACACTGCCTCACCATTGGTAGTTTTGCTCGAATATCCTCGCGCAAGCTGCGGACCACCGGGCCATACACAGGTAATGCACCACATGCCCCATCCTTAACATTCCTAAACAAGCTAGACAATGTAGCATCCGAAAAGCGCATTGACCTTCTCGACCATTTTTTAGCCCCCCCGTAAGTCAGAAGCCACAACTTTGAAGTCCACCCACGTAGTCCACCATAATTGTTTTGATGATAGATTGAAAGATTGACTCCAGTTTGTTTTCCTAAAAACAGAGCACATCCTGCTTCCTTGGTAATTACAGCTTTAGCGTTCACCACTCCATTGGCATCAATTAATCATTTAAACCCGAAACAGTCCAAGAAATAATCTTTAACCTCGTAATACCAGAGTAGAAGTAATGGCAGCTGTCCATCTCTCTCTCTCTCTCTCTCCCCGCCCCCTTCCTTTGGATGGTCCCTGTCTCTGCCTTGTCTTCACATCATAGTTGATAGAGTCTTTCGGCTCTCAGATCATACTGCTTCCTCCGCTAGGTGATAGTATCGGCTCCGACCTTGGTAGACCTTACCAGACTTCCACCTGTTGACAAGCTTCTCAAAGACTTTCATCACAAGCTCCTCATTCCTTTCTCTCGCTAGTCTCATTTGCCTACCAAAAGTCTTTGGGGCATCCAGCAGCCACTCAACTCATCTGCTGCATCAACTCTGGACCTCCGATGATGGATGCAAGAAACGTCTTCATTATCTGATATAGGGCTACCACCACATTAACTCCATTGTGAGTAAATATAGCCTTGCTACATATTTCAGCATCTGAGCTCCGATGTCCTCTCCTACCGAGAAGAAGAAAGAAGAAGATTAACAGTGAATGGACGGTTGTACCCCTAAATAAACGGACTTAAATTGACGGAGTGACCTGATTGAAACGAATTTCAAAGTTTAGTGATTACTATGACACAAATCGATGTCTAGTGGTCAAAGTGAAATTTGCCTAATAGTACAGTGGTCAACTGCGTAATTAACTCTTCTATTTGTGCTCCAAAAGACATGGGCAGCCTTGGATTCAAAGACACGCATTTGTTTATCTGGCTTTGTTGGCGAAAACAAGCTGGAAAATTATGACTGATTCGGATTGCCTCCTATCCAAGGTTCTGACGGGAAAATATTGTGTGCGATAATCTTTCGAATTAAGTCCTAGCATTGGTAACTACTCTTGGGGCTGGCAAAGCATCTTGGCCGGGAAAAAAGTCTTATCTCTCGGTCTCCGATGGCACATCGGTACAGGATCCAAAATCTCTATCTGGCATGACGACTGGATCCCAAAAAATGGACGGGAATCTGAACCGATTTTATAATCCCACCACCAATCGGACTAACCATCCCACCCTTGTCAGTGATCTTATTAGCCAACATACTAGGAATACCCAGCTGGTTCGGGAATTATTTCCATCTGACATTGCCACCAAAGTTCTTGCTATACATATCTCAGTGCACTTACTCGTTGACCAAAAATTATGGAGAGCTATCCGGTCTGGAGTCTTCTCAGTAAATTCTGCCTATAAAATCTTATATACAAAAAGGCATGCAGAGAAGGTTGTCCATGGCAGCACACTACTACTACCACCACTGTAGATGCACCATTATGGAATACCCTTTGGTCTCTCGCCATACCTCCAAAAATAACTTTTCTACTCTAACAAATTCTATGGAACCACTTACCGACCCGATCAAATCTTTTTTAAATTTAAAATACTTGGCTCATCTTTCTGTCCGATGTGTAACCTACAACCGAAAACTATTGATCATCTATTTATACATTGCCCATCTGTCCAACCTATTTGGTTTGGCAGACCACTCAGCCTCAAAACTGACAACATTCGGTCATCGTTTAACGTTTTGGCTTATCGCTTGGCTCACTCATACATCCGCGGCAAGGAAATACCTCTATCAAAATACCCTTTATATAGCATCCACCATTTGGTCCATCTAGATTAGTCGAAACCAACACATCTTCCGTTCCGTGAACTTTATGCCTAGTATCACAGTGCATCAAATTCTCCATCTCGGGCGTATGATAATCAACTCCAACAACACTTTTCGGAAGCCTAGTCCCCTTGACATGTGCCTCAAGGAAGCTACAACGTACCCAATTATAATCTTAGCTCAACTCAACATTGCTCTTATGATCTCCGTCGTACTTTTAATATTTTCTTCGCCATCTCATACAATAAGAAAAATCTTAGTACGGGCATTGGCATAACCTGTCTAAACGCTACAAATAATAGATGTAGTTCTGCAGCTTTATTTACTTTAACATCTAATTCTTATACAATAGTAGTAAAAGGTCTTTTACTTGTAACAAAATAAACCCTCACAAAAGAAATATTACACATTAACCTGCAGTGACTCCTCTTTACTCTCTCAGATATCGGATATTGAAGACATCATAAACTCGGTAGCAGCAATTATAGTATGCGTATATCTACCAATTTCTATTACTATATTATATACAGGACTAACAAATCACAGTTAAAGGAGGCTAAAGAGCTCACATATTTTGCACATCAAGCCAAAATCGATGTCTACCAAAACTGGGTTGATAATGTTTTGCTACCATACGAGCCGTGCCCTCCCCACCCCACCCCACCCCCCCTTTTGTGATGTCGCTTTTGACAGGTGGCTTTTAAATATATCTTTCATTTGGTTACGTAGATATTTGTAATATCACACATCCTTATAAATAAATAAATAAAAACTCTTTGTTGTACAACGGGCGAGCTCATATCTAAGCTATTCTTGACTTCATAAGAAGAAAAAAAGTGACAGAAATATTAACCTCGACAACCTACTAAAATCTAGGCCGAGGGGATGAAACGCCTATGTGGTACATAGTTACCATGAGCCTATAGCTACAAGAAACCAACAACCCACAGCGTAACAGTAGTCAAGTTAAATCTTGTTGAAAGATTCAACTGGGAGAAGAGGCAGCTAATAAACTCACCCAAACTCCAAAGTAGGAATGCTAATTCATCCATCCAGACCACAACCCCAACAAAACCACCGCAGTGTTTACTCGGTTTTAAAGAGCAAGAACCAATAATTCAGGAATTCTAGAAACTGCATAAAGAAATCGACTTGAAAAAAAAAAGGAAAAAAAAAGGCAGTCTTTCAGAAAAACACGTCCTTCAATAATTTAGTATCCAGAAACAAAAGGAAAAAAAGCTGCGAACAGCCAGGTGCAGAGGCACATTTTGTGCACATGATATGACTGCAGCCAACAGGACATACATTTCTTCACAGTATACCAAATGGCGCAGAGAGAGAGAGAGAGAGAGAGAGAGAGAGAGAGAGAGAGAGAAGAGAGAGGCACAGTTCTTCCAAAGAAAACAAAATAAACAGTTAACATTCCACAGAACACGAGACTCTCCCATCTCCGATAATCAATCATCTGATCTGCATTTGGTGCACACTCATCTGGTCCTCATGCAATCTAATAGGGCCCATACATCTGCCCCAAAAAAATTGTGCCAATTATGAGAAAATTAGATATGCCAATTCATCTTCATAAGAAAAACAAATGGTCAGCAAAACAAGGTCCAAAAGGTAGTATATCTCTGCTAAACAAGTGTTGTAGTCTCTTAGCTACATCTCAAGCATACAACGCTAAATGCTGGTTGTAGCCTCTTAGCTAGCCAATATATTTCAGTACACTAGTGTTGCTAGGCAAACATTCGCATAGCTCTTATTGACGAAGAAATGGTGCAACTTTTGGCGTGGTCCAGGTGGAACTTCAGTATCATGCAATTGAGGTAATATGCACTCCAGAAAAGTGCTTCACCATTCACAAGAAAAGCAAGCTCAGGAGATAAGACATAAATTTTAGAAGTGAAAGGTGAAGATTTGGAGGGTTTATCAGAGACTTCAGATCTGATTTCATAGCATGTACTTCACCAACTTTAGCACCAAGAAGCACCTCAAGCATGCATATCAACAAAGCATTATGTAATTCCATGTAAAGATGTTTATGCGACTATCAAATCATTTCCGTTGTATGTAGTCCGTTCATGGTTTACTGGAGCTTTCCGTAGCTTTCTACAGTCCAAAACAGCAAATCCATTACTAGGTCTGCTTTTGAAAAAAAGGACTTGCACACGGAGGGGTTCGATGATCAGCAAAGAAGATAACTCACCATACAATGGTCCCCAGACTCTCGACTAAACTAAATAGAGAATGATGCAACAAATGAGGACCATCTGAGTATGAAAAAACATGTCATCATATATTTGGCGCTTGCATGGGACATAACACGCAAACCTGAAACTTGGGTAGTAAAAAGACAATAAAGCACAAACATTGAGTGGACTTACTATCTTCTAGAACTTGACGAAGTCCCAGCTAGCCTGTCACAATGTAACTCAGCTTAGTGACCTTTAAATTGATGGAAATAATAGTTCAATTTTTTTTAAGACAGCAGTTCTTACTTAATTTCGCAAGTACCTGTCCTGCTGTTTAACAGAAAAATTAGAACCGGGCCTCCCCTGAGTTGATCCCTTGCTGAAAGAACTATCCGATCTCTCAAGATTTGCGCCATTTGCCGCATTCAACGGAATAGATGACTGGGCAGGCCTAGTTTCAGAACCATTTAGAACATGATCTTTAGGTTTGCTCAAAATTTTTACCGTTGGGATGCCTCCACCAACATTAAATAAAACACCATTAGAGTGCTGATTCTGTACTGCTGACAGCTTTGAAGAATTATCAGTAGTGTTCCCAGGTTTGGAGGCTGCATATTCCTTGAAATTATTCTTGTCCGCCTGTGCAGATTTTGACTCCATTAGTAAGGCCTTCTTCCCTCGGCTTGACTGAGCCATAGGAGTGACAGCAACAGAAGGCAACAGTGATGAGTGAGAAGCTGTTGCAGCAGCTGCAGCAGCAACTTTAGCTACAGCTGCTGTAGCCGCTATGATTTCCTGGGCACCTTCTCGAAGCTGAATATAATCACCTTCAATTGCAAATAACTGAAATAGCAGAAGGAAATTATTGGTTAAGCAGTTGTCCTGACCCATGCGCATTGGGTAGGGCCATAGGGGAGATGGAAGAAGGACTAACTAATTTAGCAGGCCCACCTAGTTTGGGACAAAGGCTTAGTGAAGCTGAGTTGTACTAGAACAGTATAGAGAACGAGTAGAATAGGAACTTACTTCAGGATGACTGGCCAAAAAGTCATCAAGCTTTCCATACTTTTTCTTGTAATCATGCCAGTGTAAAGGTGCTAGCATTTTGCCAAGCCTGTTTGGAAGCTGAATATCACACACAGATGTTGTCAGTGAAATGAATTTAGAGACATAACATTTACTCTAGTCAAAATGGTCCCACTAACCGTCGAACTGATCCTGATTCTACCCCCAGAACCAGGTGGGATCGTGCGAACTATGCAGGCCAATAATGATTTTTCATCAAGAAGAGCAACCTCTGCGGTCTTTCCAACTAAAAGAGCATTTTTTAGCCCAGCAGACACATATGATTCAGGAGGAACTGCACTAGTGGCATTGCTCATTGTCATCTCACTAAAATTTGCAGGATGAATTGGACTTTCAGATGTATTGGCAGCGGAACTGGATGGTTCCACCATTAATCCTTGGACTTCTATTCCATGACTAGCTGAAGTGTTAACATTCTTCTCCTGTGCCAGTAAAGATTCAAAATTACCAATAATCTACACAGATGCTTAGTGGCCCCAATAACCGGAAAAAATCAGGAATGACCCACCCGAAAAGGAAAAATGCAAACAAATCAGGGCATACCTCAGTCTCACTATTCCGTTCAGGAGGGTCCAATCTTAACGCATCATGAAATTGGGAAGACATCTGTTGCAAGCTCTGCTGAGATTGGGGGACAACCGTATAGCTTTTATCAACCGATTCAAGAACCTGAAGAGATTTTTCGTTTCGATCAAGACAGAAGCATATAAAACACATGACGTAACTGAGCAGTTTCATCTTTCAATGCACAACCTGTCCTTCCTCATTTGAAGATGGAATCAGCGTATGAGGCTCCAGCCCTTGGCTGATATGAACATCCAAATAAGCTTGTCCATTCATAGACGCTTCATAGTCATAATTAGTGTCTGATATCAACAAGCTCTGTTCAGTTTGGGAGGGGTTCTGAATTGGCATCTCTGAACCCTCGGATACAGCCTACAGAACAAGAAGGATGAAAAGTTCTAGAACTGTTGCAAAACTTAACTACAAGGAACAGCAACAAACTTATCTGCTAACCTGTTGGTTCTGCCAGTGTTGAAGAGATGAATTCACTGGTAACGAGTGAAAATGGGACTGAGGAACATGTGAAGGCACAGATTGAGGTACCCCCTGTTGGTTTATAACAAATGGATGCATATTCATTTGTCCAGGAATGTAGGTGGGCATTCCAAGTAGGGACTGAGGAGCAATTGTCAAACCGGGAACATGGTCGACCTGACAATATAAGATGCGTAAATTTCAAACTGATGTATCACCATAGTGTTAAAAATCAGCTTAAAATCTATGTTCGACTGTCCATTTATACACATACATACATCTATGTAATGCATAATCCAAAGCACCATTGTATAACTTATTGATTGTTTTTAGCACGTGATGATTTAGGACTACAAACCCTTTAGAAAGTTGTAACGTGTAAGGATACTCTGACAAAAACCCCGTGTTCAAGCTGTTCCCTATTTGCAGCCTGGAGATGGCAGTGTCTTCCAACTTGCTACCGAGTAAAACTTGTTATTCTTTAAGGTTTTAATGTCCATTCTTTGCAATTAGCAACCTGAACTTTTATAATATGGCAGTGCGAACAGGGTGCCTCAGGCCAATGATATCTACCCGAGAACGCAATGTGGCCATGCTTGATGTTTTACATAAAACATAAATACTATGTGCAGTCTAAACTTTAAGGGCATGCAAGCTGAACATCATGTGAAATGCACCTAATCCACCTCCTGTGGTTGCATAATATTATTCTGAAGGAACAATATAATACGCAGTCCGCCATAGACTATCGCCTAAAAACATGTGCCTTAAGCAATAAATTGCACGCCTTGGAATTTTCAGCAGTGTCATATTAGGAATTGACTGCTATCGACAAAACTTTGTACCGTACTTTTGAATGCTCACGCATCCAACAAGTTTAACTCACTGCCACAATGCTCTTTTTTTCTCTTTTCCTTTTTGATAGTCAAAAAAACATGTGGTAAAAACTGTCAGAAGGAACAAACCTCTGTACATGAGAAACATGAACTAGCCCTACCAAAAGCATGTAAGAAAAACTATACATATAAGCTAAATAGGCTTCACTTGCCGATTGCTCTTTCCTCTTCAATCCATTCACACCGAATTCTATCATTTGCTAGAAATAATATGCACATTTTAAGAGGAAAAAAGAAACAAAAGGACTACAGAAGCCGTTAATATATCAGTGGAGAACCAATCTCTATCAATGAAAACTGTTGATCAAGGGCTTATAGGTCTTTTTAAGTTAGAATTGTCTTGCAAGCATAAGCAAGTGCTTCTACTCAGATTAGATAAGTTCTATAACACTATTGCTCTTAAGTTCCAATCATGTTCAGCAGAAGGAGGAGCTTCAGAAAAAGTTGTTACAACGCTATACGACTTTCAATAGCCAGCACTTTTCTCCATAGTTGTGCTAACAAAAAGTGCTGCTCTAGAACTCATCGCATGTGCAACTAGCAGACAGGATTAACACAACCATTACAAAGATATGACATAAAATTAAAAAAAAAAAAGCAAATTCTACCTGTGCTGACGCATCCCCAGATGAAACCCTTTCGGTATTCCCATTCGAAAGTCCCCCAGAATTACCACTAAGCATGCCATTTCCATTCATCTCCAGTTGGCTTCCATTGGTCTGTCCAAAATGAGAAGCATCTCTTGAATTTGTTTGTGAAGTATGTGACTCATCAGAGTACGTTCCATTTCTTTCTCTTGCTTCGGCCAAATCAAGCTGTAGCTGTTGTATCCTATGAACATGAGCCCTCTCCATTTCAACAAACTGAAAAAATCAACAAATGTTTCTTTTAGATAGGTAACGGGTACATATTTCCAAACTCTATGGCAAACCAAAAAAATAAATAAAACTTGCAAGCAATTAAGGGATCAAAGTCAACAGCATATGGTCCAGATTTTATTACTTGTTAGCATAAATAAGATCAACAATTAGTAACCATTAACCTAGATAATGTCAAAGAAATGCACAATCAACATCAATAACTCATCTAACAGATTGTGCTGTCAAACTTTTTAACCTGTTGCTGCCAATAATTGTAAAGCTGGTTAAAGTGTTCTGTCCTTTCTCGCAGTTCAGCTTGCATGTTGTGATAATTACTTGATTGCAAGGCATCCATCTCCTGAGCGCGTGTCATCCATGCTTGTGCTTCCCTATCTTTGAAAAGGACGGTCTCCTGAGCAACCCTATGCTGGAAGACAAAATCACCATCAGGCATTGCAGCATCTAAAGACTACAGAGGATATGTTAATTCTTAAATGAAATACACTTGTAACGGAATGCTAAAAGCAACGATTCATCGAAGAAATATAGTGGAACTCCAAGGCAGAATATGTAATATTTTGTGGAAAGTTCTACAAAGGGAAATCTCCATTATTTCATATTGACCATATTAAGTTCCGCCATGGTAGTTACGTAACCTCCAGAATGTACATTACTTTTGTAGCAGGCAAAACAAAGGCTTGTAGACATATAAAGCCAATATATGTGCTTTGGAAAGCTTGATGCTTTTCTCCACGGGATTATGATTATATGAGTGCATATCAGACATGACAATTAGCAGACCTGCTCCTGCAGCTCCATGAACTGCCTCTCCTTCTCTTGAAAACGTTCTTGAAGGTCATGGATCTGTTTAAGATGTTGGGCTCTTTCAGCTTCAGCATTCTCACGCTCTCTCCTGCAAAGGAATGCACCCCAGTTAGGTAACAACCAAAAAATCTCCGGAAACCCCAATGCCACCATATATGATAAAAGTGAACATGTATTACATAAAAGCAAGAATATAAAAATTGACTTAAATATAAAGAAATGTTGGTTATGAGCCTGTTACAGTATGTCGTGAACACCTACCGAAATGTTGCCAGTTCCTTGCTTTGCTCCCTGAGAAGATCCTCTTTGGCCCATGCCTGCTCAAATAATCAAGAGAAAATTAGCTAAACCAAGGCATAAGTAAATTGCAAAAAACCAAATTAAAAAATTTTGAAACGATCAAAAGGTCAAACAAACCGCTTCACTGTCTAATCTAATGGCATGAAGCTCTCTTTCTTTCTCTTCCATCTTTCTTTCCAGTTCATGTATAGCCTGTTCCCTTTCACGAAGTTGCTCCTTTACAACCAAGAAAAACGAAGTTTGAGATATGCATATACGTAGCTATGAAGGCACCGAGTACAGAACAAGCAACAAGAAAGAAGACCTGTAGCTTGACATTGGCATTTAACTGCTCAGTAATCTGAGAGTCAAACGTATTCTGCATCTCCATGACCTCTGATCGCGCAATGAGCTGAGCTCGCAGCTCAATCTCCATATGTTGCAACTCTTCCCTCTGCTTCACAACACTATGAAGCCGCTGCTGTAAAATGTCATTGCCTGAACTCCCATCCATCGTAATCAAACAAAAGTCCACGTCCGCCGGTTCTCTTCCTTGCTGCACCTTAACAAAATCCCCAAATCACTTTCATTTACACTGAGTCACACAATCAATATTCCACTCCACTTTTCACCTCTTGCACTTGGCAGACAAACGAGCATCGCTCAAGGACTTTATAAAGTATCACCAAAGATCTTTAGCAACTTAAGCGGAGTCCAAGTGGTAAACAACAGAGTGGACTTATCATTTCCCTACAGTAACCCAGTTTAATACACTTAATTCTAAGAACACATTGAGTACCTCATATATCAGCCTCTCATCTGAATGCCCTAATTTTGTACGTTCCAAGTCCTATACATCACACATTTGCATTTCATAAATTTCAACACTCGGGAAAAAAATTATAAAAAAACCCCTAATTTATCGATTGAAAACCCTGGTTATACCTCGTTGCTGGTGTTTCGAACAGGATGGTCAGTAACAACTCGCCACTCTTTGAGGGAAGGATTCGATGACGTCATCGGCACAGATACGCCGCCACGTGCGGCCGCGACACCGGCCGCCGCCTCCATTGAATCCGAATTCCGACAGTCGTTAACAAATTTTCAGAAACCCTAAAAGAGAGAGAGAAAATTCTTCGAAAAAAGCCCTAAAAATTGAAGGCAGGCAGTCGTGTTGTGTGGTCAAAGGGAGAGTGAAATGAGTGAGAAAAATGAAACTGGGGTGAAGGGAAAGGGGGAAAGGGAATCTTTTGAGTGCTTGATGAGTGTCTTGTAACAGAGGGTAGTGAATTTTTTGTGGGGATTTTGGAAATAGCGGGTTTTGAAGGGGTTATAGTAGATGGAAAAAAAGGTGAAACGTTTGACGCAACCGCGGGGGTGGGGGGGGGGGGGGGGGGGGTGTTTGTTGATTGGATGCGAGAAAACTCAGAGACGGTAGAGGCTCCCGCCATTTATAAGGCCATTTTAATGGCCAGATTTAGAGGTGTCAAATGGGCCGGCTGGCTCGCGGGCTGGCCCAGCCCGGCCCTTTTTTGGCCCGGGCCGGTCCAGTCCTTTTTTGGGCCCGAACTGGCCTTAACCCTTAGGGCTTGGGCCAGGGCCAGACCTAACTTTTTGAGAAACAGGCCCGGCCCGGCCCTCTTTTGGCCCAAAAAATGGCTTTTTCAGTTTTTTTTTAACTAAAGTATATTTGCTTGCCTTTTATGACTAAAATGTAGAAGAAATTTATTACTTTTAGATCATTAGTGAGAATAACTAAGGTGTATTTATTATTTTGAATAACAAAAAAAAAATTGGGCCCGGGCCCGGCCCAAGCCCCGCCCTAGATGTTGGGCCTAGGGCCTGGGATTGGATTGAGCCCAGATTTCCTTCATTCTGGCCTGGCCCCGCCCGTTTGACAGCGGCCCTGGCCCAGTTTTCTGGAGGCCCGATGGCTTGGGCTGGGCCGGCCCAAGCCCGGCCTATTTGACACCTCTAGCCAGATTGGATATCATACCCGTATTAATCCATATTCATTAATAATTCATAATAAGAAAAAGGTACGACGATGATGGCGTGATACAATCCACAGCTTTGCGTTATTTCAAAAAATAACTTTGATTCGTAAAATCTTGATTATAAATTGATGAAAATATTGTTTGAACAGGTGAGACCTCGAGACAATAAGCCTGACATAAACAGGGTAGTGTTGTGCTACGACGAAGCATACCATTATGGATGGCTTTGCAAGTGCTACTTTCTCTTTAGGGATGCTTGTGCAAGGAGGGCACACAACTATGTACCTCATTGCAGG
Organism: Escallonia herrerae; assembly: GCA_033070095.1. Classification (NCBI taxonomy): domain Eukaryota; kingdom Viridiplantae; phylum Streptophyta; class Magnoliopsida; order Escalloniales; family Escalloniaceae; genus Escallonia; species Escallonia herrerae. The sequence continues at coordinate 777,026 of JAVXUP010000015.1, forward strand.
CATGTAAGGTGCGTGGATGCCATATAGGCTTGCCATTCAAACACTTAAGCAAGTCTTGCCCGGGTCAGGTGATTAAGTCCCACGGCGGCTGCCCTCGTGTTGGGTCCACGGGTGTCCTTACCCATGAGGTAACCCATTTGAATTGGGTCTCTTTAAGTGGCATGGGGAGTTGCATAGTTTGAGTGGGTAGTGACTTCTTTATTAATGTCTTAGAAAATAAATGGAATTCTATCATCTTCTCTAATTTTCTGCAGATGAGGTTGAGAGAAAATTGAGGGAGAGAAACCATTTTGGGAGATCTTTGTTGGGTTTGTCGACAAAAATATGCAATCCTTTTGCACTCTCTATTTATTATGATTCCTCAAATTTTGTGTAAAAATTTGAGAAGAACCATTGTATTGCAGGTTGTTGATATAGTGGATTTGGTTGGGAGTTAGGCCCGTGGTTTTTCCCTTCTCAGTGGAGGGTTTTCACGTTAAATCTTTGTGTCTTGTGGTTGCTTCTTGTTATTTGGGATTGCATCATATTGTTATCTCAGTGTTGCTTGCTTTGCATAATATATCATTATTGTTGATATTGAATTCACTGTGACAATTGATTTGGGACAACAAAGTGGTAGCAGAGCTTGGTTCTTTGTATTAATTGTCTGTGTGAATTGAATGGAGGATTCGGCGGGTGCCATGTTAAAGCTTACGGCTACAAATTATTCAATTTGGAAGCCAAGAATGGAAGATATTTTATTTTGCAAAGGTTTATATGACCCGGTTGAGGGTGATAGTTCCAAACCTGAAAGTATGGATGTTAGATCATGGGAGAAATTACATAGAAAAGCTGTTGGGTTAAATAGGCAATGGATTGACCACATTGTATTTCACCATGTGTCCCAAGAGACGAATGCCCAAACATTGTGGAAAAGTTAGAGTCTCTTTATGAGAGGAAAAGAAAGGGGCCCAAAATAAAGCCTTTTTAATTAGAGGCTTGTGAATTTAAAATTCAGAGATGAAAATTCTATTGTTGAGCATTTGAGTGATTTTCAGAGTTTGGTCAATCAGTTGACAACGATGGAAATGAATTTAGATGATGAGATGCAAGCCTTATTGCTTTTGAGTTCATTACCGGACAGTTGGGTGACATTAGTTGTATCTTTGAGCAATTATGCTCCCAATGGGAAGCTAGCTTTTTGCATGGTCAAAGATAACATGTTAAATGAAGAAGAATGGTACAAAAATATAGGCACTGATAAATCACAGTCTCTTGTCACCGAGAACAAAGGCAGACAGTGGCACAAAGGAGGAAATAAGGGGTATAATAACAGTAATAAAAGCCGAGGTGCCAAAGGTAAGTCTAAAGGAGGAGATGATTCGAAAGAGTCATTTGTTTGTTACCACTGTAAACAGGAGGGCCACTTGAAGAAAAATTGCCGCATTTGGAAGTGAGAGCAGAAAAATGGTGACAAGGGGAAAAAGGCTAAGGACAAGAACACTATGACCAGTGTCTCTAAGTCTCTGAAGATGTGGTAGTACTTTCGGTTGGTGAGGAAGATTGCTTACATGTTTTGGATCAGGCTATTGAATGGGCTATTGATACAGCAACCTCATACCACGCTACTCTTCGGAAGGAATTCTTCTCAACTTTAAAGTATGTGACTTTGGGGTTATGAGGATGGGCAATACAAGCCAGTCAAAGATTGCAGGAGTAGGTGATGCGTGCATTCAGACAGATGTTGGTTGCACAGTTGTGTTGAAGGATGTTCGACACATTCCAGAATTGTGTCTTAACTTGATTTCATGGATAGACAAGGTTTTGAAAATTATTTTGGCAATGGAAAATGAAAGCTCACTAAGGGTTTGATGGTAGTTGCAAGAGGGGCTGCTTGTTGTACCTTGTACAAGACCTATGTCAAGGTGAGTTCTAGTGGGTTGAATGCGATTGAAGATGAGTCTTCACCGAACTTATGGCAGAAGAGTCTTGTGGTCCTATTGAGGTTGAATCAATAGGGGGAAACAAGTACTTCTTGACTTTCATTGATGATGCTTCACGTAAGGTGTGGGTTTATTTTATGAAAACAAAAGACCAAGTGTTCCAGTATTTTCAGAGGTTTCATGCTATGGTTGAAAGAGAGACAGGAAAATCATTGAAGTGCCTTCGCACAGATAATGGAGTCGAGTACACTTCAAATAAGTTTGAAGCATGTTGTGCTGATCATGGTATACATCATGAGAAGACAGTTCCTCGCACACCCCATCACGATGGTATGGCCGAAAGGATGAACCGCACTATAATGGAGAGAGTCAGATGCATGCTGAAGATGGTCAAACTTTTGAAGTCATTTTGGGATGAAGTTGTTCGCACTGTTTGTTACCTTGTCAATAAGTCTCCATCAGCTCCATTAGATTTTGAGATTCCAGAGAAAGTGTGGAAAGGGGGCGATGTCTCCTACTCCTATCTGAGGGTGTTTGGGTGCAAGGCATTTGCACATGTACCAAATGAGCAGAGATCAAAGCTTGATGACAAGTTAACTCCGTGCATTTTTGTGGGTTATGGAGATGTAGAGTTCGGTTACAGGTTGTGGGATCCCAAACAGAAGAAGTTGTTCAGAAGCAGAGATGTGGTATTTCAAAAAAATCAAAATTTGGCAAACTTGGAGAAACATACACAGTTTAAGAATGCGAGAGCTTTTGACCTTGCACCAGTACCTTCTTCATCTCTAAGTGCTACAAATGGGGAAGAGGTTAATGAAGAAGCTCCTGAGACATATATTCCAGAAGCAGATGGTGTTAAAGTTGAGCCATAGATGGAGGGTCTTGATTAGGGGGAGCATGATGAACCCCCAGAGACTGTGGTGCCTCAGACACGGAGGTCTACCAGATATCGTATGCCATCAGTTAGATACTCACCTAATGAGTATGTCTTGCTTACTGATGAGGGGGAGCCAGAGAGCTTCTAAGAAGCTCAAACTCATAAAGACAAGAATTGTTGGGTGAAAGCATTAAAAGAGGAGATGAACTCTTTGCAGAAAAATGACACTTACGAGTTGGTAAAACTTTCTAAAGGTAGGAAAGCCTTGAGAAACAAATAGGCGTTCAGGCTAAAGAAGAGATGGCGAGAAGCTAGTGAAGTACAAGACTCGATTAGTTGTCAAAGGCTTTGGGCAGAAGCAAGGCATTGACTTTGATGAGATCTTTTCCCCGGTTGTGAAAAATGACCTCTATTCAAGTAGTCTTGGGGTTAGTGGCTAGCATGGATCTTGAGCAGTTAGATGTCAAGACTGCCTTTCTTTATGGGGATTTAGAAGAAGAGATTTATATGCACCAACCTGAAGGATTTGAAGCTAAAGGGAAAGAGCATATGGTTTGCAAATTGAAGAAAAGTCTTTACGGCCTCAAGCAAGCGCCAAGGCAGTGGTACAGGAAGTTTGACTCATTCATGGTGGCTCATGAGTACAAGAAAACTGCAGCTGATCATTGTGTTTATGTGAAGAAATTCCCAGACGGTAGCTTCATTATTCTTTTACATTATGTAGATAATATGTTGATTGTTGGGCAAGATGCTAACATGATTCATCAACTTAAAGATAAGTTGTTCAAGTCTTTTGAAATGAAAGACTTAGGGAATGTGGAGCAGATATTGGGTATGAAAATTACCCGTGATAGGAACGCAAGGAAGTTGTGGTTGTCACAGGAGAAATATGCTGAACGAGTGCTTGAAAAGTTCAATATGAGAGATGCTAAGCCAGTTAGCATCCCTCTTGTTGGTCACTTTAAGCCGAGCAAAAGTATGTGTCCTTCGACCAATGAAGAAAGAGAAGATATGGCAGTGATTCCCTACTCATCTACAGTAGGGAGTCTAATGTATGCAATGGTTTGTACTCGTCCAGACATTGCTCATGCAGTTAGTGTTATGAGCCGATATCTCTCTAATCGTGGTAGAAAGCATTGGGAAGCTGTCAAGTGGATTCTTAGATACTTAAAAGGTACTTCAAGTCTGTGTTTGTGTTTTGGGGGTTTTACGCCATTCTTGGAAGGCTTTATAGATTCAGATATGGCAAGTGACAATGATGGTAGAAAATCTACATCAAGCTTATAATTTACTTTTGCAGGGGAGCTGTGTCATGGCAGTCCAAATTGCAGAAATGTGTTGCCTTGTCTACAACGAAGGCTGAGTACACTGCCATTACTAAAACTAGTAAAGAAATGTTGTGGTGAAACGCTTTCTCCGAGAGTTGGGTTTGAGCCAAGAGGAGTATGTAGTTCATTATGATAGTCAGAGTGCTATGGACTTGAACAAGAATGCTACATACCATTTTCGCATGTAGCACATTGATATTCGCTATCATTGGATACGCGAGGTGATAGAAAATCAGTTGTTAAAACTAGAGAAAATTCACACAGACAAGAATCCAGCTGACATGATGACAAATGTGGTTCCTACAGAGAAGCTTAAGGCTTTGCAAAGAGCTTGCCGGAATGGATCCCAAGTGAGTGGCCGTGTTTGGGTTCCCTCCTCTCATGGGTTATGAGGGGGAGATTGTTGGGTCTACGGGTGTCCTCACCCACGAGGTAACCCATTTGAATTGGGTCTCTTTAAGTGGCATGGGGAGTTACCTAGTTTGAGTGGGTAATGACTTTTTTATTGAGGTCTTATAAAATAAATAGAACTCTATCATCTTCTCTAATTTCCTGCAGAAGAGGTAGAGAGAAAATTGAGGGAGATCTTTGTTGGATTTGTCAACAAAAATAGGTAATCCTTTTGCACTCTCTATTTATTGTGCTTCCTCAAATTTGGTGTGTAAATTTGAGAAGAATCATTGTATTGCAAGTTGTTGATATAGTGGATTTTGTTCGGAGTTTGGTCTGTGGTTTTTCCCTTACTTTGTTGTCCCAAATCAGCTCGCACACAAAGGGCACACGAGACAGCGTGAGGGTGTGCTGTTTCGCACTATTGATTTTGAAGTAGGATTCATGCTAAGGTTGTGTTTCTCAATACATTTTCGTTGTTTTTACTATTTGTGCTTTGAAAATGTTCGAGGGGATTAATTTTTAGAGGATGAAAAGCATGTATAGCCCTGTCTGGTTACCATTGTTCAAAACCTTATTCGATTGACATATATTCCTCGTTGTTTGAATGCATTATGCAATAGAATTGTAAAGGCATATATGGCTTGGATGAATTCCAGTAATATATACAACTTTTTAGGAACACGAAATTAGAAAAAATAAATTTAATGTTTTCTCAATAATGGTTGGTACTATTACTAACAACCCCCACTCAAGAATACATTTTACATAAAAAAAAAAGATATTTGGCATTTTCGGAAATGGATTTTGAAAAGAATAAACCAACAGAATTTTTTAGATTTTCCAGGCATTAACCTTCATCATAATGTAGCTTTTCTGGGCTAAAGTACCGGGCTTTTAACAGAAAGATACAAAGTAGAGGCCCATTACACGTAGCAAAGTTGATGCTACCAACCCTTCACATCATAATCTAGTCTTCCTGATATAAAGTACCGAATCTGCGACCCGAATAAATTCCGGGCTAAAGTCCAAAACGTTTAGAGAATTCAGGCTTGGCACATTCCATATAATTCACCCTTAGGCTTAGCTGCATTACGAGACAGGCTTTGACTTTTCCAAGTTCACTTTCACTGACAATATTGGCAGATGGTATTCAATAAAGAGTTTATTACGTGTATCAGAGTACCAAAATACGATTTTTTTTTAAAGTCACTATAAATGGTGTTCCCCTCCTTACACCTGCAATTTTACGCGCGCGTGTATGTATGTATATACACACACAATAGATAAAATCTCGTGCTGTACACGGAAAGGGTGTTAATTAGAATCTCGTGTTATGTACGGAAATTATATTAATTAATTATGAAATAGAAGAATTGATGTCATGGGATTGCATGGTTAGAGGCAATGAGGTTGGAAGTTATTTTGTGACCAATTAAAATTTAACACCTATTAGACTTTATTTTAAAATTATAAAAATTGAAGAAAATAGGATTTGGGGTTTGGAAGATGCCAATTAAATTTAGATGTGTGTGTGTGTGTGTGAGAGATAGCTAATCCACTGCTTGCGCGGGCAACTTACGCTAAGTTGCCCCCGCGATCTGACCGTCCACGAGCCAGATGTGGACGGCTCAGATCTATTTTTTGCGCTCTTTTTTTAGTCGTTCACTGCATAATGTAGCGGACGACGAAACTTAACCCGCCCATTGGGCAAAATGGACTGCTAGATCGTGCGAGTAACTTAGCGGAAGTTGCCCACCCGAACAATAGATCAGCTCTCTATATATATGCAGATCTTATCATTAATAGTCTATTTTATGCATTGTATCGTAGTATCAAATTATGATTCACTTTAAAGTCATAATATTGTACGATCCTGAAATTAACAGTCCAGACCATTTAAGACTATTTAAAATATAATTTATACAAATAATATTTTTCTACCTACTCGTTTTAACATAATAATAATAATAGGAAACCCCATAATCCTCCACTCACTATGTTGGGCATCAAAGTGGGTATGATCATATTCAAGTTGAGATTGCTCCTTTGCCGACATTAGAACTGTTGAAGGGCTCGAGTAAGCAATGCATGACGTGGCAGCTGAGTTAGTACTGAGTTAATACTTCTTCCATCATTTTAGGAACTCATCGATCAGATTAGCTGTCACTATGGAACTTTTGCCCTTTCTTTAGAAATTGTCTTTTGTCCTGAATTATATATATATATATATATATATATATATATATATATATGAGAGAGCGTTAGCAAAATGAGTTAAGTTACTAGCGCGATCTGACCGTCCACACGCGACCTGTGGACGGTCCAGATATTTTTTTTACGTTTTTGTTAAGTTCGTCCGCTACATAATGTAGCAGACGGTATTTTTGACAAATATACTCTTGCCTGTTTAACTGATAGACTGGCGAAAGTGTTTGTCCGCTACATAATGTAACAGACATAATATAAAAATAGCATATTCTATCACCAAACAAACCCACTTATTTCAGTTTCATCTCTCTCTCTCTCTCTATCTCCATCCTCTGAACTATGGCCTCCTCTGTCAGTCGCAAGATTGCCTCTAAAAGTCGTGAGATCGCCTCCTCCTCGACGATCCCCACAATTGCTGTACCGCTGACATGGGTTTTGATCCCCGACGACTCCGCAGTCGCAATGCAGCCGCAACATCCCCGATATGGGTTTTGATCCCCGGCAACTCTGCAGTCATGGTACAGTCGCAAGATCTCCGACATGGGGTTTTCTCCTCGGCAACTCCGCAGTTGCGGTCACGGCCTCTTCGGCAACTTCGCCGCGATCACGCATCATATATTTGTCATAGATCTGTTTCTAGAATTTATAATTTCTCTAGATTTTTTCTAAATTCAGATTTGTTTAATTTGTATTTTCTATCGTGTGGAGCTTTGGATGGTGAGAGTTGGTGCGGTGGTGGTGGGTTTTTTTTGTCGATCGATGGGTGAGATGGTGGAGGTGGTCATTGGTGGTGGCCTTGGCAAAAACGGTGGAAATATGGTTCCACTAGGAGTTATGAACTGAGTTGTTTCTTTGCTTCTTTTTCTGTTTTTTGTTTCTTATTCTTGAATCCATCGCAAACCGAATACTGAAATTGAGAAGCCAAGAACATGTTTTTTCTATTCGTGAGATTTTACGGTTATTGGATGAAACTGGAAGAGCACAGAACTGAACAAACAACAACAAAGTACAGAGACAAAACACAGAGAACACACGCAAAATTGATTTGGATCATCCGCTACATAATGTAGCGGATGAACATTGATAATCAATATAACATAGAGCAAAGGGGGGCAATATGATAAAAATACCGTCCACTACATTATGTAGCGGGCAGACTTAACAAAAACGCAAAAAAATATCTGGACCGTCCACAGATCGGGTGTGGACGGTCAGATCGCGCTGGCAACTTAATCCATTTTGCTAGCGCTCTCAACGGATCAGCTCCATATATATATGGTAAATAAAATCTGTGTGTCACCACAGGCACACTGCCTGTGGTGCACACATAAACGCTATCGTTTTCACGAGATATATGTAGCCTCTCCTTTCTCCTTCTTTGTTTATCAAACCAGAATGTCTCCTTCGAATTCCCATCCATGGTAGGCTACACCTTATCGTGCGCATGGGTCAAAAACTGCTCCGATAAGCAGTGCACAAAGTCTGTGCCTACCTATTTGCAGTATCGAGTTACATGCGTGATGGTGAGCGGGCACACTGTCGCTGCCGATTAGTGAAGGTGGCGTCGACGATATGAATGTTTGGTATTGCGGTGAGGATCCAATGGCGCCGTTGCACGACAACGGAGGAGGAAATTGATATATTGAGCAGGTGATGAACTGAAAGGCAGAGATTTCAATTTAAATGGTAGGTCTTTTAATTCTTCTCCTCTCTCCTTTCTCCAAGACTGCCCATTTCCCATCCATCTTCCACCATTTAATCCGAATCAACTCTCACTTACAAAAGGAATAGAAAGGAGAATGCAATGGAGTAAGAGAGAAATGATTAGAAGAAGTCGGGGTGCAACCCATTTCAACCAAATGATAACATTTATGTGTGCACCATTGGCAGTGCGCCTGTGGTGATGCACAAATTCGATTTGCCCAAATATATATATATATATATATATATATATATATATATATATATATATATATATATATATATATATATGTGTGTGTGTGTGTGTGTGTGTGTACGTGTGTGTGTGTGTGTGTGTACCATTTTTCACTCACTTTCAAAATCAAATTTTGGTTACGGAAACCACTGGAAAGAAAAGTTTGTGGGGAACTTAGGTAGCGTTTAAAAACACTTCAAAAAAAAAAATCGGTTAATTTTTTTTAACAAAAACAAATGAGTATTTGATTACCCGTTTTTATTTTGAACTTTTTTTTTTTGGTGTTTAATTATCCAATTTTTATTTTGAATTTTTTCTTTGGTGGTGGTTTGTGGTGGATGTGGTCGGGCGTGGCAGTGGGCGGCGGTCTCCGGCAATGGCTACCGGCCGGCGACTGCTGACGGGCCGCGGTCGCCGGCAGCAGTGGCCGGAGGAGGTGGGCGATGGCTGTGGTGGTGGTGGTCTCAAAATAAAAATCAAAATTGAAAACCCCAAACTCCTAAATGGGAGTTTTAAAAAATAGTCATGTTTAAAAATTGGTTTTCAAAATTAAAGAAAAAACAACAAAAACTATGTGTCAAACGGGTTTATTTTCTCCGATTTATAAAACTAAAAAATAAACTTTACCAAACAGAGCTAACTTTACATGTTACCATAGTTCTTTTCTTTTTTTAATTTATTATAGTATATATAAGGATAATGAAATTCTTAAATTTGACTAAAAAAATGATACGCAGGAAATCGTCCTACCGTTTTCGTTCTTCTTTCGTATAATCACATATTCTAACTTTGAGTTGATATTATTTTTCAGGATTTTATAACAGTATAAAACTTTTTTTCCAAATTGCATTATTAAATTGGTGCAGCACATGGAACAAAACGTTTATGTAAAGACACTACGGTTGAGCACGGTTCAGTTTGGAGGTCACACTGCAAACCAAATTGTTATTCATCGGTTCGAAAACTCTTGAACCAAACCGAATCAAATCGTTTTGAACGGTTCGGTTTGAATCGGTTTGTGCTCCTAAGAGTTGAAGTTATAATTTTTCTTAAAAGGTTGTACCTTTACACACTTACTATTGGATCTAAATGTTATTCGAAATTGAAGTTATAGTTTTTTTTAATTGCACATAACCTTATTACGTTCAACCTCTAAGTGCTCGTATTAACATAAGATTTAAGTAGTGTACAAGACATATGTTACAATAAAAATTCAGTTACGCTTTTGTTATTGATGCTTGAGAAATAACGAATAAATATACCAGACACATTGGTCACTAAACTTTTGTATTATAATTGCTTTCATTAATTTCTTTTAAATTTTAAAGTTTTGTTTATTTAAATTTGTTTAATACATAGCATGTGAAAAGTTATCAATGAATATCACTAACAAAAAAAATTGTATATCATAGGTCGATTCAGTTTGTGATTGGTTTCATTAACGTGAACCATGAATCAAACCAATGTCGGTTTTAAAAATGTGAAACCGAACCGTTAACATATTTGGATGGGTTCGGATTTGATTGGTTTGATTTGAGAGGTTCGAATGAGTTTGAACGGTTTGATACTCACCCCGAAAAGGCTCCCCGTGTTTTTAATTTGACAAGAAATGAATTTTGTAGATTAAATTTGCCCCTAGAATGTTTGGACATTCAAAGACATAAGCTAAATATTAACGTAGACGAGATAACATCACTGCTTCGATGGAATGAAATGTGGGTGACCCAAAGAAAAAAGAGAGGAAGAGTTTGTTGACCGTGTAAGGAGCAAGTAATGCCTAAGGGCGATGGAGTCACTTCAAAACTGGTTAGGGATGGTATTAGAGCTTATATCCTCTAGTTTGTAAGAAAATTATGTTGGCAATGCAACACGATGATGCGTCAAAGACAGTGTAATGATGATGCATTCGATGCAATGTAATATTGATATATGGGAGAAAGACAAAGAAATCATTGTATGGATATAACGGGTTATTTATAGACAACGCTTCCATGTTTAATACAAAACCATTACATCCTAACCGAAGCCAGGTAATTTGAGCTTGAAATTGTCGAGGCTTCCTTTGCTCGGGTCTGGGTGGTCCGAGGTGAGTCGATGACTTAGCTCTTCCTTGCTTGGCTGATTTCTTCCAAAACCTCTAACTTGGTTAGCAACGGACATGGATGTAAGAACTTACCTTTCATCAAGCTCTGATCATTTTTCAGCTCTAAGAGCTCTTCGTTCGATTTTTACGCCGAGGTGACAATTTTAAAGATCATAATATTTCGTATTCTTTGTGACACGTGAATTTATTATTCATACCCGCTGTATAACGCATGCCGGCTCACACACTATTTTCATTGTGCTGACTGAAACTACGAGTAATTGATCATCGAAACTTTTGGGTTTCAGTGGTTAGAAAGCATGCAAAAGAATTAAAAACAAGTGAATTCCAAAACAAGTTATTATAAAATATAGCTCAGCCTAAGAGGTGATAAAACAAAGCCAACAACTAACCCCCAATCCGACCAAACACCTTTTCCAGTTAAAATATATAGCGAGGGAACAGGCGCAACAGCGATGTATCCGAAGGAGCACTGGACAGTTGACAAGGACCTCAAAATCCAATAGCAAATTTGTCCTCTGCTTCACATTTTGCTTGCATATCCCCATCAAATAGCTCACCAGCATACCAAACCCAAGAACTCAGTGCAGAAGCTAGATTGATTTCATTCGATAGTCGTTCTTAGCCACGAAAATAGGGGGAGTTGCCCATATTCCATTTGAGCATCATTTGCTATTATTAAGTAATAACATCTTTGTGTGTTTTTAATTTATCTGGTATCTACACAATTGAATTCTTACATCACACGTTATTACTGTCCGATAAGGTTTAGAAATTCATAAGAAAGACAAAAACCCAAAAAATTACTACAATTACCAACCTCCTGGTTGGCAACCGCTGCCCACCCGCCCACTCACCTTTCATTATCATTCATCCCGTTCATTCTCTATAGAGAAAAACTAAGAAACTCTTTTAACTTTATAGCTAGTCATGAAACTTTTCCTCGAGCAAGATATGGATTTTATACATGCTTATCTTTGCAAATCTTCTTTAAAGTTTTGATTAATTTGGTTAATTACATACACATGGGCGATGCTTTGTTACTCATTAAAGCTACTTGCCTAGGTATCAATTGAGTTGACGTGCACTTACCAAATATGTTTTTGGCTACCCAATAACTTGACAAATCTGACTTTTTTTTAGCGACAAATCAAGAAGCTATTATCTTACAAAAATATTTCTCTTAAGAAAAGAGATTCACGTACAAATTTAGGGACAATTTGGGGTTGCTTGTGCTTTAGCAAATTATTATCGTGGCTAATTGTGCTCTTGGTAAAAGTATAGCTATTTTCATGTCTTAAAAAATCACAATCGTATCTGTGTGTCTGAAAAATTAATACCTTTTCATAAAAATGACACCTTTACTTTAACCAAAAAAAAAAAAGAAGCAAAATAAAAACATATCTTGAGAAATTTGAAAATACCTATGAAAGTCTCTTCGATGGCTGTTCACTTGGTTTCATTTCTTCTAAGCTTGACTCTGTACATGAATTGAAAGGATCCTTTGCTTTCTTCCTCTTCTCCTTCACCTTGTCCTCCCCCTCTAAAACTTCATTACTCACATGCTATTTTCTCTCTGGATAACAGTTCCATATAGCCGTATGCCTGTATATAACGTTCTTTAGCCCGCTATAAGTGTATGTAGACTCTGACCGGCCTTTGATCATAGCCTCGTGACTGTTGATGGGGCATTGTTGCAGCAAAGACGCATCAGTCTCGGTCATCAAAGACACCACCACCACCACCACCTACAACAACAACCACCATCCAAAACCACCGCCGCCACCGCCCACAAATGGGACCACCCCCGTTGACCCCCGGTCGAACAAGAACACACCAGCTCACTCCTTCTCCGGCAGCCCAAGCCAGAGTCCCTACCCCGCCGGCGTGGACCCTTCCCCGGCGAGAACCCCGAAGCGGATGTTCAAGTGGCCGTTTCCCCCGCCGTCTCCGGCGAAGCCCATCATGTCGGCGATCATGAAGCGGCAGGGCACGGCGGCGGAGCCTGTGGAGGGGCCGATACCGGAGGAGGAAGGCGGCGTGGAGCAGCTGGACAAGAGCTTTGGGTATCCGAAGAACTTCATTGCCAAATATGAGCTGGGAAAGGAGGTGGGCAGGGGGCATTTTGGTCATACGTGTTGGGCTAGAGGTAAGAAGGGAGAGCTCAAGAATCAGCCTGTGGCTGTGAAGATCATTTCCAAAGCTAAGGTGTGTGGTATGTCTTTGTACTTACTAGTGATTATATGGCCTTAGCTTGTGAAATTAGTTGTGCAGTTAGTTCTTAGCAGTCCTAAGCTTAATCCTTCATAAGACTATATATGACCATTGTCTTGATATTCAAAGTTGATCTCTTGGTATTAGTGGTTTGCCATGTTTAATTCACATATTTCTCTGCTTAAAAGCATGTGTCTCTTAGTCTTGATTGTTATTTGTCAATATGCTCGATGTTAACCTATAACAACACTTGAAGTAATGTTTGATTCTGAACTGTTACTTGATACCTTGCAAATCAGTAACACTGGCCTGTAGTTGCACAAGTTCAGACGAGAGCTTGCCAATTTTATATGGATGGAAGTAAATGTGCGGGACAAAAGTCGATATGACATGACACGAAAGCATGATAATCTGCTCTAAGTATGTCAACATTTCCCCTCCTTTGAGTATTTGACTTCTATAAGAAACAGAGAAAACATTACTGATGAATCAGGCTGTAAAGAATGCAGAACTTTTCGAGGAACAGAAAGAATTTTCTTCTGACTGATCAGTGATTGATAATGTGTGCTTGTGGGTTCTTCTCTTGCTTCTTCTGCCTCTTTTTAGGGTTATATATATTCTGACGACTGCTGCTGTTGCTTGATGCATATACGAATCGGTCGGCAAATGCAACACTAGATTACCACGAAACTGTTTGTTGATTTTGTGGTGTCGATTGATGTTCCCTTTTTAAGATCAAGTACGTGTGCACTTCACAATGAGATGAGTAGATTAAGAGTAGATTCTTCACATCAGTGTCTAACATGAGATTGTTGATTTGTACAATGCGAGGCTTAAATGCTGGAACTCAAAGTTACTGCTGAAAGTGAGGATGATAACTTATGCTATAGAAACTACTGTAGATGCAGTGGTTCTATAACATATCTGGGACTAATATACTCAAAGATTACGCCGGTAGTTTAACTAATTTGTGTGGAAAGAAAAGATGGATGAGGAAAGTTCCATAATGCTTCACCATTTCGCCCCTCTTAGGAGATTAAACTGGAGATTGGTTCATTGGAATCTTGATATAGTACTACAGAACTATAATTAGAGTATGTGCTATAGCTTGGTGATCACAAGCCAAGCACCCTGGGCTAAATATCACATCTTTGTTTTCTGCATGAACTGCACTACAACATACGGATCACCTCTAAATGAAAAAAATACCATTTTCTTGTTGGATCAGTATTTATTTCCGTGTTTTCCTGGGGAGGAAAGCTTGTTTACTCTTCACCACGGTATATATTAGCTAGCTGATGGGCACTATCGTAGTTTGATCAGTGTAGGTACTAACTAGGTGACTCTTGCTTGACAGATGACAACTGCAATATCAATTGAAGATGTTCGTAGGGAGGTCAAGATACTGAGAGCTTTGTCCGGACATAAGAATCTTGTCAAGTTTTATGATGCATTTGAAGATGCTCATAACGTCTATGTAGTCATGGAGTATGTATATCCTTCTTTAGTTTTTATTTTGAGTGCCTCAAGTTAAGGAGATCATGGTTCAACACTTTAATGTTCAGTTGAGATACTTGTACATGAGCCATCTTTGCAGAGTTTTATTCTGGATGGAGATAATAGTTTATCATAAGAGACGTTTTAGTTAACAACTTAGAGGATGATAGTTCACCATTAGCGTCGATCTTGGAAGGGCTTGTGGCTGTCCCTTGCTCTAGGTTATCATTTAGTTCACAGTTCACACTTCGTATGCTCACCAGTTTTGAGGGTAACACTGTTTCAGATAAGGATCTGGTTGTACCAGTTTACTGATGTGGTTGCTTTCAAAGACTTGACATGCCAATCTTGAAATTATAAACTCGTTCTGAAGACTAAAGTGTTTTGTCTTCTTCACAGACTGTGCGAAGGAGGAGAACTGCTCGACCGAATATTGTCAAGGTGAGTAGTTGTTTATTTATTAGGAGTTCTGTCTAACGAGTTCAGCATAAAATATACACCTAACCACTCTTAATGCTGTAGAGGTGGAAGATATTCAGAGGAGGATGCTAAAACTATTATTGTGCAGATATTGAGTGTAGTAGCCTTCTGTCATCTTCAAGGTGTTGTGCACCGTGATCTAAAACCAGAGGTAGTGCCTATGGCTATGAACATATTCTTCTGATTTGAGTTAACTGATTCTGAGAGTTGGACAAAGAAATAATTGCACGTAGACCACATGCTTGTCTGTTATGTGTCCCATTTCTCGGTCTAAAATTAACCATTTACTTAGATAACTTGATTGGTTGGCAGAACTTTCTTTTCACCACAAGAGATGAGGCAGCTCCTATGAAGCTTATAGATTTTGGTCTATCTGATTTTATTAGGCCAGGTAATGGTTATTTATCCTTCAATTGCATTTCTCCGCCCCCAAAAGCTGGTTTCAATATGGCATACTTGACCTGGTTGACCTCCCCCTTCGAGGATTATTTAGACAATTCGATGATTTGATTTAGTTACTTTTCCTATGTTTTCTGCAAAGTCAAGGGAATAGTAAGTGTAGAAACTTTTGGGTATGCTCAGAAATAATTGACAATAAGTATGTTAATACTGGGATTATTGACCGTGAACGATGACTTTGAAAATCGCGTGTTCATTAGGAGATTTAATTGATATAGGCACTCTGCTACCAGTTTTGTTAAGACTATATGTTATGAACTAATCAAACTTAAACAAGTAAAAACAGGAATCCAAACGTTACATCGACCGTACAATGAAAGAAACTGCTTGGATGCTGAGGAGATTATAAAGGCCCATTGATCATCAAATATGACAAATGTCCATGTTCGGGGTTTTTTTCCTTTTCATTATGCTACAAACTAATAATGCTTGCATCCCCCTTACCCCTTCCCCCCTTGGGCAAGTGCCACCACCAGAATTTGAGGGTGTACTTGGTGTAGATAGGTTTTAAGACTTAAGAGTATAAATCGGGAGTTAACACTGCCTGTGCATTCAAAATTTAGCTTGTGGAAGTGCAGGGAAGGATACAACAATAGAAAAATGTTTGCTCTCAGTTCCCCTATGTGCCATTATGGTCCCATTTTAGTTTTATTCTGTTGGTGGAGAGGGAAATGGCAAACTATTGCACGCTTGAACCAAAACTGACCGACCATGGTCTTGACAACAAAGGAACATATGATTCGTCACACTGGCAAACTTATTATAAGCATGAGGTTGCAAGACAT
This sequence comes from Escallonia herrerae, assembly GCA_033070095.1. Classification (NCBI taxonomy): domain Eukaryota; kingdom Viridiplantae; phylum Streptophyta; class Magnoliopsida; order Escalloniales; family Escalloniaceae; genus Escallonia; species Escallonia herrerae. Next base: position 793,229 of record JAVXUP010000015.1, read on the forward strand.
TAATGATTGCTCATATTTGCTAAAAACAAGTTCTTGCGTTCTACTTATGGGTCCTCACATATGTAGTTGCATGCATGTCCATTTTGCTAGCGTTATCTTTTTTCTTGTTTGAAGCCTCTGCTTCTTTTTTTTATCAGTTTATTCTCAAAGTACTTATCATTTGCATATTTGCAGATCAGCGTCTTAACGACATTGTTGGTAGTGCATATTATGTCTCACCTGAAGTACTGCGTAGATCATACAGTGTTGAAGCTGATATATGGAGTATTGGCGTCATAACGTATATATTGTTGTGTGGAAGCAGACCTTTTTGGGCACGAACTGAGTCAGGAATCTTCCGTTCAGTGCTACGGGCCGACCCTAACTTTGATGACTCACCTTGGCCTGCGGTCTCAGTGGAAGCCAAAGATTTTGTTCGAAGGCTTCTGAATAAGGACCACAGGAAAAGAATGACTGCTGCACAAGCACTGAGTAAGATATTTTCAGTTTCGATTCATTGTGTGACTGTTATTATAGGCAGATTCTGGGCAAACAACATTTTCTCTAATTTTAGCTGAAAGTGGGGTGTTAAATATATGCAGCTCACCCATGGTTACGAGATGAAAAGTGTGCTGTGCCATTGGATATACTGATTTACAAGTTGGTGAAGTCATATGTTCGCACCTCACCTTTAAAGCGATACGCATTGAAGGTACTTTCTTAAGACGCCATGTTGTTCTCACATTGATCGGATGGTTGCCCATGGGCGGGCCTTATGTTATATTATTAATTGAACTGGAATTTCGTGGCCCGTCTTTCCGGAAAGTGGCCCTCCTGTAGCTGAATTATGCCTGATGAGGGCCAGTGATTTGCTTGTTCTTCTATAATGCAGGCTCTCTCAAAAGCTTTGCCAGAAAATGAGCTTATTTACCTAAAGGCACAATTTAATCTCTTGGAACCCCAAGCTGGATTTGTCTCCCTTCAGAATTTCAGAACGGTTGGTGCTTCTTTCATATAAATTATTGGTCTTCAGATATTGGTAACTCCTTTTGCTATAGAGGTTTGTCGGAGGTACTACCATCGTGTAACATCTTTAATTGCTAAGCATCTTCTTGGTTATATGCTTTCACTAACATGTAATAGAAATGTGCAGGCTCTCATGAAAAATGCAACTGATGCCATGATGGAGGCGAGAGTGCCAGATATTCTGAAATTGGTGAGACATCTCGATGTTAACTTTACAGTGACGTTTTAGCATCCAGTCATTATATAATGACTTTTTGTGGTTTTTGCTTATCATGGGGTAAATTTTTGCTGAGTTTGAGATTTTTTAGTTGGTCTTTAACAATTTTCTGGATGATACTTTTGTGACGACTATGATGGTTCTGTGCTACGAGATTGTAAACTTTCTTGTTGTTAGACCAAGGGACGGAGAGCCATTAGCTAGTGTATTTCTGAATGAGACATCGCCCCCATCTGCTTGTTTATTTCTTTGCAGGTAGATTCCCACTTTGAAATTAGTTTTTGGTGAATAATCGTCCGTTTTCATACATTCTGGTGTACTGTAACTTTTTTGTCCCTGGATGACCGTCATTCTTCTGCTTGTGAAAAGGGCGCCTATGGCGCAAGGATCTGACCATTTCTGGATCTACCGTCTAGCTTTCTAACTAGATCCTTGTATATAAGAGAACCAAACTTGCATTCTTTGTGTTTTTGCTATTTGGCTTTTGCATCAAGTCTTTATTTTGTCATGTTCTCTACTCTTCAAACTAAAATTTCTTTTTCCTTTTGCTAATTGGAGATGGAGTCTCTCTCCTATAAAAAAATGGAGTTCGAAGAGTTTTGTGCTGCTGCGGTCAACCCATATCAGCTTGAGGCTCTTGAAGGATGGGAGAATATTGCAACCACAGCATTTGAACATTTTGAACGAGAAGGCAACCGAGTTACCTCAGTGGAGGAATTAGCACAGGTGTGTATATGTTTTTCTCCATTGCACTGGTTGTGCCTGTTTCACTTCCACGCAATGAACGTTAGTAAACTACTATCTTTTGATGCAGGAAGTGAATTTGGGCCATACAGCTCACACTTTGCTCAATGATTGGATTAGAGAGTCTGATGGGAAACTTAATTTTCTTGGATACACCAAGTTTTTGCATGGTGTGATGATTCGCAGTAGTAATACAAGGCAACTATAGCATGTAGGATTAAGAACACACGTTTACCAAGGAAGCGAACGGAAGAAAAGAAGAAAGAAATCCATTACAAGTATTATCATACCCTTGTATTCTTAGGGAAATAGATGTGCAGAAAATTTGTTTGGACGGTCCGATTTCAAGATGGTGGAGGCAACTACATGGACATATATATTCTGTAAGATGTGGCTGAAGCCTGTGTTCATAGACTGTCACTTTTAAGATGACTGTCTATAAGCAGATATGATTGTATTGTATACAAGGAGCCAAGTTCTAACTATTGATTATGATTATTATACTTCTGTTCAAGTGTCAACTGTGCAGCTTCTTTCTCCTTCGTGAGATACACTTGGAACAATGAAATGATCTCATCTGTATTTGACTTCTTGCAATTGACTCAAATTCCTGGGAAAGAGGGAGTACCGGGTAATACAAAGTGAGATAAGAAAGAATAAATCTTACTTTCTTTGGTTGGCTGACCAAAACTCGAACCCGGATGCCAACGAATCATATTCCCTCCTCACCTTGGAAGAACTTACAGATAATGATATTCATATGAACTGGATCAAGTTTGCACGACCCTGAACTGCAATTTCTTTCCATCCCGAAATAGTTGTCGTGCCGAAGTTTATAAGCAATTTTTCAAAACTAGCCTTGGTAACTCACTTTCACTTTCACTTTCAAAGGGCATTAACTAGTCCTCTACAAAAAAACTTGAAATTTCCAAAAGAGAATATAATTTCGGGACGGCAGATATAGCATCTAGCAGCTTAGTCAAAGTCTCATGCACAAGTTTACCAAACCATTTGCAGCATTTGTTTATCTAGTGGACATTAACGAATGCTTACAATGATCCAGTTTTCTATTGCTTTGATCACGTCTGAGTTTATGGATACTAAGCAATGAAAGATTGAACAAGTCAGATTTTGACTCTAATGATTGTTAGTATCAGTTTTTTCTTTCCCTCTATTCACCAAACCAAAGCAAAAACTAACAATGTGTGAGAGGTCCCAAAGCATTTTAAATGCAATTTTACGATAAAGAACATTATCTAATCTAAAAATATGTTATTGCGTTTCATTTTTAACCGCTTTTCAAATACATAATCAATTTCAGATGAGCCCTTAACTACTTTAGAAAGTACTTTTTAAATACCGAAAATAAGTACCGTATCATATAATTAAGAAAAAAGAGGATCCTAGTACGAAATACACAGTGATAGGGCTTGGGTTATTCCAATTTTTTTCTGTTACTCGCTTTTATTATCTTCTAATAGTAGACCATAAAGATTACAACCTTACTTTAAAAGCTGATAGCCAAATGAACGATATTCTCTTTACTCCTTTGTGTCGAACGGGGTCTTAATCTTTTTGTTGACATAGGGGCTAGTGTTAATTTAGCGTTTGTTTTAATGCTTTACTGTTTTTACATAACATTCGCCTTGGATTCTATTAAGTACTACAGTTGCGACAACGAAGCTATACGTTATTATTAGCTGTCTTTAGTTTTGGAATCGGAGAGACCTTGAATTCCCACTTGTCTCGTAGAATTACTTAGCTTCCAAACGAATTTTTATTTTTTTATTCTTGGACCCTTTAGAGAAAATGTCAATTAGAAATTAATATATTCAATTTAAGGTGGAAGAGGAAAGAAAAAGAAAAGTATATTGAACTTGGGTTTCTAACTTATCTAATAGAGTTGACATGTGCATTTACTCTGCTGGTTTGGCAGCTGTTAGCTTGAACTATATATATATATATATATATATATATATATATATATATATATATATATATATGAACTTGAGAGTCTAGTCAAATATATAGGCAGATAAAGAAATTGTCAGCCATTCAGATTAGGAAACCATAAGTCTAAAACCCAGTTCTGCAGATAACTATGGAGGCCTATTAAGGAAATTATTATATCACTGTTTGTTGCTTGGAAGTAATCGTTGCACTTTCGGTTTTGTTTACACTTTTTTGGTCAGCCTCATGCGTGACAAGCCAACTTCTTTTTCCTCTTTTACCTTCCCTTTTGTACTCCATGGTTTTATATTTTCTCTTATATATAAATATACACACACACGCACAAAATTTATATGTAAACACACACACACACACAGAGTTGAAAATTGATTACGGGAATATGTTTCAAACAATGCGTATTTTTTTAACTTGTGTACTAACGACAATAGTCCCGTGTTAATTTTGGATCACGATGCTATTTTGGTTGCTCAAAACGTTGGACTTGACAAGAAATTAGCATTGTTTATTGTCCAAATAAATTACACAAACCTTTAAGGCAAACGCTAATGGGTGCCCTAAGGGCATTCGTTGTTAAGCCCCATTCAATAATTCTGCTTGGAAATACGGCATATATCACTCCATTTGAAACTCAAAAGAACTGCATTAAATCATTTCATTAACCCTTAGCTGCTTATTGACTTAACACGTGGATTATACCTTTGGTAGATGACTTCTTATCCCTAATGAAAATCAATAAGGCATAACCGGACACTAGTTTGAAAAGACAAAAGACGGCCAAAAATTACTAATAAGTATATATATTATGAAATCGGGTTGTATTTTTACTTATTTTATTTAGCATAAATAATACCGTTTAATTGTTTAAAGTTTTTATTTTAATCGTAATCACACAATTATGAACCAGGTTAGTTTTACACTTGATATTGACATTTTTGCGATAAAGACACCTAGCGAAGATGTTGTCTAAATGTTACAAAAAGTTAAAATATAGTATTTCATTTAGTGTGTTTCATGGTCTTACTCGATTTATGATCACCAACAATTGTCTGCTAATTATGTATGGTGAATATTCATTCATTTGTTTGAAAAACAATTTCAAGGATAAATTTGAAAGAATAAAAAGTGATTGCAATTAATGAAAGAAGTGCTAGTACTATTCTATCGTTCGCAAAAAATAAGAATGTGACCGCTCGTTAAGTACAAGATAGAATCATTAATTGCGCATTTGCGCCTTAACATTTGCCTTTAGAGCACTCGATGGCACAACCCTTTCACTAATTCAACATGATAATGCAGCCTATAGTTCGTTTTACACCTGTTTGAGACTAAATTTATCCAACATTTACAATTTTAATCAGAAGTTTTGAGAAAGCGTTGGTTAATGCACTAACAATTTTGAATTTAATCAATTAATCCGTAAGTCAACGTTTTTCTCGAGTAGGATTTTCAAGTTAGGTAGAGCGCGCCACCCCCGACCCTCAACACACCTACCCCATTTATATATTTTCCATTTGCGTGGGTTTATGAAATCTTCATTACCCCAACTGTCACGCTTCATAATTCTTCATCCGGAAGGAAGGTAAAGGAGGAAGACAGTTGGAACAGGTTCTGGATGCTCCAAATGGGGACATCTTTTTGTGACCCTCAATTGCAAATTTGCAATTTCAACCGGCCGGATATAACAATGCCAATTGCCAGAGAAAGTTAAATCCAAAACACATCTTTTTTTCCTTAGGGATAATATCATTAGGTGCAAATTATAGTCGAATATTGTGATTGGCCAGACGTAATAGTAATGAAATTAATTTTTTTTTTCTAGAAAGACATGATTGCCCTAGAGTTGTCAAACGGGCCGGGCGGCCCGTGGGCTGGCCCGGCCCCATCCATGAACAGTAGCGGCCAGCACAAGCGGGCTTGGGGCCTAGGCCTGGACCAGGCCTTCAGTTTCTGCGAAAAAGCCCGGCCCGAAAACGGCCCGGTTTGGCCCGGCCCGAAGTCGGCCCGGTTCTGGCCCCACCACTTGTTTGAATTTTTTGCTTTTCCCCCCTTTCTTCCACCCCTTTTCCAAAATTCCACTTTTACCCCCCCCCCCCCCCCAACAGCATTGTTATGTGTTAAGATTTTATTAATAAAGCTCACCAAGAAGAGTATGAAAATGTTTAACATATAATAAAAAATATAATGGCTAACAAATAAATATGTATATACATACATACATATATATGTATATTACTTATAATGAAATAAAATGATAAAGATTAGGTTCGTTAAATTGTGAATATTGCCTAGAGATGAAATTTAAAATTGAATAACAAGAAGAAAAAAAAAAGGGCCCGGGCCCGGCCCAAGCCGGGCCCTAGATATTGGGCCTAGGGCCAGGGCCTGGACTGGGCCTAGGTTTGCCTTCGGCAGGCCCGGCCCGGCCCGGCCCCACAGCAGGCCCGATGGGCTTGGGCTGGGCCGGCCCAAGCCCGGCCCTTTGACATCTCTAGATTGCCCTCCACCCTAAAATAGCCTCCCAACCTTTCCACTCCTCCTTGTCCCTTTTTCTCTTATCTATCTTAGATTTTAAGAGCACCACCACAGCACCACCCATACGGGCCTGCCCTCTTCAATGCCAATCCCACCACCTAACAACTGGCGACATTGCTCCACCATCACCAACCGCCGCGCTGCAACTAATACAGACCCTACTGCTAATGCCGCCGCTTTGGGTATGGTGGAGCGGTGAGGTGGTGATGGCAAGGGTGAGATTGGATTGTCGTGGTACGATGGACTTGCGGGGTGCTATGTTAGGTGGAATGGTGTTGCGGTGGTCCGAGATGTCAGTTGCGGTGTGTTGTGGCGGTTGGTGATTGCGGAATAGTATCATGGTGGTGCTGCGGTGGTTGCGTGACCGGGGGTTTGGCTTTTGGTCAAGGGTGGTGACCGCGTGACCGGTGTGGTTTGGCTTTTGGTCAAGGGTGGAGCCTATGTTGTGGGTTGTGATGGCCTGGTTGGCAACTGTATGCTGGCAGCTATGCTGACGACGATCAGAGATAGATACATATTTAATCCTAAAATTAAAGGTATTTAAAGACTTGACGTTGGAAAAATCTGATATAATTTTTTCACATTTTTCATGTAGTGTCCAAATATATTATATCTTTTTTCGTATTGATTGCGTTGTTTGAACACACCTGCCTACATATTCAAGGTTTCTCTCTTATATCGAAATGTTCGCTGAAATCTGAGTTAGGGGAGGAGTTCGAACTTTATTACATAAAGTTAATTTAATAATAATAATGAAACATGTTAGATAATTTTTAATTAGTAATGAAAAAAGTGTCGCCAAAAATTAACCCGCAAAAATAATAGGATACTTGCAAGTTGCAAGGGATGTTTGGAAGTCTAATGCTACTTGACATCTCTCCCACCCAAACACACAACGCAAAGATGTTACACGAATTTCACATTTATAAAGTTGGAAAAGATGCAACCCAATACCACGACAATTGAGAAGTACAAAGTTGAGACCAAAAAAAGAGAAATTGTAGCACTTTTTTTTTTCGATGTCCTACAAGAATCAGCAAAAATAGAAAAAAAAAGAAGAGAGAATTCCAGAAAGAATAAAGCAAAACCATAGATTTACATGGACCGTCAAGATTGAATCAAAGCCCGCAAGATCGTAAGATCAAGCCTTGAAGCACCAAGCATGGTGGGGATGCTGGTGGTGTTGCTGCTGCTGCTGCTGCTGCTGTGATTGCTCCTTGTCGATCAAACCCTGAACGTTGCGAAACTCCTGCACGTGGCAAGGGATGTTGATGGGTCCCTGATGATCAAAGCCATACTCCTCCTCCGCTTCCTTCAGCAAGTGCATGAAAAGCGGGTGGTTGATGTAGATCACGGGAACGATGATCCGCTGCTGCTCCTCTCCTTGACCCACCATAACCGCTAGACACCCCTTTGGTATGTCTTTCAGTTCTTTCTTCCCCTGACCATCGTGATGATGGTGATGAACCTGATGGGGGTGGTGGGGGTGGGGGAGATGAAGATTCAGGTGTGGTACGTGAAGGTGAAAATTGCCACTACCCATCTCTCAATTACAGCACCCAGAACAAGAAAAACCCACGAAAACTATCAACAAGATTCGAAAAAAAAAGAAAGAAAGGTGTGGAACCAGGGCTACAAGACAGAAAAAGGCCAAGGATCAGAAGAAGAGATGGCGAGTTTGAAGAGGTTCAGAGACGAATCGGAAAAGGATTTGGGTATGTTGCTCATGATAATCGGGTGAAATCAAAACGAATGAATTTGATAGGGATTTGATGAGGAGGGTTTTAAGGAGGTGGGGATTGGTATTTATAGAAGGTAATTTGCAGTTTATGTAGGCGAGAACAGAGAGACAGAGAGGGGGAGGATTCTTCTGGGGTTTCCGTGACTTCTACACAGAGAAGACCCGGTCTTGCTAATTCAAGTTTTACAGTCTAATCTTGCTCCGTGAACGGATAAGATCACATTTATTCGACCATGATTCTCACTTTTAGTCTAATAAAAAAAAAAATTCCTAAATGTAGTTAAGCGCTAATAACTGTCACCTTAAATTTTAACAATAATGACAAAATATGTATAATCATGATTTTGGTAACTAAAACTGTCACATTAAGATGTAGCAGATGATCATTATCTACATCTATTAACTTTGAGCTGATAAAAGTCCGTTGGTGGCAACTTAAGATAAGTTGTCACTTCGATCTGATCGGAAGAAAATACGGACAAATGGGAGAACAATGTGATAAACTTTACTATCGGCCACATAATGTAGCTGACGGTAAAAATTTATTTTAAAAATGCATATTTAACCTGTCTATTTGCGATGAATGGATGAACAGATCACGCTGTCAACTTAAACTATGTTACCAATACTATTAAAAAATCAGCTCCCATTAAATTTTAGCCATTCAAGATACAAATGATAAGCAATAATGTAATGGTATAACATTTGATGCATGTGGTACAACTTGGTTATTGCATGATTTGTTTCTAACTATAGGTTGTTTGCACTAATTATTGCCATTCAATTTTCAAGTAAAACCCACGAGTTAGTTCTTATGTTTGCTATGTCTGAGTTGGCCAAATGGTAGAGCGAGTCACGGGCTGTTCATGCCTCACAGTAAAGGTTAAAAACACGTGGGAAATGCAAGCTTTGAATAATATTCTTCTCTCTCATGACTGCGAGTTGTACAACTTGGAGTGCCAAAGGGGAAGTGAAATTTTCATACTACATGACGCACTCTGAGAAAAATTTAAACACGGATTTGAATAAATAATATATAACATGGATTAAAACTAATTTAGGGAGGAGCTTTTTTTTCTTTTTTGTTGAGTATATAGCAATTAGCTAATATAATCGCTCATTATTGGATTTAGCTCGTCTTCAAAGCATACTAATCAAGAGTCTTTACTTTCAATAGAAAAGACAGCGGGGAAGGTTTTTGACCGAAAATCTTTTCATTTTTTTTAATTGGTAAAGCCATTTCCAAGATGAAATTTCATTTGAATCTAAAGCCATAATTTAAGTTGGAGTCAAAATTATTTTATCACCACATTGTCTATATGAATAGAAGTATATATAGTGGCGACTTTTCTTCAGTAAAATAAACTTTGATAATACTCTATATATATATATATATATATATATATATATATATATATATATATATATATATATATATATATATATATATATACATAAAACAATAGAATCAATATTTTAACTCTATTTTAGTCATTTGAGTTCTAAACAGGTCGTTAAAGTGATTACATACCCATAGTTACAAAAGGTTCAGCAATAGAAGTGAAATTCAAATGTTAAAAAAGTCAAGCCCACGTATCACTTTCTTAATCGAACGGTACACTTCGCTTTAACTATGTATAACATCTGTAAAAATAAGCATATCACTACACATATTTAAGCTATTACGTAATACTGTATAAAGTCACACCTGCTTGAAGTGTGAACGTCAGGCAACGGTAATAACAATAGCAACGATTACATATAATCACAGATTTAAGCTGCATAAGTTAGCGGTAAAATCTCTTACAATGCATTTTATCACCTGTTATTTACCATAATAGAATAATAATACACAGTCATATCCATAACTTACGCACAAATTAAGGTCACGAAACCATTAGATTAGATAAAATCAAATCCAAGTGGAGGCCTGATTCGTCCTTCTCAGTAACAGACGCAGAAGTGGAAAATTTTGCATTAGAAGTAAAATAATGTTTTAGGCAGTTGGTAAGCAATCAATCTGGGGGGCAATAGAATAAACTGGATTGGTGGTAGCAATGACACCTCGACAACGCCAGTGACGGATGTTGCGCCACGTGGGCTATGTGGGGTCCATGAGGCATAAGTCTGAACGATGGGCTACGTGTCAGATCACGTCAGCAGGTAAGCAGCAGCCAATAGCAGGTCTTGCGCATGACCAGGTAGACATCGAGTAAGTCACGTCAGCTGATTTTGATTAAGAATGAAACGTTGCCTTGCACGGGGCCGCAAAGGTGACACTCCAACCCCAGGGGCCAGGCCATGAAAGAACGGGTCGGCCTGCACCCTATTCCTTATATATATATATATATATATATATATATATATATATATATATATATATATGAGCTGATCCATTGAGAGCGCTAGCAAACTGAGTTAAGTTGTTAGTGCGATCTGGCCGTCCACGCGTGATCTGTAGACTGCCCAAATCTTTTTTTTTCTTTTTTTTAAGTCCGTCCGCTACATTATGTAGCTGACGGTATTTTTGACAAATATACCCCTCAATTCCAATTACATCTGTCCACCACATTATGTAGTGGACGGTATTTTTGACAAATATACCCCTCAATCCCAATTACATCTGTCTGCTACATTATGTAGCGGACTATTTTACTTTCTCGAAAAGAGATATCCGTGTTGTCAGCTCTGAAAAAGAGACAACCAACTTTTATTTTCTCTTTCCCCCTCATCTCTCATCTTCTCTCTTCTGGATGAGCTCTTTCAAGACGGTGGTTCCCTCAGGGTAGTTTGACAGCACCTCCCGTGTCCGGCGATCGAGGGCACAACCATCTTTCCCCCTCATCTCCCATTTTCTCTCTCTCTCTCTCCCTTGTGAGCGTGCGAGTGGCGATCGAGGCACAGCCAGACCGTGGTGGCGCCGGCGTCGTCGCGTTCTGGATGAACTCTTTCAAGACGGTGGTTCCTTCTGGGTAGTTGGAGAGCACCTCCCGTGTCCGGCGGGGATCTTCCAACAGGAGGGACTCCGGCAGGGATCCTGGTGGCAGCAGCTAAGCAATGCTTTTCTTACTCCAACCTTCCAAAAGGGTTCCCTATTCTTTGTCCAGTTTCGTGGCTATGGGCCTAGCAAAAGAAATTTTGGGTCACCGATCTAGCCACTGTCTTCCTCCTCGGCCGCCGCTGTGCCCATCGGCTCCGCACCGGCCTGGCCGTGCCTGTTTGCGCCTCCAGTGGCTCCGGCGAAGTCCACATAAAACAGGAGACGTTCTATAAAGATCACAGCAAATCTGTGTCGAAATAGCAAACTATTAATGATTTGAAAACTCTTCCTTCTCTTTCTATCTTGCCGCTTCAAATAGTTATGATGTGCTTTGATTTGGTTGTCATGGGTTTGAGAAATTAGGTTTTTTTTTTTTTTAAATCTTTTCATTTTTGATATAGGGTGATAGAAATTAAGGAGGTTGAAGACCCTAGAACAAAATGGCAATCTGTTGCCAGCATTTCATGAATGGTTCCAGCCTGCAGGTGGATGTGCTAATTGGGTGTGCTCGTTTTGGAGTCTTTTTTACCAATGGCAATCTGTTGCCAGCGAACTTCATGAAGATTTGTTCATCAGGATCAAAGTAAGAAGAGAGAGAAAAAGAAGAAGTCAGAATGAGAGAAAGGAGAGAAAAAGAGAAGACTAGTCTGCTACATAATGTAGCGGACACATTAATGACACAAAAAAGTCATAACACACAGTGTGGCGGACGACTTTTTCTTGACATGCGTCAGGGCCTGTCAGTCGTCCGTGATACTGTGTCGCGGACTACTGACAATTTTTAAAAAAGGAGAGATCTGGATCGTCCATCTTTCAGGATGGACGGCCCAGATCGCGCTAACAAATACCCCATTTTGCTAGCGCTATCAAGAGATCAACTATATATATATATATATATATATATATATATATATATATATATATATATATATATATATATATGGAGCTGATCTGTTGATAGAGTTAGCAACTAGGATTAAGTTACAAGCACTATCCGGCCGTTTATGCCCGATCTGTGAATGATCTAATTTTTTTTTTGCATTTTTTTTAAGTCCGTCCGTCACATTATGTAGCAGACAATTTTTGACGAAAATACCCCTTACCCGTTCAATTCATTGTGGACTTTTCTTTGTCTGCTACATAATGTAGCGGACATAATATGAAGAAGAGCAGACACTTTTCACTTTCAGATCTGGGTAAGACTTCCTCTCTGTCTCTCTCTCCCTCCCTCCCTCCAGCGGCAGCTATGTACAACGGCAGCGGTAGCTAAGCAATGTTTTTCTTGCTCCAACTTCTAAAAGGGTTATCTGTCTTTGTCCGGTCTCGTGGCTATGGGCCTAACAAAAGAAAAATTGGGTCATCGATCATGCCACTGTCATCCTCCTTCGCCGCCGCTGTGCCCATCGGCTCCTGTCATACGTCATTCCTGACATATGAGGCGGGTTCAGAAAGTAAGACTGCGATCTCTACCTCAACTCCCCTGAACTAGCCCACATTTCAATCCACGTGGGTATATATATATGAGCAAGCATTAAAGTTATATTTGAATACAGAATACGGTATAAATCAGTATACGTGACTGCAAAAGTAAACGTCTATTAACACTTGTATGTTAGTGCTAACGTGTCATGTTGTTCAACTAACGTCCGGAGACTAGAGATTGATTATCCTTTAGCCAGGAATTGAGAAACTAAAAAAAGAAAATAACTATTTTGTAACGTAGAGGCTAGGCTCAAATGGTCTACGTTGGTTGAGAATATTAGATTTTTTGGTATCAATACCATATAAATTGTTGGATATACTGGAAATAAATTTCTCTGCCTCTCTTATCCCCACCTTCAATATATCCTATCAATCCTCCTAGCCAACGGTCCAAAATCATGAATATCTTACTCCTACAATGGACTCAAGAGAAAAGTCAGCGTGTAACACAATTCACCTCCCCACTATAGGAGCAATGTCTCATCCAAAAGGGTTAAATAAAGTAGGTACTTATAAGTTTATTGATGGATCTCAAAAGGCCAAGTTATTTCTCTTTTGCTTTTAATGTGAGAAAAGGTCTAATTCAACCTTATATATGACGCATAGCGTATTCCTCTATTTGATGCGAGATTTTCATCCACCCTATTACATAGCAAGTGTGAAATCTCATAGTTCTTTCGTATATTAGACTTTAGGGACTAAAGAATGTAAGATAAATTAATGGCTTTCATGAACCATAAGGTGCTGACAAAACATAAGCCAGGTCTGAAACGCTTTGTTCTGAAATATAGCCTCATACTGCTTGTATCTTACGAGTTAAGTCTGCCGTTCACGGGAGCGGTGGAGGCCCGAAGAAAAATGTTCCTCAAAAACTGGCTCCAGACCAGCAAAGATGGCGTGTGGACCAGGGCTTCCTTTTCTCTCCAACTTTCCAGCAGGCATGAGCCACAGAATTCGGCTGATTAACATTTTCAACAACCAGCAGATTACGTCGTGCACATGTAAGCATCTTGGCTTAGGCTGCATGAGAGGGATTGCAAACCATACATATGACTTTCGAATTTCTTTCAAAATTTTCCAAGTTTTTGGCTGTAAGTCTTCTTTTCCACACTCTGCATTGGAGCAAATATCGTTAGAAGCTAAATGGTGCAATGTTTCGATCGCTTTCAACAGCAAGTACTGTCAGAAATTGTGTCTGAAGTGTTAAATAAGATGCAACTAATAATATCAAAACAAAGAAACTTTTTGTTGGTAAGTAATTTTAACTCTGTATGTAGGAAACCGCCACGTATACGATAATAAGATCCTAAAAAATGGGAACGGTCCAAGTAAATAAAATTGTCGGTTGAGCATTAATTTGTTATAAAGAGGCAAGTGGTTGTTGAAAAGCAAAGGCAAAATTGCATAGTTTGGACTCCCAGCATACGTAGTGATCACCCTTCTTCAACGTAGACATGATTTCTTAGAGAGTGGGGCATAAGTAAACCCCAGATATTGATCAAGCATTATGACTGCAATAAGAAGTGATGGCAAAGTATTGTTTACAATTAATTAGAGAGGGAAAGATGCAAAGCTGAAAGCCCAGCGGTCCGAGAAATGTGGACCGGGTTTTACTTTAACAAAGTAGGTCGCAATGGACGGCTTTATATTAATTAGTACTTCCGGGGCCCAGCCTTTACAAATATTATTGTTGTCAAATGTGCTCAGTATTCGGGTCGACCCATAGTAATTCGGTTACTCGGTTTTCGATGTTGGTTTCTGGTTAAGATTTCTCCGAGCCAGGTCCAATCCAAGACACTGACTTTTGTGCTCTTAAAATATTTTGCATATTATACTTAGTTCCTCATTGAGACGATATCACTTGGTGACATCTAAATTTAAACTTAAAAGTTTTTTAGGTTAAACACTTACAAAGTTTTGTTTTAAATGAAAATCTCAAAATAACCGAATTATATCTATTCGATATGGGTTGAAGATTACTATTACAGTTACTTTTATTCTTTCACTTTGCCATGCTTATTAGTTGAGGCAGGGCGTGTTCTCATTTAAGCATGTTAACTTTGATTTTGAAGATTCATTATAAGCCACCTTTCTCATCTCGGGTCTTTCATGGTACCAGAGCTGTTACGTAGGTATCAAAATTAGAATAACTAGTTTAACCAAAACATTCATGATTGTTCTGACGACACAACATGGGAGCTAGCTGATTTCTTTGTTGTTATGTTAATTTCTTTTTCCTACGTTCACCAATCTTAATTTTCGTGTTCAAAAAACACAAAACTCAAAGTATTCATCAATTCCTTGCAGATATATGATTAAAATTTACTGCACTCAATTTGACTTATGAATGTGAAAAAAAGGTATGTAAACATCATAAAAAGGTTTCTATATTTTTAAATTTGGCTTTAGTTTTATTAACTTTTTGATTAAGATTATACGAGCAAGTTATAAGATGTTCTTCAAATGTTTTAAAAAAGGAAAAAAATGTAGTAAAGACGCAAGTTGTTAAGGAGGGAGACAACTTGCTTGGCATTTTATAGCTCAGGCCCAAATTTACTTAGATGTAACCCAAAAAGGGTTGGGGCAACAATATAGAACACATGAAGACTAACTTTGTTAGGCTCCCAATTTCGAGCTTCAGTGGACCAATTTTTTTCTATTTTGTTTAATATCGGAAGCCAATCTGTGATGGTTTTCGGGCCCAATAACAATTGAGAGCTTCTAATGGCCCAAGCTCTACGGTTACAGCCATAATTAATTTGATTTCCCGTGATGAAAAGGTGGGTTAGGTTTTAGAGAATCGTCATCAAAGTTACAGTTAACAAAATCCTCAGACCAATCAATCTAATATTGATTAGTACTGAATTGATCAGACACTACTTAACATGAGGATCCAAGAGCTTAAAGTAAACTGCTCGATCCCATCATTGAAATGTTCTTATTGTCGTATATGTTGCAACTCTCCAATGTTATCAATTGTTCGATTAAGTAAGGTATATACAGTTATTACTTTCCCCGTCCGGAAGCTGAAAATGGAGCTGAATTCTCCCCTTATAAGCCGAAATTTAAAGTTAAAAAGATTCGATTTATGAACAATATGTCCTGAAGGAAGCAGGCCAACTAGTTATTTTTGTTTGTCAGGCTCAAACTACTATCTACCTGTTTTGGGTCGACGACTTAGCTAGGATGTAGGGCTTTTGTTTGCGATGATAGTAGGTACATAGATATGTATGTTGCACTCGTAGGTATATTGCTAATATAGTTGCTATTGTCTTATTTGGAACAACGTTTGCAAGGCTCTTTTCCGTTATCTATGTAATCTATTATTTACCAAAAAAATAAAAATCAAGAATATTAGGACACAAAATATGAATTACACGCAGTGGCGGAGCCACGCTTGCACGAGAGGGGCTAATGCACCCCCTCAAATTTTGAAAATAAAATAATATATATAGTTTATTTCCCTCTCTTCTTTCTCTTTTCGCGACTCTCTCTCCTTCCAATTTCCAACGACCAGCAAAGACACGACCTCGGACTCTCGGAGATCGGACCTCCTTACCGTCTCAGTCATGGCCACGGCACCTCACTTCGGCGAAGCACAAACCGGCGATGACTCTCTCTCTGAGCCACGACGGACGGCGACGTCTGCTGGATCTAGATCTACGCCGCTACGCGCCGACAGACGGCCTCACGCCCTCATGGCAACCTCTGCATCGGCCACCGGCAGCACCGGTCTGAATTCTGAAGACCTCCGTCCTCTGGTCACTCCACCAGTCCACCGGGGCTAACACCCTCCCCTATCCAACAATTGTCCCTTCTTGCCCAGCGCTACAATGCCATCAACCTCGCCGAAGGCTTTCCCGATTTCCCGGCACCTTCACGCATTAAAGACGCCGCCATTGCCGCCATCAATTCCGACTTCAATCAGTACAGGTCCCTCCCCAGACACTTCCTTGTGTAGAATCTTTCTTCTTTTGGTTTCCAAGATTGAGACACAGTTATTTTACTGGCTAATTATTAGTAAAAAGAACTTTTGGGTTAAATTATTTTCGCTGAAAGTTGAAAGAAGGAAGAAAGATGCATTGCAGTGAGGCGTTCCCATATTGCGTTAGAACTTTCGATTCACCTTAATCTTGCCATCTCTACAACTCTACAAGATTTATTTGACTTTTCTTTTCTTCTGAAATGCTATAAAGATCAATGATGTTCGATGTTAGTAGATTTGTGGTCTGATCATATGATTCATATCAATGGATGAACAACAAAGATGTTCAGCATACAGTAACTCCTCATTATTCAATTTTGTAGAAGCAAAAGCATTCTAGGTTAGTTATCTAGTTTGATATTCCAGCATGGCTGCATAGGTGATTATTGATTGATAATTATTGAGATTATTGACTATTAATTGTGATTATTGATTGAGATTATTGACGGAGTATGAGACCCAATTTGATTGAATGTGTGATTATTGAGATTGTTGACGGAAGATGAGACCCAATTGGATTGAATGTGTGATTTAGTTGAATGATAGATTGAAATTAAGTTAATTAGGTTAACGTGATAACGAAACATGACGGAGAAAGTAAAAGAATAAAATAATTGGATACTTTTTTGCATATTATAGAAAAACGCACTTTTTTTTTGCCATTTTACTTGTAAAATAATTTATTAATTTTGATATATTTTTAACATATTTAGAGTGAAATTCTGATTCCGTCCCTGATTACGTGTAAAACTTCGTGCATATACGTGCGAGTATTCCAAGTTTCATTTTATATGCAGACCACCGATGATAACTTTACCCAAAATCGCATTTCCATTCTAGGACTCGGATTCGGCTCATCGTCATCACGAGGACGGCCAACTGTGCGAATCATTGGTACATAGAGAATCTGCCACGTTTGTCCAACCCACCAAATCCAAACAATTTGGTTTTATGATCACAAACATCGACACGACAGGACATATATCTACCATGATAAAGCCAAAAGATTTTGATCTCATCGTCACAACCTGCAACTATTGCCATCATCGCCAACCTCGCTTTATTCTCTTTACATTGATTTCACAGCCCGCAGATTCTGCAAACCCTGTCTGACCCTACCTTCTATTGTCATTTATGGTTAATTAATCCCCTTAAGGCATCCAACTTAGCATTACACAAAACTCAAATGTTGAGTTACTTATATTATTTTGGGTGTGTGATTGCATCTCAACGAGCCTCCTCACGTTTTGAGATCACGCGGTAAATTAAAAGGAGGGAGAAGGGGGATGTACCGATGGTCTTCTAGGCTTGGCTCGATTTGCTACGGGTAAAGTTCTACAAAATTTATATCGTGAATTGTTAGATGTTTTATTTGAGATATGAGATTATGCATTAACAATCCAAACTAGGCATAAAGTGCATATTTCTCGGTTAATCCACCTTGAAATCGTTAAGGGACACAGTTTTCATAGCATTCATGCAAGCTCACTGCATTAAGTACTTACTAAAATCACTAAAAAAGGTCTTTGATAAAAATTAAAAAAAAAGAAGAAAATTTAGCAAGGCAAAAGCAACCAAAATCTCTAACAGCGGTATCTGCTCATTCATTCCTTCCTTCAATTTCATCTTTTTTTCTTTTTCTGAACAAGATATTTTCCTAAGCCATAACTATTTCTTTTTTTCATGAAACTAATTTTCTCAAAATACAAATTACAAAGAAAAAGAAACAATCAAAGAAGTAATGAAGAAAGTATCTACAATTCAGAAGATTTGGAGAGCAGAGAAAAACCCAGAATATGAAACCATGCCTTGCGCAGTTCTTCTTTTCAAAATGCTCATTTCAGCGCGCGCGATCCTGGCTCTCCCGTTAGATGTCAAAGGTGCGACCATGGTAGCCTGGTCACGGGGCTTATTGCTATAGGCTCCCGTCCACCAACCGTTCCCTTTCGGCGTCTCTTCGCAATCGGATTCTGGGACTCCAATGGCAACAATCTCCGCCGGCCGCTAGCGCGTCGGCTATCGGCTTGATTACCAGAATAAACTCCCCAATCACCCCGCACAGTGCTGCACATATGAACATGGCTAGCACAATAACACCGTAAGGGGAGTCCTCCGGCATCCAAAACGACGACACTCCGAGGAAGAAAATCTGCATTGGCACCGCAACCATGACCGTGAATGCCAGCATGTTGATCCTGTCCCGAATCTTCTTGTTGATCACGAACGTCACAACCCTCCAGCACGATAACATGAACCCTAGCACGTAAGCAAGCCCAAAGGCAGCAAAAACAACCCAACTCGACAACGGGTAGGTGCACATGACCGTTTTGTTGCCAAAGGCGTCCATTGATAGGACTGATGTCCGATGCATGATCAACGGCAACCGCGCCTGCAGCGGCGAGAGGAACACGAAAACCGTCTGCAACAGCAGAACCGGGAAGCACGTGATTAGCACGGAGGTAAACGCCCGCATCTGGTTCGGATTCTGCTTCATGATGGATATTTTCACGAGAAAAAGGAGGGTAACCAAGAATCCAGGTTCGAAAAGGCCAAGCGAAAGAACAAGGTGGACCTTGCAAAGGCTGGCCTGTTCAATTAGGGTTAATGCGGGTAAGAACGGAAAAAGGTACCGTCTACGGAAGAACGGTAGCCGGAGAACTTCGTTTATAGACCAGAGGGCTACGAAGGACACGAGGAGTAATCTGACAGACCATAGATTGTTAAAGTTCCGTAAATGGTGGGAGCGGTGTGATTTCAGGCGGAGGTGAAAGATGAAGGAGAGGGAGAGGAGGGAGAGGAGGAACAGGCCGGAGATGAACGACAAGGTGGCCAAATCGAAGGCGCTGTCCATGACCGGAATCGGGGGGACGAAGACCAGGGGGCGCCCGTAATGGCCGCCGCAGCTGAAGGGAGACGGTGACGGCGACCCGGACGAAGACGACGGTGGCAGTGCCGGTGACTGTGCCGATGGGGGTACGATGCCATTGACGTCAATGGCGGGGACGAGGTTTCTCATAGATATCAGGTGGTGGTTGCGACGGCGGCCGGGATGATCTGTTGAGGAGGAGGAGGAGGGTCTGAAAGTGCATAATTCGGGGGGGGTATGGGGAATTGGGTGGGTGGGTCGGGGGAGAGAGAGAAAGGGGATTGAAGTTCCCTTTTTTCTCTTCTCCCAACCGGCGGGAAACCAGGCTTGTGCCCCCAGCTACAAAATGATTTTGCTCAGAGGGGAAGAGGAGAGAGAAAGGACGAGGAGAGACATGATCGTGGTGTCATGAGATGGCTCCTACAATTCCGACGTCCTGCGATTGTGGTAGTTTTTGCTTATCTAATTTTGGCATCAACACTTTATTTTTTTTTAAATTTCTAATTTTTGGCCTCGTAATTTCTTACGCTTAGATTTTTTTTTCTAATTAAGCGATCATTAATCGTGTGCACGCGCGTCTTTGATGATTATTAGGATCGTAAATTAAATCATCGAGCTTGACTTGTACTCACAGTTCACAGCTTCGAAGTTCGTTAAAGAGTAAAGACCAACAAGTAAGGTTAGCGACCGAAACTTGATTACTTTTTGAAGCAATTAGAGTTGAACTTGAGCTCATTTAACATCAATTTAAAAGATAAACATGTTGGTCTTATAAGCATCGAATGCACACAATCTATATGTATTTCACTCTTGCAAATGTTTTAGGAACTTCTTTTCTATGACATGAAATGAAAAAGAGAAAAGAAAAGAATCGTTTTGGTAGCTAAAGGTGGACATTTGTAGTTGGTTTCCAGGGTGGCATGATGGCTGTCAGGACACAAGAATCCTAGCTGGACTCAATGAAGTCGTCAATGCATGTTTAGGTTGGCCAACTAGGATGCAACTCATTTTATTATTATTATATTCTTTTTTTTTGGGCTTACAAGGACAAAATGAAAGACCCTTTTGGCCTTTTAGTTTCTTTCTGTCATGAATCACCTTGCTTAAAGACTCAGGCCGTTTGACATGACTTTTTTTTTTTTTTTAGTTCTGAAAACTGAAAAAAATAAGTGCGTTTGGTAAATATTTTTTTCCCTTCAATTTAAAAAATTAGTTTTTAAATCAAGGCTATTTTTAAAAACTCCAAAATTGAATTTTTTTTTTCAGTGTTGATTTTTCCTTTTGAGACCACCACCACTCTCCCATCGCTGGCAGCCACTGCCCACCGCATGCAGCCATTGCAGGCCGCCAGCAGCCACCTCCAGAGACCACCGCGGGCCACCACCACCGTCGGCCACCGTCACACCCCACCACAGCCACCGCAAACCACAAAAAAAAAAACTGGGTTATCAATCACTAAAAAAAAAATCTCCAAAAAAAAAAAACTGAGTTATTAAACACTCACTTGTTTTGTAAAAAATATAAAATTAAACTGCTCTTTAATTTTTATTTATTTTTGGTTGAAAACTGAAAACCAAAAATAAAATTTTGTCAAACAGAGCCTCAGATTAAAGAAAACTCTCAAAGTAACCATTAGTTGCAGTGAGTTGTGTGATGGTTGGGCCAAGCCATAAAAAAGTAAGTCATGATTTTTAATCCCTTCTTGTGATCATCAAATTTCATATCTCGCATCGCCAACACTAAGACTTAAGATCGAGGTAAGCTTGCCTTTTCAACCCGAGGTATTTGTTCCATGAGCATGCGTTTTGGCTAGACATTAGACTTTAATATATTATCGAAATTTGACCAACTAGTCCGCCACCTTATGTATTAGTTTCACTTTGTATGCCTAATACAGATAAAGGTTTCACATTTTCATCTTCTTCTATTATCCAGGCATTCTGAAATTCGGGGCGAGATTCTCAGTGTTCTTGACCAGTGTTACAATAAATGAGTAATCGTCTGTATACCCCTTAAGTTTGCATTTGTAACCCACTTGATCCTTTTTCTTTTTCGATACCTACCTACTCCTTCAACAAAAAGTTTAGGTCCTAAATGACCTTCCATCCATTTTTATGGACTGATAACATCATAGGAATCTCATTTATAACTCCATTTCTTTAAGGGTAAAATTTGGAAAGTCACTGGGAGGATGTTTGAGATTCATTCTATATTGGTTAAACCTGATTAAATCAAGATTGGATCAGTTTTGAAGTGTTTGGCAAAAAAAAAACACCACAAGAAAATATGTATTTTGCCACTAATTTTTAGCGACAGTAGGTATTCCGTCGCTAAAAAGGCCTTTAAGCGACGAAATATCCCGTCGTTACAAATCCGGGTTTAATACTATTACCGACGGAAGCCATTGTCAGTAAAAGTGTTTGCAGACGGACTTTTAACGGCGGACTTTTAGCGACGGAGTTATCGTCGCCAAATTTTTTTTAGAAAATTAGTATTTTCTGAAGGTTTTTTAAATTAAAAGTCTGTCGGTAAAAGTCAGACCTTCACCGACAGATTTTTAGCGACGGTATTATTCCGTCGCTAAAGATCCTCGATATAAACCCACATCGGGTTTGTTTCTCTCTCCGAAATTCTTTTCTCACCCACCCACCGACGTTCTCACCTCCGGCGACCCTTCTCTACGGCGACCCACTTTCGGCGACACCCCCGTCCCCCACCCGACGCCGCGCTACCAAGCCTTCCACTACCACCGTGCCATAAAACCCTCCACTTGCGCAGCGCGACGAAGCCCACCACTGCCAATGCACCACCAACGCCATCGTCGTCGTCGTACCCACCTCGAGATCTGTATGTCAATTGCCCTAAATTAATCTTGTTGTTTATTTTTCAAAGTTGATTATCAAGCATTTGGCCATATTCAAATTTGTCTTCTCTGCCATGTATAATCTGATGTTGTTGTTAATTTGGACATTTGGCCATTATTTTATCTTCTGAATTTGTTGATTATGAAGCATTTGGCCTAATTGAATCCTAAATTGAAGTAATTAAACCCTAATTAAACCCTAAATTGAATGCCCTAATCGAATCGAACCCTAAATTAAACTAATTAAACTCTAACTTGAATGCCCTAATCCAACCGAACCCTAAATTGAACACCCAATTGAACCCTAAATTGAATGCCCTAATCCAACCGAACCCTACATTGAACCCCTAATTGAACTTATTGAACCCCCTAATTGAACCCTAAATTGAATGTCCCTATTCAACCGTCCCCTAAATTGAACTAATTGAACCCTAAATTGAAGTAATTGAACCCTAATTAAATCCTAAATTGAATGCCCTAATCCGGGTCGAACCCTAAATTGAACTCCTAATTAAAGCCTAAATTGAATGCTCTAATCCAATCGAACCCTAAATTGAACTAATTAAACCCTAAATTGAAGTAATTGAATCCTAATTAAACCCTAACTTGAATGCCTTATCGAATTGAACCTTAAATTAAACTAATTGAACCCCTAATTGAACATTAAATTGAATGCCCTAATCTAACCGAATCCTAAATTGAACTTATTGAACCCCCTAATTGAATGCCCCAATTCAACCGACCACTAAATTGAACTATAATTGAACCCTAAATTGATGTAATCGAACCCTAATTAAACTACTTGAACCCCTAATTGAACCGAACCCTAAATTAAACTATTTGAACCCCTAATTGAACCCTAAATTGAATGCTCTAATCCAATCGATAGATGATTTTAGGTTGTTAATTAATGATTTTAGGTTATTAGCTGTGCATTTGAAGTAAATGAGATTATTAATTGATGATTTTAGGTTGTTAATTGATGATTTTAGATTGTTAATTGTGTATTGAGCATTTGAGATATTGAGATTGTTGACGGAGGACGATCTTCCTCTTCTAACAACACTTTATGTAGGAAAAGAAGTCGTAGATGATGTCGCGGAAGACGTGGAAAGTGTTGGAGATGATGTGACCGAGTCTACTGATGAAGAGGATGAATTAGAAGATGAAGAGGACGACGAGTCCTACGAAGAAGAGGACGACGAGGAAAGTGATGAAGATGATGATGATTCTCAAACTGAAAATGATTGAGTTGTAATGTTATAACAAGTCAGGAAAAAAATGTAGTCACATTTTAGAACTTGGTTCTTATTGATGTGTTTTTGTACCTCCGTTCATATATATATAGTGTCGATGATGATTTCTGCCAAATTATTATTTTTAATGTGTTCATGTATTTGTAATTTATCTATACGAATTCATATATGGATAGGATACGGGCTATTCGTGGAAGGGTTGGATGCCGAGCTACTTGACGACGAGGCACAGAGTGATCGTGTACAGCATATGAGGCCCCAGCTCCAGCCCCAGCCCCAGCCGTCGCCCCAGCCCGACGCAGATTCATCCCACACACGCGTTGATTCTCCTTCTTCCGTGGGTTCTACCACAGGTATAGTTGATAACGGTGTTTAGTACATTTTCGCTAGCCTTATATTTAAAGTATTTTTGAACTGTATTAATGTTGGTGTTTTGTAGGATCTCGACGAGGCCATGGTCAGACACGCGGGGTGCGCATCGACCCCCAGCGTAAACAGAGAGTTACGCTCACCGAGGAGGGCCTGTAAGTAAAAAAAAATATCACATCATGCCTTATATTTAAAATTTTGGGGTGTTAATTTATATTTGAACTGTATTAATTTATTTATTTACTCATTTGGCAGGATCCTAGAGAATCAGGCAAGGACGAAGATCGGCGTTCTTGTGAAGGGCCGATTCTTTGAGCCACGCCTGTACTGGAAGGACTGAGATGTCGCTGCGAGGGAGTCCCTATGGGAGGAGTGGCTAGTACGGTGAAGTATTTTTTTTCAATGATAGTATTTGTTTAATTAGAGTTTGTTTTATGTAGTTAATTTGTGTTATTGAATGCCTTACATGAGGGGTTCACGTTTGACTCGCCTGAGCAGCAGGCACTGGGGCAGCAAGCCTTCTTTGCTTACATCGGCAAAAATTACCACTGATGGCTCCATGATGCAAGGGACCAGGCGAAGAAGATGCTGCCCGAGGGTGCCCCAATGACTGAGATGACGAGATATCCCCCACATTGGCTATCTCCAACTGTATGGACGGCGATGATAGATCGGTGGGCTGCGGATCCAGGTTGGGACGCCAAGAATAACTGCGGAGCTGAGAACAGACAGAACAGAGATCCGACGCACACAGGGGGGTTCGGTGCCACACAACATCGTCCGACACAAGAATGTGGTGGAGCACCCGGATTTGGAGGACGATGAGGTCGTAGCTTTGATGTATAATCAGACGCACGTGCGGAAGAAGTGCAAGGACGAGGGGCACCGAGCGGGCGACTATATTTCAGATATTGCCTGGTGGATCAATGTGAGTCAATTTGTTTAAGTTGTTAATTTTTTGTCTTTCTATATTCAATGTCTGTTGCGTTAATTAATGCCCTAACATATCTTTATATCACTATTTTTTGCAGGCCTCGTATGAACAGCTTAGGGGGTCCAAGGAGCAGTCCGGACAGCCATCAGCGTCCATTAGTACGGGTGTGAGTACTGGGGCGTTGAAGCGATGGCTGGATACGCCGGAGGTCGTCAATCGGCCGAAAGGCCACATACGCGGCCTGCCTAGTCGGACTGCTCGTGCCGTGATAGGAGCGTCCTCACCCCCCACTGCCCCTCCACAGACACCGGCTCCTCGGCATCTGTTGGACGACGAGGAGATTGGGTGCATTGCTACAGTGGTGATGAGGATGATCACGGAGCAGGATCAGCAGGGTATCGCAGCTGGACATGCCGAGCCGGACCCAAATCAGCAGGATCCAGATCCGGGACTCAGCAACCCCTAATGAGCCCTTTCTCGTGCCCGGTCCTAGCTTCCCCCCGGCCCCCGCGCCCGGCTTGTACTCTTCTCCCCTCCCCTAACCAGCTGTATCCGGTTCCCAGCTTGTACATAATGAGTCTTTTTTATGATTAATTTTACATATTTCTTTGTGTATTGATTATTGCGCGTTGTTGTTGAAGATCGATTTTTTTATTACAGGTTTGGGCATTAGAAAAATAAAAAATATATTTTAAAAAAAATTTGACTTTTGGCGACGGATTATATCCTTCGCTAAAAGTTTTTTTTATCACTATCCGTTTTTAGCGACGAATTATTCCATTGCTAAATAAGACATTTAGCGACGGAATATTCCATCGCTAAAATATTTATTCCGTCGCTAATTTAACAAAAAAAAGTTAAATTAAAATACTTAAAATATAATTAGAGACGGATATTCCGTCGCTAATTAATAAATAAATTCGTCGCAAAAACTTAAATATTACACGACGGATTTGAAAATTCCGTCGCCAAACTATTAGTAATGGGCTTTTATACGAGAGACTTTTAGCGACAGTAAATCTGTCGCTAAAAAATTTAGTGACGGGTTTTTCCGTCGCTAAAAGCCTTTTTCTTGTAGTGAAAGTAAACATTAAATCTAATTCAATGTGCTCAGAACTGATTAAATCTATAATCCTCATTTTCTTGGATTAAGATTTAATTAGTTTTGAAGAATCAGGTTTGACCAAGAGATTTACCAAAATATCTTTACCTATAAACAAATATTAAATGCTCAATTTCAATTTGGATGTACTATATGGTAATTTTATTCACTAAACCTACTTTAATTCCTTTTTATCCAAACATCTTCAATAACTTTAAATCTATCATGTTTAAAATGGAATAAAAAATTAATTTTAAAAATTAATTCTAATTTAATCAAAATCTTTTAATTAAGAAACAATTCCAAGCGGTCTCAGAGTCAGAAAAGAATTGAAAGCCTCACACATCCTCAAACCACTGCTGGCTGTTACCCCAGTGCCACAATAACCACCATCACTCCCTCATTGGCACGCCATTACCACCAACACTCCCTTCTTGCCTCTCATGCCACCAATCTCCCAGTTTGCCGGCCACCACAACTAAAGCCATTACAACGGAGCCCCAGTTTCTTCATCCCCCCTTTCACCAACAACCTCACTACTCACTATTGCTATCATCATCTCACATTGAAACTTGTGCAATTGTACAATCAAGTGCCACGGTCGCCCTCATCATCCATCATGAGCGTGGAACTCCTTTACCATCACTGGAACCCGTTGGCCTATTTGTGTTTCTTCCTCAACGTGTATCATATCGATCGGTTGGGAGATCCTCCCTTTTTTTAGCAATTGTAAATTGCCAAGAACTACTACAAATTTCAGCTATGAGAAAATGGGGCTAGGTTTTAGATGATTTTATGATTGCAGCATAGTTACCATCTAACCCTAAGAAAGAAATTAAAAACCGTTGCTAGACTAGTTTGAGGTAGGTAAGGCATGTCTCTATCTCCTTCCATCGTGAGCCCATTACTGCCAAGCGGCCGCCACCGCTGCGGCCAATGGACTACCAGGTTCGGACAACTGAACCACCACCAACCTGGGATCTTCGATTAAGCCATTAATCTCCTCCCACCGCGAGCCAACTACCGCGCAGCGGCCGCCTTGGCACCTTTGGCGCCAAACGAGGCAACAATCAACATAAATCTATTGTGGATAATGAGTTAGATTTCAATGATAGTGGTGGTGGGCCGTGGAGTTGGGTTCGGTGGTTCGGCTTTGCATCCGTCGTGGTAGTTATGGGTCTGTGGAAGTTGGGTTGTTGGTGGTGGTGCTAGTGAGATATCACCAGTGAGGGTTCTCTATCTGCAGAGCAGTGGGTGGAGGAGAAGAAAATATTTTGGGGTTGTTTGGGGGCAACATTATGTGCTTTTACCGTGTTGCCCCTTATAGTGATCACCTGCCATGCACATGGTTAGTTCTGATAGATTTTTTATTAGAAATTAGACGGAAGGTTCCAAGGCCCAAGTTGGTTACAAAGGCAAGCTTAAATAGCCTTCGTTGAAGTACTCCTAAAGTAAAACCCCACATTGAATTAATTTCTCATGCACAGAGGCTTTAACAAGTGATATAGATAGGTCTAAAAAACTTCAAGGATTGTTGCCAAAACTTATTATTAATTTTTCATGAAAGTAACTTAGCCAAAAGATCAAATGAGTTATGCACCCAGCTATGTTCATAGTCACCTAATTTTCGATAGCGATAATATCACTAAATTTCTTGAGTTCAAGGGTAAATTACAGTCTTTTGACTGTGTTTTGACACAGTTTACACCCATATCTAAAGTAGACAAATGTGTTATTAGTTTCTTTCCCCCTAATATTAGGGTTCTGTGACACTAACTAATGATTTTGGCTAACTTTGCTATCTCAAGTTTTGAAAATGTAAATGCCACCCTTAAGTCTTTAAATACGCATACACGTATCTCTCTTCGCAATCATCATATCTGCCACCACAACCCTCTTTAGTGCCTTTAACTCTTCGACCATCATAATCGAACCAAGCAATCACCCCCCCACCCACCCACCCATATATTCAGATCTATCAATTTTCCTACAAAATTTGACAGATCTGATGGTGGAGGATTTGGTAGAAGTAGATGCTTATGGCGGCGGTGGAGGATTGAGGTGGCTACTGGAGTCCGTGGTTGATGGTGGTGGTGTCGTGGTGGCTGGTGGATGTGGTGATCAGGTTGGCACTGAAGGGGAAACTTCATACATGTAAATTGGGTGGGCCATGGTGCTATGGTGGAGGGTATGGTAATTGGTAGCGATGGGGGGAGGGTCAGTCATAGTGGTGCCATGGTGGTTGGTGATTATCGAATAGTGTCGCGATGGCTGTTGGGTGGTAGAGGCTATGGTGGTGGGGTCAGGGTTAAAGAGGGGCAACACATATGTGTATATAGGGTGGTGCCATGGGTGTGTAGTGGATACGGTGGTGGTGGTGTTGGGTTGGGGAAGGGAGGGGGGAGTCAGTTATGGTGGTGTCGTGGTGGCTGGTGATGGTGGAATGTTATCGCCGTGGTTGTTGTCTGATGGGGGTCAATTTTTATGTCTCATAGATTTGTGGTTGTTGGCTGGATCTTTGGTAGATATGGTTGGCAGTATTGAGGTGGCGGTGGTTACTAGTGCTGTGGTGGTAAGGTGGCGAGTGACAAACCCACAAATGTTGAGCGGGGGGGGGGGGGGGGGGGGGCACATTTGAAATTTTTTTCATGATTCAACGAATATATAGAAATCTCATGGAATCAAATTTAGTGTTCAAACTACTAGAACAGTGAAATTCAATGTTGAATTTTCTCAGTTTTGTCTAGTTGGCTCAAGCTCAACAAACAAATTGTGGTGTTAAGGCCAAATTGTTATCACTGTTAAACTTGCAAATTAAAAGTTCTAAATTCCCAATTACCAAATTCTCAATCTAAAATTAAAAATCCCCAAATTTCTAATTCTTAAAGTTTAAAATTATAAGTCGATAATCACATAATTCTGAATTGAAGCAAAAAATTATGATTATTACTAAGAAAGGGCATAAAGAGTTTAACTATGTAAGAACCAAACATGAATCTTCCCATTAAAAAATGTCGTTGTGATCTTCAGGTGTTAAGAAAAAAACGAGGACTCTACCTTGAAATCGTTGCTGACCGCATGTCAATAATGAGCACTTCAGCTTGAATCAAGGCATCTCAAAAACAAAATAAAGAATCTTTGTCTATTTTACCACTAATCAAAAGAAGTTATATTTATCCCAAAGTCACTGGAACCAAGAAGGTTTGCTTGACAGATTGGATCTTAAGAGATTTTTTTTTTTGTAATCAAGTTCATTTCATGAAAATAGGACGTACACAAGAACAAACAACAAGACCAGTTCCCCTAGTCATCCATTAGCAAAAGGAGATGAGAAATGGATGATGTGAGAACTAAACCAACAAAATGGTTATTGTCTGCCCATTTAGCCAGATTATGGGCCAAACAATTTACAGTTAAACTAACTTTAGCAAAAAGCAAGACAAAGACTTCAACTTTCCTCTTGCCTCCTCAATTATAGCAAAACACTTCTAGCTTTGATGAGTAGCTTCTAGATCATTGAACCAGTTTAAAACCGTTTGGGCATCTCCTTCGACAAGGGCATAAGTGCACTTGTGTTGAATAGCCAAATCAATTGCAAGTAGGGCTGCCAGGGCCTCAGCATGTTCCGGATCCATGGCTGTTAATGATTTAGCTTGAGCAGCAATTACAACACCAAGATGATTCGATATAATCGCTGCTTGAAAAGATTTGTCTTCATGAACCGCTACATCGAAATTGATTTTGAACCATGAAGAAGGGGGCTACTCCCGCCCTTTCTACTGGTGGTATGATTTCCAATCGGGATCAAGGCTTCATAATGTTGATTGCATATCAGAAGGACTCTTTTGGCCACCTCGGTTGCATTTATCTCAGCTTTTTAAAAATTTTTTTGATTTTGGTTCAACCAAATATGCTCTAAAATGATGCTAGCAAAATAGCGTAAACCGATGTTTAAGGTTTGAATCTTGCATACCTGAAAATAGCGGGGAGATGATTGTTTTCAGCCAATTAAGAATGGAGGCTTTTTTTTCATCAGAGCAGGGAGTTGGGAGACGGAAATTCTCAGGTGAAATCATCCATAGAGATCTGGCCAATGGACACTGGTTGAAACTATGCAAGACAGTTTCTTCCTCAGCATTGCATAGAGGGCAATCAGTTCCAATCTTAGGGTTGAAAACTTTGATTTTGTTTCTAGTTGGCAATATGTTCCAAGCTATACGCCAAATGAGGAATCTTTGGCATTCACAGATTTTTGCAATCCAAAGAGATTTCTAGAAAGGTTTCGAGCAGAGAGGGTTACAATGGAACTTATACTCATTGTCATCAATATATTGTTATTTGGTAGAAAATTTTCTGGACTTGGATGGAATCCAGGGCTAAGAAATCATGGGGCCTTGAGGGCGAAATTTTAAGTTTTAGAATCTCCCTTATGGTACTGTTCGAAAAAAAATCATGCATCTTCAACATATTCCAAGAAGACGTGTCAAGGTCAATTAGATTTGAAACTTTTGAAGCCCATATGAATGCTATCTCATTTATTGGAGATTTCAAGTCAGGAAGAATGGCCATGGGGATCCAGGGGTCCTTTTGAAATCTATGTCTTTTTCATCTCCAACTATATAGCAAACACCTTTGTTGATGGTATCTTTTGCCGAACGGATACCTTTTCAGATCCACGAAGTAGCCTCTGATGGATTGTATTTCAGGAACGGAGTGCCTTTAAGATATTTCGCTTCCTTTATTCTGACCACCCAACATTTTCCAAGGCTTAATTAGAGTGTCCATCCCAATTTGGCAAGCAGGGCATTGTTGAAATCCTTGATGGCCTTGAACCTCATCCCACCATAAGCCTTGGGTATACATAGGGATGACCAAGCTTTGGGGGAGAAAAAATGTCTTTTTGATTCATTATGTTCCTACCAAAACCGCCTCATAGCCCCATCGATTTTATCGCAAATGCTGTTAAGAAGGGCATAAGTATAGCTACAACCTTGATCATTGTTCCTCGACCTGCCTCGGAGAAACATTTTGCTTTCCATCCATTCGACCACTGCTTCACCCTTTCCACAATCGACGCAAAAATGGTGCTTTTACTCTGATTGGTGAACAATGACAGACCAAGATATTTGTCATTTAAGGGAGCAGTTTTGCTATTCAATAGCATGCACATTTTTGTTAGAGGAGAGGGATGGTAAAACAGGTAAGGCAGATGTAGAGAATGAGGTGTAGCAGCTAGAACCCTAAGGCAGTTTGCTATGTGCTTTGTAAAATCTTGTTATGTCTTGACGTTGACTTTATGTCTTGGTTTGTTTGGAGTTTTAACTTTGTTTTGTTGTGAAAGTTTTAGCATTTAAAATGACTAAAATGACATTTTCTTCAATATTCTTAGATTTTTTAGGTATTTAGCATGTAAAATTATCAAAACAAAAATGATAAGTGTTTTTAAATATTTTAAGAGGGCACTTTTTTCATTTTGAATCAAATTTTCTATTTATAAAAGAGAAAAACTTTGGAGGAACAGGTGGGCACCGGCTCAACGGTGCCACCCACTGGTTCCTGGTGGGTGATGGTTAAAGTTGAAAGAGGCGGAATCATAAGAGAGATAATGTTGGTGATGTGAGCATGAGAGAGAAAGGAGACAAAAAAGATTAGAGGGCAACTATGTCTTCGATGCCAAGGAAAGTGGGTTCGCAGTCGACGTGGAGGTGCCACAAGGAATACAGTCCGAGTCAGATACCAAGTGCGCTAATGTGGGACACAGGAAAGGTGCAACAAGGGCAAAGACCAAGGGCTTCCCAGACAGAGCCTGAAGGTACAGTCTCAGGCAGTGCTGTAAGGGCGATGGCGCATGGTGAATATACGATGACAGTCACAGTCCGATGCTGAGGTCCGATGTCAGAGGTCCAACTATGTTTCTTTTTATAGAATTCTAGAGAGAGAAAGTGAGAGAGAATTCTGAGAATCTGAAGATCTGAAGTCCTACAAATGAATTCTCAAGACCTCTATTTATAGAGGTTGAAATGATGATGTCATTAACCGACACGTGGCACTCCCTGGGAGTGACACGTCACCGAGGGGTCCACAGCTGTCGGTGCTCCACAGACTGTCAGATCGCATATTCACCTGGCCTGCTCCCTCACAGCATCGTTCTGTCTGTCTGGAAAGACTGGCTCCCATAGCGTCGGTGTGGCTAGAGAATCCCTTGATCTAGCCACTAATCCAAGCCCATGCAGAGTCCCACAGGCCTGGCAGTGGTGGGGAAGACCTGACGCCCAGCTGCCAAGTGGACTAGGCGCGATGCCCTCCGAAGATCTACTCCCGTCTCGGAGTGACTCTGGGGTCATAGTCCCTAGGGGTGCCGACGCGAGCCCCCATTGCCAGAACACGTAGGCCAGTCACGAAGACACCCTGGTGGAGACAGTGTCCCGGAAGAGTTGTCTATCCCTCAAGTGAGCCCTTGTGCCGGAGCACGTCAAGGTAGCATCCCAGAGGAGCCGTCTACCTGACGGGCCAGGTAGCATCCCGAAAGAGCCGTCTACCTGGCGGAAGGGGAGTTAAAAAGCTCCATGGTGAAGATAGTGTCCCAGAGGAGTCGCCTATTATGTAGGCCGAAGTAGCATCCCGGAGGCGCCGTCTACCTGGCAGAAGGGGAGTTGAAAAGCTCCATAGTGGAGATAGTGTTCCCGAGGAGTCGCCTATCCCCGCGCGTGAGTCCTTGTGTCGGTGCACTCGGAGCACGTCAAGGTAGCATCCCGGAGGAGCCATCTACCCGACTGGCCGAATTAGCATCCCGGAGCAGCCGTCTACCTGGCGGAAAGGGAGTTGAAAAGCTCTCTGGCGGAGATAGTTTCCTGGAGGAGTCGTCTATCCCCGCTGTGAGTCCTTGTGTCGCAGCACTCGAAGCGCGTCAAGGTAGCATTCCGGATGAGCCATCTATCTGACTGGCTGAGGTAGCATCCCGGAAGAGCCGTCTACCTGGCGAAAGGGGAGTTGAAGAGCTCCCTGACAGAGATAGTGTCATGGAGGAGTCACCTATCCCCGCAGGATGCTGCACACTCTGGATAGTGGGTCGAAGCATGTTCCACGACCAAGGTAAGGTGCGCATGGTGTGGTGAAAGGATGGACCGATGCAAGGAGCATGGTAGTGTGACAGAGAGCCAGGGGGCACGACTGTGTTAGTGGCGCGGCGCACGGGCGAGACAAAGTGCGGCCGCGAGCGACGGTCGTCGCGGAGACGGAGAGTGGCTGAGAGCGACGGTTGTCGCGACTACGACGCGCAACTGCGAGGGATGGTCGTCGGTCGTCGGTCGTCAAGGTAGGTGGCCGACCCCCTTGAGGTGGAAGGCACGCCTTAGGTGTTTCATGAGCAATTCATATGACTTGAGTATGGTTGCTTTGACCAGCTCTAAGAGCGTTGAAAAATTGACCGTTGAACACGTGACGTGTTACGTAAAATGGGACCTCTGGTGGGCCCTTAGGTGCAACCAAAGTAGGTTGAGAATATTCTTTTCTTAAAAAATTCGAACGTCATGGATTCATGATTCTGTCTAGTTAACTAGTGCTATTATGGCAAAATATAGTCATCGTCTGTAATCTTCCCCTTACTCGAGGAGTTTAGTTATATTATCTCTTTTCTACAACACGTAAAAGAAAAACAAGTTAGGGCATAAAGGCACCGATTAATTAATGAACGCAAGAAAACAATTTTTAAGTGCAAAAAGAATATTTTGTACGCAATTGTTGGTAGAAATCGAAAATGGGCGACAACGCATGAGTATTCAATTAGAGCAAACCTCACACCAACTGGACAATGATCACAATTTCTTCCACCTGCACAAAATTGTAAGTACTTTGGTGTCTGTATTCTTTTGCTATTGCGTCTTACTCACCTGCCACCCACTTTGCATTATCAAATTAATTACTTTCAATCAGTGCTTAAACTGTCCTATCTAACCCCGTGGACCAATGGAACTCTTCTACCCTGCAGCAACGGTATCAGAACGCAGGAAGAAAATATTGCAAAGTATTACTTCTGTTCACCTTAGGTTAACATTTGAAAGCAATTTCATCTTACCTTGAATACAAGACTTGCTACACCTTTCAATTATCGAGGAGACTTGCTACTTACTGTCTTGTATATGAGATTTTTTCCTTCTGAAATTGTAATCCTTAGTGCAGATGCGCACTTTTGGGTCCTCATATACTAAAGGAGGATTACAAATTGCAAATTGAAGATTGTGCCACCATGGTACCATAATATGTACTGTCCAGCAGTATGTTCATACATCAAATGCCAAGCTGCAAATCCTTACACAAGACGACGGTTTAAACCCCCCTCCCCACAACAAAGTACGCACGAGAACAATAATGTAAATTGGGATTAAGTAAGGGGAGAAAGAGGTTGAGGAAAATCAGTTTACTTGTTTTCTTGAAGTACGTAGACCATGCATCTGCTACTAGATGGCATGTGGAATTGGTGAAACATGAAATTAGTAGTTTTTGAAGTTTGAAGTGAACTTTGTTTACGTGGGGTTTTGCCATTTACAGCAAAACTAAAACCACATTTAAGATTCTGGCATACATATGTAGCTGATCAGCTGCTGACGTTCTTGTTTGTGCGTGTGTGTGGAAAGAGAGAGACGTTCAGTAAATGATCTAAGGAAGATTGCTCTGTTCATCTTAGATCGATGTGGGTGATAACTTTTCACAGTCAGCTTTCCCTGTCCATATCTGTGCGCTGTTCCCGAGTCTCTGAAACTGCTCCAGATGAGATCATGCAAAGCAAAGCAAACCAAAACAACGTACAGTATAATATTTCTAGTATACTGGGGGAGTGCAACAGTTTTTCGGTGAAAACCATTGCCCTCCTGGTGCAAGTTGACATTTTATGTTAAAACTCTCTGGCCTTCTTCTTTGTTCAAAAAGGTTGAAAAGTTTCATCAAGGCAGTTAGAAGTATACTTCGAGTGAAACATGTCATGCAAATAGGTGCAAAGATCTAAAAATCATTGAACAGGGAAACTGAAACATTGATGAAGCCCTGGTTTTTGTTACAGCATCACATCGATTTTGAACATTTTTTTCCCCTCAAACTTGCTTTGAGAAATCCATTTTTTAGTATCTCGGGAATGCTAAAACAGGAACCAACAGAAGAAAAAAAAACAGTGTCAGGGAGAAATACTAGACAAACCTCGACAAACCCTAATTTTAAACTGTCGTTGGCAGCTTTTCATTTATATATCATAGTTGAAAGGCACGCCATAGACTGTCAAAGTAATGGGAAGGAATGCATTTGAAAGCTTATGTGAGAGCTTTACCAAAGCAAACACATTATCTGGGCTGGATTACATATCAAACTGTCATCTTGAATCTTGGGTTTCTTGTTCCAAGCAGGAAATTAAGTTAAGGGAGGTAAGACACATGGCAGTCTTGTCGATATCTACCATAAGTTCCCCCACATGATTGAGCCAAAGCATGGCGTATCAACTACACTGAAAGTGAACACCTTATCTTTGCACGAAGAAAAAGGGAAAGAGAAAGAGTGAAAGTGAAGAAGGGAAGCTAGATGAGATATGTCTGACGGGAGATTCCAAACCCTTGTCATCAATTTGCTAATGAGGCGAACTGCTTTGATGTGGCTTAGGATAATATCTAGAAGATAGATTGTTTTTGCATCGAAAAGGAAATAGAAGAAAGATTGTGGAAAGATGCCTCTCTTTTTCTTTCCTTTTGGTAAGATGAGAAAGGAAGGGATCGCAATAAAATAGAACCTGATGCCTCAGGCTGCATGTACCCTCTCTGTCTCTTTCTTTATCTTCAAATCATCTTAATGCAGCACCATTTTCACCACCATTTATTCACATTTCTCACTCCCACACACACACACCCAACATTGAAATATTGAAAGGTGCGATAACTCAAAGTTTGGCAAAGCTAATTATGGAGGGTGAAAATATGACAGAGAACTATGTGTTCATAGATGACCAGGTATGATTTAGATCAGCACAATTGATGGCCATATAATACTTCTCAGTTACTGATTTTTAACCTTGAGCTTTCTATCTGTTGTCCAACACAAAACCCTAAGAAATACAGAAGATATAAGAAACAAACATACCCGAGATCACAAGGTAAAGGCTTGGTTGATGATGATGACTGGATTGAGCTTCAGAATCAGTAACTTATAAGCCAACATGACAAGATTTATCTTTGCCCTAAGAACAAGGGTTAATGAGAGAGTAGCTATGAAAAACTTGTCTTCTTTGTCAGAACTGAGAATGATTGAATTAGAGTCAAAAGTGTCCATCATTACCCCAATCTGCTAGCAATTAACACCCTTTGATTTGCATGGAAGCACAAGCCCGTCAACCAAATGGAAAGAATAATCATACCTTACAGAGTATGAAATATAAAACAAACAATCACACGCACACAAGCAAGAAAGTTCATGAATCATAAATCTTGCAATTAAAACCGACCTTCTGGCTAATTCAGCAGGGCAGTGAAAGCAGCTGCAATTGGGGGGAATGAAGCCTGGTCCGACGAACTTACACATATGATCACAATCATAGCTAGCTATGTATGCGTGTATAGATGTTTGGATTCACATAAAAACATGATCAAGTTGGTAGCATCGAGCCAGACAACATTCCCCTCAAAGCAGAAGCTTCCGGCCATCTTCACTTTCTTTAAGGTTTAGGTATCCTTCATTGAGTGGGAGATAGGGTAAGGCCATATATATTGTGCCCCCATCATGAACATTATATGATGAACACAATGATTTGGCTTCTTATGACGGAGAAAGAGAATCGGAAAGGAGAGAGAGGTGAAATGACAAAAGAGAAGACGAACCTAAAGGGCCTAACAGCTCTTAGCTGGGTACTAGAAATGACCACGAGGTAGCCCCGGCTGGTCCCATTGCTCTCTTATCATAGGAAACCATACATCACAATTACCGCAACAAAAATGTACAGTTGGATTGATAAGAAAAAGGAAATGCAAAGGAATCACATGAAAAAAGAACAAGGAATAAAAGGGAGTTTGTTTTCAAGTTATATGGCATTAACTCCAAGAGGTGGGCGTAGTAGCACAAATCTTTGAGAAATAACTTCAAGGTCCCCGGTGACGGAACATATAAATTATAGTTCTAATTATTCTAAAAAAAGTTAAAAATTAATGGCATTAGATCAAGTCAAATACAATTAATGCATTGTTGAAGACATGGATATTGATTGCTTCTCACCCGCGACTTAGTTCTTCCCGTAAAATATTTTCACGTCTTATAAAGACATTTGGAGTCGATTCACGGATGGAAAGCCACAGAAGGGAAGAGTTGGCCTTTTTATCGCCAGACCCCAATGAATCTGAAGAACATACAAGGAATGGGATTAACATACAGTAGAGCGTTAGCAAGTTTAATTACTTTTAGTTCTACCAATTTTTGGAGTTATGAACGAGGAGAAAAATTAGTTTTTGGATACATCGTGATAGGTATATACGTTTCATTCTGCAAAAAAAGAGAAAAAAAAAGAAAAGAAAAGAAAGAACAGCTCTTGGTATAAAATTGTTGTTCTGCAAGTAAATTTTGGTGTAAAAACTTCTTATCTTACAGGCATTAAAAAGTGCACAGCAAACAATTGAACGTGCTACCCTTTGACTTTTCTCTTCTGTTCCACGTGAGACCAAAGATGTTCAAGAAGTAAAAATTTTCAATAGTCACTTGTGAACTCTCTCCACAAATCGTATGACCAGCTTTGGGATTATCAGAACATCCGTTCTTATACGCTTTGATTACATTGAGATCAGAGCAAGCAAGTGAAGTGGTTGAAAAGGAGCAAAGAACCACCTTTTCATGTGGCTAGCTTTTTGTCCATTTCAGACTCCTTTTGGTGGACAGATATGCTACGGTAGACCTACTTGTTAATTCTAGGGATCCCCAGCTCCCTTACCTTGCCTCTGGAGATCCCTTCAGACTCCGAAGTAGAGCTCTATCGTTGCATTTATCATTACACCGAATTAGTCGTTCAAGATTTCTAATTTGTAGCCAATCTCACCTTCTGAAGTTATTTTTGGACGGATTCATGGTGGTGTGGTGGTGCTTTGTGGTGAGTGTCGGTTAATCTTAATCTTGAGTGTGTTGTACGGTTATCTCATATAATATTGATGCGCAATGCGTATCGTCTCTCGTGAGAGATTTTTTGTTACAAGAATAACATGGGGATAAGCAGGTGCAGAAGATGGTAGATTTATCAAGTGGAGGAGGGCCGTCTTAATTATGTTGGGTGAAGGAAGGAAAAAGATTATAAAAAAAAAAGAAAGAGAGAGAGAGAGAGAGGGTTTTTTTTTTGTGTTTTGGGGGGGGGGGGGGGGGGGGTGCAGGCAAAAAGAAAAAGAAAGGGATAAAAGAGAACTTTTGTGTCATCAATTGTTGCATCATGCAAAGGGGTGCATTGGAGAAAATTGCTTTGACGAAAAAATTTATAACTTTCCCAAGATCCACTCTAGATCCACCAGGCTATGCCCATCATATTATTATCAAATTTAAATTAACGGATCTATTTGAATGAATAATAACCCAGTATTAGATCAGATAAAATGGCGAAACTACTTTTAATTCCAGCAGAAAACAGCCAACAGGACTAAAGGCGTGCTTTACTAAGAAAAATAAAGAGGCATAATACAGCTATCGTGGTCCAAGCCCAGCCCAGAATTGGCTCTGTGTATGGTTCAAATTTTGAGAAGACTAAAGCCCATTCCGCATTTGGACGGAATTAATGAACCGATGACTCTTGGGTCTAATTGTCAACTGAAAATCTTCCTGGCCGTCATGCTTCCACGCGCCTATGAGGAAGTCCTTTCTCTTTTGTTACGTAAAATGGGGTCGAAGCCCAAAGAGACGAGAACTAGTGCCTAATCTTGAGGGCCGATTAAGGCCCATTTAATCCTCCTGAAGTAGTTTTTGGATCTCACTTGGGCCCGGGCCCATTACATCCTCCTGGACCTGGAGTACTCTCTGAATCTCACTACGTGGGTTGTGAAGGACAAAGCGATTAATTTATTATTATTATTTTTTCACTTTTTACCAATACGGTGCAAAATATGTGAAAAGACTTGTAGAGTTCGCATTTAATTGGTCTTAGGAAAATATTTTGTTTTCCAATCGCAATAGCTAAAGAAAATTGTCAAAAAGGCTTACCAAATTTGTGTTGGGTTTCAACAAAACACAGGGAGACCTAATTTTATATTCGTAACAAATTTAGCTAATAACGTATTCCAAAAAAAACCGCCACAAGTGACTTATACGGGGCAAACAAAACTTTCTCATGTGTTTTAATATATACCTATACTATATATATATACTATCTACATTACTCAAGTGAGAGATAATAAATTCTGAAAGACTTAACGTCAAAGCATATATGACTTCTGTTAAAGTAATATACAGTTTCAAAAGCAGGTGATGATAAAATTATATATTTCAAAACAAACGTTACTTTATCCGAAGATAAAACCGCTTAGACCGTAAAACTAGCGTTTTGAAAGCACTCGAGGCAAGTATAATTGTGATTTGTGTTAAAATCATTACTGAGAAAAATGAAAAGGTAACCAACAATTTATGTTGCCAAGTTGAAATTGGTGCCAGCTCAAGCTCAAGCGCTGCGCCAGATCTTCTTGGAAACTTTCTAAGGCTGACTTCAATTTATTTACATATATATATATATATGTGTGTGTAATGTAATGACACAGTTTCTACGGCTCTTCCCAGAATTTAGTCACTATCTTCATCAAAACTCAGAATTACAGAGAAGAAGCTGGGCAGTGGCTTCTGGAACAAGCCTGTCTTGAAGTTGAATGTTCAGCAGTTTTTAACCTCAGGATTTTTTAAAGAGACGACGACAAGCAAGAAAGCCCATAGTTTAGTCCATTTTATTTAGCAAATTCTGATACTTATCCGGAAAGAATAAACACATTCAATCAGTCCTTTCTGCGTATTATATCAATAGCGAGGAGTAACAATCAGAACATTGACATAAAGCAATTCATTCATTCACCCACTACCCCTCTGATGTTTACTTTTATAATCATCATCATCATCAAGTCTCCCACCCAACTCATCAAACAATTTTGTGCACGAAACCTCTGCCCAACTCCCAGAATAAAAAATCTCCCCATGTGGCACCGCCGGATTCTGTACACGTGTCCCCTAACACACCCAATGAACCCATGTGTTGTGATACTTTGATGAACATGCACCAGCATGGAAAGGAACCGTGGATCGAGTGGCCGTTCAAGACAAAGGCTGGAGTCGTTTTCAGTGAAGAGTTGGTGTTTGACGGGGAGAGGGTAAGCCAGATTTTTCTTGACAGAGATGGCTTAGTTTCCCGGACTTGGACAAATTCACTTTTGTCACAGCTCGCAGAAAATTACCAGGAATCTTGAGTCACTGCTTCATGATCGCGATATGAAACTTGTGTAGGCTGATAAGTGTGAAAAGTTGGGGAAGAACATTTCATTTTTTTTGATAAAATCGCTCTCCTTCAGCTTTGACTCTATACAACAATAACTAGTTCTTGCATACAAAGCCTTCTCTCTCAATTTTAGTAACACCACTGGCAGGGAACTCTAGAAGGCAATGATCATGTTTAAGAAAATAAAACTCCCTTGGGGGCTTTTCTTATTGGGCCCCTGCATGAGGGTGGGGAACAAAATTATAGTTCCAGCTCAGAACTATGTAGAAAGTCCGTGTGCTGCTGTTATTCTTTCTTTCTTTCTCGCTAGGTAAATGGTTCATCCTTTGGAATGATGACAGGACTCTCAACACATGTCATCACGACTTGACCTTAGAATTGTAATCGGGCATATCAGCAAGAAGGAAGCACCAAGAGCATATACCGAGAACCAAAAACACAGGCAAACTGGGTGCAGCAGTGCTAATGATGGAAAGCAACCTTTCCAATTTAACATGGTCATAGACAAAAGTAAATGCGCAGCCATGTTTTGAGAAAAGATAGGTGGTTTACATAGCCGAATTGGGACCGTCAAATAGGTGGACATTCGCCTACGTAGAACGGGACATGAGTATTGTTGTAATTATCAATTATTAAATTGAAACTTAGTGTCCAACTCAAAAATATGCTCACCATATTTTAATATAGTATCAGAGATAGACTCATTCAACGGGATTATCTCTTATTCCACAATTCGCGCGAAGACAGGTGTCAAGTTCCATATCGACCTCACTTGATTAGTTCTTATATCTGGTGAGTTCTTTCTACTCTTAAGCATCCTTCTAAATTGGACGTAAGACTTAAAAAACAGGAGTTACACCAACATGCCAAGGCCTATAAATCCAGCGCAATGGCAGAAGACGATTGTAACCCAGAGATGGTTCGACAACATTAGGTTGCAGCGGTAATCAAGGAAACTCAAACCGGGATTATACTTCACCTCTGGACACTTCCTGATCGATAGAACAGCTTTTCCCACAAGATTATTGGCAACCAATTAGGCAGGCCAATTGTGGCCTGCAGGACTCGAGTTATTGCAGTAGCTAGCATCTAAAGCCCTTTACGCGACACCTGTTCAACGTACACGCATCTCACCGCATCTCGACAGGGACAGGGCATACTTGGGAAGCCACGTTGGGCAATGTCACGAGGACGGGTCAAGAGAAACCCACAAGATGACAACCATGGGAGGTTCCCAGTTCAAACAGGGGATACGTGGCTGAGCCTAAAATCCAGAGAAGAAAGAATCTAATGATAAAGCTGAAGTCCCACAATTGGCCGTAACCAAACTTTTTCATAGCCCTTATGATTGATGGCGTAACGATCCTAATCATGGCAGTATTAGGCAACAACAACTCTTCATTTGTCTGCTCTTGTGACAGGCCATCACACCTTATCCTCCTTTCCCACTCCCTCTCACCTTTCTATCTTTTCCTTTCCTACACCTCTCAGATAATCCAGTGCAAGTTTGTTGTTATATGTAGACGTAGATCCAACCTTAAACTGCTGTGTATGAATAGGACTAGGGAAACTGCGGTCTACTCATGCCAGATTCATCCAAGTAACCAAAAGCTAGAAATCACCGACTACTTTGAGCAAACAACTCAAAATGAAACTCTAAGAATAACGAAATATAAGGTAGAAAAAAGTCGTGACAGATTAGTCTATCATGACTTTTTTACAATTTGTATGTTTAATTCTGAATGTAGATCGTCATCTCAGCTAAAGTATACCTTCAGAGGATGGTTTAATGCACGAGAACTACAAGGTTTGGGTGGTCAATATTTTCGTATCACGGCCTATAATAGAATATCGTTATCTTTTTGCTAAGGCTTACCTTCATAAACTTTACACCTAAAAACCCTTTTTTTTTTTTTCTTCTTCATCCCTTTTCTGCTTTATGTCTTGTCTTCGGTGACTAATAATCACATTCACACACCTCTCTTACTTCAACGTCTTCATACTTCTTTTCTCCACACTATTTTAACAACCAATGATGGCATTTCCCGTTACAAGGATATAGTGTCCTGTCGAGGCATATTATTAGTACAAGTAACAAACCAATTCATGCAATAAATGCAAAGTTCTTATGAGAAAAAATTACAAGCAGACTGAGATTCTGAACAAAAGGCAAAGTACACTGTTTTGAGTGAAACCATGCAGCGGCAATTGAAGCATGGTCACAAAGAGCTTGATCCCTCTTTCCATTAAGAAACAAGTACAGATAAATTTGCAGTTGAATGGGAGACAAGCAAAAATGTTAATGTGTTCCCACCATAGGGGTTTAAGAAAAGCAAATAAGA
Source organism: Escallonia herrerae (assembly GCA_033070095.1). Classification (NCBI taxonomy): domain Eukaryota; kingdom Viridiplantae; phylum Streptophyta; class Magnoliopsida; order Escalloniales; family Escalloniaceae; genus Escallonia; species Escallonia herrerae. Next base: position 836,145 of record JAVXUP010000015.1, read on the forward strand.
ATGGAGTTTAGCTCAGAAATAGAAAGAAAGAAAAAAAAAAGAGATGACTGAAATGCCACAAGTGGTAGGATACCAAGACCAATACGGCGTCGAAGACCATTGGTTAGAATCAGCAATCAACAGTAAGTCCAGTGGCTTGAAAGCAACAATGGAGAATACTTTCCGCATGACTGGCTATATATCTTAAACCACGACCTCATCAGCAAGGTTCTAAAAACAATCACCTAAATCTACAAAATAGGCGATCTCCTCTTCCCTTTGCAGACGCAGAAAGAGTTCCACAAGAGAAAATCCTGTCACAACTTGTAACTCGAGGTAGATGGAAGGTGAAGGGTTCTCACCACCACCATTATCAGCAAACAAGCCGTTCACCGGCACAAAGCCACTCGCTACACCACGAAAGAAGAAGAAGAAGAACAACAATAGGAGGTTTACTGATGAACAATTAAGGTCTCTGGAGTCCATGTTCAAGCTGGAGACTAAGCTTGAGCCAAGGAAGAAGCTGCAGCTAGCAAGAGAGCTTGGACTGCAACCTCGCCAAGTGGCTATATGGTTTCAAAATAGAAGAGCTAGATGGAAGTCGAAGCAGATAGAGCAAGAATACAGAGTACTGAAGGCCAATTATGACAAACTGAATTCGCAGTTTGAATCATTGAAGAAAGAAAAACAGACCTTGCTTGTGCAGGTATCCTTCTTTTCCCTCCCCATCCCATCTCCCTCTCTCTTCCCAACCCCCACAAATCTAGTTTCTCACCATGCTAGTCATAAGGATAATAGCTTCCTGTTGCATTGAATACTTTTCATTTTCTAACAGCTGCAGAAGCTAAATGATCGATTGAAGCAACCTCACGATAGGGGCCAGGGAAGCAAGGATTCGGAAGGAAATAGCACGGATGCTGGCTCTGATAACGAGGATACGAATTGTGAGTTCAAGGTGAAGCCGAGTTGCTCAAGTGAAGCGCTAGAATATGGTGCAGTTATGTATTCAGATGACGATGAGCGAGGAAGCACTAGGTGTCTTGCACAGGAGGAAGAGCTAGAACTTCTGAACCTGGGGAGACAAGTGGATGGATCCTTGGTACCCCCAGAAAAATGGTGCAATCTAGACTCTGGTGGACTTCCAGATCACTCGTGTGGTACTTCAAACTGGTGGGACTTCTGGACCTGACAAATTCGCTGGGCATTTGAGAATGGTATGATCTAGTCTGTATAAAATAGGTTCCTGATGTTGGAAGGGCCTCAAAGAGACGAGGAGTTTAGAATTTCTTGTTTTGACAGGCCAGAATGCAAATCCAAGTTTCCGAGTCAACTCTTCATTGGACTGCGAAAGAACTTCAGAAGGAGAATTGGCTCGTGCTTCATCAAAAGGACACATAAAACCAAGCAACGAAAAACGATTAGTGAGAGCATACAGGAAAAAGCCGGAAAAGAGCAGCATTCACTTGGCTTCTGCATCAGCATCACGCATGAGTATGTAAGCTTGAGTTTGTATAGATGTAGGATGCCAGGATCTAGCTTGAAACATACACAAAGACTAGGAATATGCGTGAGATATGTTTGTTAGAAGCAAAATAGCACTGAGACTAGTTCGCTTGGCGTTGCGACATAGTTGCAGTAAGACAGTGGCAGAATTCTTGGTGGTAACTCCTGGTTGTAGTAGTGTTGGTCTAGATTTGTAGAAATTGTGTCGTCCATATACTGCAAATTTTCATTGCATTTCACAAAATTAAGAGTAAGAAAGATCAACAAATTAAAACATGGAATTAATCAACAATAAAATGGACACACATGGTTAGTAGGGATGGACACCATTTTCTCTGATCGTCTTGTTGGAGTATTTTAACAAAAAAATTCTCTTTATTTTCAAGATTGGTTTTGAAAAAGCATTGAAGTTTTGAGTAAAACCATAAAGTGCTTTAGTCTCACATTACTTGAAAATGGAAAGTAAAAATTTTCTTACATAATTAAACTTTTGGAAAGTTTTTGTCCCACATTGGCTATTGTAAAGGACTTTAAGGAGTATATAAAATAACACTTTTTGGCCTTTAAATAAGATGTGTTTGAGTCTAAGACTCGCACGCGCAAGGGGGGGAGGACAAGTAGGGGAGGTACGAGTTTCTGGAATTTATGAGCACTTAGACTTGTGGGCATTTTGGTAATTTTGGTAAGGTATCGAGTGAAGCTTTTGCGGCTGTTGTATCCTGGAGGCGACGCGTCGATAACCTTGCTGCACCGGTGATAATTCTCCGAAGGGGCGCGAATCGTCTAAAGAGAGCGATCTAATCCGCACCTCAGCCAGCTGTTTTATATTATATTTTTTAAGTTGTTCTTGCCTGTTTCTTACAACAATTCCAACACGTCTTATAAATGATTCAGATCATATATATGAATTGAGTACATCGTTCGATAATAGCATCAAAAGCATAAACAAAGGACCACAGTCGTGCCACACTTTGCCACAGACTAGTTAAGCCCGTGTAAGATGGCAAGGAAAGCACCACGTACATTCCGTTTCTATGGAGTTTCTCTCTTTCACAGTTTGTGAATTCATACGGGTCTGTTTGAAATTATTTACAGTTTTTATTTTTAGCTTCCAAAAAAACAAAAACAGAAACCACTTTAATTTTTGTTTTTACAAAAACAAATGGGTGTTTGATTAGCCAATTTTATTTTGAGTTTTTTCTTTACCAATTTTTTCTAACAAATTTTCAGAACTCCCCGAAGCACCACCACTATCCAATTCACAATACCACCACCATAATCAAATGCGATAGGTTTGGGGTGTTGACGGTAGGGCAAATTGTGGGTTGTGCCACGATGCTGAGGTGGCGACGTTGCTTGAGGTCCCATTGATTGTCCATGGCAGTGGGGTAGAGATGGTTGGTTGAGGTCTGATTCATTGTTGAAGGCATGGGTGACGATGGGGAGGGGGAGGGGGCAGACTTATGGGTGGTGATGACGGAAGGGTGGCAGTGCTGGGACAAATCTGTGGGTGGCAGTGGTGAGAGTGTGGCTGTGGTGTGGCAAACCCGTGGGTTGGCGAAAGGGGGCCAGATCTGTGGGTGGCGGTGCTGGGGCAGATCTGCGGGTGACAGTGGCAAAAGTGTAGCGATATTGTGGTAGACCAGTTGTTCTCGACAATGATAGGGTGACGAGGGCGTTAAGTTAATGACGGCGATATGGACAAATTTGTGGGTCGCGATGGCGATAGAGTGACGACAAGCAGATTTGACTGATGGAAGGAAGTCTCTGATGGTGGTGGTGGAGCTCTATGTGTGAGGGGATTTTCTTAAAATGATACCCATTTTTTTGCTTATAACAAAGTTTGAAGGTTGGATTCCAAAACAAAAACCAAAATTGGAAACCCAAAACTCCAAAATTGACTTTTCAAAAACAGGCCTGTTTTAAAAAGGGCAAATTATGCAAAACTTCCCTGAGGTTTGCCTTAATTACAATCAGCTCCTCCTAACTTTGGTAATTACACTAAGCTCCCTGTGGTTTGTAATATCCTTACACAAAACTTCAGTCCATTAAGTGTCCATGAATAAAAATTAGGGTACCACATAACTTTTTGTTTTCTACCGAAATTGTCCTTGAACTATCTTTTCCTTCTTCAGCCACCACAGCTGACACAACTGCCTATGAAGCAAACCACCACCGACGCGATGTCATCCCCTTACCAAACACCATCTTACCCGCTAAACACCACTGCCCATCTCTCTCTTTCACAGAAACACACACACACACATACACACACTCCAACAGCCATCATCCTCAACCCATCGGCAACCACCAACTCAAGCACAAAACCCATCAAATATTACACCTAAATCACTACTCAAAACTCGATCAAAGAAAAACTCAACCACCAACTCAAGCACAAATTGAATATACATTGACCATGGAAAGTTTACATCGTCAGGGTCCATCTCACTGTTTTGAGGGTAGATGATCCAAGGAAAGAAGAAATAAATGAAAACTGGAGTGAAGAAGTTGACTCGCGGTTATACCGAAACTTCGTCAATCAAGGAGCATAAGACCGGGCTTCATGGCGGTGGCAGCGAAGCACAGGGCCGATCGGTGGTAAGCCTCGGCATTGGTGGCCCTTAGCCCTCATCGAAGATGGTGTACGACGGCGAGCATGAGTCTCATATGGGCTATCGATTGGAGGCGATTGGTAGATTAGTAATGGTTGGGCCATTGGCAACAACGTCTCGGGGGCCATGGGTGGCCAATGATTGGCCGAGTTGACAGTGATTTGGCGATTGGCGGTCGCGTCTTGAGGGCCGTGGGTGGCTAGCGGTTGGGATATTGGCGGTGGCCTTCGACGTGCAACCGACAGTGTATGGTGACCGTTGGTGGCCTCAGCGTGCGACCAACGGTGGTGTTTGTGATGGGGTGTGTGTGTGTGTTGTGTCCGTCGGGGTGTGTGTGTGTGTGAGGCGGTTAGGATATTGGCGATGGCCTTTGGCGTGCAACCGACAGTGTATGGTGACCGTTGGTAGCCCTCGGCGTGCGACCAGAGGTGGTGGTTGGGCTGGTGTGTGTGTGTGTGTGAGAGAGAGAGAGAGAGAGAGAGAGATATATATATATATATATGGGCAGGGAAAAAAGAGATTTTTTTATTTATGAGGATATTATTGTCTTTTCGTTAAATATGTAGCTTAGTGTAATTATCAAAGTTAGTAGGAGCTGACTGTAAATAAGGCAAACCTCATGGGAGTTTTGTGTAATTTGTCCTTTTAAAAACTGGTTTTCAAAACTAAAGGAAAAAAAACAAAAATTGTATGTCAAACGGGTTTCGTCTCCGGTGTAGAAAACTGGAAAAAAAAAAACCCCTATCAAACGTTACCTTAGTACACGTTAACATTGAGTTTGGTCCTTTTTTTTTTCTTTTTCTAATTTGACTTGTCGACAGATAGTTATTTAATCTAAAAATTATTATTTTAGTCTAATGGAATAATGCATCAAAATTATTATGGAAATTTGCAAAATTCAGAGACAAATTCAATGGAGTGTAGATCGCACCCCATGGAATGAATAACGAATGCAAATCTTTAGTGGAGTGAAGCTGAACGGCCGCTGGAGATAGTATTGTATACAGAAGACAAATATGTAACAACAAGTGACAGTTTGGCCGAGTGGTCTAAGGCGCCAGATTTAGGCTCTGGTCCGAAAGGGCGTGGGTTCAAATCCCACAGCTGTCAGTGTTATTTTGCATTCGAGCATATGTAATTTCTTATATCTTGAAAATTTGGAAAAATATTGCTTTTGAACCTATCAATTCATTACTCGTAAACTTTTTTTTTTTATGACTTTGACATAATATTCAAAGTGTCAGCGAGTGCAAATTAATTTTGATCTAAGACTAAAGAAAAAGTTTATGAGTAAATTTTTTACCTTACTTATATATTAATTTTTTTTGGGTACCTATGCAAAACATTGTACAACTTGTACTTCTTTTTCTTAGTCATTTGTCGTGCTTCTTGTAATTTTTTTTCTCTTTAATACATTAATTAACTTACGTAATTTCTTAGTCATGTGTCGTACTTCTTATGTTTAAAACTAACATGAACACGCATACGCATATTTTCTCTCTTATAATTTATAACAGAAGATTACTCAAAGGTTAATATTTATAAAGACTTAAAATACGTTGAGTATATCATATGGAAGAAAGTTGGTGATACACAAAATTACTACTATTTACTAAAAAAAATACACTAAATATTAATTATTAAAGCGAGTTGCACTAATAAATTGCACTTACATGTGTGTTTTGAAATTAATTCATGGTACATCCCGTCAAGCGAAAAGAAGAAGCGTGAAAAAAGAGAAAAAATAAAATTATCTGATTGAAATTAAGGACATGGTGCTAAAAAAAAATAAAAAAAGGTGGAGACTATACAAAAGAAAATTACACAAGATTAACAAACGATATTTTTGCTCCACTTTTTATAACTAGTACTTCACTGCTATTGTTAATAATCCAAGAAGTATTTCACATTTAAACTACAACGGAGGGATTTTTTATAACAAAAATGGAACAAAATTACCCAAAAAGACCGAAAAGATGAGTTTTTTTTCATAATTAATACATATTTAATACTTAATTACCAATATACTCAATTTTGAAACTTATTTACTCTCATACCACACTTTTGTAAATCGCTGTTTGAAACCACGATTTCAAGGTAGAAATCATTTTTACCTTAAAGTAGAAATCGTTGTTTCAAACATCGATTTCTACCTTGAAAACGTGATTTCAAATAGCGATTTTTAAAAGTATAGTATGCGGGTAAATAAGTTTCAAAATAGAGTATATTGATAATTAAGTATTAATTTAAAAAAAAAACTCCCGAAAAGATCGGGAAGATCACAGTATTTATCCGACTAAATTGCCGCCAAATGACAGTGACACTAGCAGAAGCCTCACCCTCTCGCCCCAGAAAGGCCGAGTCTGTGAAGAAATTTCTTGTTAATTGCTTTGTAGCCTGTGGAGAGAGAGGAGGCATCGAACCATTCATTTTTCCATGTCAATTTCAACGCCCACTGCGCTGTTTAGCTCTTCAAATATCCTCCTTCTCAGCTCATCTTCTCCCATAAAGACCCTCAAATTCCCTCACTTGGGTCCTCCTTTCTGGCCATGGGAAAGGGTAATGCTTCAACATCCCACATCATAATGGCTGTACATAGATTATGAGCGCACTGAAAGTTCACGGTTGAATGGTAATTTGGTAGGTTAAAATGGGGCCGCTGACTGTATCTCCAATGGGCTTCGGTACCTGGGCATGGGGCAACCAGCTTCTGTGGGGCTACCAGGAATCAATGGATGCTGAGCTACAACAGACTTTCAATCTAGCCGTTGAGAATGGTATCAATCTCTTTGATACAGCTGACTCTTATGGTACTGGAAGGTTAGTTGGTCAAAGTGAGAAGCTTCTTGGGCAGTTCATCCGTGAGTTTAAAGGTATATCCTCATTAAGTTTAATTCTTATCCAGTTTCAGTAGAGATTGAATCCCTTTTGTCTGTGTACATATGAATTCCACTCTATTGAGCTGTTAAGATGGCCTAGTTTAGTTGATTAGTTATCCAGTCGGAATAACAGGTGTACCAAATTTGATCACTGCCAACTGCTGTATTCCGTTGTTTGTAATGTAAAGTTTGGATTGAATCCAGGAATAGTCTCTTTCTCGTTTCTTTGTAAACCCTAACATTATTTGCCTGTATCCCGAAGAGATTTTGTCATTCGTTCTGTTCTACGTGTGGAACACAATTAATTTTGCTAAATGTTAAGTTGACTGCGTTTTAGGACCAAAGCAGGTGCAGGACAACATTGTTATTGCCACAAAGTTTGCTGCATATCCATGGCGCCTCACACCCGGACAGTTTGTGAATGCTTGCAAGTATACTCCTCCTTGCTTACACTTTTCTTTATATCTTCTTTATATGTAGAGGTAGTTGGCTGAGCTTTCACTGAAATTTATCTGCTAAAATTATCTGCTAGTGATATTTTGGGTTGTGGTAGCTTACATTAGCTTACATTTTTTCTATTAGTATCTTGTATCTACTAGTAAGCAAAAGGGAACAAAGACCAGACAGGTAGTGTCTTTTTGACTATTTAATAGACTTGGCAAGCTTTTCTAACGTGTACAACAAGTGTTGATTTTATTACCACTGCTGGGACATGTTGGTCAACTAATGAATGAAGCCGAACAGGCGAGAGAATATTTCAAACGTAGTTGTTTCTGTTGTCATAGACTGAGAGTTTGATTCAGAACAATGTTTCAGGTCCTCATTGGATAGAATGCAAATTGAGCAAATCGGAATAGGACAATTACATTGGTCAACTGCAAACTACGCTCCTCTGCAGGAGCAAGTTCTTTGGGATGGTTTAGTGGCAATGTACGAGAAGGTTACCAATTTCTTTATACCAGATAAAACGTGATTATTATATGACATATCTACTGTTCTTTTTCTTGACTTAGGAAGTTGTAGTCTACAATTGCATTTGGTCCTCGTATTGACTGAAAATGGACTGCCTGATACCTCTTAGCGATTATGATCACTTCTGCATGCCTGCAATCACTTGATTTCATAGTTCTCTTCTTGTAACAGTATCAATATAAACAACGTGTTTACTTTATGTCTTCAAATGGAAGAGGAACGTCTGCTGAAAAAAAAAAAAACCGGTTTCTGCATCCTGTTGACATGCCACCTCACCACAACTGCAAGATCAGTGTCCAAAATAACTAATACAGTGGGTGACACGCAGGGTTTAGTTCGAGGTGTTGGAGTGAGCAACTATGGACCCAAGCAGCTTCTGAAGATATATGAATACCTTAAAGCCCGGGGAGTCCCCCTATGCTCTGCTCAGGTACGATATTATGCTATTGCGTAAAGATTTGCTGTTTTTCTACTCTCACATGACAATGCAGAGTTTCTTTTGGGTGCCACCCACTTAAAACATGGTGCTAGGCCTTAGATATCAACAGGAAAAGAGTCCCCCACCTAATTCCACATGGTCTTTGGCATTAATTGTCAAGCAGGGTTGTAGTTTCTTCTTGCTGAAAGGTAGATGAGATAAACCAATTACTTCTGAATTCTGATGGATGGGTCATTCTCATACATTAGCCAAGTACAAGCACAACTTTGGTCTAGACATGCAAATTTGCTCATTTTTATGCAACTCAACCATTCATAAGACTTATGAATAGCCACTTCTGTCAACTAAAAATACACTCCTACCAACTTTAGGTGCAATTTTCATTACTGAGCTTTGGAGAAGATCAGATGGAGATCAAGAATATATGTGATTCTCTGGGTATCCGCTTGATTTCATACAGTCCTCTTGGACTTGGAATGCTTACCGGAAAATATACACCTTCGAATCTCCCACGTGGGCCACGGTACAGGAACTTTCAACTTTGCATCCTTTTCAAGTACTCCGAAAAATGAATTATCAAATTTGTTACCTCGAAGCCACGTTCCTCTCTCGTACAATAATTCTCCGACCATCTATCAGAGGCATACTATTCAGGCAGATAATTCCGGGACTGGAGCCTTTGTTGAGTTCACTAGCAGAAATTGCAGAGAAAAGAAGCAAGACCATACCACAGGTACTTATTTGTGTCTCCCCACTAATAGCTTCAGGAGATATTTTTCACAATTGTAAAGAAAGCTCTAAATCAGTCCTGGAGAACAAAGCATGAGTTCAGGTTCAAGTCATATTCAAGAACCATAACTAGTGAGAAAGCTTGAAATTTTCGGAAGGTGCATCTCTATGTACGTAATATTTTTGATATATCTACACACTCCTGGACATAGCAGTGATTTTGTTATACCATGCCTTTCCATCTAATTGAAACAATATCGGCAGGTCGCTATAAATTGGTGCATCTGCAAGGGCACTATTCCAATACCTGGAGTTAAGACACTCAAACAGGCTGAGGAGAATTTGGGTGCTCTTGGTTGGCGTCTCAGTGCAGATGAGTTGCTTCAGTTAGAATATGCAGCACGTGAGTCTCCCCGCAGGATGATCCAGAACATTTTCCAAACAAGGTATCTTCTTGTATTCCATCAGTATTTTCAGGGAAGTAAAGAAATGTTTTGCTTTTTATCATTTGTCTCCGTATCAATTGCAGATGAAGTTTGGAAAGCGACGGAGGGGATTGCCGAGAACGGCTTCAGATGGTTGATACCAATGCAACTGATCTTACAGTCGTGTGGTGAGGTGATATGTCAACGCTAAAGGCTCAAACCCCCCCCCCCCCCCCCGGGGTTTATCTTTTGCAAATTTCCCTGTGTGCGCATGTGGAAGTTGAAAACGGAAAACAGAGCAGGAAACTGAACTTTCGTTAAGTGTCAGGAGACAAGAGTCGCCTGTACAAAGATGCAAAAGAAATACATTGATACCGCTTCCCTCTTTTCAACTGCAAATTCCAAATGTTAAAATAGCCAATAATGGTTGAATTGATAGTTCCTGATTGTAATTCTAATGTTTTTTGGTTCGCGGTCTCATTTACAAGAGTTATTTTCTTCATTTGGTTCGTGTTCAGCCCATGGGGTGTACTCAAAGATGGAGATTATGTTCTGTAACATGCTTTTGGTGTGCTTTCTTCGACTTAATTTCGACTAAGGTTTCCTCTCTTGGATTTAGTCATTTGCCAAAACAAAGAAAAAAGAAGACCATGATTAAGGATCCAAAATTAAATAAGCAACAAGAATTTAGGCTGTTATCAATACTAAGCAAAATAAAAGAAGCCAAATCGCCAAGCAAAGCCTAACACAGGCAGCTAACAATCCCATAAAGTCAAGTAGAAAGAGTCCCAAAAAAGTTTCAAAGCAACATTTCGGGCTGCCAGCTCTCTACTTGATCTTCTTCTTCGGCCTCAGCTGCAATTAAATTTGCCAAACGAAGATTCATCAGTATAACACGTCAAGAAAAATTCATAATTTTAGACTGGAAAGAGTACACCACAATAACATGCCTGATTGCTGTGTCCACACTTCTTCTTCCTGCAGTTAACAGCACGAGGGTGCAGACGAGCATAACACCTGCAGAAAATCAAACATTTTAGAATGTCACAAAGTTGCTGCATTTTAGGACAATATGAAGGAAGCAAGCAATCGAAGAACTCAAATCCACTTGCTCTACTTCTGGAGCCAACCTTAACATACCGAGAGAGTCTTTCGAGCAAAGGAACAACCATCATTCTTACATTATGAAAAGTTGAACAATGAGAACCATGCCATGGGAGAAGCCCGGAGCTTTGCAGCATCACAGGCAGCAAGGTAAAAATAAAACACCCAAAGGGAGGCAAATAAAAGATGGCAACTCTATCCAGTCTGGTTTGGGCGCTCTGAGGAATTAGAACCTAAGGTCGAAACAAATTTTGAGCAGGGTACGGGGCCTGGGCGGGAAGTGTGGCCATGACTACTACAGAAAGCTCCAAGAATGTTCCACATAGGGGATTATGCATGGTGTCGGGTGTTATTCTGGCTTGCAAATAACCGCAGGTGCTAGCATTGCATTTTCTAAATCATTCCACACCAAACGGAATATAAAGTCGGGAAGATTTTGTTCACATCCAGCTTTCAGGGGGAATGGGGGTGCTAGAGTTATGTTTTCTTACTAATTCCACACCAAATAAAATACAGAAGTTATTCACTTGTTGCTGTTGGAGGGTGAGCCCTTGTCACTGTTTTCACTTTATAACATCCATTATATGAAAGGAAAGCTACATTTGGGCCTTCCACGAGACCCGTTTTCAAAAAATGAGACGGATATAACCTTTTCCTTCGCATACAAGTCATAGAATTAACAACCAATGCTTCAGACGACGTGACGCCAAATACATACCCTAATACACTATATACACGACACTAAATACATACACTAAGATTCTTATGACAATATTATGAAAGAACATTCGTAGCTTGTCAATGGTGATGATGGTGGTCTCATTGAAATTGAGTTTTGGAGGGAACGTGTGATTGTAAATAAGATTTTTGATCCCAAAAGAGGAAGAGATGGGAGAGTTATTTTCTGGGAGCCATGTGAAAATTTTCACATGGCTAAGAAACCCTTTAACCGGGGGAAGCAAATTTGGATGGAGGGATTGGTTTGGCAATGGAGGACTTACTCTGCTTAATGAAGTTTTTTAGGGCCTATCGCAACAATTCACTATGAGTACAAGGACAACGTTTGAGTTTCCTTTAAAAAAAACCTCAATGGGAAGGTGAGAGAAAACCCCGGATATTTAACGTGGTTCAGTCCACGTCCATAGGGAAGACAACGAGAATGTTGTACTATAAAGTAAAGAAATTACAAGGGAACTTTCACTCATACTCAATTCTCACAAACAAACCCAAAACTCAACTCACTATTTTTCTCTCGGTGAATAAAAACTCTCTGTGATTTTTCTTACACATTAGTACTATTACAAAAGCATTTCAAACTCTAGCATTTGAGCTACAATCATAATGCCTAACACTCTTTTTAACTCTCAATGGCTAATTCATGGTGTATCACTACATTTAACTCTTAGTGGCTAAATGCTTCTCAATAGGTGTGTGGTGTGTCGTAAACTTTTTACAAACTTCTCCTTTTGTAGGAGAAGAGGTGGGTGGAGATTTCATCGGAATCAACCATTCCACCGTGTAAAACCAAAAAGCCATTAAAGGAATAATGAGCTAGAAAGGAATTTGTCTACCACCTAAACTAGCTAGGTTAGATTTGTCTATACTTCACTCAATTCATGGGATTGGTTTCCTATCACGTAAAATCTCCTTTAAATTAAAGACAAGGTGGAGAATTATTGGACATTGTCTTTAAATTCTCACATGTGGAGATAGCCAATAATCATGTGAAACCTCCTCCTTGAAAACTTTGGTCAAGATTATTGGCTATCTCCACATGTGAGAATAATTTAAAGACAATATCAATTCTCCACCTTGTCTTTAATTTCAAGGAGGTTTCATGTATTAGGAAGCCAATCCCACGAATTGGGGGAAGTATAAACAAATTCTAACCTAGCTAGTTTAGGTGGTAGACAAATTCCTTCCTAACTCACAATTCCTTTAATAGCCTTTTGGTTTCACATGGTGGAATGATTAATTCAAAAAAAAATCTCCATCCACCTCTTCTCCAATATAATAAAAGAAGTTTGCCAATGATTTACAACACACTAAACACCAATATTGAGAAGCATTTAGCCATTGAGAGCTAAATGTAGTAATACACCGTGAGTCAGCCATTGAGAGCAAAAAATGAATATTAGCATTTAGAACTTACGATTGTAACTCAAATGCTAGAGTGTGAAGTGCTTTTGGAATAGCATAATGAGTGAAGGAAACCACAGAGAGAAAAATAGTGAGATAAGTTTGGGTGTATCTGGGAATCGGGTCAGAGTAACTGAGTGAAAGTTTCCTTGTAACTTCTCCCCTTTATAGTGCAATACTTAAGCAAGAGGCAGAACCACGTTATAATATCCATATGTCCATACTTTTGTGTACGACAATTTTATATTTTTTATTTTTCTTACTGTGTTGGTTGTACCTGTTGTAGGAGTTTAAATCCCAACAAAGGCATCATCTTGAATATAGAAAAACAAAACAAGCTATAAGTCGAACAACATTCAACTAGCTCACAGTTGAAACTCTCAAGTACCTCATGAGCACACAATTTGACATGAATAATTTTATACTACCCTTATCCTGTTTCCTTTCACGTCAAACCACATCAGTGAACAACTTCTTTGTCGATTTTAAGGAAGAAATATAAAAGTTCAAGACGACTTTTTTAACTCTAAAACTAAAAAAAAAAAAATGCCGTTGTCCAATCAAATCAACAGACAGACAATCAAAATAACGAGCACGAGTTAATACCATTATAATTTAAACCAAAAAAAAGTAATAACATAACAATATACACCACGATTATAGGATCAATGTTTGCTTGAACTCACTTGCGGCAGATCATCTTCTCCTGATTGTATTTGCGAGCCAACGCCATCAAAGATGGCTCAATGATACCCCCGCGGAGCCTCAGCACAAGATGAAGAGTTGATTCTACACATACAAATCAACAAACCAAACATTAACTCTGTGTGGGTAACGAAACAAGTTTACATAGATAGTTCATTAACATAAATAAAAAGAACCTTTCTGGATGTTGTAGTCTGCCAGCGTGCGGCCATCTTCCAGCTGTTTCCCAGCGAATATGAGACGCTGCTGGTCTGGCGGGATACCTATGGACAGTCACATAATCATGAAGTCATAGTAAATCGGATGACACAAAACCTCACAAAAGAATTGCACACACGGCTTGTAGAATTGATTAAATATACGGCATATTAATTGCAAAAAAATTGCAAATCGGAATACAAAAGATGATAGCTTAGCATAGCAAATCAAACAGAGGACATCGATTGTGAGCGCTACCTTCTTTATCCTGGATCTTGGCCTTCACGTTGTCTATAGTATCGCTGGATTCGACCTCGAGCGTGATGGTCTTCCCAGTAAGGGTTTTCACGAAGATCTGCATTTTGGCTAGGCGTAAGCCTCGCCGTACGTGATGCTTTTATTTATAGTTCGGATGATACTAGGGTTTAGGATTATAATTACATTTTTAACCCTGGCGTTACAACTTATAACACTAGAACTGATGAATTTCAGTAATTTCATGGCGAAGCATAACCAGATTTATAATAAAAAAAAAAATTAGCTACAATCGTAATATCATGTTATTGTACACTAGTCAAATTTCATGAAATTGCCACTTGCAGTGATCCGCGTCAACTTTGTTGCCACCATGAAAATTCACACAAGGCCATCCCATTGCCTTGTTCCAGATTTGAATTAGACAATGAAGATAAACATCGTCCATGGATTCGACCGTCGATGGATCTCGTTCCTGTCGGCGGATCCTTGCCTCAGGGAAGCCTAACTAAAGACAAACATCTCCTACCCTGTATTTGTCCTCGCCCTTGTTGAACCTTATCGCTAGTTTGAGCTATGTGCTTGATTTGTTGGTCGTGGTCGATTTTGTGAGATGGTGATTGTAATAGAGGCAAAAGGAGAGTGGGTTGAATCTGGTGATCGAGGGAAGATCCTTTAGGCTGTAATATATGGGGCAGCAGCTACGGCAGTGAAGGATTAAGCTATGTATTGTCCCACACCTACGTTGTTGTCATGGATAGTAGCAATGATCCAAGATGGTGACAAAGACTCTAAAGTGGCTAATTGTTATAATTTGATCGGGCGGTGATGCAAAATTAGCGGTGGTGATGCAGTAGCAATTTTTTCTCGCATTTTAGAGGGTACGACATGTAGGTGTTTACCTGATGCTTGACACTAACCTGACAGCTTACGGAGACAGGGTTCAGAAAGTTTCATACTTCTCTACCTATTTTCTGCACTTGTCTTTGTAGAAGATTTTAGAATAGCCTAATGCATGTGCATATTTGGATATTCTTAGGGAGAGTTCTATATGTTGTGCACCGTAAAATTAAATACATCACCAGCTTCCATTGAGACGTCGTCATGTCAAACTCGATTAAAGCAATTTCCCCCTTCCTCTTCTGCGCAAGTGAGGGAATAGAGAGAAAACTGGTGATAGGTGATTCACTCCAATGGTCTGAATAATTTTTTTAGCAATCAAGTCGTTTACCCTTTACTTTGAGTCAGTTCAATCCTTCATCTAATTTATTTTTCAGTTTACTTTTAGTTGTCCGTCGGTTTAGTCCTTCCTCCAGCTTTAATTTCATTTAAGTCGAGCGTAAATCTCAGTGGTGTGCATTTCAAGCTCAATGCTGATTAGAGTTGGTCAAATAAATGGTCTAAGCTGTTTTGGCTTGTTTGTTATGCCCTTATTTAAAACCCAAGACGAAGCTGTCATTTTATATGTCATTCGTCTCTAAGCTACTTTGGCTTGTTTGTTATGCCTTAAACCGGCACCGCCATACCCAATCGCTATAAAGCCATTGCCAAATCCTGGTCTATTTATTCATCCTACTTTAGAAAATCATCAAATATATTGCTCTACTGTTGCTCAAGCCTTTGTATGAACACCAAAGCTATTGAAACAAACCCAAATGCTAACCAAGAATTGCTTCGTTCATGTACTCTAAATGTGCTAGGCATATTCATCAAATCTTTTAATGAAAATGTGGCATGCTTCATGGTAATGGATTGGGTATTCTAGTTTATGATTTATCTCTATAAGTTGTTCAATGGCTTCTATTAAAGCAATATTGTGCCTATTCATGAGGCGAGGTTTACAAAAAAAAAATGGGATTTTTGATGTTATTAGGATGGGCAAAACGGTAACCGTTATTTCATTTGGATGTAACAGGAGTTTCTGATCCAGACTTAATTGTGATTGCAGAGAATTTTATGGCGATAATTGTGTCATGGTGTTAATACGAACTTGATATTACTGTGATCACTAGATCTCTCAGCCTCCATTTCTTATGCTTCAAGTGTCTCCCATCTTCTTATTGAGGTTTTCTCAAAGGAAATTCTAATGTGGACCACTATTTAAACCTAGCCGGTCCTGCACAACCATGCTGAACTATTAGAATTGTCGAATGTTATGACACTAGGCATGTCAATAGGATTGGGCGTGGGCGAGCCCAAGGCACCCAAGCCTGACCTGAATACCCTGCACAGAGTTTCTTTTTGGGTTCAAAGTTCAAATTGAAATAAATAATAAGAACCACTATTCAAACCTAGCCCACACTCTAAAATGGTCATCGGGCTATGCTTGGGCTTGCCCAAATTTATTTTTTTTGAGTATTTATTTCACTTGGCCTTCGATTTTCATAGGTGCATGAACCAAAGTGGTCATGCCACGAAATAAAAAAGCAATGGTATATACCGTCCAACAAGATAATCATATGAAACTCATACCTTGATCTTCACTTTTGGTGCTAATTCCATGTCATCTTTGTACATTGTCTCGGGGGAATAGCCACGCTGTGACACCTGCTATCTATTGTCAACGTGCATTTTGGCAATGGTTAGCCATTGCCAAATCCTGGTCTATCTATTGCCATAGATAGACCAGGATTTGGCAATGGCTTTATGGCGATTGGATATCTATTGTCAACGTGCATTGTCCTCAACGACGTGACACCGATAATACACTCTAAAAATTGTCATTCTTTCTCTATTACGTTGTTATCTTTATCTAGTTTCTGTTCTTCGAAGTCATTAAATTTAGCTTCATTACATCATTCAAGACGATCTACAGCTGTAATTAGATAGATGTGCTTCTTCATCTAATGTGGTAATCCAAATTTTTTATCAACAATTTTTTTCCTAGCATAATTGAGTCAATATTAACCTCAAAGTGAAGGATCAAGAAAGTTAAACTTGTTAATAAATTATATCAGTGGACCCATTATCCGCCCACTAACAGATAATGTATATTTGTTAGTCTGGATAATTACAGTTATTTAGAGAATATTTATCTCTTAAGTATTTGAGATAAATAAAATATTTATCTCATAAGTACTTGAGATAAGTACATCTTTATCTCTTAAATATTTGAGGTAAAGTCTGTCTCTAAATATATCTCTATATAAAGATTAGAGATATCCCAAGAAATAATAAGTCACAGACAATCCCTCTCTCTATAGCACTCTCTCTAGAGCAATCACCAAGCTCTAGGATTTGGTTCGTGAATGAAGAAGTCAACTCTAGTAACTGTTTTCGTACCTGCAAAAAAGATCAAGCGTGTTGGAAGCTCGTAACAATAAAGATCCATCGTCGAAAAATTCAAAGACTTCATACGGTATGTTTCCGAACCCACTACGTATTACGTGGTATCGTATTAATTATTTTTTCAACATTGGTATCAGAGCATGATTACTTGTTGATTCGTCTTTAACATACTAGAATAAATTATGTACATGTTGCGATTTTTTTTCGAATACATGAATGAGACCCATTATATTAAAAAAAAATTAGAATTTTTTGAGCATGTTATTCTGAAAAATAAGTATATGGTTTTGTTCTCCTATGATTGAGGATGAACTTTATTAAATTTCGTGATTATTAGATTCATGGTTGGTGAGAAATTACGATTTTATTTTTTAAGAAAACTATAATTTTTTTGAATTTTGGACTCAAATTCAGAACATTATATTCAATTTTTATCATGATCGGTTGATACATAATCAATCTATGTCTCATAAGCTTTCCAACGATGTATGGCACGCATTATTTGGCTTAAAAACGAGAGAGATGTGGCCTTCGAAAATTGGCCTCGCAGCATGGCAGCGGCTGTGAGAATTAGAGTTTTTTAACGAAGAATATGAGCAGTACACAAGCGCCCACGCGCTCAAGCCGACCTGAGACGTGCCACCCAATCTGCACACATGCCGCACGCTAGCCAAGATAGAAGTCCACGCATTGTCACGCTCTCACACGTGCCAATAAGGCTGCGGACACGAGCCAAGTGCCCACGCTCCAACGCGCCACATGACCACGCGCCCGTGCTTCACATGCGCCAACCGTAGAATGCCAAGAGGCTGCCCCATGCTCACGGCGGCGTGTGGAGGCGTGTGAAAGTGTTTTTCGGCAGGTTCTGATCCCACCTCCGGCGCGTGGAGTCTTGTTTTGGCTTCTGAAGTTTTTCTATGGTGTTAAATTTATCTTTATACTCTCTTTGTGTATTTTGTTTAATTTTTAAATGAATTTTTTCTAAAGAAATTAGCTTTAAAAAATTTTATTTTATGCACACAAAAATTTTTCTTTAATTCCAAAGGGTATATTAGCTGTGAATTCGCTGTTTATCAATTTTTAAGAATTTATCTCTCATTTTTTTGGCTATTTGGGAGTAATTTGTGGTACTTTTGTGATCCCAAAAATACTAATAATCTGTAAATTTTATTTTTTAGCACTTCGTGGGTAAAAATAAATATTTTTGAGAGTTATGTGACATAAATAAATTATGTTTTATATATTGGCCTTGATTTGTGTTATGGATTAAATATGTTTTTTTTTTAGGTATATTTGTTGGGCTTTTAGTAAGCCCGCACTTTTTAAACTCAATTTCAAGGTCTTAATGTCTGCTTTCCTTAGAAGGAGAATGTGGCCTATTCATCCATTTAATTACCCTTTAACTTGTTATTTGAGCATGCTAGTTTTAGGTTAAATGGATGGATATTAGATTGGCATTCTAAAGAAACTTATATTTATGTGTTTACTCTTGTTCTAAAGAAACTTATGTTGTGCGGCATCTCCATTTGTTTTATTAGAGTAGAATTCTCAAAAATGTTGTATTCTATTATTTCCCTGTATATTTTCAGAAAGTCATGTACGGGGATGTAATTTCGCACGCACATTATTCACGCCAGAATTTTCTTAGCATAAGTTATTAGAATGTCAATAGGGCTCAGTGGAGTCCTTGCACAATTTATTGTATGGTGCAATTATATTGTACTAAATTATCATGTGGATGATCTATTACATTGTGGCTTATATGATGATGAAATTTATTACAAAAAATTATTTGGAATATATTTTCTTAACTCAAATGCATGGGAGATGATTACGAGCTTAATGAATTTTTGATTTCATGATGTGAGGAAGGATAATATTTTTCATTTGAATTTTTTGAAATAATAGAAGGATGTATAAGTAATGTCTTGTACTTGCGCAAACTAATGTAGTGAATAGAATGACCATCAAGAATGTCATAGCTGATCTCGTTAAGGGTGAGAAACTTAACGGAGAAAATTATGACATTTGGTACAAAAGGATAAAATTCGTGCTGAATGAACAGGAGCTCGAGGAATACTTGACCAAAGAGATGGTAGTGCCCATTGAGAGACAACCCCAAAGAGACAACATTGCCTACCATAAAGTGGAATTAGAAAGATCGTAGTGCGCGTTACACCTTGTTGAGCAGCTTTCAAAATGATCTAATCAGGCAGTATGATAAACTTCCAACTTGCAAAGCTTTATGGAATCAGTTCAAGTTCTCTTTTGGTGGGATCTCAACTACACTGCTTCGTAGCCTTGTGATCAAGTTTGAAGAGTACACAAAAGACTCTAAGCATACCATGAGTGAACATCTAAGGGTGATGTCCAATATGATTGGAAAGCTGAAGGATGCTGCCCATGCACTCACAGATGAGCAGTAAGTCATAGCTGTCATAAGGTCTCTTCCTGCCTCATGGGCCAATATGAAACAGATATTGACCCACAGTGAAAACATCAGACATCAAGAACTTTTCTGATGTTTCACAGTATATCATCCTTGAGGCCGAGACTCAAGATCTAATAAGACCCTTACTTATGTCACCCAAGAGAGATCGTGCAATACAAATGGCAATCGCGGAAGACAAAGCAAGAAAGGCAAGAAAGGCGAGGCCACTTCTGCGCCAAAGGAAGGAAAAATAAAGAAACGTAAGAGAGAAAAAAACGTGGTGGGAAAAAGGATTTGTCTAAAGTCAATGTTTCAACTATCAACAGAAAGGACACTTCACTCGTGATTGCACTGAGCTGAAGAAGGTATTTTATGAATCTCTCTCTCAGTTATATATGTTTCCTCACATATGATAGTTGCTCATTCCCAACCTGTGTGATTTGTGGATACAGGTGCAACAAAACATGTAGCACGTGATCGAAAAGGATTTGTAGATTACCACCAGATACCAGTGAGAAGCAAACAAATATTTATGGGAAACAATAGCTCCAAAGAGGTGCTAGGGGTTGGTTTTTACCAACTCAAGTTGCGCACTGGGTCACATTGCTTCTTGAGGATGTGCGACATGCACCCACTGTTCGGCTTAATTTACTTTCAGTTATTGCTTTATTAGACAGTGGTTTTTCCTTTATTTTTAGGATAAGTTGGACATCTTTTTGGATGATGTTTTGTTCGACTATGGTTTTCGAATTGACCACCTAGCATGCAAGGCTGGGTCACATAGGCCAAGATAGAATGACTCGTTTAGCTAGAGAAGGCTTTTTGGGCCGACTCGCAAAAGTTAATTTACAAACTTGTGAGGCTTGTTTGGCCGGTAAAGCATGCAAAAAGCCTTTTGGAAAGGCTGTGAGAGCAACTCAGCCACTTGAGCTAGTTCACTCTGACATGTGTGGACCTATTAGTGTAAAGGCACGCCATGTCGCCTCTTATTTCCTTACACTGATAGACAATTATACGCGATATGGTTACGTGTATCTGATATTTCACCGCTATGAAGCTTTGGATTGTTTCAAATGCTTTGTAGCAGAGGTTGAGAATCAGAAAGAGAAGAGTTTAAAAATTGTTCGCACTGACCAGGACGCGAATATTTGTCCGATCACTTCAAGAAGTTTTGTAAAGAAAAAGGAATACGCATGCAACTTACTAATCCTAATACTCC
Source organism: Escallonia herrerae (assembly GCA_033070095.1). Lineage (NCBI taxonomy): Eukaryota > Viridiplantae > Streptophyta > Magnoliopsida > Escalloniales > Escalloniaceae > Escallonia > Escallonia herrerae. The sequence goes on from JAVXUP010000015.1 coordinate 857,025, forward strand.
ACAACAAAATGGTGTTACGGAAAGATGGAATATAACATTGTTAGATATGGTTAGGTCTATGATGGCACAAGCAAACCTTCCAATATCTTTTTTGGGGATGCCCTTTTGACTGTAGCCTATATACTTAATCGAATGCCTTCACAATCAGTCAAATCCACCTCATATGAGCTTTAGAATGACCAAAATCCAAATTTGGATAACTTGCGCCCATGGGGCTCAACTGGTTATGTTCACAGTACTTTTCATAAGTATGATAAACTAGGACCTAGAGTTAAAAAGAGTATCTTCTTGAGGTATTCTGAAAACTCTAAAGGCTATGCGATGTACGGTGAACATCCAAATGGTGGAAAGACAGAAATAGCGTCTTGTGATGTGGATTTATAGAGAGTGGTTTTCCTAGCATTGGAGATGCAAGTAAGAATCTTGACCTCTATGAGTTAGAGGAGGTTGAAGCCACTTTACCATCTCCAAGCGACGGTGAGGAATTAGTTTTTCATTCAGTTGTCGCTAAAGATAGTATAAGCGACCTTCAACCCAGTAGGAACATCACAAACAGTGGGAGCACACCGCCAGGATCATCAGGTCAACAAGATTCTCAATTGCGTAGAGGTGCACGACGAAGAGTTCCATGTCGTCATTTTGAGATTGATGAAGAAATTCTTATGTGCACTCTAACTGATGAAGATGAGCCCACTCTTGTGGAATAAGCCTTATCTCCATCTGCTAGTAGTGAGTGGATCGCTGCAATGAAGGATGAGTTGAATTCAATGGGAAAAAATTAGGTCTGGGAGTTGGTTAACCTTCTACCAGGGCACAAGACTGTTGGAAACACATGTTTTTTTAAAAGTCAAGCGCAAGGCAGATGGGTCAATTGACAAGTATAAGGCACATCTTGTGGCAGGTGCGAACTATGAAGACACATTCTCTCCAGTTGTGAGATTTGCTTCAATTTGCCTGATCCTAGCTATTGTTGCCCAGCATGATTTAAAACTTTTTTCATATGGATGTTAAGACTGCATTTCTCAATGGAGAACTAGATGAAAAGATCTATATGACTCAACCTAATGGTTTTGAAGTCAAGGGACACGAGCGCAAAGTTTGCCGACTCAAACATTCTATATATGGTCTAAAACAATCGTCTAGACAGTGTACTTTAGGTTTCATCGTGTCATTACCTCTATAGGTTTTGAAATGATTGCACAAGAACATTGTGTTTATGTAAAATGATCCAAGAAAAGTATTATGATCTTTTCTTTGTATGTGGATGACATTCTTTTAGCTAGGAATGACATGAGTTCCATTGTCGCCACTAAGCAGTGGTTGTCCTCAACTTTTGAGATGAAGGACATGGGAGAAGCTAATTATGTGCTCGGGGTTAAAATCATACGTGATCGTCCAAAGAGACTTCTCGGTTTGTCTCGGGAGACATACATCAAGAAGGTCATTGAACGATTCCGTATGCATAATTCAAAACTCATAGACACTCCAATGGACAAGGCATGTACTTTCAGCACAGATCAATGCCCAAAGAATGATGAGGAAAAGAATCGAATGTCCAAAGTGCCTTACAGGCCTGCAGTAGGGAGTTTGATGTACGCTATGTTGTGTACGCGTCCAGACATCTGCTATGCCTTTAGAATGGTGAGTCGTTATCAGAGTAATCCTGAACCGCTTATTAGAATACGGTGAAGAGGATTTTTTGATACCTACTGTAACACCCTCGAAAATCTGGAGTTCCACCGCCCCGAACTCTTGGGTCGTTAACCTACCAGATCACATCAAACGTGTCAAACCTGTTCACTAACACATATTCCAAATCATCTAATCCAACGTCAATTCAGATTTCTTAAAATACTAGACCACAATTGCTTAGCTTAAACTGTTACAACTTAGGTTCTTCGTAATTCAAATTTCCTAAGAACAATTATCAGTACCGACCCGCGTAAGGGTCTTACTATACAGTGATGATGGGCTCATCAAAATTTCTCTCAGACTCTAAACCATTCCCGAACCTGCTATAACTTATCATCACCTGCAGAAGGGAACCAAACGAAAGGGTGAGCTTTTGAGAGCCCAGTAAGGTCGCATAAGGACTACCAACAGGATAATAAAATGATTCCAAGAATCTAACTGACAAAGATTTCCAGAATACTTCAAACAATCAAAAACTCAATGATTCTCAAAATGATCGAAATTCACAGAAACAGATATCAAAATAGACAATGATACCCATGATGGGTTCCGGAACGATTAATAAAAGATCATCTTCAAAATACAACAGAGTTATCTTGAGATATTTCAAACGTACACAGATCATCTGAGACAGCTCTTTTCAAAATACACTGAATTTCTCAAGGGATTTCAACCCAAGCACAAATTATTTCAGAGAATACTTTCCAGTCATTACCATAGCAGTCACGGCAATATACAGAACAGAGAAAATCAAAAATCAATGTTGATCTTGGGCGGTCGCAATGCCATTCTTGCAAAGCATAGAAGTGTACACATGCATGATGTACCAGAATAATTACTAGTCCACTTAGGTACTAGCCTGCATTCCATGCAAGATTCAGACCATACTTATTACGCTCTCCCACAGAACAAAAACCCAGGTCAACACAGAAAAATCAACAATATCAGTGAGCTTTAACATAAGCTCAATCACCAAAATCAATTCGGATTCCAATAATAACAATCATACGGACATAAGTCAACATTCAGAATTTTTCAGAAGAAATCAGAATTTTCAGAAGAAAAATCACAGATAAACAACAAGAACGATTGCTAATAATTATCGATCTTGAAGCGCAACAATCCAGAAGAATTGATATAGACAATTATCAAATTGCTCAGCATGCAATACAGGCGAGCATCACAAGATTTCCAAACAAGTGATTCAGGTTCAATATTGGGATTTTCTGGGCAATAAAATGCTGATAGCCATACACAATTCAGAGTTTAGCATTAGTCATAAGTAAATCAAATGAGTACTTATGAGTACAAGTTATCAAAATAGGGGTTCGAACGAAAGTCCTTCCCCAGGGTTCAGTTATAATCTCTTACTGGATCCGCAGCTAAATTATCCTAACCGGAAGTCTTTAGCTTTAACCTAAACGAAATAATCAAATCATTAGAATATAACATACAGAACAAAATTATAACTTAATACGAACTCATACATACTCCTAAAATGAACCCCTCCCATCGGGTATGTAAAATTATCGAAACGTCCCTGGGGTGTAAAATTATCAAAATACCCCTATTAGACATAAATCATCAAATGGTCCTCGCAAGAGTAAAATCACTACGACAACCTTACCATATGCAAATTTATCCAAAAATACATTTCGTAGGTCAAATTACCAAAATACCCCCTCGTTACACTTAAATCGTCAAAATGACCTTTCCACATGCAACATCACTAAGATATCCTTACCGTATGTAAATTTACTCAAAAATACCCTTTATGGATAAAATTACCAAAATACCCCTAGGGGTGGCAAATTACCAAAATGCCCCTGGAGTTTTCGGCACCAGAAAAATCCCAAAAATATCTTAAGATGCTTTTTTAAGTATCCTGATATCATTTTTGTACTAAAAAGTCTTTTAGAAAATTTTTGCCAGAAAATCCCGAACCGGTGTCCGGATAGAGCGCAAAAAGGTCAGTTCCGCAAAAAATACTTATCGGCCTCAGAATGGCACGATATTTTAGACTATGAATGATACCAGTAAAATAAGGTTTCTATAAAATTTTCACATTAAAATAACTTGATTTATTATGCTAAATAATTCGATAAATGTCTTTAATCGGTACCCCAATTTAGCACCTTTTGCGGATCCCAAAAATTCCTGAAAAATTCCAAAGTGTATTTCTCGTAAAAATATTAGGGGTTACAGTTTTGGACTTTATCTAATTTTGGACCTAACGATTTAAAACAATTCGAGAGAAAAACTACCTAAAGTAATTTCTAGCATTAGCGACAATTACGTCTACTTTTCAAATCATCACACATACTAACACACCTTGGCCACACACACTCATCTTCTTCCTCCTTCAGCCATCACATGCACCTGGGCATATTCCTCCTTCAATCCCACTTAAATCTCTCATTCTTTCTCACTTTTAATCACTAAATCGCATAGAAGTTTACATCTTAATGCCCTAAATCCATTCAATTTATACAATTATACACAATCAAACCCTCAAAATTCGAACCAACTTCTCACACCGAAGAACACCTCTGAAAACACACACCCACACACACGGATCACTGCAAAATCATGAGATCTTCATCACTTTCTCTTCCTCTTTTATTTTAAGTTCATGTCGTACACAATTTATCACGATTTCGTTTCAATTTCCATCCCTAATTATCATGTTTAACTGAGACCCACACATATACTCATGTATATGCAAGATACATTCGAAATTCTCAACTCAATTCCTACAATTTTGAAATTTAAAGATCAATATCATACCCCAAAAATTTTGAGATTCTTTCTTTCTCCCTTTCCTATCTTCTTTCTTCTTTTCTTCTCCTTCTTTTTCCCCTTTTTCCTCCTTGGCCGAAGCTGGTTCTCTTCTCTGTTCCTGTTCTTTGGTTGTTCTTGACTTTCCTTTATTTCCACTTTACACCCAACCAATTTTCTTTTGTATTTTCACTTCATGATTCTTATCCCCACAATAGTTTATTATTTCCCAACACTTAGTCAACTCAATTAATCAAGAGGTGGCAAACACTCAGCTGAATTCTTTCTAAATTGTGACACCTTTGCAAGCTTTCAAATTTTACACTTTGGCCCCTCAAGTTTCCAAAATTACAAAAATACCCCCAAAATTTCAAAATTTTCACTTTTGTCCTAAAATTCTTTTAAGCTTCCACAAACTTCTAATACCTGAGTATTGCTCAAAATTAGCGTCCGTTTATTTTTCGGGTCACGGATGCCTAGTTTAAACAGCTCCCGAAGTTCGGGATATTACACCTACGTGGAACCGTTGATCTCGTCCTATGTTATCACGGTGGAGATTTAAGACTGAGAGGATACAGCGATGCTGATTAGGCGTTGATAGAGATGAATGTAGATCCACTTCGTGTGGAGATATCTCTTGGTGTAGCAAGAAAACAGTCTTGCATTGTCCTATCCACGATGGAGTAGGAGAATGTTTCTTGTTCAGCAGCAGTCCAGGAAACTGTTTGGTTGAGTTCATTCTTACAGGCTCTAGGACTTACACCTCATGCAGATGAGGCTGTCACTGTTCATTGTGACAATATAGCTGCCCTAGATTTTGTAACAGACCCCAAATATCATGGTAAGGCATATACCTTCCTTTTGTAACGGACCCCAAACACATAGGCCATCGTTATCACTTCATTAGAGCTTTAATTTAGTTGCGCAATGAGAGGTGACCATGAAGCATATACCTACTGGAAGAATGGTGGCTGATCATTTAATCAAGCCTATTGCTAGAGATGTTTTCCTTTTTCACATTAGAAGTACGGGACTACGTATGGTTTGATATGTTTATGGCATCTTATGTACTTGAAACTATTTATTATATTTTCATTTCTTGATTTAAGTTTATTTTGGAATGAATGGATAATCCTTGTGATTACATATCCATCCTTATTGAGAGTGTCACCAAGCTTGAACTGACCCACTCACACGGGTAATTCACCTTGGTGCTAAGATAGCGAGCAAGATGAGACATAATTGTCTTAGGCACCAAGAAAGCGAATAAGATGATACAACTTATAAATCAAACATATCGCCTTAGTTGGAGCTAAGATGAGACCTAAAAAGATAGGTCAACCATATAGTATCTCCTCAACTCTATGTAGCCCGTTTACACCCGAATGTGAGATTTCAGGCAGATACTATGAGAGTGATTGGACTGAAAAACTCAGGTTAGACGCCTGTACAGCAACTAGACCCAGATTCGTATGGCGTATTTTATTATACATTTATATGACACGCCATTGTGAGTTACGCCATAGCATGCGAATCATACTGCATGTGCTAAATGCAGACCGACAATGTGAGTGATGAATGAATCCTTGTTTTGTCACTGTGTGAGCCGCTTGGATCGATATTTTTTGATCCTACCTAGTACCCATTTCACCTTAGACTATGTCATGAAGAGGATACTAAATGTTGCTACTTTAGCATGTACCCTTAGATCATAGATGATGCGGTCTCGCGGGACATGTTTAGGAAAGCGGTTGGGTCTAATTGGAATGACATGAGGGCTTTGGGAAGAAAGTTCAATATTACACCACGTTGTGTGATTCATAACCCGGACGACTTTGTCGATTTTCGTTTCGCTATGAGTCATGAATACATAACATATGAGACGTTTAACACTGCTCACGATGAGAGATTTGAGAGTGTTTAATCTGGTGTAGTTGAACTATCTAGGATACTACGAGATTTTTTTAGAGTAATGTATTGTGTTAGTTTGTGATATTTTTATACAATACTCATCAACTGGATATCCTTTCTCGTAGGTCGCACGTTCCATTTCCTATATGAGAAGATGAGTGTATAAGAGATAAGGAGGAATTGCACCATTTTCTGTGTGTGGGCGAGTGTGAGCTGTTAATAAATTGGGTCAGTTGACCCATTATCCGTCCACTAATAGATAATGTGTATTTGTTAGTCTAGATAATTAAAGTTATTTAGAGAATATTTATCTCATAAGTGTTTGAGATAAATATAATATTTATCTCATATGTGTTTGAGACAAGTACATTTTTATCTCCTAAGTGTCTGAGGTAAAGCCCGTCTCCAAATACTATCTCTATATAAATACAATATTTAGAGAATATTTATCTCCTAAATGTTTGACATAAATACAATATTTATCTCATATGTATTTGAGACAAGTACATTTTTATCTCCTAAGTGTTTGTGATAAAACCCGTCTCTAAATACTATCTCTATATAAAGGTTAGAGATATCCTAAGAAATAATAAGTCACAGACAATCCCTCTCTCTATAACACTCTCTTTAGAGCAATCACCAAGCCGTAGATGAAGAATCGATTCTAGTGGCAGTTTTCGTATCTGCAAAAAAGGTCAAGCATGTTGGAGGGTCGTAACAACAAGGATCAATCGTCGAAAAATTCGAAAACTTCATACGGTATATTTTCGAGCCCATTACGTATTACCGCGTATTAATTATTTTTTCAACAAAACTTATACCGCACTTGACCATTTTCTCTCTCTCTCTCTGCCTTCATCACAAACACACCTTGCCTTCATCAATGGCTTGTGCGGTGCTTAAGATGGTTATGCTAGCATATCACATAACCGTTCTTACAATTTTCATACACAAATTATAACCAATGAACCGCTACATAACATGTTGCCTTGCCTTGGATAAGGACTGTTTATTATAGCTGGAGTTATAACGGAGGCGTCGCAATTGCAATCTCAACTGTCTATAAGGATCCCACGGACGAGAAATAACACCGTCACCTTAATGCTGTTGGTTAGAGGAAGCAATTATTTGATTAAGGTAGGGCCTCTATTATCAAATAAATGAAACACACCTTCTTTTGTTAATGTATGGGATAACATGTCCGACAATTTTTTACGGTACAAAATTTAAGAGGGATGGATTCATTTTTTTCCCTCTTTAAGTCAATTGGACAACTTTTTTGCCCTCTTTCCCGTAAAGCCCTGACAAGAAGCCATAATTGGTAATCGGTTGGGCATGAACTCGAATCTAGGTCTTCGTTGCATAGAGAAGAACCAAAATTAATGTTTTTGAAGTAAAAAAATTTCAGTCCGTTTTATCGTGAGAGAGAAAACGCTGCGTTTAGTCTCTTTTGAAGGCGCTTGGTGACGTGGCTACGTGCCACTTTCTTCGTAGGTAACGCCAGCTCACCAAATTAAAACCCCAAAAAGTGTGCCTAAAAGCTTAAACACTAACCAAAACTCACATGACGGCCTCGTCATACTCTTTCGCCGCGACCTTATGCTCACTCACCCCTAGATCCCGCTCCCTACGGCAATCGTCGCCGCCGCCCAATCTCCGGTTGACCTTGCGACCGGCAGCACAATCCCCAGTTTTACGTTCGATCCAGCCAATTGCATGTCCGAACTGCAACAAACACACGCACAGAATAAAAGCAGCTGCGGCTGAGATGGCAACCGAGAAAGGGAAAGGGAACGTGCAGGTGTACGATACCGAAGAAGATCTGTCGGTGTCGCTGGCGAAATACACCGCGGAGTTATCGGAAAAGTATGCCAAGGAGAGAGGCGCCTTCACCGTGGTTCTATCCGGAGGTTCTCTCATCAAGTCACTTCGGTAACTAAGTTATTTATATATTGACTTTTGTTTTGATCTTTGATCACAAGTTGAGTTCGATTCAGTGTCAAATGCTTCAAACTTTCATCTTAGAAATTGGGAAAGTCAAAGGGGGACAAGAGCTATGGAACGGGGTCGTATTGACTGTTGTTATTTGACTTTAAAATTTCAGGAAGTTGGTCGAACCGCCGTATATTGGCTCGGTGGAGTGGTCGAAATGGCACGTGTTTTGGGTGGACGAGAGAGTGGTTCCGAAGGATCACCCAGATAGCAACTATTTGCTCACTTATGATGGTCTGCTGTCCAAGGTATGTCCTAAGAGTATCCCATCCCGTGGTGCTATCAGCCTAACTCAGATTAGTTGGTTATCTTTTACTGCTGTAGTTTTTACATTTAATTTAAGTCTGTGGGTCTACGCTCATACTGTCTCGGAAAAGAGGGATTGTTAGTTCATAACAAGCTCAAATCCCATTACCTGGCAGGCGCAGATTCAAACTCAAAGCATAGAGACACTCAATCCAAACATATAAAAATTGCTAAATAGGTTAGCCAAGTGTTTATCTGTTTATAAAAAAACAACACGAAACCATACTTGCAAGGCCTAGTAGGCTTTTGGAGGCGTAATGCTAGCTCGTGCTAAGAACAATGTGTTCCCAACCTACTTTGGTAGCACCCAAGGACCCACCAGGGGTGTTGTTTTCAATGGTCAATTTTTCAATACTCACAAGCCGGTCAAAGCAACATATACTCAAGTCATGTGAATTGCTCGTGAAACAACCTTGGCGTGCCTTCCCCCTTAGGGGGGTCGGCCACCTTCCCCTTCAAGGGTCGATCCCATCCCTTCACTTCTCTTCAAGGGACCATGCATTGTTCGCGACACCCGTCGCCCGTGCGTCATCTCTGCGACGCCCGTCGCCCGAGAGACGTCTCCGTGACGCTCGTCGCCCGAGCGCCATCTCTGTGACGCCCGTCGCCCCCCCGCCATCACCATACATACTCCGCCGCGCTCATGCGTCGAACCGCTGATACAGTCGTGACCCCGGCTCTCTGTCACACTACCATGCCCCAAGCACCATACACACTCTGTCGCGTTCATGCGTCGTGCCGCTGATACAGCCGTGACCCCCGGCTCTCAATCACACTACTGTGCCCCAAGCACCGCACACACTCCGCCGCACTCATGCGCCGCTGATACTGCCGTGGCCCCTGACTCTCTGTCACACTACCGTGCCCCAAGCACCATACACATTCCGCCTCGCCCATGCGCCGCTCCGTTGATACAGTCGAGCCCCCTGACTCTTTGTCACAGTACTATGCTCCTCGCGTTGGTCCATTCTTTCACCACACCATGCGCACCTTGCCTTGGTCATGGAACATGCTTCGACCCACTCTTCGGAGTGTGCAGCATCCCGTGAGGATAAACAACTCCTCCAGGAAACTGTCTCCGCCAGGAAGCTTTTCAACTCCCCTTTCGCCAGGTAGACGGCTCCTCCGGAATGCTACCTCGGCCTGTCAGGTAGACGGCTCCTCCGGGATGCTACCTTGACGTGCTCCGAGTTCTCCTGCACAAGGACTCACCTGCGGGGATAGGCGACTCCTCCGGGACACTAACTCCGCCAGGGAGCTTTTCAACTCCCCTTCTGCCAGGTAGACGGTTTCTTCGGGATGCTACCTCGGCCCTTCAAGTAGACGGCTCCTCCGGGATGCTACCTTGACTCCTTCCAAGTGCTCCGACACAAGGACTCACCGCGACCCGGGGGCATAAGCGACTCCTCCGGGACACTATCTCCGCCAGGGAGCTTTTCAACTCCCTTTTCGCCAGGTAGACGACTCCTCTGGGGTGCTACCTTGACGCGCTCCGAGTGCTCTGGCACAAGAATTCACCCTCAAGTATAGGCGACTCCTTCGGGACACTATCTCCGCCAGGGAGCTCTAAGTGCTCCAGCACGAAGACCCCCCTTCCGCCAGGTAGACGACTCCTTTGGGATGCTACCTCTACCCACGAAATAGGCGACTCCTGCGGGACACTATCTCCGCCAGGGTGTCTGCGTGACTGGCCTATGTGCTCCGGCACTGGGGGCTTCATTAGCACCCTTAGGGGCTATGACCCCCCGGTCACTCCGAGACGGGAGCAGGTCTCCGGAGGGCATCGTGCCTAGTCCACCTGCAGTTGGGCGTCGGGTCTTCCCCACCGCTGTCAGGCCTGTGGGACTCTGCAAGGGCTTGGATTGGTGGCTAGATCAAGGGGTGTTCTCTGGCTACACTGACGCTCGGTCTTTCTAGACAGACAGAGCGATGCTGTGAAGAGCAAGCCGGGTGAATATGCGATCCAACAGTCTAACGGGGAACCGGTATTTTTGGACCCCCTGGTGACGTCACTCTCGGGGGATGACATGTTTCAGTTGATGACACAGGCACACTTTTCCCTATGAATTAGGGACTTTGGATTTCATTTTTAACAGAACTCTCTCATTCAACATTTTTCACTTTCTCACTCTTGAATTCTAGAGAGAGAAACATAAAGGACCTTAACTCTGGACCTAAGCATCGAACTGTGACCGCTGTTGTGTATTCACCCTGTGCCATCGCCCTTGCAGCATTGCCATCCTTAGGCTCTGTCTGGGAAGTTCTTGGTTTCTGCCCTTGCTCCATCCTTGCTGTATCCCACATCAATATACTTGGCATGTGACTCGGATTGCATTTCTTGTGCCACCTCCACCTCCACGTCGACTGCGAACCCACTTCCTTAGCATCACAATGCAAGTTTATGGTTTTGCCATCTTTTTAATTTTTTTAAGGTGGTGTGGCCAGGGATAAATATTGGTCAAGGTCTTTTGGTTGATCTTCAGTTAGTTGGGAGTAGTTGATCTTCTCCTGATTTTTTTCTTTTTTTGGCTTTTTTTTTCTTTTCTTTGGGTGATTTCAGTGGCATTCAACCTTTGTAGAAGAGCAGAAGCATTGATAGTACAGCGCATGATGAGGTGAATGGTTGTCAAGTTTTGTTTGTTCCCATTTAGGTTACAGGCGTTTACTATCTTTTTTTCACAATTGGCGCTTTAGTAGAGCTTCTTGTGACACTCGTCCTTAGGTCGATTCTCATTATTGTGAGGATTCTAAATGTTGTGACCATATAGTTCTAGCCGTAGTCTGTCTTGGCAGAGACACTGGCTGATATTGGGAGGACCGAATCATACCTGTTGAGTTCCACATACTAGACTGGGATCGCAGTACTGTCGGTCAAGGCAAACTAGGAAAAGAACCTTATAAAGTCTTAGAAAGGTGAAGAAACAAAATCAAACTATTCTGGGACAAAATTCAGATTCGGGACTGGTGCGTGGCTGTAAAACGCGAGTTCCATAGAGGAGATGGGTGGGAAGAAGGTATGGAACCCTTGTTTAGGCGTCACTTTTGTAGCTGTAGAAGCTGCTAACTTGTTGGTTAGGGCACTAGGATGCTTCGAGATAAAGAGGCATCCGCAGTGAAATATCATCAGTGAGTACCTTGTGGGGAAGCAGGCAGCGCATCCATCCAATACCTATGAAGCACCGACACCGGATACGCGTCGGGTACGGGTGCGCCTCGGGTGCGGCACCGGTGCGCGTCGGGTGCGGGTGCGCCTTGGGTGCGGCACCGGTGCGTGTCAGGTGCGTGTCCACCATTTTTTTTATTTTTTTAATTTCTTAAATCCCGGGTGCGGATCGGGTGCATATCGGCTCAGATCTGTCACCACCGGCGACCATCGGAAACTCCGGCGACCATGGGGAACTCAGGCGGCTACCGGAAATCTGAGAGGAGACACTGGAGAGAAGAAGGAGGAGGAGGAGGAGGAGGGGACTTACCGGCAACCCACTGCGGCGTCCCCGTGCGCCGAGTCCCGGCGACCCACTGCTGCAGCGGCGAGCGCCTTGCGCCTGCTTTAGAGTCGCCACTGCTTCGATGTGCTTCTTCTCTTCTTCTTCTTCTGCTGACTTTTCTTTTTGTTATGTTATATTATTTACATATTATTTAAGGACATTAGTTTTGTTATATTATGTAAGGACCCCAATGTTAAGTTATTATATAAACCAACCCCACTATTTCATAAAAATAGAAGTGATACCACATAAAATCTTTATTATGTTCAGTTTTAAAATTTTAATATTTATAGAACAATCCATTAAACTTAACTAATTTGGTCGAAAGCTTTAAAATTTACAAAAGAACCCATTAAACTTAAAAACTCACTACTTTGCTTAGAATATTAATATCTTTTCACATATATCAAACACATATATTATGATTATTAAGATTAAATTATTTAAAAATTAAATACTAAGCATATATAATTAAAAAAATATTTATAAAATATGCCGTATCCCCGCCGCACCCATATCCTAAATTTTTTAAAAATGCCGTATCCGCGTATCCGCACCCGCACCCTAGTCCGTGCTTCTTAGTCCAATACATTCCATGGGGGAGCATATGGAAGGGTGGGGTTATCCGTAGGCTGCCTCTCTGCCTAAAAGACCTGGGGACTTGATCAGAGTTCAATAAATTATTAACACGTTGAAGATGAAAGAAGGACAGATGGAAAGCAACATGCATCCCTTTAAGGAAGTAAACGAGAAATTGGGAGAACATCCTGGGTGCAATCCCGTGTTAAGTAGAAGATGCTGCCAATGTAGCTGTCACCGTTGCTTGATTATAAAAGCCAGAAAAATAGAATTCGAAGCCCTCTTCAGAACCGTTGATTTGGTAGCATGTTAGGCCGATGTAGCCTGTTCAGCAGTTCGGTGCCGTAAACCTTTTTATCTCAGTGTAATGTTCAAGTTCACTGAGCAAACCTGTACAAGGGAGTAATTATCTTTCTTTTTATTCGTAGACTGTTGTTTAGTGTAGCGTGCCTGGTGTCAAATGTTGGCCTCCTGTAGCCCAATCAATAAGATGAAATGGGGTTTCCTTGTATGTTTAAGGGAACTATAAATTAAGCAAGATAAGAGGTTCCTTCAGGCAATCAAAGTACAGTAAAAATCTCTCTCTAGTTGTTCGCCTCCCCTCATATTAATCGTATCTTAAAAGAGTTGGAGCATTTGTCACGGTCTCAAGCTATCACTTGATAGAAGTCAGGTTTTCCAGGTCTTTCTTTCCCTCTTTTTGAGAAACTGCCAAACAGGTTATGTTACACAGAACCATCATTTTGGGGCGAAGGGGCGTTGTCGACACAATCTACCAGCAGGGGATCTGTTTCGTTCTTGTCAATTTTCGATTGCGTAGGAAGAAGGTGAAGAAGAAGATTGCAAAGAGGATTAAGGGTCTTTATCTTCTCTTTTTGTGATTGGTCTTCCTCAGCCCTTGGAGAGGAAGATGCACGGGTTCAAGACTACCTCTCAGGTTTAGAGTCTCAGCTTTTTAGGTGGCAGTGGCATGCAAAGTCGTTATAGGCTTCAAGTGGCTGGGAACAATCTTCCGCTTTTTTGTGTATCTTGGCATATATGCCACTTTGGCACTCGTTAAAGTTCAAACCCCTCCCCCCCCCGCCCCCAAGAAAATAGCTGAATAGAAGGATCTTGTTTGCACCTAAAAATAGACTTCGCAGATTAGTATCATTTTTATGGCAATTATATTCCTGTATATTAATAGCTCAGAGAACATAAAAGTTGAGGTAAAAATTGAAAATCTACCTAAATATGACCGCTACCGAAACGTACCATTGATTTGGGCCAACCTGTACACTCACCTGTATGGTACTTGCAACTATGTTATGCACTTACTCCTAGCTTTTGATTACGAATGCCTAGGAGCTCTTTCTTGTGGAAAAGAGACTTCCAAATATATAGTCCATGGTTCCATTAGCTTTTTGGTGGCGATTATAATGAAAACTCCTCAACATGTTTTGACACGTGGTTAGCTATTTATTGGGGTTAGCTGAAATAGAATGTAGGGGGGACTATATTACTTGGGGTACCAGAAATCCGCTCTCCTATCTGGAGAAACCATGACCCATCCGCAGTTTTAGAGCTTTCTGCTCTGACTTTTAAATTTCGAGTATTCTGTGATGATTATATTGAAAAGAGTGGTTTCATGGGGTTAAGTTGAAATAGAATAAAGATTGTGGCATTTCACGAGTTTAGGAAAAGTCTGCTATCCTATTGAGAGAGACCCTGACTGCTCCCCATGATGGTGGGATATGACTCCCTACCCCATTTAACTTGCAAATCCCCATATCTATCTCCACCCCCACTATTTATAGAGTCACTTGTGTTTGATATTCTCCTTTATTGGGTGAGTCTGTGTTGGTAGTCCACAGACCATTGTCATACAGTGGACACGCAACGCTTATGGTCCTAGAGAAGTAACACAATAAAGTGACTAAGAACGACTTTGATACACAACAGAAAAAAAAAGACTAAATCGTAACAAGTACATCTGTGCACTTGTAATGGTGGTGTGAAGACGGACGGTCGGAACTTGTGGTGTTCGGTGGACAACGAGATGAAAGACGTGGACAGAGTTTGAAAGAATTAGGTGAGTAACATTAACAATGTCAATGTCATGGACTGCCTTCAACAGATCCATTGGCTTCCAGGTAATAGAGGACATGGCTGTGGTTCAGTCCCAGTTTTGCTAGTCCCAACTTCTTGGGGATGACCTGCCAAGTAGCTTGATTCTTGGCAGAATCCATCCATTCTCCTCCTCCCGAGCAACCGGAAATTGATTGGTTAGTGTAGTGGCCAAGGGCGCCTTAGTTGATGGCGTTCCTCTCTGAGGCTGGTACTCGAGGAAACCAAGGGGGGGCAGTGCATACAGAGCAAACCACTCTTAGGCAATGCCGCCGCAAGGAACTCAATCCCCCCCCCCCCCCCCCCAACCATTATAGCTATTTGATTGCCACATATACATTGCAGGCATCGTAGGGTTCCGTGAAGATTATAGAATTAAGAAAAAGCTCTTGCTAGTAATCATGATGGTGTTCCTTTCTTTACTTTGGCAGGTCCCCATTCTCCCGGGTAATGTCTATGCTATTAATGATGCATTATCAGCCAAGGCTGCCGCTGATGATTATGAAACCCGTGTCAAGCACTTGGTTAAAAACAAGATAATTGATCTCTCAGAGGCTAATGGGTTTCCAAAATTTGATCTCATGTTATTGGGCATGGGCCCAGATGGACATGTGGCCTCTTTATTTCCTGGGCATCCTCGTCTTGAAGAGAACAAGCAGTGGGTTACTTATGTTGACGACTCACCAAAACCACCACCACAGAGGATCACTTTCACGTTTCCGGTTATCAACTCGTCTGCTAATATTGCACTTGTGGTGGCTGGGTCTGGTAAAGCCCACCCCGTGCATGTAGCGCTGGGGGATGGCCAAAGTCCCGATGTGCTGCCTGTTCAAATGGTTTCACCCGAAGGGGAGCTGACATGGTTTTTGGACAAGCAAGCAGCTTCCAAGCTGTAGTGGCTGAACTGCCTGAAGTTAGGTGAGTTGATCCATGCGATACATCGATCTCGTGATGTCAATCGGTGTATGATGGTAATGATTAATGTTGAATCTGCCATGTATGCTTCACTAATTTCCTTGCAGGGGAGTAACAGTGTATGAGTTCCTCAGATGTGTTGTCTTCTTTCTTTATTTCCTGTAATATAAGCGAACTTATGTGAAGATTGAGCAATAATGCATGCTTGAAGGCAAGTAATTCTATTCGTCTTTCTTTCCCTGTAATACAAGTGAACTGATGTGAAGTTATGATCCATAATCATGCTTGAAGGCAAGTAATTTCGTCATCTCTATTACACAATATTGCATCCCTCTTATTGTTTTTTCAATTTCCTTCTATCCATCCCTAAATTCCAACATCTACTTAGCTTTGTTTTGGACTTGTTGCTACTTGCTAGGGAAGGGGATGGAACGGACCTTTTCACGGCCGTGCTGGCCATAATTAAATCGAGTTTGAAATGCAATTAATTAGGCTTGGAATCTACGGTATTTACCCCTGCTGAGTCGAGGGTCGACTGCCTATCTCCCTCCTCACAACCGAGTTGAGCGTCAATGGGCATGGGGCATGATCTACGTAGTTCTGCTGACAAGAAGTTTCAAAAACAAAGGTAGCTTTGAAAACACTTTCAGTTTTAGTTTTCTGTTTCTAAAAAAATAAAAATCAGTTTATTTATTTATTTATTTTTTTACAAAAATAAATTGGTGTTTAATTATTCAGTTTTTATTTTGTGTTTTTTTTTCTTTTGGGGTGTTTGATTACCTTATTTTTATTTTGAGTTATTTCTTTGGTAGTGGTTTGTGGTGGCGGTGGTTGGGCGTGGCAGTGGCCGGCTGGCGGCGGTGACTGTGATGTTGGGAGGAAGAGGCGGTGGTCTCAAAATAAAACTCAAAACTCCAAATGAAAGTTTGCAAAAATAACCATCTTTTAAAAATTAGTTTTCAAAACTGAAGAAAAAATAAAATAAAAATTATATGTCAAACACGTTTATTTTGTTCAATTTTATAAACTAAAAAAATAAACGATTTTAAACAGAACCAAAATTTGTTCTACCATTTTTGTTTCAATTAACCTTCTGGATATTTTGTGTTACTTGGAAGGGAAAAAAATTGACTTGGAAGGGAAAAAAATTGCTTTCCTCCACGTTTTTGCAATTGATATCAACTTTAGTTGTAAGCGGAATCATGAATCATGATGTGATGTGATACAAAGTACTTTGCTCCACCTTTTTTTTTTTTAACTTTTTCAGCTGCACCGTTTGAGCTCTTCAATTTCATCCCTATCCTATAAGAAGATAATGTCACTTTTTTTTTTTTTTTTTAAGAAGAGTAGAAATATATACCAAGATTAACAGAGAGGGTAACAAAACATATCTAAAAGACATACAGATGACATCTTCATCCGATAAGCGGTGCTATTAGCTTTCACATAGTACTGACAAAATACTATAAGATCTCATCATCATTTTTTTACCACTTAAAACTCTACATACTCCCTCCGTTCTTAATAATTAGATCAGTTTGATTTTGTTCGCATATTAAATCGAGTTTGAAACGCAATTAATTAGGCTTGGAATCTACGGTATTAACCCCTGCTGAGTCAAGGGTCGACTGCCCGTCTCCCTCCTCACAACCGTGCTGAGCGTCAGCAGGCATGGGGCATGATCTACGTAGTTCTGCTGGTACCAGCAGACAAGAAGTTTGAAAAACAAAAACAAAAACAAAAACAAAGGTAGCTTTGAAAACGCTTTCAGTTTTAGTTTTCTGTTTTTTAAAAAATAAAAATTAGTTTATTTATTTATTTTATAAAAATAAATGGGTGTTTAATTAGCTAGTTTTTATTTTGTGTTTTTTTTCTTTTGGGTATTTGATTACCTTATTTTTATTTTGAGTTTTTTTTTTTGTAGTGGTTTGCGGTGGCGGTTGTTGGGTGTGGTAGTGGCCTGCCGGTGGCTTCATGTGGTCGCCAACGACGGTGGCTGTGGTGTTGGGAGGAGGTGGTAGTGATCTCAAAATAAAACTCAAGATTCCAAATGGGAGTTTGCAAAAACAGTCACATTTTAAAAAGTAGTTTTCAAAATTAAAGGAAAAATAAAATAAAAACTGTGTGTTAAACACGTTTATTTTCTTCAATTTATAAAATTAAAAAAATAAATAATTTTAAACAGAGCCAAATTTTGTTCTACGCTTTTTGTTTCAATTAACCTTCTGGATATTTTGTGTTACTTGAAGGGCAAAAAAATTGCTTTCCTCCACGTTTTTGCAATTGATATCAACTTTAGTTGTAAGCGGAATCATGAATCATGATGTGATGTGATACAAAGTACTTTGCACCGTTGGAGCTCTTCAATTTCATCTCTATCCTGTAAAAAGATAATGTCACCTTTTTTTTTTATTTATTTTAAAAAGAGTAAAATTATATATCAAGATTAATGGAGAGGGTAACAAAACATATATAAAAGACATACGAATGACATCTTCATCCGATAGGCGATGCTATTAACTTTCACATAGTACTGACAAAATACTATAAGATCTCATCATCATTTTTTGACCACTTAGGACTTTACATACTCCCTTCGTTCCTAATAATTTGATCAGTTTGATTTTGTTCGCATATTAAGAACTTAAGTTATATATTGAGTGAGTCAGGAGAGAAAAAATTGATTGGTAGAGTATTAAATGCGGAGAAAAAAATATAATCAAAAAGTGTAAAAGGATAAAATGAGTTGGTAGAGAGTTAAATTTAGAGAGAAAAATAGAATAAAAAAGTATAAAAAAGAAAAATGTATAAAAATATATACAGGATCTTTCTTAATTTGGAAGTGATCAATTTTTGTGGGACAGATCAAAAATAAAATATGGTCAATTTATGAGGGGCGGAAGAAGTACATTACATAATAGTTTATTATTTCTTGTAATCCTTTCTTTCCACGTGAGTGACCTTAAATGATTGAAATTTGGATCCATATGATATTTACTTATCGCTATGTAAAAGCAAAATGAGATGCCATTTTCTTGTGAGGAGAGATAGAAATAAAGAGGTTCAACGGTGCAGCTGAAAAAACGTGGAGCAGAAGTGTTGGTAAAAGCGTTCAATGTTGCTAACAAAGTATAATGGAAAGTAATGTAGTGCGAAAATATCACAAGATTCTTCTTGATTATAAGACATCACTACCAAACATGACTATCATTGTACCTTAGAGAATGACAGCCAACACAAAACACGTGTCTCGGCATTGTACCTTAAATAAGGACAACCAATATTTATCTTTTTTCTTTTCTTACAGGGCCTGATTACTTTAAATTTCAGGGTCAAGTATCAGATTGTACTCTTTTTATTGTATTTTTGGTACACTGTTTCCAGGTCCGGACTTTCGTTTGTGCTCCTTTAAGCTATACTTTTGTGGTTTAGTTAGTAAAGTTTTCGTTCGACAAAAAAAAAAAAAGGGACAACCAACACAAAGTACGTGTCTTGGCTGCTCACCGGCTCTTGGCTTATAATTTTCTTGCTTTTCTTCTTGGGTAGAAAAAGCTTAAATCAATAAGTCCAAGCCAATGTTCAAACTTGAAAAAGCAAATTGAGCCTTGCAACGTGTAACAGAATGACTGGTGTTGCAGATATGACACTAATAACAGCATATTTCCGCCATGAGAAAATATTTAATAATTTTTTGATATTACGTCATCGCCTGAAGTGGTATTAAACTGTCAGTTACATCTCGCCAATTAAGCAAGACTGTGCTCAATAGCGAAACATCTGGTTAGCTGGATAGTTACCTTAACCATGGTTTAAATTGTTAAAACATACTCCTTGAATCAGTAAACAAATCAGAAGTTTAAAACCACATCTCTGACCCTAATTCTCTCAGCGGCCATTCCCCCCCCCCCCCCCCCCCTCTCTCTCTCTCTCTCTCACTCACGCGCGCGCACACACAAACATGGGATGTCCTTCTGCTTAGTGGGCCACCAGTGGGAGCCATCATGAGTCAGGTCATCGCACTGGCTAATTGCGTTGACGAACTATGATTAAAGACACAGGATTTTTATCCCAAATTTTCAGGCTTCCATTACTTATCAAGCACACAAAATTGAAAAAGGCATGCTCCTAACAAGAGGAATCTGCTATAATTTCAGATTATTAGATCTGTATAAGATACTTTTAAATGTTGAATGGAATTTATTTGAGAGGAAACTATATTTGCACAAGATATCCATCGGACTTGCAATTTTGAGATTCGAGTTTTTCTTGTAATTTTTATGTACTTCTGCACTAAAAACTTTCTTAGTGATCATACTAGTCTTCGTATGATAAATTACTTATTTCTTCTTCTTTGTGGGTTTCATAAAGTAGAGTTTTTTTTTCTTAAATAATATTATTTTAAAATTTAATTATTAATTTACTCCATTTTAAAATTTATTTACCCGCATACTAAACTTTTAAAAATCGCTGTTTAAACTCACGACTTTAAAGTAGAAATTGCGATTTGAAATCACGTTTTTAGTGTATGTATGTATATATATATATATATATATATATATATATATATATATATATATATATGTTTTTCATTTTAAATTACGCAGAAAATACAACAAATAAAAACGTGGTTCTAAACCGCGATTTCTACTTTAAAGTCGTGGTTTCAAATCGCGATTTTCAAAGTGTGGTATGCGGGTAAATAAATTTCAAAATAGAGTAAATTAGTATTAAGTTTTAAAATAGTATTATTTAGAAGAAAAAAAAACTCTCATAAAGTATGTTAACGATTTCAAGGTGCACTTGATGGTGACGCTGCTATGTGTTTATGTTGGTTGCAAAAACCTGGCTTCACTAAATGTAATTTGCACTCTTCTTTTTTATTCCTCTTTCATTTTTTAAACCTATAACGATTTAGAATAAGTAAATGGATCTTTGTTCTCACTGAATAAGCATCCTCTCTGGTATCTATGTCTTGATCTTGATTTTTATGGTGATTGCCATAAAAAATTAAAGAGTAGAGAGGAAAGTTAAGTGGGTTTCTTGTAGAATACATGCGTTAGTGAGTTTCGCCGGACATGATGGTTGCTGGATATAGTGGCTGCACATAGGTCACGTGCACATAGGTCACGTCCAGGACGGTGGAACGGTGGTTGGTGAAAATGAATGAGTAGACGGGGGAGATTGGGACAACAGAGAGAATGAGGAACATAAATGGTAATTAATTATGGTGGAAAATAGTAGGCGGAATGTTTAAAATTTGTGAAAATTTGAATTTTAAGTTTTAATAAACATAGTACGTAAACTATGTTATGATTTACTATCCATCCAGGAAATTATCCTAGCATTTGACAATATTGCTTAGTTGAAAAAATGTAAGCGATAGTCTAATATTACCTGAGACGATGAAGTGGTGTTAAACAACCATCCTATCACAAATCCCTTGTCGGATATATTTATAATTTGTATAAGAAAAATTATATAATCATTAATTCAATCTTTGGTGGGTATATAGGTGAGAATTTTTGAACTGCTATTCGAGTTGTAGGAGGATGCTTATAATTTGTGACATCTGTTTAGCGATACTAAAGAGGTGATGCTAAGTGTCTTTGTTAAAAATATTTACAAAAATGTTATAAAAGCATGTTTAGCAGCTAATAAATGTGGCTAAGGCCTCCAGCATCATCACACACTTCAAATAGCAGCCAAAATTCTAGGCTACAGGCGACACTTGAATTAAATGAATACAAGCAGCTAGTGTTAACTCTTAAAAGTCTGGCTGAAATTCTCTGTCCTCCCTTTTGCCTCTATTCAAGTTTTCATTTTTGGTGATGGTCCTTTCCCGTTAGTTGTCACTCCTTGACTCTTTTGCTTGTGTTCAAAAGATGCAAGCTACGCCATGGTGGTGGCCCTAGCATCTTTAATACATCAATCTATTTTTGGAAAAAATTAACTACTACTTTGTGTAGTTGGAGTTTATTTACAACTCGCTCTTTAATTGTAATTGACACTCATTAAATATTTTTACTGATTATTATATAAATGTTGAAAAATATTTGCTAAATATTGTGACTGAAATTATTAACAAAAGTGTTATTAATACATTAAACGATCATTATTGTTGTCGTACAATAGATTCCAAGTAGAATATCTTATTATTATCTTCTTCTTATAATATTTTCATAGCGAAAAACTTATCCGTTCCGACGTGTAATCCAATACCACTACCTAGTATTGGAGCAAACTCTCGAACCACACTTGAAAATTCAACACGTACCAAAAATACTGATCACTTATAAAACGTGCAACTTATAAAATTGTTCACAGGTACAAGCTGGACCACAAAACTCGCCTATAAAAGCTTAAGCATCAACTGGAACAAGGGCAGTCACACAAAGTTCCACTTTCCTATTATCCTAGCAATCTAAGCTCCGTGTTCACTGAAAAAGCCCATGGCTGCCGAGATGCCTACTGAGAAGGGATTGAACTTGCATCCCAACAAAAAGATACTCAAGTTCAATCAGGAGGAACATGTGGCGGTCGCTCTGGCAAAGTACGTTGCAGATCTCTCGCATAAATTTGTCAACGAGAAAGGTTCTTTCACCGTCGTTCTGTCCGGCGGTACTCTAATCGATACAATGAGGTAATGTACCATGTCAGTTTTTCCTTCTTTTTCTCGTTGTCATACGTGTGCGCTTCTCGGTGGTTTGGCTGCAATAGCACGAAGATGATAGTTGCAGACAGATACTGGCACTTCTGTACTCTTTTGCAATTGGCGACAAATTCTAACTGTTATAAACAAGAAGATATGCGTTAGCTGTTGTGGTCTGATGTTGATAACATTTCAGGAAACTGGTGGAGGCTCCGTACAAGAATTCGGTGGCTTGGTCGAAATGGTATATATTCTTTTTGGATGAAAGGGTTGTTCCTCTGGATGACCCTGATAGCAACTACAAACTTGCCTATGATGGTTTCCTATCCAAGGTATGATTCAGAAACTCAAGTCGAGATTTGTTCCTTTTTGTTGTTATTCGCCAAAATCTCCCTTTAGCAATACGTCTAAATGCTTTCCAGCAGCAATACTAGGGCCTTTATAGCAACTGTTTTGGTAAGCTTTGGCAACCAAAAAAAAAGGAAGGAAAAAAGCAGTGAACGACCAATTAAGTTTTGTTTTTTCGGTCGCCGTCGTTTTCTAATGATGCAGTAGCATGATTTCCCAGAATATTAGGATGGTGGTCAGACAATTGTGTTGTTCTTATATGGCTAGTCCACATCACTCCCTCTTGCAGGTACCAATTCCGCCAGAGCAAATTTATGCCATAAACGATAAACTGACACCTGAAGCTGCAGCTGACGATTACGAGGAACGTCTCAAGCAATCGGTTCAACAGGGGATACTGAGGAAATCACTCGTTACCGGGTTCGCGCAGTTTGATCTGATGCTACTAGGCATGGGTCCAGAGGGGCACGTTGCTTCGCTGTTCTGCTGGCATTTCCAGCGCTTCGAGAAGGAGCGTTGGGTAACTTTCATTAAGGACTCGCCAAAGCCGCCTTCAGAGAGGATTACCTTCACCTTTCCGCTCATCAACTCGGCTTTGTTTATCGCAATGGTGGTCACCGGGGAGGATGCGGCCGATGCAGTCAAAGTAGCGCTTAGCCGTCCTCATCATAATTATATGCCCTTGCCCGTTGAAATGGTTTCCCCTGAAGTGATGCTGACATGGTTTTTAGACGGTCCAGCTGCTCATAAGGTCAAGACAGAGTGTTGATTCAGAGTGAGGTCCTGCCACTTCAGCTTCATGTTGTGATGGCATCCTATAAATAAACTTGCTTGTGTTGAATAAGCGTGTCTCCTATGTACTATCGTCTTGATTTCATAAAATCTTCCGTCCTTGTGATACCGATGATATGTGACCTTAATGTTACGTCATCATCGACGGTGTTGTAACAACTTTCACAATAAAGATTACTATTAAAAGCATTTTTCGTTCTTGGTAAAATTTACGGTAACAATTTTGCCCCAAAAATGCGTCTAGCAATGTTCTGCAATTACATCAAAAATATTATACAGTGAAGATCCTAATCCGTCATAAACTGCCTGCCGAAGTCTTCTACAAGGAGAAGCACTTAAACCATCTGTTTTCAAGCTGTCATGGGCATATCAAAGGCTAAAGCTCGAGTCTATAGTACCAATAGAGACTAAGGTAATGCCACAAGTTAGTTGAAAATGCATGAGAGTTGAAAATGCACGAGAGATTTTTAGGCACGCAGCATGAGAGAGTAAAGCCAGAGCTGGACTAGGATTCCTATAAGAGTCTAAGCAAGAGCTGAACAAGCATTTCTAACAGTGTGCACCACACGTTGATGTTCTTTGTTCTTTTTGGAACTTCTGGGGAACTTGTTGCGTGGAATAGTATTGGCCGGCGGCGATGGGCTAATTGTTGTTATTTTCCAGATTCATGAATGGCACTCACAGAAAGTTCCACTTGCTCTGTTTCTTATTACTAGCACTAAATATTTTTTTTTGATCGATATATATATATATATATATATATATATATATATATATATATATATATATATATATATATATATATATATATATATATATATATATATATAAGGATAGAAATAGAGTATACAATATACAGCTGACAAGTTAAAGTGGATGACAGGTTCATCCAGAAAATTACAAAAGAAGATGAGTAAAAGACAGGGCTGGATGACAAGCTCATCCAGGAAATTACAAGACTAAACTAGATTAGTAACTAAATAGCTTTCGAAGCAAAATACCACAAAGGAAGCACATTATGCACCAGCTCAAATTAGGGTAACGTAACAGCATCATGTACAAGGTCTATCCACTCTTGCTGAATACCATTACCCAAGGGAGATGCAAAAAAAACCAGTGCAGATGGTAGAGCCAAACTACTCGGATAATATGTACAGAATGAAACCTTCTACCGCTATATAGCAAATTAAACACATAACTGGAACACTATGAACATCATTCGGAATCCAACGAGTCATCTGTGTCAAGAGATCAGTGTGAGGCAGCACATGCATAACATGTAAATAACAAAGAGTATGAAGCCAATGAAGAGTTAAATGCAAAGCTGATGCCATCGCACTGAAGAGATCCTCCCTAACAATCAGAACAATACGTGCAGTAAAAGGTATTCAACAGGATTTCTCCGATTCAGTCACGGACACAACACATACTATTAGTGATGAAGGTATAGGACATGTGCATGTATCAGAGAGATGGATTGGATACAGAGGAGAAAAAAGTGGTTAAACGCAACATGAATCACATTGTCATCCAGATGGTAATGCATCAGAACTTTTTTCAGATGATCATTAGAGCTTTTTCCGTTCTTTTCTTAAACAGTTTCGTGGCTCGCACATGATGAAAGTTAAAGTATGACATACTTTAACTCGAATCCTAACCAAAGAGAAAGGTAAATTCCGGAAGACAGAAGCATTGCGAGCCTCCCAAATGAGACATACCACTACCGCAATCTAGAAAATGCAAAACAAGTCACTCACATGAGAAGGAAGAGACAAAGCCAGCGAGTGGCCAATCCACTGTGGTAGTTAAAGGCTAGCAGCACCATCTGGTCTTTTGTGTAAAGTGGACTTTCTACAAATCCTTAATATAGTGACAATCTAAGAAAAGATGTTGATGGGTTTCTGATTCTAAGGAACACAATAGGCACACATCCAAAATAGGGCACCAAAATTTTTTGTTAACCACAAAAGCTAATGGCTGAAATGGAGAATTTGTATCTTCTAGCCGTGAGAAATAAGGAAAATGTGGCGGCCCCACTAAATATTGCATGATTCTGGATCATTAATATTGACTAGTTGAAATTGTTGGATCAAGAGAGTATGATGTGGTAGGAGGAGGGGCTAGGGCTAAGGGAGGCAGATGGTATAAAGCAATATATTCAATGGTTCTAAGATTGGTTCCGAATCACCCAATGTTTTATTGTGGCAATGGATCTAGTAAAAGAAAAGATTTGGTTACAATCCAGGCCGTAAAAAGAGCCGACAATCCCTCATATAACAACAAATATTGGCTGCTAAATATGCTTAGCAACCATTAATTAGTAACACTAAATATAGCAGTTAAATTGTTTAACTACCAGAGTTTGCCGGCATGCATTAATGATATAGTTAGATGTTATTTCACGTTATTGTTCATATCATTAAATCAGATTGCTTAAGTTTAGCCGGCGTGGATTAATCTTTCTATAAAGTCTCAAGTAATTAAGACTAATCAAACAATATAATCAAACTATTTCCTCATTTAGAGTTTAAAAATCCCATAATTTTGTTTATGATAAACTGCTTACTTCTTCTCCTTTCTCTCTTAAACCCTTCTTTGGTAACTGCCTCCCCTTGAGCAGAGTTGGCAGCAACCAAAGGCTCACAGGTTAACATCTCTTTGTGTGAACAAGCCGCCGTCCAGCTGAACCCACCTCATGATCACCGCCCTAAACTGTACTTTTAGTAGCATCCTCCTCTGATCGGTTACTTTTCAGACTTGGAGTATGTTTCAATCAGAGCTTTGCTCATCTTCTCATCTCTGAGCATCTGCAGCTCTTTTAGCATCCCATGTAGCTCAGCTTCAAGTGCGTCGCAAAGGGGAAGAGATCCCTAAGAGCCTCCAACCTAATCACCTTTCTCGTCTCTGATTAATCCGCCATATCCTCCACATGAATTCCTTGTAGCACAGCCATCGGTGTTAATATATACTTTACCTGCATCAGGGGAACTCCAGGACATTAGTGTAGGTTCTTTTAAATTTTCATATATACTTTACCTGCATCAGGGAAACTACAGGACATTAGTTTAGGTTCTTTCAAATTTTCAGCCCCTTTATTACCAAAGGCTTCTTTGATTTCTTTGGCATAGTTCAAGCTTAATCTCCAAGCCATCCTTTCCTTCAATGCTTTCTTGTTCCACAAAA
This sequence comes from Escallonia herrerae, assembly GCA_033070095.1. Classification (NCBI taxonomy): domain Eukaryota; kingdom Viridiplantae; phylum Streptophyta; class Magnoliopsida; order Escalloniales; family Escalloniaceae; genus Escallonia; species Escallonia herrerae. The sequence goes on from JAVXUP010000015.1 coordinate 883,764, forward strand.
CTCGCGGTATAAAGAGCCAAAGCATCAACTCGCATGGACACAATCACACAGTTTTACTTTCTTTTAATTTAAGTTTCTTCGTATTTTACTAAATTCTGTTAACTACAAAAGTCCATGGCTAATGAGATGACTACTGACAAGGTGTCGAAAATTAGCAACAAAAGGTTACTGAAGTTCGAGACAGAGGAACAAGTGGCGGTTGGTCTGGCAAAGTATTGTGCAGATCTCTCGAATAAATTTGTCCAAGAGAAAGGGTCTTTCTCGGTGGTGTTGTCCGGCGGTACTCTCATCAATACAATGAGGTAATGTGACATGGAAATTTCTTTCAGTATGTAAGCAGTTTTTGAGGTTTGGCGCAACCATATACGACCATGACAATAGTGAGAGATTGTTGTCAAAAACTCTCTACTGTCACTTTGTAAAACTTATAGTGGCACTTTTGTAATCGTTTGCAATTGGCGACAAATTCTGACTGTTATATTGGATGATCATTGATAGTAAGGTGTTGCACCCAAATTTGCACAAATGCATTACCAACTGTGGTGTACTGTTGATTATATTTCAGGAAATTAGTGGAGGCTCCATACAAGGATACCGTGGCTTGGTCGAATTGGTTCATATTCTTTTTGGATGAAAGGGTTGTTCCTTTGGATGACCCTGATAGCAATTACAAACTTGCCTATGATGGTTTCTTATCCAAAGTATAGCAATTATTCTGATCTCATAGTTACCTATGCAATCTATGCCATTCGATCGACGGTTGACTCAGACATGTGCATGAGTAGCATTTTCGTCAGCTTTAGTTTATACGAGTCTTTCTTGCCTGGGCTGCAGGTACCAATTCCCACAGAGCAGATTTTCGCGATAAATGATGTATTGACACCAGAAGGTGCAGCTGACGATTATGAGGCACGTCTTAAGCAATTGGTTCAACTGGGGGGCCTAAGTGAATCGAAGATTAGCGGGTTCGCACAATTCGATCTGATGTTGCTAGGCATGGGTCCAGAAGGACACGTTGCTTCTCTTTTTTGCTGGCATTTTCAGCGCTTCGAAAAGGAGCGTTGGGTCACTTTCATCACGGAGTCGCCAAAACCACCTTCGGAGAGGATTACCTTCACCTTCCCACTCATCAACTCGGCCACGAATATCGCGATGGTGGTGACCGGGGAGGATGCGGCCGATGCTGTCAAAGTAGCACTTGGCGGTCCTCATCATAATTATATGCCCCTGCCTGTTGAAATGGTTTCACCTGAAGGGATGCTGACTTGGTTTTTGGACAACGGTGCTGCTTATAAGGCTAACATACATGATAACACAGGGTTTTGGTCCTGTCACTTCATTAAGCTGATCAGATGCATTTTGTCTTACTTTTTCAGGAAGTAAGTTTCATGTTCTGATGGCTCCGTCCTCAACAATAATTTGCTTCTGTTGAAGAAGGGTAATCTCCTATGCATGTACCAGAGTCTTCATATCAGTAAGAACCTTGCGTCTTTGTGATACAATTATACAAAGGATATATGACCTCAATGTTACGTACTCATGAACCTCAGAAATGATCTATAATAAGTACATTTACACTAACTATTTACATGTTGTAATGTGCATATCAAAGGCTAAAACTCGGGAATATTATACCTGCAGAGAAGAGAGTAACGCCATAAATTAACTCAAAGTGGACCAAAAGGTTTAGGTAGGCAGCATGGCAGAGAAAAACAAGAGCTGAACAACGATTCCTAACAATGTGTGCATCAGAACATCACATTCAGTAGGTGTTTGCGCTGGATGGCAAACTCCCAATTTAACGTGAAATCTTTTTAGCCTCGTATCTGAGGACTTCTCTAAAAACGGGAACTTTGACAAAGCCGGAAAGTGAAAGGAAAGTAAAGTAAAAGATTATGCGCGTGCCCAAGACAAAAGAAGATTTTATGAATAAACTGATATTTGCACTAAATACAAGGGTCTCTATTGATAGGAGGTGAAACATCCACAAAGTTTAAAAAAGAAAGAAAGAAAAGAAGAGTTTGAAGTCAAGTCATTTTGTTGAGTTGTGTATTGGTAATGATTACTTTCGTCCTTTTTTCTCTTTTTATTCCTACTTTTTTATAACGGTTCGCTCTCATCCTCTTACCGTCTATCTTTATCTTATACAAGTGTTGTCGATTGTTTCTCTCATATCAATAGTTGTATAAAACCTTCGTTTAGTTTCTTTAGAATGAATTCTTCACGTGCTGCGTGAAACGTATATTATAGATTTCGTTCTACGAAAACTTGAACCGTTTTAAACTGTCATTACATCATCGTTAATGACGTTATCATTTATAATCACATCCTAATCCTAACTATTCTTAACTCAACAGCACTTACTCTTCTACGCCTTCTTCCAAGCACACGTGTCCATATACATCATTTTTCACGGTAAAGCTAAAATTTTATAGACTAACAGTTGGCTGTCCTTTTGTGTGTACAACCAAACATCTGGTTGACCAGCGGACTAAATATCATCGTAATACTCACATATACCAAAACACTCCCAGAGACAAACCGCTGAACAATCAAAACTAAAATTTATCAACTGGCTCTTTGGAGCAGTATATAAGTCCGTTATGATGGACCCATGATCAGAGGAGGATTTGCTAATAAAAGTTCACTTTAGGGCTGCCATGGTTGCCCTGGGCAGGGCTAAAGTGGGATAATAAGGCCCGTGACAGCCACCCATGGGCCTAGCGTATGGATTTGATCTTTAAAGAGTTGCGGAAAAATAGCGTTGCTTTCAAATGTTCTTTTTTTTTCCCAGTATTTATTTGATCCCACCGATAACTAATGGGAGTTGATAAAATGGCAGCATTAACACCTTAAGCTATATTGTCAGCGCAAATTGGCCGTCTACCTTGTCTAGGTGGGCAGCCATATCTGTTATTTCTTTCAAGTAAAATTCGTCATCTGTCACTTTATGAGGCGGACGGTCATTTACCGTCCGTGTGGATGTCCACTTTATTATGTGACACACTATAGAAAGGTTTTAAAAAAAAAAATCTGATTTGCCATTCACGATAGATGGACAGTCAGATCGGGTTAAGTTGCTAGCGGTAGTAAGAGGTCAACTTTCATAACTAATCCTAACAAATATTTAGCCTCTCCAAGAGATACTAACTTGTGGCCATGAGGCCTTTCGAACACTTGGGATCAAATTTTTCGGAGAGGATGAGAACACGATTTCAAGTTCCTTCATTGCATCTTCGTAAGCTTGGAGAGCTACGTATAAAGCCAAGAGCACAGCCCATAGATAGCTAGATGTATATGACAGCTACCTAAAAAATTTGATTCAAATGGATAGCAATAATGTGAAAATAAAATAAATCTTGTCGCATATATTCGATAGATGTATATGACAGCTACCTAAAAAATTTGATTCAATTGGATAGCAATAATGCGAAAATAAAATAAATCTTGTCGCATATATTCGGCTGGATTGTTTTTAATTAAGTGCTTTGTGTATGGAGCTATACAATCATCAACTTCAGTAGCCATTAATGAATTAGCTCGAGATCATCGAACCAAACGCGTGAAATCAGTCATCAACCAATAAGAAGTTAAAAACTTGTCAAATGTTAATAAACTAAGACCTACCTACACTCTTATCAAGATACAAAAGTAAAACCAAATGATTTTACCTTAGCCACGAAACATATGTAACAATGGAATCTAGACGTTTCTTATCTTTATAATAAAAAGCGCACTACCTATATCAATAATTTGACATTCCAATAGCACCAAAGGAAGAAAATGGCAAACGAGTCAAGATCAAGAGAAGCAGCTAGTGGTGTGGACGAACTAGGTTCCCCACTGGCCAAAACATAGGTTCCTATTTATGGTAAAGTCCAAGGCGGAAACAAGTAGCGCACTTTGCCACACCCGTCTAATTGTAGTCATGATCAGCTTTTCTCCTTTTCCGTGGCCTTCTTTACGTTGAAAAGAAGATCTTTTCCCACAGTTGAAGGATCACTAGCTACTCTATAAGCTTTTGGACATTGTCGTTCACACGCATCTCAAAACCAAGGAATGGCTGGTTATTCCCACCCGGAAACCCCCACCTAGTGATGCAACAGACATGACGTGCAAGGTGCCTTGATCTCTTGTTTTCTGACTTCTATAAGGTTGCGGCGGGGCAGTGAATTCTATTTTGGTGGAGGCAAGAACACAACACTTGGGTAGCAGATATGGCAATGAAACGAAAAGATGCCCTAGTGGGGATTGCAAGTTGTGTAAGGGGTGGTATTGCCCTAGTGGGGATAGCACCATGGATTCTACTTTATCTAAGCAAGCCTTTTGTATCGATAGGTGGAGCTCTGTGTGTGATTATGGGGTCTAATTTTGGCTATAAGCTATCCAAGTTGATGCTCAACTCTAAGTCAATCACTTAAGTAGCTGGGAGATAAACCTGACTACAGGAAAGGGCCAATAGCAATCTCTAGATTGGGAGAGTCGTGTGAAGAGAGAGAGAGAGCTCAATTATATACAGTATTATAGTGCGTCAAGGATAATCGTGAAAAGAGAAGAAGAAGTGATGTCACATCTGATTAGTCATTGCCCTTTATGCGACAAGCATGTTCAATTACGGTGCTAAGCAATTTCGAAAGTGAACTCAAATGGAACTTTGAATATGTTCACAAAGGAATTGTCACCTTTCTGGATTACGTAGGACGTCGAATTCACTTCCATTATACACTTGTTGGTCCGCAAATGTACCGAACTCTCACTTTCAGAATATCTTTTTCCTCCCATGATTCCCTAGCTTCTCGAGGAATTAGGAACACCATCACATCATCCCTCCTTTTTCAAGTCTCAAAGCCTGCTTGCACATAGAGTCGAACACATGGTATACACATTTATGTATGTATATGTTCTTGGCAGCACAAAGCATATGAATTACTTGCCTTCGAAAGATGGCTTTTATTTTCATGTGAAATGTGCTAGTTTTTATGGGTGTATAGATACGAGTCATCACTCGTATAGCTTCAGGTTTATAACTAGGATTTCGTATTAACGTTTTATGCTTAGATACATATATATGAGTAGTAACTTGTATAACTTTAGGTTTATGACCAGGGTTTTTGTATTATCCCTTTACGACTATAACCTTTCCTTTCATTCTCTAACAATATATATATATACACACACACACACACACACACACACACACACACACACACACACGAGAGCTGATCCGTTGAGAGCACTAGTAAAATAGGAGATTTTGCTAGCGCGAATTGGCAGTCTATCCCAAAAGGATGAATGGCCCAGATCTTTTTTTTTTTCAAAAGCTGTTAATCGTCCGCTAACCTTTTTATCATATTATCCCTCCTCCGTCGTCTGCTATACTGTACGGCGGATAACTTTTTTGGCCTGACATGTGACAGTCAAAAAGTCATCCGCTATACAGTGTAGCGGACAACTTTTCACCTGACAATAGTCAAGTCATCCACAACCCCCCTGACAGTTGTCACACCAGTCCTGGAGTGACAGGACTGTTGCTTTGTCCTTATCCTATCGTCCGCGATTCTGTGTAGCGGGCCTCTTTTGTTTAGCAGACGGTTTTTACTATCCGTTATACTATGTAGCAGACTTAACCCATATACAACCCTACTTCAAAACTCTTATTCATTTTTTCTTCTCACAATTTTTTTAGCGGCGTTGGCAAGCAGATCTACGCAATTTCTTCCCAAGAAATTCTTTAATCGTCTCATCAATCACGTAAGTTCACAAACCAATCATTTATTTGTTCATAATCTAGAGTTGTTATGAGTATTGCGGCTTATGCATGATTTTGAATATGTATGCGCTAGATTGTGCTAGCGTTTGCCAATTTATGTATATATATATATATATATATATATTATGTGTATTGTGTATTATTTGTTCATGTGATTTCACTTGCAAAATTCGATTCCGTGTCTGTTTGTATGTATGTACATACATATATACAGCATGTGAACTTATGTGAGCACATGCTAACGTTGTATGTTTGAGAATGTTTACGCTTCCAAACTTGTATTTTTTTTCTTCATAATTTCAGTTGTAAAAAATAGATTTTAACCCTGGATCAGAAGATCCCTCCGTATTATACGACCAAGCAAACCATATCAGTACGCTCATATGGGATGGTGAAGTAAGATACTTATTTTATCAACTTTCTTATTCTTGCGAACGTGTATACCGTTTGTTTTGCTTAAATTATATTTATTAATTCGTAGGAAAGAGCACTTCTCAACACAGTAGAAGTATCCGATAATTTCAAAGCCTGAAAATTGAACAAATACTAGAAAAGATTACTGCGTGGGATTGGGTTTGAGATTTTCACACATGGGCAGATCTTTCAGCACCTTGACTGGCACTTAATAGGTGCCCTTGTTGAAACGTGAAGAAGTGAAACGAATACGTTTCACTTCCCTCTCGGAGAGATGACAATTATTCTAGAAGATGTAGGGTTTATCTTAGGGTTACTGGTGACGGGGGCAACCGGTAATAGCTCCTCCGTCGGAAGCAACAAATAAAAGAACTGCTAGAGACTTCTTTACTTTGATACCCCCAGGATCAATCTAGCACTGGTGGTATCAAGTTGAAGTGGTTGATAGATACTTACAAGGTTCTACCGGATAACTACATTGATCACATGCTAGTGTTGTACACACAAGCTTTCCTCTTGTGGGTGATGGGGGCAATTCTGTTCTCAATAACGTCGAAGAATATGGTCAGGGTCAAATATTTATCGTTGTTGGGTAACCTGCTAGAGGTTGGGGATTATGCCTGGGGTACAGCAACTCTTGCGTATACCGAGCATTGCACAAGGCAACGAGGCCTGACTCCAAAGCTATATGTGCATGTCTCTCGCTATTGTATGTATATCATACAAATCTTGATTACGTGCTCGATTTTTTTGTTGAATCGACAATAAATTTTAACGATACTTTATTTAATTTGTCTTTGCTTTCATGTGTGGTCTTATGAACACCTTGCTACCTGCGCACCCAGGCGTAGGGACAAAATCGATAATGTGTGGCCTTGATTGTGCGCCTTGGAGTACAATCAGAAAGACAACCACTACCCGAGGAGAGACGATCCCCATCACAACATTATGTACTATCGGGGGGAGCTCGACTCGTTATCTCTGGGCCAGATGTGATGGGCACCGTACAAACGTTTGGAGCGATGGGTGGGAGAGTCGTTCATCTTCACCCTCTCCGGGTTGTAACACACACCCCTGATCCACTTCAAGGTCGCAGAGTGGCAGCTGGCAGATCATGCTATGAGCCATTTTGACTGCCTGCAGGGGTTGCCAGTCGATGTGCCGAATACAAGGCTTAACAGGAGCCCACCGGGTGTCAGACGATTTGGCAAGGCAATTAAGGTTTGGAATTCCTGGTAGGACACGCTGGCTGCCATTGTGTCAGAGTCTGACCCCATGATCAGCATCGAACAGTACAATGAGTGGTACTACCGCATCACTCGGAAGAGAGTAGCCTTATTAAGGTTTGAACGAGGGGAAAAGTACCACCCTAGGGGTCAGATCGATGAACATATGTCATACAATCTGGTAAGTTGCCCAACAATTGCTTTTAATTGAACTTGATGATTCTAAGTGTGTGTATGAAGTTACTTATTTATTATCTCTTTGGATGTAGGTTAATGGCTCTTTCGCCTTCTTCTAGAAGTTGAGCGAGTGAAAGGATCTGGTGGATGCAATGGGCGAGGAGCTTCACCAACAGGCTGAAGCGTTGGCATTTAGCTGTGGGAATTTTTTGCGCTAAACATCAGGGCAGCCTTTAGGCGTCAGCCCGAGAATGGGTTATCCTGGGTGGCAGCCCCTTTATGTGAGCGAGGGATACGGTGACCCCTCGGGACAAACTTCATGGGTGAGCCAAGGATACGGTGGTCCCTATGTACTGAGAATGAGCCAAGCACCGTGGGCTAGGCTCAAGCGCCGTGGGAAGAGTACAGTGCGCTCTCGTTCTCTTTGCTTCTGTACTCAGAACCCCAACCTCTCTCTCAGAGTCAAGTCACGCAGGACTGGGGTTTCGAAAATATCAGTCTATCCGAGACACTGCCCATTGTTCTGTGGGGCAGGACCATCTGTTGCCGAATGAGAGCAATATCCCCCGGTCGATCCCCCCGAAGGAGTGCAATATCCCCCGGTCGACCCTCCCGAAGGAGTGCAATATCCCCCGGTCGACCCCCGAGGGCAATATCACAAATGGCATCAATTGAAGCCCCTAAAGCCATATAAATTCCAAATAATCCGAGATCATTATTTTAGCGGGCCCCCCGAGACAAAGCATTGTATAGTGTGGACCACCCGAAGGGCATGTATTACTGTTGCTCGTCTGGATTCGGGGAGTTGGTTAGACAACGGTGTCATCTCTACCTACGTGGAGATTCTGAAGAAAGGGGTCGGGAGTGGCTGAACGATCATCTGAGCATTTTTTTTGTGGATGCTTTTTTTCATAGCCTTATAGTATCTGAATGGCATGAGTGGGTCGAACGAAGGGGGAAGAAAAAGTTGAGCCAATAGAGACTGTCCGCTAACCTACGAGTGTATCTTACTAGGGATAGTCCAGTGAGCGCAAGGGCTACCCACGTGTTTCTAATCCCATTTCTGGGGAAAGTCATTGGTACTTGGTTTGCTATGAACCAATAGAAAAAACGTATCAGTCATCGACAGTCTCCACGACGATACCATCAACATGCCTGTGTTGCTGATGTACAAAGCCCAGTTGGACTCTATGGTAATCTTATAATTTTTGTTTAATGCTTTTGTAACTTGCCAATTGTAAATGTTAACTCGTGTTTTACGTCATTTTCTGTTTCTCGCAGAATCTATTTTGTGCCATGGTCCATGCTATCCGTGATGTAATAGTACCAGCACGGCCAAAGCTCTCATTCTGATTGAAGACGAGGAGGCCCAAGCAACATAATACTTCGGATTGCGGCGTCTTCCTTTGCATGTACAATGATTACAATTGTCTGTCTGAGAGCCTCAGGGCGGCCGCCTGGAGTTAAGAATGCGTAGAAGGCTTTAGATATATGATAGCTTGACAAATTATGAAAGGCCGGCCTAAAGCGGTTAGGTTTATTGAAAATCTGTCTAAGGACGAGAATCTGAATCAACATGAGGACCCCAATTGATATTGTACCATTAGAATAATTTTTTTTAATAAATCTGGATTATTTTTATGAAAGTTGTCATTGGTTTGATTTGATTTGTGTTGATATCAGTTTGATTTGTGTTGAAGATGATTGATTGATTTGTGTTGAAATCAGTTGACATTTGATTTGGGTTTATTTGATTAGATTTTGATTTGAAGTATATATTTTGGTTTTTTGCTCTCATTGAGAATGATTGAATGGTGGAAAACAAAATGGGAGAAAGTCCAATAAATGTTTTGTTGCAGCATCGTTACACAGTGTAGTGGATGGTCATAGATAGAAAATTTTTCAAAGTGTTGAAGTTAAGAGTTTCTGCTGCGCCGTCCGCTACACAGTGTAGTGGATGTCCGAAGACCGAAATTTTTTCCAAGTGTTGAAGTTGAAGTTTTCTGCTGCCCGTCTGCTACACAGTATAGCGGACGCCCATTGACCGAAAAATTTTGTAAGTGTTGTAGTTGAGAGTTTTTGCTGCGCCGTCCGCTCCACAGTATAACGGACGTCCATCAACCAAATTTTTTTCTAAGTGTTGAAGTTGAGAGTTTCCGTTGTGCCGTCTGCTACACAGTGTAGTGGACATCCAAAGACCGAAATTTTTTTTAAGTGTTGAAGTTGAGGTTTTCTGCTGCGCTGTCCGCTATACAGTATAGCGAACGCCCATCGACCTAAAAAATTTGTAAGTGTTGTAGTTGAGAGTTTCTACTGCACCATCCGCTCCACAGTATATCAGACGTCCATCGACCAAAATTTTTTCTAAGTGTTGAATTTGAAAGTCTCTGCTGCGCCGTCCACTACACAGTGTAGCGGACGTCCAAAGACCGAAAATTTTTCCAAGTGTTGAAGTTGAGAGTTTCTGCTGCGCCGTCCACTACACAGTATAGTGGATGTTCATAGACCAAAAAGTTTTCTAAGTGTTGAAGTTGAGATTTTCTGCTGTGCCATCCGCTACACAGTATAGCGGACGCGCATCGACCGAAAAAATTTGTAAGTGTTGTAGTTGAGAGTTTCTGTTGCGCCGTCCGCTGCACAGTATAGCGGACGTCCATCGACCAAAATTTTTTCTAAGTGTTGAAGTTGAGAGTTTCTGCCGCGCTGTCCTGTACACAGTGTAACGGATGTCCAAAGATCGAAAAAAAATTCAAGTGTTGAAGTTGAGAGTTTCTGCTGCGCCGTCTGCTACACAGTATAACGGACGTCCAAAGTTGAGAGTTTCTGCTGCACCGTCCGCTATACAGTATAACTAAAGCGGGCATTTAGTGACTGATTTTTCGTCGCCAATTATGTTTTACGTATTTCAAAAATTTTTAAGTGTTGGAATCCTGAGTTTCTGCTGCGCCGTCCGCAACACAGTATAGCGGACATATAGAACACCATAAATTTTCTAAGTGTTGGAGTCCAGAGCTTCTGCTGCGCCGTCCGCTACACAGTATAGCAGACGCGTAAAAAACATAAAATTGTGTGTTAATGTGCCGCTACACAGTGTAGCAGACGTATGGAAAACCAAAAAAATTCCTGCCATCCGCTACACAATGTAGTGGACGTACAGGAAACAAATTTTTTTAAGTGTTGGAGATCAGACTTTCTGCTGCGCCGTCCGTTACACAGTGTAGCGGACGTCGCTAATTCTGTTTTATGAAATTGGCGACAGAATAAATGTTTAGCGACGGAATCAATAATCTCAATATCTCAAATGCACAATTAACGATAAAAAATCATCAATTAACAACCTCAAATCATCAATTAACAATCATAATTCTCAAATGCACAATTAAGAACCTAAAATTATCAGACAAATGAACATTAACACAAAATTGTTCATAATTTGATTTAGGATTCAACATTGCGGGAAAGCTTTTTCACAAATGCTTTGATCAAACACCAGCACTTGAAAATGCATATGCCCCATGTGTTCAAAGATTACAAAATCCCTTAGATGGAGGTCATGCTGCTCCACGAATTTGTTCCAACCTTCTTTGCTCTTGGCCGCGCTTCTTCTTGATTTTAACAAGCCATGACCCCTTGTGGCTGGTTAAAGTTGCTTCGAACCAAAGTGTGGTAAGCAATCTGCAAAAGGCTACCGGTATGGCCTAACATATTCATAATACAGTAAGACAGGTAAATTTTTAACAAAAGATAAAACTTTTAACACAGAGAAAGAGGGATGGCCTACAAGTTATGTATGAAAACCAGGTATCATGACCTTGAAGAAGTGTCTACCGACTGAAACGTCCCTGTTCACCGAAGCAGAAGCCATCAGGACGGATCTGTTGCCGGAGGGAGGACGGGGATATCACTGGAGGCGCCGCGACGTTGAGGGGAGGACGGGGCTATCACCGGAGGTGGCGCAGCATTAGGGGGAGGACGGTGATGTCGCTGGAGATGTGGGTCGCCGTAGAGGGGGTCGCGGGTGGGTGAGCTGTTCGAGATAAATAGAGAAATAGGAGAAAGAATAATGGTCGATCTGATTAATATTTCACAGCAGTTTGACGTCCGCTACATTGTGTAGCGGACACAAATAATACCAAGAATTTTTTAATGAGGACGAGGTTGGGTCCGTTACATTGTCTGCTGCGCCGTCCGCATGATTGTGTAGCGGACATAAAGAATTAAAAAAATTTTCTAAGTGTTGGAGTTTTAAGACTCTGCAGCGCCGTCCGCTAGATTGTGTAGCGGACATAAAGCAGTCCAAAAAAATTTAAGTGTTGGAGTTTTAAGACTCTGCAGCGCTATCCGCTGAATTGTATAGCGGACATTCTAAAAATTTGTAAGTGTGGGAGTTTTAAGACTCGGCAGCGTTGTCCGCTAGATTGTGTAGCGGACATTCTAGAACTCTAAAAAATAAAAAATTTCTAAGTGTTGGAATTTTAAGACTCTGCAGCGCTGTCCGCTGGATTGTATAGCGGACATTCTAAAAATTTCTAAGTATTGGAGTTTTAAGACTCTGCAGCACTGTTCGCTAGATTGTGTAGTGGACATTCTAGAACTCCAAAAAATAAAAAAAATTTGGTGTTAGAGTTTTAAGATTCTGCATGGCCGTCCGCTACACTATGTAGCGGACGGGGCAAATAAAAAAAACCTAAAGTTAGATTTGATAGCAACTCTAATAGGTCCATCAAAAATAACCTTCCAGTCTTCGGTCGAAAGCTAATCTCATCAAACAATATTACGTATTATTACAAATGTCAAACAGACTTGATGACTTATACAAAAAACTAAAGGTCCACTGCAGCTGCTTCTTCCTCATCTTGGGCGTCATCTTCTTCCTCGTCTTGCAAACCCCCTGGACTTATCCCCAGTGCCTTGTAATGGTTCCGCTTGTCATGGTCGGTCATTTTGTTGCACAATGCACACCTTCTCAGCTTTTTAGGTTGAGTTGCCTGTTCAATAGAGCTCTTCATCCATGTAGATCTCTTGCGGCCTTTTGTTTGCGATATAATTGGATCCAAAGGCCAGATATCATTGTCGTCTTCCTCCCCCGGCTCGTCATCTTCTGATCCCGTTGTAGGCTCAGTGTCAACCGCATTGCTGACTGAAGCTGCTTCCAACTGGTCGACGATGGGCTCTTGCTGCTGAGCTACCTCAAGGAGATGTTTATATTCGTCCATTGTAGCAGCACCTTTTATGGACAAACGGGTGAACATTGTCACCAGATGATTATACCGCAACGTCTCTGATTCTTCAAAGTCAGTATACGGGTGCTCCGAAAAGGCAATGGTACCGTGCAACCTGTTTGCACCTTTCGTCCACCGTGGCAGGACATATTTATCGGGGATTGTCTTGATATTCTTCTGGGTGAAAAACCGCAGAACGTGTCTACACAGGATGCCATGGAACTCAAACTTCTTGCAAACACATGTCACCGAATCTGTCAATGTGTCATGGCTCACCGTATAAATTCTGCGCAGCTTCTCAGGGACGAGGTCATTCACGAGCGAATAAACCTTGTACTCACGCGTAGACATTTCTGCCACCTTGTTTATACTGTATCATCCCGATTTTCGCAGCTCTACTTGGTATAGCAAGAAGATCTCCTTCGTATAGACTTTGGCACCGTTCAGCTCCAGCGGGGTCTCAAGCAACCTTCTCCTTTGTTTGTACGTTGTTGCAAAGTCTGCAGCCCTTTCTTTCACGAATAACGAAGCAACCGCTTTTTGTGCAGATGCGACGAAACTCTTCAAATTGGTAGCTGTACCCACATAACTATCGAATGTGGCATTCATAGATTCACTCCTGCCCGTCATTTTCATGCCCGCAGAAAAATACCTCCTCGTGTAAATGCCAATCCATTGCTCTTTGCGCTCGTACAAGTGCTGGAGCCACTCGTTGTCTTGCAATGAGTAATCCCGAACAAGCTTTTCCCACCTCTCCTCGAATTCCTCAATCGTTAACGACTTGTTAATGCACTTGTCAAAATCCTGTTTAAAGTCTGGATACTTTGCGTACACGTGATGCAGACGTTCAGGGTATTTGTTGCTTATGTGCCAAGTGCACAAGTTGTGTCGAGTGTCTGGGAAGACGGTAGCAATAGCCTTCTTCATTGCCAAATCTTGATCGGTGATGATAACTGTGTGTGCTTTGAAGTTCATTGCTTCCAGCCACGTCCTAAACAACCATACAAAAGAACCCTCGCTCTCGTCCCTTAACAAGGCGAACCCGAACAGGATGGAGTGATAATGATGATTGACGCCCGTGAAAGGAGCGAACGGCATCGAGTACTTGTTGGTACGGTATGTGGTGTCGAAAGTCACGACATCCCCAAAATGCTTATAAGCTAGCCTCGAACGACCGTCGACCCAAAAAATTGTACTAACTCGATGCTCATCGTCAAGTTTATAATCGAAGGTAAACTGCGGGTCCTCCATCTGCATCCGTTTCAATAGGCTCATTGTGGATTGAGCATCATTGAGGCATGCGTTACGAATGTCAACCGTGTTAAAGTTTAAATTTTGAATTCCCCCAGCCTGTTCAGCAAGAACATTAAAAATCTCAGTAGGTCCTATCCGCGCATTGCTCATTGTGTGAATTAGGCTCCTCGCGACCTTACCCATCTTCTTGTGTTGATGCATCTGACTCACCTTAGAAGGGGTTACTAACGGGTGATTGTGTGCCAGTTCCAGGCTGGTAATAAGCCAATGATCTTGCTTGAGTTTATAGCTTACGAACATCTTGACCTGGCAATTTGTGCGCTCAAAGCAATCCCGTCTTCTACGCAAATATCCTATTTCGTCATCACTGTCATCATTGCCTACGCGTGTCTCATTTTGCAATGGGTTTCTGCCCCTATGACACTCGTATAAGCGAGAGCATATCTTTTTTGTTACGTTGCTTGTTCTTGTAGTCTTTATTCTAATGCCAAAACCAACCCTCAATGAATACGCTCGAAAACATTCTTCAGCTTCTTCCAATGTTTGAAACGTTCGTCCTAGATACGGATCACTAGCATCTACGGGGGCGTTGGAGCTCGACACAAAATCAGACATTGTGAAACAAGACCTGTGTAGAAATAGACTACGCTTAACAATCAAATGACATTTCTAACTGAAAATATTATCTCAAAATTACCTTCCAAAATAGACCAATTTAGGATGACAAATATACTATATACATAATCTCAAAAGTGTCTCAAATTTAACAATTATTAATTTATTGAACATAACAAATTAAAATTACTAAGATAAATAGACAAATTCATCATGCCAAAATACAACAAACATATCTCAAAAAATTTGAATTTAAATAGGATAAATTTTTCGAAGTTAGCGAACCTCATATACATTTTTGATGAATTTAAATAGAGTGAATTTAACTATAATGAATTTGTTTAAAGTTAACAAATTATACCTTTTTTATGAACATCATGTCTAGAACATCACAAAATGATGAATAGAGTGACAAATTTCTAGAACATCACAAAAAATCTATACTTTTTTGTCCAAACAAAAAAAATTATACTTTATCAGTCAATCTATAAAGAAAACTTCATAATTCACAAACTTACCTTACTTTAGTGAAACTTGAAGCAAGTGTTACTCGAAGCTTGAAGGGAGCTGAAAATGAAAGCGAGTCTGAAGGAGAAGAAAATTATGCTGAAAGAGCTGAGAATCATTTGGGAATAGGCAATACTATCCGCGATACTGTGCAACAGACAATATTGGCCACAACATTGACGTGTGCAGAAATAAAGGTACAGACATTAATGGAATTGTGTCAGTCGTGTCAGGCGAAAAGTCGTTCGCTATACTGTGTAGCGGACGGCTTTTTGACTGTCACATGTCAGGACAAAAAAGTTATCCACCTTACAGTATATCAGACGAGGGAGGAGGGACAATACGGTAAAAAGGTCCGTTAACTACACTATGTAGCGGACAACTGACAGCTTTTGAAAAAAAAAGATCTGGTCTTTTCGGGATGGACGGCCAGATCGCGCTAGCAAAATCTCCTATTTTACTAGCGCTCTCAACGAATCGACTCAATATATATATATATATATATATATATATATATATATATATATATATATATATATATATATGGGAGCTGATCCGTTTATAGCGCGTGAGTCCTTGTGTCGGAGCACTCGGAGGGCGTCAAGGTAGCATCCCGGAGGAGCCGTCTACCTGGCAGAATGGGAGTTACAAAGCTCCCTGGCGGAGATAGTGTCCCGGAAGAGTCGCCTATCCCCGCAGGTGAGTCCTTGTGCCGGAGCACTCGGAGCGCGTCAAGGTAGCATCCCGAAGGAGCCGTCTACCCGACTAGCCGAGGTTGCATCGTGAAGGATCCGTTAACCCGACTGGCCAGGTAGCATCCCTAAGGAGTTGCCTATCCCCGCGGGATGCTACACACTCCGGAGAGTGGGTCGAAGCATGTTCCACGTCCAAGACGGGGGCGCATGGTGTGGTGAATGAGTGTGATGCCCAGGGGGCATGTCATGGATATGGCGCACAGGCATGGTGAAGTGTGTATGGTGCCCGGGGGCATGGCATTGTGACAGAGAGCCTCAGGGTAGGGCTGTATCAGCAGTGTAACGCATGGGCGCGATGAAGTGAGTAAGGTGCAGGGGGCACGTCTGGGTTTGCATGGGCGGACGGAGTGCGTATGGTGCCGAGGGCACTGTAGTGTGACGGGGAGCCAGGGGGCCTAATTGTATTAATGGCGCGGTGCATGGGAGCAGCCTAGTAACATCCGGGTAATGGGGGTCGTAGAGTGATGTCCGGGCGACGGGGGTCGCGAAGTGACTTCCGGGCGACGGGGGCCGTGGAGTGATGTCCGGGCGACGGGGGTCGCGGAGTGACTTTTGAGCGACTGGGGTCGAGGAGTGACATCCTAGCGAAGGGGGTTGTAGAGTGATGTTCTAGTGATGGGGGTCGCGGAGTGACGTCCGGGCGACGGGGGTCAAGGAGTGGCGTTCAGGCGACGGGGGTCGCGGAGTTACTTTAGGGCAACGGGGGTCGCGTAGTGACTTTCGAGCAACGGGGATCACGGAGTGACGTCTGGGCCCTTGAAGAGTAGTGAAGATGCTAAGCATGGAAGCCAAAGGCCAACCCCAGAGGAAGGCCAAGGCCGACCCCCAAGGGGAAGGCCAAGGCTGACTTCATTCGGTAAGCGCCAAGGTGCACTAACGGGCAAAGTGCAATGGTTGAAGCATGATGTGCAATCGCGCAAGGATGAGTTTCTTGGTGACGAAGTCACTTAGAAAGAGTGAGAAGTGCACGTGACTTGAGCGTGCACGTTTTGACTGGTTAGAAGTGTTGAACATTGAATGTCGCTTGTGCAGACGTGTCATGCAAAACGGGACCCCAGTGGGCCTTTGGGTGAGACCAGAATAGGTTGGGAACATAAGCCCCCTGAGTGTGGTGTGCGCAGAGGGGCAACCGAGTGGGCACCGCACGCATACTCGCAAGTTCACACTTAGAAGAATTTTGATGTTTGTTGGTTCGAGAGTTGTTGACGTTGTCACTGTATGATGAGGATGAAGAGTAGGTGGCTTGAGCCACCTCGTGCTCCACTTACCGAAGCCTGAGTATGGATAGGAGTTGACACGAGGGCATGATGATAGGGCGCAGGGGTATGGGCGACGGGGGTCACAAAATCAGCGCTCGGGTGTGGAAGATGGGCGTCGAAGTATTGGCGTCCGAACGCGGGTGACAAGGGTCGCGAAGACGGCAAGCAGACGCAGGCGACGGGGGTGGCGAAGGTGGCCCCCAGGCGATGGTGATAGGGTAAGTGGTTTGAGCTACCTTGTGCACCACCTACCAAGTACATTGATGTCGGGGGACATCGTCATGAGGGGTGCAATAAGGGAGCGATCGGGCGTCGTGATGTTGGGGTAGTCCACCATGGTCTCCAGGACGCGGGCGATGGGGGTCGCGAAAGCGGCGCCTGGGCGACGGTGTCAGGGGTCGTAGAGACGGCCTGAGGGAGTCGCGGAGTCGGTGCCCGGGAGACGGGCATTGCGGCGGTGGTTTAAGCTACCTCATGCACCACCTACCAAGGTTATTTGATGTCGAGGGACATCGTCATGAGGGGCGCAACAAGGGAGCAGTCGGGCGCCGTGATGCTGGGGCAGTCCACGACGGGCGCATGGCCGCGGACAATGTTGCAAAATAATTTTTTTAAAGTGCTGGCCTTGGTTGTCGGTCATTGGATGAATGTGGGAAGGTCGAAGGTGGCGGGGTGGACTTGGGTGTGGTGACTGAAGTGAAGAGGTTGTGGTCTTGCTTTGGGCCGATGGGTGGCCGTGGGTGTGAAGGGAATGATGGTCGTAGTTGGTGAAGGCAAAGAAGAGATGGAGAGGTGGCTGAAGGTTGTGGCCATGGCTTGGGGAAGGCCAAAATGGGTGGCATGGAGGATGGTCATGGAGTAAAGGGGAGAGGGTAAGGGGATGAAAGGCCAAGGCCGGCCGGCCAAGGCCGGCCGACCAAGGCCTCTTGGCCGAGGTCGAGGTGGACCGGTGGGGAAGAAGGGGTGGGCCAAGGCCTAAGAGGGTAGGGGAGGAGTGGCTGAGGCCGAGAGGGGCGGGGGAGGAAGGGGGAAGGCAGCTGCCCAGCGGTGCGAGGCCGAGGTTGGCCACGAAGTTGCGGGATGAGGGACAGGGGAGAGAGAGAGAAAGGAGGGGGGATGGTCGAGGCGGGGGGGATAGAGGTCGAGGCTGAGGGGTGCGGGGGGGAAAGGGGCGGTGACGCGAGGTCGAGAGGGGCTGCGGCATGCGAAAAGGGATGGGGCAGAGGGAAGAGAGGAGAGAAGGTGGGGGAAGGGGGGTCACCGACGAGGGGAGGCTGCCGGCCAAGGCTGAGGTGCGGCGATGCAAGGAGGGCGGTTGCAACCCATGGAGAAGAGAAAGAGAAAGGGACAAAATTAGGGTTAGGGTTTGGGGGAGGGACGCGGGTCGGGTTCGGGTGGGCCACAAATCTAGGCGAGGGATTGAGAAAGAATAGGCCGCGTAGGTCGGGGCACGGGTCAGGCCGGTCCGGGCGTGAGGGTAGGGTTTCGCAAGTGACTTGAAATTTGAAATTAATTAATTATATAAATTTTTTTGGGCAACCTTAAGAAGGGAGCCCCCAAGAAAATTTTCACAATGTTCATGAAGAGAGAGAGAGAGAGATGAGTGGGAGTGAAGATGAAAAATTTTGTGAAAATTTTTCTAAGTAAAGAACGAGGGTGAGAGGGTGATGACCCGACCACAAGCAGGCATGGTGAGAGGGAGGAGGCAAAAGGGGAGAGAAAATTTTGAAAATTTTCTAAGTGTTGAGAAGGAGCATAGGATATAGGGGTGAAAATTTTTTCTAAGTGTTGAGCTCGGACAAGGGTGCCGATGCAGACCGCTGAGGGTGATCATCGATGACCGGTTGCGAAAAAAATGAAAATGTTTCTAAGTGTCAAAAAAATGGATGAGGGGTAATGATGCGACCGTAGTAGCGTGGCTTGAGCCACCTCGCGCACCACGTACCAAGCCGCTGCAATGTGGGCTGGAAGGGGTTGGGAAGGGGTGAAGCCCCTAAGGGAGTGAGTGATGGCATCAAGAGTAGTGGTGTCAGTAGGCCTGTGCAAGAGCCCTGTGGCTTGAAAATTTTTGAAGTCTGAAAAATACAACTTCATTGATAACAAAAGATAGGCAAGATACCTTGGTACATGGGAGTTGAGTACATGGAAGCTTGCAAAATGAAGGAAAAAATTACAAGTGTGGAAAACACACTAGGCAGGCTAGGGCAGTTGGTTAAAATGTCTCCAACTTAGAGTTTGAGCTCGCCAGATGCAATTTTTTTAGTGAAGGCGAACTTGAGGCCCTGCACCACTTGAGACCGTGACCGACTTTTCGATGATAGGGGTAGTAGTTGGGATGGGCTAAGTCTTCTAGGGTAGGTTCAGTATCGACATTGGGCATGGTTATGGCATTATCATTAATCCATGTCTCGAGGACAGCTCTGACAGTCTTCAAGTCACACGGGTATTCCGGGGCAGACATCAGCTGCCTTCTCTTATCAGGGCATCCATCCCTTCCTTGGGACTAACACTTACATTTGTTATCGTCGTTATTGGCTACTTCTTCCGTTGGGCCAAGGCAATATGAGTTTGGGGCTTTGGGGTCTTTGACGGACCGACCGAGTCATAGGTGCGTTGGCAGCTTCTTTGAGATGTCCTCAAGACCGAAGCTTGAGGTTTTTAAGGTAGACCCTGTAGGTGTCCTTCATGTTCTTGATGCAAATGGGTACAAGGGTTTCATCCTTGCTGAAGTCGGTGCATTCCAAGCACTTGTGATGAAATCGCGTGACATAGGTGTTGAGGTCTTCCTCGGGGTTTTGGCAGATTCCGGCAATGTCAACGATGGTCACATGCTCTGTCTCATAGTGGAACTTGTCAAGGAAGAGCTGGACCATGTCGGACCAGGAGTGGATGATACCGTCAGGAATCTGATGATACCAAAAGTAGGCGAGGC
This sequence comes from Escallonia herrerae, assembly GCA_033070095.1. NCBI lineage: Eukaryota > Viridiplantae > Streptophyta > Magnoliopsida > Escalloniales > Escalloniaceae > Escallonia > Escallonia herrerae. The sequence goes on from JAVXUP010000015.1 coordinate 903,895, forward strand.
CAGTCAGGGACTTGTGAAATTCCCAAAACTTCAAAGTGTCGTCCTCCCCGTAGTGCTCTAGGGAGCCAGCAAAATGGGTGATGTGCTCGCGGGCATTTTCCTCTTTGCCTTTGAACAAGGTGAATGATGGTTGCTTGTACTTGACAGGGTAGGGCTTAGTAGCAAAGCTGCCAGAGTAGGGAGCATGGCCTGACAGCTTAGAGGGGGAGTGCGGTAAGGACGACTGTTTGAGACGACGAAGGATGGCATCAAGGTCATGCTTGGTGACGTACAAAGCATGTGAGGGTTTATGCCCTGTCGGGATGATCCGAGCACCAGAGCCCCCAGCAGGGCAACCTGAGGCATTGAGGGGATGACAACGGTAGAGAAGGGTTGGTGGTGGAGAGCAACTTGTTGGGGTATGGTTTGCATATGGGTAGTGTCAGCGGCTGGAAGCCGGTCATCAGACAGGGTCGACTGGAGTAAGCCGGGGGAATGACTTGTGTTTAGGTTTCGGTTGGTTATGTTTGGGTTAGGCTCTATCTCGATTGAGTCGTAAGTCTCTAAAATGCTTCGAGCAAGGGTAAGGCGTGGAGCCGCAGGCTGAGGTGCTGCAAGTTCTACTGTCGAGGGCTCGGAGGACCAAGGTAGTGGTAATCGCGACACTGGGACCTGAGCAGTGTCCAAAACTAGCCCAGGCCCTGAAGGCTGAATCTGAGGGGGAGGGGCCAACCTTAGAGCTTGGGATGGCAATGGGTGAGCAGCGGACACAGGGTGGGGAGCTCTAAGGCCTTAAGAAGTCGGCGTTTGTGAAGTCAAGACTTAGATTGATTTTTGCATTTCTAAGATGACAGCCACGAGAGTAGATTGAGAGTCTTGGAGGTCAGTGATGGTATGAGTAGTGTGTTGGATTGTGGCATCGAAGATCGCGGCCACATCGGGTGCATCCATCGTAGGGGAGCCTGGAGTTGGTTGTGACTAGTCTCCTCTTGGTCCTCGAGGTGATGCTTCTCTTGGACGGTTGGGTTGAGGCTTTGGCTGGTAGTCCTAGTAGTCCAGCGTCGTTGATGCATGGTTGCTTGGGTGTATCGGGCATGGGATGAACTGCACTGGGATGCTCACCTCCCCAGTATAGTCACCACAATGATGCCAAGGAAAGCGCAGTCGATATGGAGGTACCATAAGGAATGCAGTCCGAGGCAGATGCCAAGTGCGCTGATGTGGGACACAACAAGGGTGGAGCAAGGGCAGAGACCAAGGGCTTCCCAGACAGAGCCTGAGGGTGGCAATGCTGTGAGGGCGATGGCGTGGGATAAATACACGACGACAGTCACAGTCCGATGCTTAGGTCCAGAGTCAAGGTCCTGTATGTTTCTCTCTAGAATTCTAGAGTAAGAAAGAGAAAATGTTCTGAGAATGTCCAACTGTCAAAAAATGTCCAAGCGTCCCAAATGAATTCTCAAGACCTCTATTTATAGAGGTTGAGATGATGATGTCATCACAAGACAGATGGTGCTCCCCGGAAGTGACACGTCACCTAGGGGTCCACAGCTACCGATCGCATATTCACCCGGCCTGCCCCGCACAGCATCGCTCTGCTATTTGGAAAGACTGACTCCCACAGTGGCGGTGTGGCCAGATAACCCCTTGATCTAGCCACCAATTGAAGCCCTTGCAGAGTCCCACAGGCCTGGCAACGGTGGGAAAGACCCGACGCCCAACTACCAGGTGGACTAGGCGGATGCCCTCTGAAGACCTGCTCCCGTCTAGGAGTGACTCGGGGGTCATAGTTCCTAGGGCCTAGGGGTGCCAACGTGAGCCCTCAGTGCCGGAGCACGTAGGCCAGTACCTTGGCGGAGATAGTATTCCGAATGAGTCGCCTATCTAGCGGGTAAGTCCTTGTGCCGGATCACTCGGAGCTCATCAAGGTAGCATCCCGGAGGAGCCGCCTACCTGGTGGAAGGGGAGTTATAAAGCTCCCTGGCAGAGATAGTGTTCCGGAGGAATCGCCTATTCTACAGGCCGAGGTAGCATCCCGGAGGAGCCGTCTACCTGGCAGAAGGGGGAGTTAAAAAGTTCTCTAGCGGAGATAGTGTCCTGGAGGAGTCGCCTATCCCCACGGGTGAGTCCTTGTGCCGGAGCACTAGGAGCGAGTCAAGGTAGCATCCCAGAGGAGCCGTCTACCTGGCAGAAGGGGAATTGAAAAGCTCCATGGCGGAGATACTGTCCCGGAGGAGTCACCTATCCCCACGGGTGAGTCCTTGTGTCGAAGCACTCAGAGAGCGTTAAGGTAGCATCTTGGAGGAGCCGTCTACCTGGCGAAAGGGGAGTTGAAGAGCTCCATGGCAGAGATAGTGTCCCGGAGGAGTCGCCTATCCCCGCAGATGCTGCACACTTCGAAGAGTGGGTCGAAGCATGTTTCACATCCATGGCGGGGGCGCATGGTGTGGTGAATGAGTGTGGTGCCAGGGGGCATGTCATGGAGATGGCGCACAAGTGCGGTGAAGTGTGTATGGTGCCCGGGGGCACGACATTGTGACAGGGGGCACGTCTGTGTTAGTGACAGGGGGCACGTCTGTGTATGGTGCCCCGCACCTGTGTTAGTGGCGCAGCGCATGGGCACGACGGAGTCCGTATGGTGCCTAGGGCATTGTAATGTGACAGGGAACTAGGGGGGCCGATTGTATTAGTGGCGCGGTGCATGAGAGCGGCGGAGTGACGTCCGGGCGACGGGGGTTGCGGAGTGATGTACGGGCGACATGGGTGGTGGAGTGACTTCCGGGCGACGGGGGTAGCGGAGTCACGTCCGCGACGAGGGTCGCGGAGTCACGTTTGAGCGACGGGAGTGGCGGAGTGACTTCCTGGCGACGGGGGGTCGCAGAGTGACGTCCAGGCCCTTAAAGAGTAATGAAGATGCTAAGTATGGAAGCCAAAGGCCAACCTTTGGGGGAAAGCCAAGGCCGCCGACCCCAGCAGAAGACTGAGACCGCCCCCCAAGGGGAGGCCGAGGCCGACCCCAAGGGGAAGGCCAAGGCTGACTTCCTTCGGTAAGCGCCAAGGTGCGCCGACGGGAGACGAGTGAAGTGCGACGGTCGGAGCATGATGAGCAATCGCGCAAGGATGAGTTTCTTGCTGAGGAAGTCACGTAGAAGAGTGAAATGTGCACTTGACTTGAGCGTACACTTTTTGACCGGTTGGAAGCGTTGGACATTGACTGTCGCTTGTGCTGATGTGTCATGCAAAATGGAACCTCCAGTGGGCCTTTGAGTGCGATTAGAATATGTTGGGAACACTTTATATAACTCTACTTCTTGTTAGCATAATGTTGGTATGAGTTTTACTTGTTGCCAAAAAAAAAAAAACTTCTTTCTATCCTGGACTCGGTGCTTGACTTGGTGATCAGCAAAGTGATGAAATTTTTTCCGTACTTATTCTGGAACTCGTAAAGGAACTCTTTAGATTCTAATTTTTGTTCCATGTTTACATCATCATTTTTTACCTCCGCGCCTCTTAGATAATTATGTTTGGGCCTGTACATCTATTAGCTCCATGAACACTTCCAAAATGCCTGATAGGATTCGAGAAAAGGCTCATGAGGAAAGACTTGTATGGTACAGGGAGAAAAAGGTAGGCGAACGGGTTGAAACAAAGCAACATATCAAATCAAACACCTTTCTGAACCTCCCACTGATGTGCACAGTAAAAAGAGAGGGTAACCTTTTGATGGTGGGAGGTGAGCAAAGGTCGCCGTTAGACTGAGATGACTCAATCCTAATGGTTTCACATTCCAAAGCGACGGTGACTGACATGTTTGTGGTGGTGGGTGCGGAGGTTATTCTCTTGTGTTGCTCTCAACCATTACAAATTGGCAGTCCAATACTCCTCTCCAGATTCTTTTGACTTCATTGAACAACTTCTGTTGCGAGACCACATATTTTCATCGAGTTAAGGACCATGAGAATTTGAAGTTACACGATACCGACATAAATGTCATAGTAAGAACGCAGAAGCACGGAGCGGAGGTCGAAGCTAGAAGTGAAAGCCGTGATAAACCGTCAACAGAACAAATATTCAGTAGAAATAAAAGGACAAAGTTTTTGAAGTTAATAGGAGATATGTACTAACATGTAACGAAACAAAAGATTGCATCAGTCACGTACACAAGGTCAGATATAAGGGTATCCAGCTAATTCTGAGATGAGCCAGATATATTAGGTCTATTCTTGCATGCAAGCAGAAATAAAAAAATAAAAAATAAAAACCGGCATGACAAATATATGATTGGTACCGTCTTGCCTTGTAGTATTTATTAGTCATCAGGCGTATAGGTTTAAGATTTCTCACGTGTCACCCGATATGTGGCCCCTTGTGAAACGTGTAATCCGAAATTAGACATAAAATCATATATACCTGTCGCAGGTAAGAAGGCAACTGCCCCAGACGAGTTTAGGAAGGAAGTAAACTGAAGTGCTTGCGAAGTTCCGACGAAGAGTAAAACGGTAGTCTCAGGCCCTACTGAGTCAACTCGAAGCAATTGTTTGGCAACTATTATCTCCTGAGAGGTGAGCAGACAGACTGACACCAAAACATCCCCTTTGCTGGGCCACTCCCAAGCAAGTCAGTGGACAGAGCATCTCTCCCTCAATCTCACTCTCGCCTCTCTCTCTCTCTCTAAAGAAAGGAATGATGACAGTAAACCCTAGGAGGGAGAAAAGAAGGATCTCAAACACTTGCAAAGAATCTATACTTCGCTACCACCTTTCTCCCTCATGGCCCCCACCGGGCCGCATCACTCTCCAACATCACCACCACCACCCAACACCAGCAGTATCACCATTCACCACAGCCACCAACAAACCACAACAAGAACAAGAATACCAGATGCCCTTCATTCCCTTCCCCATTAACTTATTTATATCCCCTTCATGGGCTACAAACGCCTCCTATTCCAGCTTTCTGTACGAGTTGTGTAGATGCCGACGTCGGTCAGCACAGCTAGGCAATGCCTGACACCGGAGGCCGAACGAGCCTTGGAAGAAGCCGTCGCAGTGGCGCGTCGCCGGTGTCACGCGCAGACGACGTCGCTCCACGCGGTGTCGGCTCTGCTTTCCCTTCCCTCCTCGCCGCTGCGGGAAGCATGCGGCCGCGCGAGGAACAGCGCGTACCCGTCGCGCGTCCAGTTCAAGGCCCTCGAGCTGTGTTTGGGCGTGTCACTGGACCGGCTGCCTTCCTCGCCGCAGCGCGTGGACGAGCCACCGGTTTCGAATTCCTTCATGGCGGCGATAAAGCGGTCGCAGGCTAATCAACGGAGGCAGCCGGAGAATTTTCAGTTATATCAGCAACAGCAAACGACGCCGTCGTCCAGTTCCATTTCGATGGTGAAGGTGGAGCTCCAGAATTTGATCTTAGCGATTCTTGATGACCCGGTTGTGAGCCGGGTCTTTGCCGAAGCGGGTTTTAGGAGCTGCGATGTCAAAATGGGTATTCTTCGACCCGTTCATCAGCTTTTGCGGTATTCCCGTTATAAAGGGCCGCCTATGTTTTTGTGTAATTTGAATTCCGACCAGGGTCCGGGTCCGGGTCGAGGAGTGTTTAGTTTGCCCTTCTTGGGTTGTACTGGCGTTCTGGATGGTGATGAAAATTTCAATAAAATTGGAGAGATTCTGGTGAGAAAGAAGGGTAGGAATCCGCTGCTAGTCGGCGAAAATGCCCTTGATACTCTTCGGAATTTCTTGGAATTAGTACAGACGAGAGGCAGAGGAGGTTTATATCCTGCAGAATTAGCAGGGTTGGGTGTAATTTGCATTGAGAATGAGGTTACGAGGTTCGTGACCGAGAAGTATGATGAGAATCTGGTGAAGTTGAGGTTTGAGGAGGTGGGGAGAGTGGTGGAGAGTTGTGTTGGACCTGGTGTGGTAATTAATTTTGGGGACTTGAAGGTTTTGGTTGGGGAAGGTGTTCATGTTGGTGGTGTTAGCCATGTGGTTCGTGAATTGGCGAGTTTACTGGAGCTTCATGGTGGGAAAGTGTGGCTGGTCGGAGCCGCGGCGAAGTACGAAACGTTTCTGAGAATTTTGAATAGGTTTCCCTCCCTTGATAAGGATTGGGACCTGCAGCTTCTGCCCATTACTTCTCCTAGACTTCCCATGGCAGAAACATACCCCAGATCCAGGCAAGTGCTCAATAAGCTGTTCTGTTACTAGTCTGTATGTTATTGAGTACAAGCAACTTTTCCAGTTTCTTAGTATTATAGGTAGTTTTATACGGCTTCTTTTGCACTAGACATTTTCTTAAATGAAATTCTTCATAGCTTTTGGATGGCATGCCGTACAGTACTTAAGGCTGTGAAAGACGACGGATCTTTATTCTATAAACTGGTCTTGAAAAAACAGAATTTGAGGTAGTTATTGACGGTTTTTTACTCTGTGCTGTCCTTGGTTTATAAATTCAACAGGTCTAATTGTTGCTTTCTTGTATCAATTGTCTACTGTTGCTTAATGTTGCCTATCTAAACTCCACACGATCCTCGAAGATCATATCAGTGCTGTCTTTGGACTAGTTCAAATGAATTTGTTGTAGCTGCTTACTAACTTTCAGTGGTGAAGTCTCTGGCTATTAAACGGGCACACGGGCAGCCATTTTGTACAAGAACCTCGCGTTATGTTTCAACCTGGCCGTCCTTCATAGCAACTTATGGCTAGGGGCAACAATATGTAATAACTAGGCGCTATTAGCTTCAAAAATGACATTATACTTTGTGTAAAATAACCAACTTGGTGGACTGCCTTTGAAGACTAGGCGAAACCATCAAAGTGGCCCTGGATGGAAGTTTGCCTTGGCAAAAACATGGTTTCAGCAATTGCATGTATGATTTCAACGAAAGATGTGTCTGTGGGGTTTCGGCAGCATCACCTTATTAGTCCTCAGTTGCAAGCCTTTTGGAAGGAACGTGTATGTCAGGATTATCTGCCAAACTAATATTGCATGTGTCCGTCCTTCGTTGTAAAGGGGTAGGGGTTCTGGTTGACAAGGAAGGGGGAAGGCCTAGGTGTAGTTACAGGCTCAAGTGGCCATCGATGGCCCAAAGAAGACATAGGAGAGAGAGTTTGATAGCATATTTTCTAAGGCTCATGGGTATTATACAACTGCTCCAATAGTCCAAGTCCAAGTCCAATTCCGTCTTTTTGGAACTAAAAGGCCACAGCAAAACTGGCAATATGGCTGGCTGTCTGACCAACGCTCTTCGCCTCTTCCTGTATGCTGCTTACCATTTGGTGTGCTGAAGAGAATGCCTATACCCTACAGTGGCAGTAGTATTGCCTACAGTTAATTGCATAGTCTCTCATATTATGTGGCTGAATGTGCTTTGTTCTCTGCCATGACGGTACAAAACCCTTATCGCGTGTGCTCAGAATAACCTTTGGCGGTTGCAAGCTAAAGTCAGTAGATTCCTGTGAGTGAGCACAAATGACGTTAGAATGTTGTAGGTCTTGTACTGAAATTCATCGAACTACTAGTTAACAACAGTTGCTATGTTTTCTATGTTTGTAATAAGTGGTAAAATCTGTTCCTTTTGCTACTCTTAGTACACCCTTTCTCGTGTAAACTCGACTGTCAGGCACTGTCTTACTAATCTATTGTATTTGTCAAAGCTCATCTTTACTGCTTTTTGAGATATTTTACAGTTTTCGCGCTACCGTGTCTATTGACCTAACAGTTCCCTGGTCATGATAAACTTACAGCTTGATGGAGTCCTTTGTGCCGTTTGGTGGGTTATTTTCTACATCTTCCGGTATGACGAGCCTGTTAGACAACTCCAACCAATGTGCATCTCGCTGTCACCTATGCAGTGATACACGCGAAGTAAATGCTCTTTTAAACGGAGGTTTTACTGCTTCGGTTGCAGATCAGTTCCAATTTAGCTCACCCTCTTGGTTGCAGACGGATGAACCCAGCACAATGAAGGGATTGGATGTTGTGAAGGTGTGTGCTATCATGTACTTCATACCTGAAATGTGTTCTGATTGACCCGCATTTCTGACCCATGAATGCATGTGTTTATTGGCTTAATTGATTGGGGAAGCTAGACTGGGCCAGAATTTGTAGTTTAACAATGTGGTATAAAATGCACCTCCAGAAAGGGAAACCATAGATCCGCAATTAAAAGGAAATTGCCACAACTGGGTATAATGCACATGGTACACCATTGTGCAATTATAACAGGTGTAGTCGCATCCTCTAGAGCTATAAGTTTATCTCTTCCCAGTTTTCGTTATATGTTCCCTAGGCTCATTGAACAACACCAACCCCAGCATACCTTGCTGTCAATTCCTCAGCCCATCAAGCAGTATGATCATTAGAAGGTCTAGCATACCTGGTGGATTTATTAATTGTAAGGTGCTCTGTAACTTTTGGGTGCTTGCTTAAACAAAACCTTGTGCGTTGAGCTCTCTTTTTGGATATCATCGCTAGAACGATTAGAAGTTAGAGGAAAGATTACCACAAATGTGCTCGAGTCTCTGGTCAATCTCAAAAGACTAAGCTTGAATTAGAACATATAGTCTTTTCTTTGACTTTCTAAACCATGTAAATTCTGATTATTTTTATATTGTCCATGTGAAAACTGGTATGATCTCTTCAGTGCAGGCCAAAGATGATAGCATGGTAATGAGTGCTAAAGCTACAGGGCTCGAAAAAAAATGGGACACTATTTGCCAGCGTCTTCACTACACTCAACTATTACCCAAGGCAGATACTTATTGTGTAGGTTGCAAAGTGCCAACTGTTGTCGGTTTTCAAGTTGCTGAAGACAGGAAAGGAAATGCTAGTGACAACAGCTGCAACAACACAAATGCATCTTCAACTCAAAGTATGAAGAATATAATAGCGTGCACTGCAGTGAGTTTGCAGCAAAATTATACCCCCAAACAGAGGACTTCATCTGCTGAAATATCGAAGTCAATGAACGTGAATTTCGGATCCAATCTTTGCCAAAAAGCTTCAAAAGTTGAAGATGGTCTAGGTGGCCTTGGGTCTCCTCTTTGCAGCTTGTCCGGTTCGAGTGTCAATGATGGTCGGACATCTCCAGCCTCCGCAACTTCTGTGACTACAGATTTAGGTTTGGGAATTCACTTTGCTTCTCTCAGCAGGGAACTGGATAAACCTACAAATCAATCTGTTATAGGTCTTCTGCAGGACTTTTCAGGTTCCTCTCCTGCAAAAGATGATGTAGTTACTCGGAGTATCATAAGCCATACTGCAAAGTTTGGCCTTGAAGATTTCAAGGCGATTTACACGCCTCTCACTAAGAGGATTGGCCGACAAGAAGAAGCTCTATGTGTTATTAGCCAAACAGTAGCTCGCTGCAGAACAGGAAATGAAAAGCGCCACGGAACAAGTCGAAGAGATATATGGTTTAGTTTTCTTGGACCAGATACACTTTGTAAGAAGAAGACTGCTATTGCTCTCGCTGAATTTATGTATGGGAGCCAGGAATGTTTTATTCACGTGGACTTAAATTTCCAACACGGTTCGATAAATCCAAACAGCGTATGTAATCGCCGAGAAAGGAATGGGTCTGATTTTAGATTTCGAGGGAAGACTATTGTTGACTACATAGCCGAGGAACTGTGCAAGAGACCCTTGTCTGTTGTTTTCCTTGAAAATATAGATAAGGCTGATCCACTGGCTCGGGATAGCTTGTCCAAGGCCGTGAGGACTGGTAAGTTTTCTGATTCATATGGAAGGGAGTTTGGCATTGGCAATACGATCTTCATCACAACTTCTATATGCACAGGGAATAACATTCTTTATGCAAGGGAGAACGCTCTTTATTCTGAGGAAAATGTATTAAGAGCAAAAGGTTGGCCAATCCAGATGTTAGTTGGATTTGATCTTGGGGACAATGTCATAAGCCGCAACTCACGGATGTTAGATATCACAAGAAAAGGCGAATTTAACCCCATCCCCCTGAGCAAAAGAAAGCTGACTGGCACTTGTGAAACCACTCAACAGCATCAAACATTGGAGATGCCAAAACGGGCCTACAAGGCGTCAAATATGTCCCTAGACTTGAACCTGCCAGCTGAAGAGATCGAAATAAGCAACGTTAAGTGGGACACTGAAACTGTCTCAGAAGATTCCGAAGCATGGATGATTGATGATTTCATTGGACAGGTGGATCAAACCGTTGTTTTCAAGTCACTTGATTTTGATGCACTGGCTGATAAGATGCTGCAGAAGATCACCGAGTGCTTCCATCAAATTGTTGGCCTGGAAGGCTTGCTCGAGATTGATTCAAAAGTAATGGAGCAGATTCTTGCAGCTGTATGCTTATCAGGGGATAGTACAGTGGAGGATTGGATAGAGCAGGTTCTTGGCAGGGCATTTGTAGAAGCTCAAAAGAGGTACGACCTTGGCTTGCGCTCCGTTGTGAAACTAGTTATCTGTGAGGGCCTTCTTCCGGAGGAACAAGCACCTGGTGTTTTCCTTCCTGGTAGAATTATCATGACCTAAATTTCTGGTACAAGAAATATCTCGTAATTAGGGTAGATGTATGATAGGGCATTAGCAGCTAGGAACGCCCCTGTTCAGCTTGTTAAGTCCCACTTTTATAGTCTTCTATTCTGTCTGGTCGTGTAATTTATGTGATGCTACTAGGGCATCTCCGAACCAGTAGGCTTCCTGTTTAGGCAATTCTGGTTCACACCATAGGTGTACATTTAGCCATGCAAGAAGTTATGCTACAGGCCTGCCGCCAGATATATATAGCAAATCATTGTTGCACAGCTTCAGGTACTTTTGCTTGGTAATATAATATAATAATAGTAACTAGTTATACACTCGGTGGTAACTCGGTGGTAACTGGTGCCTACTTCTCATTGACGACCTAACTTCGAAAAGTCTCATGACGAGGTTAGTGGCAGTTGTGGTGGAGGGATAGAGGTGGTGGTGGAGGAGGAAGAGGAAGAGGGACCATGGTGGTCTCTATGGTTCGAGTTGGTGGAAGAGTAAGATAGACCATACACATCGTGGCGCTTGCACGAGTCATGGTAATTTCAAGTGTTTGCTTTTAGCTGCTCTCGAGACTCGAAAAAGGGAAACCATAAAAAGCTGACAACGCAAGCGCTATTATACTAGTGACCTGTCCTTAGATTACCTACTTTAGGAGGTAATTAAATAAAAGACTGCTGATCTGATACTGGTTTTACTTGTTTCTGTATAACAAGGTCATCGGTGTAGACCTGTTGCTACATCGATTTATGGTATATAAGTGGTTTGCAATGCATCTGTTTGCTGGTCCCTTCAATCATCACGGTGGTCAAATTTAACAGATGAATTGAATGACGATCCTACACTCCACGGGTGAAAAAGAGTGAGCCTACTTACGTGCTTCTCATGCTCGCAATAGCTTGAGATCGATACGAACTGAAATTGGCACAATGATATAGTTCACTTCAAAATTGTTTTGAGGTCACAAATCCGAAACATGGAAACAACTTCTCTATTCTAAAGATTACTTGCAATCAATGGAAAAGATAAAGAGAATTATTAAAAGAACGATGGGGTTCTGTACCATTTTTCTTACTAAATATACGGTTTTGTTAACAAAAAAAATTGGGGAGGTTATCTAACTTTTCTTTAACAAAATAAAGGATATTAATTAAATTATACCCATCAAAAACCAAACAAAAATAAAGTAATACGATGACAAAAGCTTCCAATTTTATCATACCCCTTCGTTCCACATGAGTTGATCATATTTTCTTTTTGAACTGTGCCACAAAAATTGTTCACTTTTCAAATTAAGAAAGATTATGTATGTACTTTTACATATTTACCTTTTTATAATTTTCTTCTTCTATTTCTCTCTTCACATTGAGCACTCATCTATCTCATTTTCTCTCTCTTCGTCCACTTTCTTCCTCTCCTCTTTCAAAAGATAGAATGAAAAATATAAATTCTTAATCTGTATACAAAAATAAAATCGAATTACGTGTGACAGAAATAATATATAAGAAGGTTCTTTTTTTTTTTTTTAACTTCCGTCTTCCTATCAAAGGGATTGATTTAGAATTTAAGTTTGGTAAGTCAAGAAAAATCTATTTTCCATTTTTAACTCTCTGATATCGAATCTGAAACCTGTGACGCAATTAATTCACACGCTTAAGCCGGTCCGCGAAAAAAGAAAGAGAAGAAAACCTGTAACGGCCGAAGCCTAACTAACAAACGACCGATCCCTTCTCCTAAGTCCGAGTGTAACTGTGATTTCGTACGTGCGCATCTCGAACCTCCAATCAATTTCTCCGTTTTGTAGATCTGGCCATGGAAATGGCTTCAATCTCTTCCAGCCCCCGCACCGTAGAAGAGATCTTCAAAGACTACAGCAGCCGCCGCGCCGGCATAATCCGCGCCCTCATCTACGGTACTTCACACCTTCATATAAACCCTAGTTATCTATCGTCGACTCCGCTAAACTGATTCTCCTTTTTTATTATGCTCTCAGATGTCGATGAATTTTACTCGCTCTGCGATCCAGGTTAATCACTAACTCTCTTTTTGCTCCCGTTTATGATTTCTAGTTAATTAAATAATAATTAATCAACTACGAGTTGTCGCTATGTGTAGAGAAGGAGAACTTGTGTTTGTACGGTCACGCGAACGAGTCGTGGGAAGTGACCCTACCGGCGGAGGAGGTTCCGCCGGAGCTGCCTGAACCGGCGTTGGGGATCAATTTTGCGAGGGACGGGATGAACCAGAAAGACTGGTTGTCGTTGGTGGCTGTTCACACAGATTCTTGGCTGCTCTCCGTGGCTTTCTATTTCGGGGCTCGGCTGAATCGGAACGACAGGTACCTTGCTTCGCTGTTTGTTGCTAATTGTTATCTCTTTTGAATGTCGCAGGCATATAGGTGTGCCTCTCAATTGGATTGTATATGATTGAAGTCCTTGTTCCTTTGCATTAAGTTTTCAGAAGCATGAACATCCTGGTGTGTTTCTCATAAAGTACAGGTTTTTATAGTCGATAAAGGCTAGACGTAATTGCATAGTTATCGGCATGTGTTTCCATCGACATACTCCTCATTCTATCTGCTTCTCTAGTACTTTGCGGCAATACTCGAATCCTGAACTGCTTTCATGGGCTGTGTTAAGAGATAGAGTCTTTGATTCAGAGGTGAACCTACATTTACATCATTGCGGTAACCTGACTATCCACTATCTTTGTATTACGGTACAGTGTAGAGATTAAACCTTGTATAAGGTGAAGCAACTACCACTTTACATGCTTTAAAGGGTCGAAAAAAGGTATTGGAGGAAAAACCTATTGTACTTGAGGGCATCTTCCTTGAAATGTTATAGCAGCTTCATCCTGGACCATCCCTCCCAGTGTTCGCTCTTGTTGAAGATTCTGCTTTTTTGAGCGGCTGCTATTGTCGCCCAAGTAAACTAGCTACAAGCATCTTGCTAGCTACCTCAAGTTGGTGTAGAAGTTGTGTATCTACCTTTAGATGTGGTCTAGAGTATCAATTGTAATATCATTGGAGTTGCTCATTAGCTGTAAGTTGCCCTCGCTACCATCTTTCACTGGGTGTTGTCATCGGGATGTATAGTTTCTCTGTTGAGTCCCTTACGTTATATATTCATTTTGCTGACAAAATGATGGAGGAAAAGCTAGACAAGTGGAGGAAAAGCACTTTGATACTTGTTATTATAGGAGATATCCAAATATGCAATAGCCATAGAGGGATCAAGCTTATCAGTGATTGAAGCTTTGTGAGTGATTGAACATATACTATAAAAGGAGTCCTAAATATCTGATAATAAGTTTGGTTTCATGTCTGGAGATCAGATATAGAAGCTATTTGGTTGGGCAATTAATGAGCAGATTTAGAGAGAAAGGAAAGGACGTTCACATTAATACCAAGTCTAGATAAGATAGGAGGATCCACCAAGTATGTCGATTTGATTAAGGACATGCTTATGGTTTAACTTGTGAATATTCATTTATAATTGGACGTAGCCAATGTGATTTAAGCCCGTATTTTTATTATTTTAGCTATGAATGAAATTACTAGGAATATTCAGGACAAGGTCCCTTGGTGTATGTTATTTGCATGAAGTGTAGAGTTAATTGCCCAGACCAGAATAGGGTCAAGATCTAAGCTTCACAGTTAAGCAGGGTTGAAATAGAGCCCTGGAATGCAATTTTAGTAAGACTAGGAGAAAATCTGATTCTAGGCAAAAACAGAGGGAAAGGTTAATGAGAATGTTGCTATAGCATAATAGCTGGTTTGGGAAAGTGGAGGTATGCTATTGGAGTACAATGCGATCTTAAAGGGTAAATTTTTTTAAATGGAGGTGACACCAGCGATGCTATATGGTTAGGAATGGTGGGCACAAAAATTTGACTGCTTAGGTTAATGAGTGGCCATACAATTAAAGATATTGCAAGCAACAAGAATATGCGCAAGAAGGTGGGGATGGCACGAACTGAGAAAAAGACGAGTGAAACATCGCAAGATGGTTTGGACAATGTCTTGATGAGAAAAAAGTGATTTATGCCAAGTTGATGGGCTAAGAGGAAGTAGGGGAACACCAGGAAAAGACGCGATTGTTGTGAGTTTAGCAGAGAACATGGGCTGGGATAGGGTAGGATGGAGGAAAAGGCTATAATGTAGCCGACTCCAACTAGCTTCGGACAAAGGCTTTGATTACTACTATTGCAGTTCCATGTTTGGACCAATCATGTAAAACTATCACACATGTTCTCTACCACAGGCAGTGGGCGGCACCTGCGTGCCCCTCACAAGGATGTCATATGATCATTCACATGTTTCATATCTGTTGGGCAGTGTGAATATCATCTTTCTTCATTCAAAGGATAGAATTCAACTCTTCAGATATTTCAATCTTTGAAGACAAGTCTACCGTTGTCTACCTGCCTTCTTACTCTCAGGAGTTTCAAATTTCCTAACGACGCAGAACCATCCTTGTGATGGCTACAGCCACCTCAAAGTGGCCCTTGTATAACATCTTTTTCCTCAAAAAGGAGTTAAACGCTGTTCAATTGTGAGAATGTTGGTGATCATCTTGGAAACGACAGAGAATTTTTTATAGTTTGGAAGCTAAAAATTTCCACCAACTGTGATCATCCCTAATAGATTTATTTGAGATCGTTGCAGCTCTCTTCTTAAAAAGTTACAATCAGCCTCTTGTCTACCCAATGTCTTGTGAGTTGCAGGCCATATCTAATTCAAGCATTTGTCAAACTATTTCGTGAAGAAGAGTGTCTTGATGATATGGTTTAAGCCTGATAAGTCTTTCTCTTTATTAATGCATGGCAACAATTGGCAAGTAAGAATACATGTAGCCAAGTTGGAATCTGCATCAATTGTTATATGAGCTTGAATGCACCTGGCTCAACTGAAACTAAATTTTTGGTTTTTGAAATTTGTTACTGACACCAAACCAAGGGGATCTATCAATTGGTTTTTGGTTAATTTATGCTTTAAAACCTAATTTGGAATTGGAATCCTAAGTTTTGAACACTAATTTAATGAAAGAAAACGTTGGATCATGCCAGAGAGTTGGAAAAGGAGAAATCTAATTCTCTGCTTGCATCAGTGGAACCAATGGGATTGAGGGAGTGAGTGAAGGTAGGAGAGATGGAGAAATTCGATGCCTTCATATGATTCGATGCCCCATTTCATTTTATTGTTAGTAAAGGAGAAATTCTAAGGACTCAGGAGTATCCCTGATGTGCCTACAGATAGTTCACTTGTTTTCTTTCTCCATTCGTAACTTGATTTTAGATTATTGCTGTATTTGGAGCTATTACGACATTGATGCTTGAAACTTGTTCCTCAACTGCTAAATATATTGAGTTACGTGAACATGTTTTTATGCATCTTTAGATTCATGGGACCTTCACTCCTCCAACATGAGTCAAGAGTGCTACCAGTAGTTCCTTGTTTTTTAGAAGCTTTGTGTTACTATTTAAAGTCGTAATATACGAGTGATGCGTGCTTTGAATTTGATATTTTGTTGCATGCTGTGTGTTTCAGGACGTGATTTCGGTCACTTGTGTGCATGTAAGCATGAGGCCTGGTGCTATATTCACTGTCGCCTCACAATTTTCATTTTTTTTCCCTCTTCTTTTGGTTCTGATTTTGCTCTTCATTTAAGTGCATGCTCTCGCAGCTTCCTCCTCTCTCCACCCTCCCTACCCCCTACCCGCCTCTCTTTCCGTACTCTTTTTTAATTTTATTTTCATGTGTCGGTTTAGTAATCTAAGTGCAGCTGCTTGCAATTCTAGGCATTGGCTTGTCATGCGTTCCTTGTTTCCTCAAGTGCATCATCCTCCTCTCTCCCCCTCCCCCCTCCCTGCCTATCTTTCCATTCCTCTTTTTCATGTGTCAGTCTCTTAGTTGCAGGAAACTCCTAATATGGTGACGTTTCTCTCTCAGAAACTCGCTTTTGCGATCCCAAGTTAGGAGCTCCATGGGATCTCGTCCTAAGCTAAGATGGGAACTCGATCCCGCTAGCTGGATAGAGATGCATGGAACAAGTGATAGAATACATGAAAATCAAGCTCGTTTCAACTCAATTCCTTATTTCTCTCTTCCTTCAAGTCCTTAAAGTCTCCTTGTTTGTTGTTGCTATCTATGTAAACTATGCTAAACAAATGATAATACTCTTTACGCATTTATTTATTCAAG
Source organism: Escallonia herrerae (assembly GCA_033070095.1). Classification (NCBI taxonomy): domain Eukaryota; kingdom Viridiplantae; phylum Streptophyta; class Magnoliopsida; order Escalloniales; family Escalloniaceae; genus Escallonia; species Escallonia herrerae. Next base: position 920,591 of record JAVXUP010000015.1, read on the forward strand.
CCGCTCCCAACATCAGATTCTTCTTGGTGCTTACGCTTCCCCGCCCCCGCCCCCGCTCCCGCACCCGCCCCCGCTTTGTGCAACTAAGGTCAGTCTATTAATGTAAGTGCCAGCTGCTTCCGATCTTAGGCATTGGCTTGTCATGCATTCCTTGCTTCCTCAAGTGCATCATCCTCCTACTTTTGATCGGCGGTATTTGTTGAACATCGTTGTTCATATGTTTGAATATGCTCACCAGGAAGCGTCTTTTTAGCTTGATAAACGAGCTGCCCACCGTCTTTGAAGTTATAACTGAGAGGAAACCCATCAAGGACAAGCCTAGCATGGATAGTGGAAGCAAATCCAGGATCAGCACAAAGGTGAACTGGTTAGACTGTATATATGTTTGTTCTTTTAGTCTTGCATTTAGTTAGTTCTTTATTACAACAGCGCTTCACCTTGCAGAGATCTAGTGATGGACAAGCAAAAAGCAATACGAAGCCATATGATGAGAGTTACGTGGAGGATGAAGATGAGCACAGTGAAACCCTCTGTGGGAGCTGCGGAGGGAGTTACAGTGCTGATGAGTTCTGGATCGGTTGTGACATTTGTGAGAGGTGGTTTCATGGGAAGTGTGTGAAAATAACACCTGCCAAGGCAGAAAGTATCAAGCAATACAAATGCCCATCTTGCAGCACAAAGAAGGGGAGGCAGTAATGACTAATTCAGAGTTCTAAGAGGGCTTAAGTTTATGATTTTGTACCCTGCTGTGTTTATTTTCATTTTCAGTAAATGCTGTCTAGTATTTATTTCTACAAAGGGCCTTGTATCTTGGGTACACAACTTTCTACATTGTTGCCAAAGATCTGTCACATACGCACTCCCCCCACCTTACAGTTGGTTCTGATGTTTGGTGACAATTGCCCCAACTGGGTTCAAAGCGGGCAAATGGTACTTTGTGGGCTGCTAACCCTGGCTCACATGCGTGAGGTGCCTGGATCTCGCGGCAGAGGTCCTACCTCTACGGACTGGTTACTGTGCCCAAAATTTGCAGGATTGCGAGTAAGCACAATTGGTTACTGTTGGTCCTATCAACAGTTTGGTCTCTTGGACACTCGGAAGCTAAATGATGTCGCAAAGTCTACACTCGGAAGTTGCGGGTAAATAAACACTGTTAATTGGGTCCGCGTGGGAATTGTGAGAAGATACACGGTGCATATATAATCATAATTCTAAATGTTAACGTGCTATGCTTAATGCCCGGTCGGTCGTGTCGAAGGTAGTTAGTAAGTGTCCAAGTCCATGGCAAAAAGGTTTCCTAGCTTAAGGTTCGAGTAAGCGAAAGATAATCAGACATGCTCCGCAGCAAAAATATGTTTAGACGTGTAAACAAATATTTGCAGATACCAATTTGAGGACTCGGGGGTCTAGCTTGATCACAGTAAGGCCCAATTAAGTGACTGCTCCGTCAACATACAGTAGAAGAGGACCTTTCCGCCGCCTGTTTTCTTCTTTTTTGATAATACAAGAATAGCATCAATATAAAACAGTTTGGGCATGTGAATGCCAATACAACATTTTATAGATCATGGCATTATGCATGACTCTTTATAAGTATAGCCGATAAATGAGTACATATAGGCAACTATCCCTTGTACGCTACTCCTAGGGCAAATTTATGACATTAGTGCTATAGTGACGATCCAATGTTTGCAATACTAGCATGTATCCGGTCTTGGTAACCTATTATTCTAGTACTGCATGCATGTATACTTGGCAAGGGATCTAGCCACAGTCAAGTCAAACGGTACAACAAAAGTGGACGTCAGCTAGGAGATGACAAAAATAAAAAGGGATGGGTGCCACGGTAATCGCCGCCGGTTTTGAAAGCAATACTAAGTATCTATTTATTGCAGAATTTGACGGCTTGATTGTGATGACTCACGGTGATAATGGATGTGTGAGACGTAGAGCTTAGTCAATGATGAAGAAGATAACTATGTTTGTGGAAGCATGGTGCCACCCCATGAAAAGATAGCCAAGAAGCTTGCAAGAAATGGGATATTTTCCTTTTCGGTGCAACTGTTCATCTAGTTGGAAATACTGTTGCTTCTTTGAGGGGTTCTCTAGAAGTTGATTTTATGTCCTTCTTGATCTATTGTTCTTGATTAACGTTGTTTATTTAGCTTTTTTTTTTTTTTATGAAATCAAGACCCGTTCTGTTCTTTAAGTTGTGAAAAGCAAAAACAAAAAGAATTGGAGAAAAGAAAAATCACATGGGTTAAGGTCAGGTTTGTTGAGAATTAAGGTTGGTTTACTCTTAACAAAAATCAACACTATTCTGTCCATTAGACGACAGAACTTAAGACATAATACAACGTGAAATTATATAAACACATCTTCCAATGATTTTTTTTTGGGACTAATTACATTTATGTTCTTGAGGTTTGGGTATAATTACAGTCAAGGACACTAAGTTTCAAAAGGTATTAGTCGTGTTCTTCTGTCCTTAATCTATTAAAAAATCGTTCATTTTTGCTGATCTCAGCGGTACATATTTTTAAATACCAATACTACCCTTATTTAATATATATGTTATATACAGATTTAAACCCAATTTTTGTTCAAATTAGTGTTTGAAACCTTAATTCTCTATCTCTTCCAACTCCACGTCAATCCTTCTCCCAATTGGCACAGCGCCAGAGCTGGCACCACCATAGCATCGGCCACCAAGGCTTCCCTCCCGCCACCGCGTCGGCAACCACCTCGCCAGCAGCCCCTTCCCTCGCCCAACCCCGCTACAGCCCAATCACTCTGCAGACCTTCCCTCGCCCAACCTCGACGCAGCCCAACTCTGCCGCAGCCCTTTCCTCGCCCAACCCCGACGCTACCCCCTCCTTCACCAAACCTTGCTGAGCCCAACCCCGACACAACCCTTCCCTCGCGCAACCCCGACACAGCCGCTCCCTCGCCCAACCTAGCTAAGTCCAACCCCGCCGAAACAAGGTTTCCGAAACACCACCGCAATACCGTCCCTCCACTCCAATCACCGTCCCACTCCGATCACCGCCCCCACCGATCAAATAGCGACGATGGGACATATTCGGGCGGTGGTTTTATTTGAACATTGCAATTGTAAATTTAATTTTTTTAAATATAAAAGATTAAGAATTGATGTATTTTAGATAGTTTTAGCAATTGATTGTGGTGGTTTTTGGCTTTGGTAGATGGAGGTGTTGGCGGCATTGGCTTTGTTGGTTGTGGTTGGAGTTGCTAGGGAAAAAGATAGAGAGTGGAGTTGCAGGTTGAAAAAGAGATTAGGGAAGAGATGAATGAATGGCATTTGTAAATTAGATTTCAAAGTCAGGGCAATTTGGTCTTTTCGTTTCAAACCGTTATGTATAATGATTTTTCGTTAGATTTACGGACCTAAGTATTATTTGTTCAAACTATTATCTTTATCTGTAATTATATCATAACTTTAAGGATATAAGTGTAAGTAACCCTATATATATATATATATATATATATATATATATATATATATATTAATTAAAGGACCATCGTTCGGATGGTAAGCCGTGGGCTTTTACCTTTTGCAAAGTGAAAGAGGCAAAGACCGGGACATGGGTGGTGGTGGACTGGTTGACCAAATGGGGTCATTTTGGTTATTCCGTAGCCCTCTCCAATCTCACTTCTTCACTTCACTTGTAGCAGACTGAAGCTTGTAATTGACCAAATTATTATTATTATTATTATAGTATCAATTAATATTATGATGATCTCCAATCTTATCAACGCCAGCTCCCAGTTGGCCACTTGTTGGCACCTTTTTGGTATTTCAGGAAATAAAAACGTGGGCTCGTATGCCTACGTGGTCGCTGTCATTGATTTTATTATGTGCGGGAGCCGACGGCTTTTTGTCGCCCAGCAAGGGAGGTGGGTCCCGCTGCTCGTATATTCGTTCTCCGAAAGCTCCGCTTGCTTTAATCAGTCGTAGGTGACGTGTCTGCAGTGTAAAATTTGACCATAAAATATTGGGCCATCTGTAAAATTGATATGTTTATTATAGTATTTCATCGCTTCTATTATATAGTATAGTATAGTATATATTTTAGATTATATTATCTAATACCTTTCGGTAGTGTTTTTTAAGTTTCTAGTGATAAATATTGAGTGAGGTGTTAAAAGGTGAAATGCCATTAGGAGTCAATCTCATTAATATATACTCATATATGTTAAAATATTATTTATTTATGGATCAAAGCTTGCTTGTTAGCAACCTGTGAAGGCGTGGAATGATTTAAGAAGGTGCAAGTCTCTTTCTTTAAAAATACTTTTTTTAAATAAAAAATAATAATTTGGAGATCGATCTCGGCGACCAAACAAAAAAAAAGAAAGATGATAGAGATTATAACCTTAATCCAAGGGTTTATCCAAATTATGTAAGTACGTGTATCCTTAATCGCTCTTTCTCCATATGAAGGGGAGTGCAGGTGTTTAACTGTACGTGTATCTTTGACTTCTTTGTTGATATAAAGCTAAAGATAAGAAATCAAATGTAAGCGTAAGTAGTCACATCCACATCTAGAAGAGAAATTCACTTTCCAAAAACTCTATCGGCTTAACATGGCCATTTGCCATATTGAACCAAGCAGAAAAATTAAACTAGACTTGCACTTTTTAGACTCCTAAATTTTTGGTGCCGTCTGTTTTGAAGGGAAAAAAGTAGGAATGTTTTCTTTAAAATCTGTTATTGATAACGAAATAGATCTTTTTCTAACTCTGAAGTTCCAAAAATTAAACTCTCAAACGATATTGTTTAGAAAAAAAAAATATAGCTCTTAAAGTGATATGACCTGAGATCAATAAGTTTACTTATGACAGTCAATTATGTAATCCAAACCTAAGTGGCCTCATGTAAACAAAATAAACTAAAATTTGTAACTTGTTCTTCATATCTAACCAAGTCAATCAACACTATTTGCAAGCTTCCTAAAAGTTGGAATCACTTGCTTGTTTGACTTTTTATCTTCATATATATATGGTTTTTCTGTTATGATACTATCTAGTAAAGGGTTTCTGGTTATTATATTAAACAAGTTATCCAACTCCCACTTATGTCATGCCTTACGACTTTGATTGGACCATGTTCACGGGCGTTCCTAATGTGGGACATGAACTTGAATTCAATTGTGTGATCCAATCTTTATGGATAATTCAATGTACTATCCTCTAATTGTAAATCTACAATCTCAAAGAAAGCTCACATACAATCATTCATTATTCTTCTTCATTATATAAAGAATCCAACTATGCATCTTCTCAAAGGATGTGGTTTGTCCAAAACAACATACCCAGAATTGGATGCAAAATATCGCTTGATCAAAAAAAAAAAAAATTTGCCATGAAGTTGACTTAAAAAAAAAATACCCTTTTTCCTTCTTAGCGTAAGTTTGAAATCACTTCCAGTTTTGATTTTCTGTTTCTAAAAAAATAAATATCAGTTTAATATTCGTTTTTTACAAAAATAAATGACTTTTTGATTACTCAATTTTTATTTTGAGTTATCTCTTTTGAGTGTTTGATTACCCATTTTTTATATTGAGTTTTTTTTTTTGTGGTGGTGGAGGTGGAGGTGGCCGTCAGTGGTCACTTGTTGTCGCCGGCGGCTGCCGGAGGGCTGCGGTGGCTTGCGGCCATCGCCGGCGATGAGCGGTGGCTATAGGAGAATGGTGGTGGTCTCAAAATAAAAATCAAAACTGAAAATCTAAAATATAACCCTATTTTAAAAGTTGATTTTCAAAATTGAAAGGAAAAAAAATGAAAAATTGTGCGCCAAACGCCTTTTTTTTCTCTAGTTTACAAAATTGGAGAAAAAAACTGAAAACTAACAAGTTATCAAACAGACCCTTTTGTCTTCGCTTTCCACAAAATTTTAAGACCGAATCTGAACGTTTTATGCAAATATTGTTCGACATGTTAATATTTTTAATGATATTAAAATGATTTTTAAAAACCTAAAAGAAAAAGGGAAATTTAAGGACAAGATTAGGAGACGGAGGGAGTGGTGGAAATCAAAATGTGAGAGAACGAGGATCCACATGGTTGGGGGCATTGATTGGAGGCTTGTGGAGAACTTTCAAGTCGATGTGATTACACTTTCGAGAAGAAAATGAAATGCAAAAGGCACATGGGATGGCCGGCCTCTATGGGTCAACTGCAATGTGCATGTTGGACCACCTACACACAGCCGTCCCTATCCTAATATCCAACTAAATGCCGCTAAATTAAGTTGTTTTAATTACGTTTTACCATTCAAAGATAGACACGTGAGGGGAGTTAATTTAGGACGTTATGGCTATAGAGCATCTTTAAAATTGATTCTTAAAAGTAAATTTCAGATTAAAATTTATCCAACTTTCAAAATCAGTTTAATTTACTTCTAACCCCATTAGCTTTAGGTTTTAAGCAGTTTCTTTTTCTTTTTAATAATAGTAGTAGAATGTCATTTTCCATAGTAAACATGTGCTACAAATATAATGAAAATTGACCGACGTAGGTCTCATTATACTAACTAAATACCTGTAAGCTCTAAACATATTACATCAAACCAAAATTAAAGCATATCTATACTTTAACTTACTAAAAAACAACTCGTCAATGTCTATAAGGTTACAAGGCAGAGAGCAAATTAAAGTGCACGAAATTGACACCAAGGGAGGTACTTTTGGTGGATCCAACTATTGTTGTGCAAGAAAGTAACACCAAGCGAAACTAAATACCGTTTTAATGCGCCAAAATAACCAAAAAATATTAGTACTTGGATAGAGGGTGCTAAATGTTTTTAATAAATATTTTGGCACTATATTTGGTCAAACCTGATTAAAAAAGTGATTAATTTATCGTCTCGATTTTTTGGATTATAATTTAATGAGTTTTTTAAATTTTGAAAGTTGATTTAATCAGTTTCCTATGCTCACCAAACACTCAAGAACCTAATTTAATAAATATTTAATCAAGTTTGAACATATTAAGATCAATAAGAAACGGACTCTTCATTTTGTCAAAATTCAGGACAACAAAGCAGTCCCTAACCCGTGACAATGATGCAAAACAACCAAGCAAGGAAGTTACGGGTCCAACAGATTTGTGACTATTCTACTTGCATTTCAAAAGGGTTAAGATATCACAGCGAGTAATACCCGGTCTCTTTATAGGTACACAACATTCAATAATCAATTCGCTTTAACCCGTACTAATAAAAGTCCAATACACATCCAAATTTGAGAGTCATCCCATCTCCTACGACAAGGTTAACGGAAACTGGGAAATACAATAATTAATTCTCTTAAATTGTGGAAAAGCAACGGAATTAGCTCTTTAATTTAATAAATAGAAAATATTAAAGGAGAGAGAGGTATACCGCATAAATAGTAAACAACATGTGGGTTATATCCGTAGATTACAATATAATTCCAGTAGCCAAGACTGTTGACTTGAGGCATAAAAACAGGAGGAACTCCTTTAAATAGTCAATGTCCTCACTTGCAAAAAGTTATTAGTTCTATTGCCTTCGTGTTTTTTGTCTGTTTAAGAGTTGTTCTAGTGCATTCGAATAATAAACAAGTACGTCGGACCAAAAGGATTTCTTTTATTTGAATTGTGAGCTATATTCAAAAAAATACCATCACATTAAAGATTGATCAAAATCAGTTTTAGATGGTACTTTTTGTTAAAATTTTAGTCTGTAATTTGGATTTTCAGTTAATATTGCACCGGCACAAGTATTACATGCATAGATTGCTTACCAAAAAAAAAAAAGGAAAATTATGTGAAGACGTGCATCTGTGATGTACTATTTCGGGGTTGGTCCAGAACTTTTAAGATTACATTGATTTTTAAAGTAATGCGTGTGGTATAATTATGGAACGCAGACATTGCTTTGATAGTAGTGCTTTCTATCTAGCTAGGCATGGGGGCTAATCGAATCTGATCGTCTAAAAAATAAAACGAGGGAGGGCTATGTTTTTCATGATTTATATGTGTAAAAGAGTGCATGCCTAATGGCCTAATCTATCAAAAAGCTTTGCTCATTATTGTATCTTCCTTATTTTACGGGGGTTGATTTAACAATATCATATGATCACGTGCTATAAGATTATTTGCTTGCAAGGATTAGACCTCTTTGTTTTACATTATGATTTAAATGTTGAAATAATCACAATTAACTCCCCTCAAGTATGTCTTGTTTTCAGGTCTACCCTTTTAAGTATTAAGTACGACAGTTCATAATTGCCCCCCTCACGCTTATTAGAAATTATACCAGAAAGAAATTCATTGCAAAATTTTCAATATACCCCTAATACTTATGATCTAGCAACCTCCCCCCCCCCCCCCCCCACGCCCACCCCCCTCGATTGTAGCCACTGCCATCTATACACCAATGCCCTTTTGCCGTCAACGCTGCTCGCCTATTAGCACATATCTAGCATTATTACCGACATCGACCACTCATGGACAACTCGCAAAACCCTCTCTTACTAGCAATTAATACATACCCAAACGTACATATCAAACCCAACCACCCTTTACTCTAAACCTTACTCCGTTCATCCACTATCGGTTGCGCCACTTAACATCCACCATTCCCCTCAAAATTTATGGGCCCGACTTTCTAGTTCTAAGGCAAACCAAAAGTAAAAGAATTCCAAAAATCCATAAGTGAATCTGAAAATTCAGATGATTTTGGGGAAAGCAATATAGGAAAATTAAGGAAATTAAAATTCGATTTATTTAGCAGTGACAGCGATGGGTCTACTTCTCATGACTAAGCTTTATTTTCCAGTGGTGTTTGGAGTATCTTTGGCTCGTTGCCTCCCTGCTAAATGGTACATAACATGCAGTGGCGGAGCCAAAAAAAAAATTAAGGTGGGCACCAAAATCTCAATCTGAAATTAACAATTTCACTAATACCAATTTTCAAATTCTATCAATTCTTAATTATAAATTGCAAGTTCCAAAACCTAATTGTCACATCCTAAATTGATACAAAAAATGAAGGGTTCCGAGAAGTAGAAAATTTAAGAATTAATCATTGGATCTTCCCTTACTTTTACGGACTGCGGCGACCATTAGTGTTATGGTCGAGAAATTGACCTGGCAACTGCCATCCATGAGCAGTGTTGCCGGTAGCCTGTGAATCAGCTCCGCAGCTTACCTGAGCATGTGAGGCCGTGACGTTTGGACTTTGGGTGCTGTGACTTGTAAGCCCGTGACCTGCCGAAGCTGGACTGACAAGTGGAGGCAGTGGCGTTGGCCATTGAAGGTGTACCATCGTGAGGTAAGGCCGGTGTGCGGTAAGGGAACTGAGGATGAGGTGGTGTTTTCCTGTCCGCATATGTGCCTTTAAGGCTTTGAAAGTGTTGAGACTTTGAAAATCGTAGAGTGAGAACAAAAAGAAATTTTTTGTGTTGAATTTATGAGTAAACTAAGTCTTTTATTTGTATAAGTTTAACATTTTAAATGACTAAAAGGATATCTTTTTTAACCATTCTTGAAATTTTAGATACATTAATATGTAAAATGACCAAGAATACATCTCCTTTAAGTATTTTTCAAATTTTTAGGTGAGCATTTTTACCTTTGGAGATAAAATATACCATATAAAGGGCAAAACATATAGAGAAGCAGGTGGGCACCTTCCCACCGGTGCCCCCCACTCCCTCCGCCACTGATTACAGGACAGAAGGCGATGGTTTCCCATTCTTTTATTTCCTACTTCAAGGAGTGGAGGGGGTATCTTTGTCTAAATCATTAGTGAAGTTACACACGGGGTATTTACGTCCTTTACTAGTTCAATTCATCAATTAATTTGCTAACATTTGGACATTAAGTGTGTTTGTCTTGAGAATATGAACCGTAAAATTTCATTTTTGAATTGGTGAAATATTTGAAACTTACTTCAAAGGAATCTTTTATTTAGAGTGTACTAAACCTCTTGTCCAGGAGATGAAAAAAAACTTATTCAAGTACTTTCCAGATTTGACACTATATATATATATAAAGCTGAAACCTTCGCTTAGAATCGCGACACGTAGAATTTTTAGAGCTCTATATTTACGCCACGTAAGACTTTTTAAGAATTTTCTCCTTTTGACACATAAGCTTCAACTTTGCATGTAATAATCTCTTAACTTAATTGGCCTCTTTATTTAGAGTCCAACTCTTTTGAATTTGATATATATAATCAAGAATCATATTTGTTTTAGTATTCTTTTTCTTTTCTACTCTATTTAACTCTTTCTTATAATTTATTATTGAAAAATTCGTAGGTCTACTTTATCCTATATTTGTAAACTTTATAAAAGTAAGAAACTAATTTTACACCTTCTAAAACTCTACTTAATCAATGTACTTATATATTAGACCTTAATTTTGCTTATTAAAAGCTCAAAAGTACTTTGAAATAATAATATAAAATCTCAAAAATATAAAGTGCGAAAATCATACCCTATTTACTAATTATTTTTGTAATTTTACAAATTTCCATTATAATCTATCATGCAAATGTAGGCATGATCAATTAATTCGTAATTATATTAACTTCATTTACGAGTAAAACTTTTTATACAAGACTATGTCTTTTTTACAATACATCAGACATCAACTTAAAAATTAGGTATCGCAACTACAACAAAATGTACCGGTTCTCTTTAAAATAAAGTTTTTACAATCCTACTTCTTAAGTTTTTACAATATTTTTTACTAAACATTTTGTGGGTCTATTTGGCCGAAGTTTTGTAAACCTTAACTACAAAATTGGAATTTTAATTTTACGTATTTTAAATCTCTATCTAATCAATATATATATATATATATATATATATATATATATATATATATATATATATATATATATATATATATATATATTAGGCCTTGAATTTTGACTAATAACACCTTAAAAGTACTTAAATATAACAAGATCAAATCTGACAAATGTATACATAAGAAACATTAACTATTTTTTCTCTTTACGGAACATATAAAAGTTAAAATTATTTTTGATATATCAAGATAAGAGGATAGTTAAAAAAATTAGCTTTAATTATATAACTTCAAACTCTTTTATAAGTCACATTCTCTAATAGACACAAAAAAATAATAAAAAAAACTAATATGACTAAATTTTCAAAAGTACTTTAAGATATAAAAATAGTAAGCTATTCCACAAATTAATTTTTAACTAAGTAACCTCACATTCTAAAGGTTCATCTCATCAACTAATTAAGTTATTAGGATTTAATTTGATTACTAAAGCTTAAATAAATTTTAAATTCAAAAAATGTTTCCAATAGTATGTGAAATAAAAACCTAAACCAATATAGCTCATAAGCCTAAAATTATAATCATTTAAGCATATTATCTAATATAAACTCAATTAACCATTTACAGTCTATTTGACAATAAGCATAATCATCATTATATGATTATTTATCTCAATCTTTTGCAAACTTTGTATCAACTACTATGACACTTTTATGATAAATTTAGTTAACTAATAACTATAAAATGTACATATTAGGTCTTAAATTTCACTTTCAACATCTCAAAAAAAATAAATTTAAAACAACACCACAAAATATCACCAAGGTAATTATGAAAATCATATGTGAAATTTTAATATTAATACTTCATAAGATAAAAGATTTCTTCATTTTTAATTGTTTGACCTCAATATTCCAAAGTGTTACATGGGTAAGAATAGTCTTCACTTTATAACTGTTTAACATCAATCGTATGCTAAATTTTTGTAAAACACTCTAAAAATTTTATAATGAATTAAGATAATCATTAGAATTACTTTGTACGCATATGTTTCAATTGCTTGTCTTAGAAAGTCTTCAAAAATACATCAAATCGAGATATGTTTGATTAATATTACTTTGTACGCATATATATATATATATATATATATATATATATATATATATATATATATATATATATGTTTGATTTCTTGAATGTGTAAGCTCACTTTTTTTTGGTACAAAACTAAAATTTGTACTAACATTACTTTAAAATGGAGTAAAATTATAATTTGATGTATAATAATTGACTATTTATTACATGCTTTACTTTTTGAATGCTTTATTTTGTATGTTTTAATATTAATATTATTAATAATTTTGAGTTTATAAAAAAATTGAACGATTATAAAACTATATGCAAATGTCCCCATTAAATTTTACAAATCTAAATTCGAAGCCAGTAAAAATTTTATAAGACACAAAGTTTGTTTTTTCTTATTGGTATATGTGTAAGTACGATAAGCTATACATGAGCTAAAGTTTTTCTCCATTTGACATTTCTTTTACTCAAATCACATAGTAAAATATTATTTATATCAATACATGTTACGTAATAATTAAAAGAGGATATAAAGAATTAGAAAATTAGAATGTTCGTGAAAACTAAATACATTTTTACTTTTAGAGTAGTTTTAGATACCTTGATATAATCTATTAGCATAGTAATGTACCAAAATGAGATACATGTTCAGTATTCTACACAGTTTTTATCAATATGATTCTAATCGTATTAAGTAGTGACTTATTTGATTCATAAAATTTACATTCATGAGTAATCTCGATAATTATGATTTATTATGTATATATGCATCGATGCAGCGAAAGTCATTATATTTGTTATTATTTCAATTTAAAGCATTGTTAACTATATTATAATATACAATTAATGAGAAACAAATTATATCTCAAACCAACCATGATGATTCGGCGACAATGATACTCTCATCGGGTGCATAGGCTTTTCCTTTTATGTATTTTCCTCTTTGAGTTTTTCTTATATGGGATAGACTTTTGTCTTGCATTTCTTGGATGAAGGTGCAACTCTGCAACGGGACGAGACAACAATAGATTTTTGACCATTAAGGTAAATCCTACGTCCTGATCGACTTATGCATTCATTATATGCTGGGAGCACTAGGTTAATAAGTTGGAAGACTGGGGCAAGATGTTTTGTTGCTGGTTAATAGTAACAAGAATTCCTTTAATAGTACTCAGATTTGGATCAATCTTAATTCATCCATGCATGAGTAAGGGTAAGACTCCTTTTAATATTTGCACACTTTTTCAAAAGTTATTTATGACTAAATTTTCAATTTTTTGCAATTAACATACTTTTAGCAACAAAATATCTATAGAAGGTGACGTATTTAGTACATTTTAATGATAAAAATTTCTTTTGTCTTTGTTTTATTTTCACATTGCACCGCATCTTAAGCTTTTATGTACTTGAAGCTGAACTTTATACATGTATCATAAGCTTTAACGTGCTTGGTGAGAAGTAAAACTTTATTCACAAAGCTCAAGAATGGGCAGAGAGTGAGATAATATTTTGGGTCGGACATTCTTTTACTGTTTGCAAATCTTTCAAAAGAGAAGTTAATTCTAAAGCTAAAATTCTCTCTATATGCATACTTTTAGCGACAACAACTAGGGTGGTGTATGTAAATTAACCATTTTTTAATCCAAAAGTCATAGTTGTATTTATGTATTCGGTTCCAATATTTAGTACATACACTTTGAGTATAAGGCTTTACGGGTTCAATAGAAGTGGAAGTTTGTAGATGCATCACTGTTAGTTAAATTTCATAAGGCTCCAGAACAATCAGTAGCTTGATACCCTTTTCGCCAATAATTTTTTTTTCCTTATTTGGACCCACTATAAGGATTGTTGTTGATAATATGAGATGTCTCGATGTTCTCTTTCTACTATAAAGCCTAGACCCTCGCCATATTAGACGAGTTATTATGATGTGTTAACTTTAGATGATAAGAATATAATGTCTTTCAATTCTTTATAAAGTCTCCTAATGATAATATGCCAATTAAATGGATAACAGAGCAACTTTGTTGATCCTTCTATAGCATCACATGGAGGCTTGTTCCGTGCAATCGGCCAATTGCCGAGTTTGTTTGATAATGATAAGTACTTTTTCAAAATAGCAAATGTGTAACAATATAACTTTCAAATTCTTGAGGATTTCTAAAATGTAGGTGGTTCACTTTGAGTCATCCTTAATTAATCGGATTACTTTATTTTAAAGACATATTTGGTTTTTCACTCTCTTATGTAATTGTTTGTACATACCTAATTCTTTGTGTAATCAATAATGTTTATTTGGGACATACGATTTAATACTTAGCAACTTAAAGAATTTAAAACTTAGCAAAATTTGTTCTTTGTAATCGGTTGAAGACTAAGTTGCGACAAGGAGCTGAGAATGAGTTTGTAGAATAAAAGAAGTGGAAAGGCAAATTAGTTATAAGAACTTTTTGCCCTTAGTAGACAACTGCACAAAGGCTGGTTGGCCCAGGGTGGTAATTATGGTAATGGTATTAGCAGAATGTCGGTGTTAGATTTGAGTGTGAGGGTGATAATATATGTGATTATGCAAGCTGAGTGATCAACCATGGTAATTACGGTAATGGTAATTGTTGTGGTTGTAGTGGAGTGCAGCGGGTAGTGAGAATTGTAATAGTTGTCAAGCGGGTGGTTGTAGTGGTCTTGGCGTGTAGCGTGATGATGCTTGTGGTAGTGATAGTCGTAACACTGTGGTGGTGATGGTTGTTGTGACAGTTACTGTAGTGGTAGCACTACAGTGTTTGGGGATAACATTAATATTAGTTATTGACAAGTTATGATTTAGATATGGATTGAACAAGTTATGAACATAAAAAAGTTAACAACAGTATTAACTATGGCGGCGGTAACTACGGTGGTAGTGACAATGATAGCGCTAAGGTATTTGAAGGTAGTATTTGTGGCAGAGTTATACCGAGAATCTGTAGCGGACAAATGATGAACTTGAAAGGCCAAAAATAGTGATTTTAGGTTAATACCATCAACAACTTGAAGGTACATAAGTTTTACGGAGGACTAAGATATGTAAAAAGTTTCTCTAGAACAACTTTTATTCTTCTAATTATGATTGCAGTCCCACATTTTGATTCCTTGAAATTTTGTTAATTAGTCAAGAGTTTGTCTTCGAGGTTAACCCATTTGTAGTCCCGAGCCACCGTATCCAATGGTAATTTTGTACAGATAGAACACACTTTGAATGCTACTTTTTCTTTTCATCATGCACGGGACAAAAAAAAACATGCTAGGAGTTTCTCACGAAGAAAGAAGGTGACTCAATTAACGTTTGTGCTTACAGGCAAGTTGAGCTTCATATACATCACTAATACATAAGTTGTAACACTCTCTACTATATTACACTAATAAAAAAAAAGGGAAGTGAGGGTACAAATAACTAAAGCATCAGCAAATCTTGGTGACTTTTTTCCCCTCATATTAGTTCTGAAACATCCAAAGTTTCGTTTATGAAAAGGCATCCTAAGTTTATATGACAGTTGTTTTTCTATTACAACGTTCACATCTCATTTGTGAGTAAAAACTACTCCTAATAAATCATGCATTCTACTTTTGTTACTAAAATACGCCATTGCAACACTACTTTTTCGAAAGTTGTATACATAGGCAATCTTATATTTAATCTACTTCTTGCTGGCAATTCAAAAAATACCAGTCATAAACAATCAATAAAAACATATTTCAAACAATATTTTGAGAAATTAGAGAACGCACGTGCCTTGCACGGGTCTCTTAGCTAGTAAACATAATAGAACAACTAATCTAAAAACTAGCAGGGAATAGTCATGAATGCACTCGTACTATCCAAACAAAAGATATGCAATTTCTAATTGGAATTCATAGAACAGTAAAAATGTTCAAGCAAAATCTATATAATATATAATAAGTGAAGTGAGAAAAGTATTGATAGCTTCTTTGTGCGATACATCATCGCTTCTTTGTATGACACGTCATCAGATTCTTATTTTAAGATTAATTAACTTCTATATTAGTAAGTCGTATTTACTTTAAAACATAATTCTAATCATTTTAAAATTCTACCTAATCAATATACTTATCTATTAAGACTTTTTTTTTAACTTTTACATCCTTAAAAGTTAAAAACTAATTCTAATCATCCTAAAACTCTACTTTATCATTAGACTAACTTATTAGGACTTAATATAGACTATGGTATCTCAAAACTACTCTCTAATATGAATATTAAAATTCATATAAATAAAAAACAAAAATAATACTTTTGATTTAGAAGAAAAAATTAATTTAAAAACTAATTCTAACCATTGTAAAATTCTATCTAATCAATATACTAATCTACTAAGACTTTATTTTGATAATTATGTCCTTAAAAGTATTGTGTCTTCAAAATTACCCTCTAATATAAATATAAAAACTCTCGAACCTAAAAATGGGGATATCCCCGAAACTCACAAAGACAAAAAGAAAAGCATCTTGGACAAAAAAAGTAGCGACTTGGACAAAAAGAAACAAGTGGCTTAGACGTCAGACTCCGGCACTTTTTTCCCTCCTACCTTATTGTTGAGATACTTAAAGCACTCAGTCCATAGCTAAGCAAACAAGAAGCTGGAGGCATCTATGAAGAAAGAAGGAATAAGAATTATATATATAATAAAAATAGTACTTTCGATTTAGAAAAAGAATTGATGTTATAATTAAGATTAAATAACTTACAAGACTTAGAAAAAAATAATATAACAATTGATTTGAATTTTGATAGGAACCTTATTTTTACATTTGATTAATTATGCAAGAATAATGATGGTTGTATAATTTAAAAATTAATTTTAAACATTTTAGAACTCAACCTAATCAGTACACTTACTTATTATGACTTAATTTTGATTATTGTATTCTTAAAATTACTCTTTAACGTGAATGTAAAAATTTATATATCGAAAAAATAAAAAATAACATATTAGATTTAGAAGGAACAAAATTACGTTCTAATTGAGTTAAACGTGTGTTCATACCCTATTATGGTCAGACCAGCAGGGCCCGCTAGGGGACCCGCGTCGCGCGACATATCATCCAGTCAACGGTCAATTATTCAACGCCATAACCAGGTCAAAGCGCATCTCCTTTCGAGCATCCACAGGCATCACCAGTGCAGCGACATCAACACGGTCAAACTGTTGGAAAAAGGGAGGGGTCGGCCACTCCTTTCCTAAGGGGTCGGCCACCCCTTTTCTAAGGGGGTCGGCCACTCCCTTCCTAAGGGGGTCGGCCACCCCTTTCCTAAGGGGGTCGGCCACTCACTTCCTAAGGGGCTTGGCCACCCCTTTCTTCAGGGGGTCAGCCACTCCATTCCTTAGGGGGTCGACCACCCCTTTCTTCAAGGGATTGGCCACCCCCTTGTTGTGAGGGGTCGCCCCCCCTTCCTCAAGGGGGTCGGCCACCCTTTTGCCTTGCAAGAGTCATTCCTAAACCCCCGACATCACTCATCGCGCTCTCTACCATGCGTGCTCAACACCAATGGTCACTTAGCGCTCGTCGTCGACCGCGTGCAATCGTCACGAAGGCAGCACACTATCCTAAGTATTGCTCCGCGACAGTCCTCGCGGCACCCTTACGCCCCGCTGATAATACGTGCCCCCGGCACTAAGTATGTCACGACAGTCGTCGCCGCACCCTTGCGCCCAGCTGATGATGCGTGCCCCTGGCACTAAGTATTGCTCCGCGACAGTCATCACCTCGCCCTTGCGCCATGCTGATGATACCTACCCCCGGCATTAAGTATACCTCCGCGACAGTCGTCGCCGTGCCCATGCACCACAACCATGTTACAAGCCTCCGGGCATCACACTTATTCACCACACCATGCGCCCTCGCCATGGACGTGGAACATGCTTCGACCCACTCTTCGGAGTGTGCAGCATTCCGGGGGCTCCGCTCGTAGTGCTCCGGCACGAGGACCTCTCCCTGCAGCATGGGCTGAGCGCCATCACGGGCTTAGTGCCATCGCCGGCTTAATAAACTGCGGGACGGGTTGTATGCCGTCGTCGGCTCAATCACCAGGGGTTATGGTCCTCACAGCAGGATGGGCTCGCAACCCTGGAACCATCGTTGGCACAACCTTGAAGCCACCGACATCACACTTGCAAGGAGCTCCGAACCGAAGACTTCACCGTAACGGACCCTAAGCACCGAGTGGTGACCATGGTCACTCATATTACGCATGTTACTGTTGATCGTCAACACCACCAGGGCAATGAGCCACGGGTCACTCCGGGACGGGAGCAGGTCCTTGGAGGGCATCGCGCCTAGTCCGCCTGGCAGTTGGCTACAGGGGCACCCTTACCACTGTCAGGTTCTCTGGACGACTCTTGATGCACCTCGTGGGATTCAATAAGGGCTTGGACTGGAGGCTGGGGCAACGGGCTACTCTTACCATGCTACCGCCACATGATCAGTCTCCTCAGACAGGCAGAGAGATGCTGCAAGGGCAGGGCAGCACGAACTTAGGGACCGGCAGTCCCAACAGAGAATCAGTGCTTTGGCCCCTCCTGGCGACGTGTCGTTCCCAGGGGTGACACATGTCAACTTATGACACGTGCACATTTTTGCCTATAAATAGTGGACTTTGGAGCTTTTTCAAGGATCTTTATCTCATTTGAACTTTTCACTTTCTTTTTCTAAAAAGACATTCTCTCTGGAATTCTAGTGAGAGAAACACACTTGGACTCCCGTCCCCGAACCCTCGACGTAGCACCCTCACACGGACCGTCGATTGTAGGCCCCGTTCGTCGTCCCCCTGTCTGCGCAGCGCTGCCAGCCCTCGCGACCTGTCTGGGGAGACTTGCTCTCGGCCCTTACGCCATCCTTGTTGTCTCCCGCTTTGCCTACCTGGAAGCTGACTCAGATTGCATCCTTTGTGGCACCTCCAAGTAGCATCGAACCCTTTTCCGCATCAACAATGTGCTATCATTATTCAAATATATTGACATATACGTTATATACATAAGATAATCATCGCTAAAAATGAATAATGTGATATATAAATTTAATAAACAAATTATAAGTCAGAATAAGACCTCATGACCACTAAACTGGTTATATTCTATATATAAAAATTTAGAAAATAAATCAAACTCTTTACTACCATTTATTGTTGAAAAAGTTGTGGTATAATTGTTGCGATATTTGTAAACCTTATAAATGTAAAAAAATTAATTGTACAATGTTGAAAATATATGCTACAGATATACCTTTACATATTAGGCTTTGATTTTGACTATTAAAACTTGGATTAGATTGTCATGCAAATCTTGAAAGAATTACGCATATATGTTTACTTTAGTTCATTTGAATTATAAGTTAAAAGAATAATGAGTAAATTATGTTACTACCGCTTGACGATGTAAAAGAAAGCTAAAAGAATGCAAAAATCTAGCGACGACATTATAATACAATCTACTCATTGTTCTTTAAACTTACAGTTCAGAGGAACGTATTAAAGCAAACATATATACATATACAAATATTCTACAACAATTGGATAACCATCTAATCAATACTGTAATTTTAAATGTGTATGAGACAAACACATATTCTACTAGATACCATGTTCGTATCTTATTAATGTTGGTGATTTCTTGAAACAATGATTCATGAAAAAAATAAGAATGGATTATGACATTTACGATTCTCAAAATAAAGAACTCTTAACCTAACTTTTCAAGCTAAGAGACTTGATTTTGAAAGGTTACAGGTTGGACATTTAAAGAACTTAATAGTAATATAGTCTTGATAAGTTACATGAAACTGTTACAAATAAAGTATTAAAAATTTCTTGCTAACAATTACTCCGTATAATTTTAGTTAGAGTAGATTTCTTTTTTTCCATAAGATGTTAATCTCTTTTTGTTTCTTGAAATGTGGTATGTATTGATACACTTTTTGTACCTTTTTAAAATATTTTATTAACTTACTCGAGCTTGACTATGTAGACTAAAATTTAGATAGAAAATCATATTATATCTGAAGATAAATCTTACTTAGTAAGCATGGTTATTGTAGACTTTGTGAAATTTTGGTTAAAATTTATTCAACAATTTTCCAATTACAAGGTTTTGAACTATCCTATATAGTCATGTTGGTTAAATACTTTAAACTTCATATAATTACCTCATACATTGATTACTAATTTCTCTGTATACTTAATTAGTGGATTACATTTGCTTATAAAAATGGCAAATTATCCTTACTTAATTAGTCGTGTAAATTAAGTTTTATAAATCACATGCTATAAACAAATATATGGACCAAAATTTTCTCTATCAAAATTAAACAAATATGTAATTGACGTTATTGGCAACTAATTCAAACGTATAAATTATTTTTAAAAGATACTTAGAAAATAAAAAAAAAATGTCTTGCGTAATAGCAAATTGAACTCAATATGTTCTCTGTTATCAGTAGAATTTACTTTTTTTGTATATTAAATAAACTTTTAATTTTTGTTCATCTATATAATTATCAAATCAGAATTAAAAAATATGCACATGGATATTACTTATCGATATTCACTAGAAGGGTTAATTTATTTTATTATAAGAAAGTTCAAGCCAAAAATTAAAGTAATTATCTTTGAGAAAATAACAATAAAATTATAAGATTATGCAATATATTTTATTATGTATTAATAAATTAAATGATGGAATTTGCAAACGAATGGAATTCAAAATGCGGGAATTCGAAATTAGTCAGTATATCAAAATTTCACATCAAATAGACACTATAAAGTTACTGGGGTCAATTGGGCCAATTAATACCTAAGGGGGTTGACTGAAAAACGCGAGATAGTTGAGGGGGGTCAAATGTCATTTAGATTTTATATTAAAAAAGTTCTCAAATTTGTACAATTGATATGCATGAAAATTGATAAAGTATTTACAAGAATATTAGTATTTTACAAAACAAGTAACTGAAATATCGTTAGAAATAAACCTCGGAAACAATTATTGGTTATAATACTAATATTATAATTACAATGGCTGAGGAAAGATTTCTGACTATTAATTAATATACAACTAACAGGTAAGAAAATGCAATCATCTTGGATAATTAAAACATGAAAGCACAAGGTAGGACAGGAATAGAAATGATATTCATATTCCCATATCTAAAAGTTCCTGCCATCTATACGGGACATAATATACTTTTCTATGCTTTCAATTTTCTCACTTGTAATAATAATCATACTGTAATGGAAGAATTGCTTAGTGTACGAATTGATTTATAAATCATCTTGGAGATGTCAAAGATTCAACTTGGGATTTGCCCCGGGGACCTCTCAGCCTTATGAAGCGTCTATATTCGTCAAAAGTCATGGGCGAGTACAATGCAGGTTTCTCCGGCGTCACGAGCTCCTTTGCTGGCTCTATAAGCAAATCACTCTTGGGATTGTAGAAGAAGGCGAGTGAAATGCGCTCCATGTTTGAATTCACTATCACTCTGTGCTCGACGCTCTTGTAGATAGTGTTGCTTAACACCTAATTATTAACAAAATAGAATTAAGCACGCAACCGATATATATCATATACATCCACGCCGCTACGAGACCAAAAAAAAGACAAAACATCATGCAAATACTTTATTTGTTTTGTTGGTACAGTTTCTAATTTGACTACCGAAAACTGAAGAGATTATAACGTGAAAAATAAGAATAGTATAACAATATGTAGAAGAGTTTA
Source organism: Escallonia herrerae (assembly GCA_033070095.1). Classification (NCBI taxonomy): domain Eukaryota; kingdom Viridiplantae; phylum Streptophyta; class Magnoliopsida; order Escalloniales; family Escalloniaceae; genus Escallonia; species Escallonia herrerae. The sequence goes on from JAVXUP010000015.1 coordinate 942,247, forward strand.
ACATTTTAGCTGTCATATCTCGACGGCAACACACCATCACATCAGCACGCCCACCACCACCGCCACTGCAACAACCTACCTAACCCGTCATCAGCATCATCTAACACCAGTAGGCAGACGGGCACTAGCAACATGCCATCACGTTAGAATGCCCAATACCAAAACTGCAACCACCCGTTGAACTCACCATCAACAGCTCGCACTCACTTCCATCAACAAATCGAGTCCAGTACCGGCAGCATTTTACCGCCATATCAGCACGCACACCACCACCATTGCAACCACCTGTGGAAACCACCATCGAACACCCTATTACCTTCGTCATCGACTGCCCCATCCACCACCACCACCACCACCAATCGCCACACACACTGACAAACACCACAAGTCCGTCGACGGAGTAGGTCGGCAGCGTGGCAGCGATAGGTTCAGCGGAGGTGGTGCTATGTTGGCGTGGGTGTTGTGCACCGCACAGGTCGTGGGTGCTCTTCGCCTGTCTTTTCCAATCCCCCTCCCACACCCCGTCACACCCCCCCCCCCCCCCCCCCCAACACCCCCTTTCCCCACCTCAAGTATAGAAGAATAATATTAATCCATTGGATAGCTTATCTGCCCCTTATGTCCGTCCCCAAAGTTTGAATAGAATTACTTTTATTCTATTTAGAGCTCTTACTCGGCGGTCCAAACACAATAACAGATCAACATTGAGGACAACATTGGTAGGTTAAATGGGGTTTTCTTTTTGCACCCCCTCTCCCACCCCACACACACACACAAACGCACGTGTAAGAGCAAAACGGAAGAAGTCCATGTTGAATGGTCTATGCCTTTACAAAATACTGGCCAAAGAAAGAAAACGTCTTCGATGTCAGTAAACAATGAGAGAGGCAAGTTGAAAACAAGGCTAGATTAAGTGTACGAAGGTAGATAAAAGGCAAAGCTATGATTTTGAGCACATCCTTAATTCGTTAGAAACATAGAATTGTCTTCCAAATCTTATTCATGTTAGCTGAAAAGTGCCACAAGAATACATAACAGAAACAGTTTATTCATGAACTTGCCCTCCTCTTTTAGGTCAGTTCCTAACCTGGCCGTATATTATATATAACCGAAGTCAGAAATTATCAAAGAAAACTTATCCCCTTCTGATTATTTTCACCAATTTAAATGACTGGTTACAAGCCCATCAAAACGTGACCCCTCCATGTGCTCATGCTTCATCATACAAATCCAGCCAAACACTTTTCACTCAGTGGATAGTATTCTACATGGAGCCGGTCAGAGAAAAGAACGATTTTTGCAGCCCTTTCCATTTCTATTTTTGGGTGGAGGGGAACAAAGAGAGAAAGAAACAACAGAAGAAGAGGTGATATTGATGAAATAATACCTGAATCTGATCGCCAATGTTGACAATAAAAGCGTGAGGAGCTGGTTTCACGGTAATCCAACTATGGTCTTTACGGACTTGAAGCCCCGGGACGTGCTGGTCCGGCAGGAGAATGGTCATGCCACCAGGGTCCGAGTGAGACGACAGACCAAGAGCTAGGTCTGGTTGTGGACACCTTGGATAGAAATTCACTCTTAGGCATGCCCCAATATCATCCCCGCCAAATGCATTTTGAAGTCTATCCTCTGCTAATCCAAGATTTACTGCTAAAACCTTCATTAACTCCCCACCAAATTTCACTACTTGCCTTGAATATTCATCAATCACTTCCCTACACTCGAATTAAATACAAACCATAATCATGCCTTAATTCCATTCAGAAGAACACACACTAGTTTAAAAGCTCATGGCAGGTGAAATACAATTTAGTCAAACTCATGCAGTAAGATAGTAGAAAAGGAGAAAAACTTGACCTGCGTCAGCAGTAATGACCTGATATCACCGTTATAATCAAGTTTTTCTCAAAGAAAACGTGAATGGTTGTTGCCCTTAAGTTTGTAGTAACCACCATGTATATCCATAGTTTTGAAATTTCAAGCAGAACCCACTTGTAAGAGAAACATGTAGCAAATTATATGTACCTGAGAGAAGTTGGAAGTGCAGGCCATTTCTTGTGATCTCTTAGCGAGCAAGGAAGGTAGTGAAGGTAGTAGTAGTCACTCCAATCGAGAACGGCGCCTTTCACGACGCCAAGCCGGCTGCCATAGCCTTCGTAAGTCGCGGGCGAGTTGGCGTAAGCCTGCTTCACTTGCATCGGCTGATGGAAGAACTGGCGCCACGCCTCGCGAGCGCTGTCCATCAGTTCTGGCTTCACCCCATGGTTTACCACCTGGAAAAATCCCCACTCTCGGCATGCCTCGGAGATCTGCTCCAAGGTGGTCGCACGAAGTGCTTCGTCTCCGGTGAAAAGCCCGCTGAAGTCGATCAGCGGTATGTTAGTATCGGCGTTTATGGTGGGACTGAATGATGGCCTCTCCGGCGGCGGCTTGATGTACCGGTCGGGTATCACGTTGGTGTCGGACAAGGATTGGACACGGACGATTGGTTCAGGCCAATCTAGAGGACTATTCATGCTTAGGTTTGGCTCCCAATGTTGATCCTATTGAAGTACAAGAAACATGTAAGTGGTTATATATTTGGGGGGAGAGAGAGGGGAAGAGAGAGAGAGAGAGAGACAAGGATGAGGGGTGTGGGCGACTTATAGCAACCGTAGTTGGCGTGGGGTGGGGTGGGGTGGGGCGGGGGTGCTAATAAGACCAAGTGAAAAGGACATAAAGGAAAACGTGAAATTGGTGTGATTTTAAAATGTTTGCCAGAGAAGTGAACAAAAGTGCTCTCTTGATATTTTGTAACTGAAAAAAGGGATTAATGACAAAATTACTCCCTGTAATTTATGCATTTTTGTAGGTTTGTCCCTGTATTCGTAACTTTTATAATAATGTCATTTGTAATTTATAAAAGCGTCGCAGATCGCTTTTAAAAGCTGACGCCTGGTTGTTTTTGGGCGTTGAGTTTGTACGTATGCAACACGTGCCCATCTCTCATGGGCAAATTAGTGAAATCCCACAAGCATCCTTCCGATCATCAACCCACCACCATACCACAACCGTAGACCAATCATTTCCAACCTACCACGCACATCCAACCCTCCCACCCCCTAACCACTACTACCACATCAACCATTGCCGACATCCACCAATCACCACCTTAGCCGACGAGATCAACCACCATCGTCGCTGAAGCATAAGCACTCTGACCCTGACTAAACACCCATCCACACACGAAAAACACACCCATCGACAAACTTGTGGAAGAAGAAGCACGCATGCATCATAGGCATCTATTGCAACTGATGTTGGATCCTATAGCAGCTTGACTGGCATTCCCGGCCCACCACCGAACTTCGTCGAGGCCATTGCCCTATCGTAGGCTCCTATTACCGCAAGAACTGACCACCCCTAACCGTTGTTGGCGCTCACCGAGGCCACTGCTAAGTTTTGATTCATCGTGCAATTGATTGTGCACCGTCTCTCTTGGCCTTTACAACTTTCTCGCTTTGATTGGGTCAAGAACGACACGTCATGGTGGTCAGAATTTTTAGTGAAGAAAGACATAAGACAACCGGGGTGGTAAGTTGTGTGAGTAGGCGGTCGGGGCTTAATTGGTGCATTGGTGGTAATGGCGGCACCGGAAGAGAGAGTGGCAGCGTGTTCCCAATGTAGGCTTGGAGTGGGTAGCGGGGTTCTAACGGTGGGTTCTTGGTGTTGGCAATGGGGTTCTAGCGTTGGGCATGAGGCGGTGGTGAAGGTTTTGTTGGGTCGGCCATTATGGTGATGCCAGTGGTAATTGTTGTTGATTCGGTGGAGGTTATGAGAGCAAGAGATATGAATGGTTGGTGGTTGATAATGGTGGGTAATGCAACTAGTGGCGGTGACCGGTGGTGTTTGGCAATGGAAAGTGGTGATTGCTAATGAAAAATGGGTGTGTGTTATGCACATGCATACTTAACATCCGAAATCGGACGGTCATTATCTTTTGGACAGTTTTACAATGCTTTGTCAAATTACAGAGAACACTTCAGCGAAAGTTGCAAATACAAGATGAGACGTGCAAAAACGTATAAATTATAGGGATCAATTTTGTTATAAACTTAGAAAAAAAAACACTTATGTGTACCACACTGCTAATTATTGTGTCATGAATACAAAGTAATGAGCTTCTTGTGTGAGCTTTTCAATTACTTTCAAAAGTCAGTCCCAACTTTTTATGACTCTTCTAATTAGCATATATGAATTACAAGCGGTGGTGGCGGGACAAATTATTAGAGGTTCAACTAAAAATCATCGTATGCGATTCACAAGTGACAAGCTTTGTTTCCTCGCAAAATAAAAGCATAAGCTGAAACGAAAGGTAATAGCCACACTTCACTTTTCACCGCCTATACTCAATTCTTATTGGCGACAAAAATAACTTTCTGCTCCTAGGATTCCATTCTCACACCTCTAAGTTTGTCCATAAACTAGATTGTGACTAGCTCCTGCTCGACCAAAACAAATGACGCACCAAGTTTGTTTTGGATGTAAATGGCCGTATTATAGCTTTTATCGTGTAGTTGGCGACATCAAAAGGCCAACGAGGCCGACATAGAAAAATTAATGAATGTTCAGCAGTTCAGTTCAGCCAATCTTGCATCACTTTTGGCTAAGTTCCACCATAAATGTCTGTACGACTACGCACGAGGGTAAATGAGCCTATTATTTTTCGGCGCCGTGAACAACTTGATCAACACTCTGCTTGCCTCAACTGCGTACGCAAGTAAGAGAAAGGTACAAAGAAGCAGGTAGACACACCTTTTGCCGCACAGGCTAATTTTTTAGTGCATTAATTAAGCTCTCGAGGGGATTTGTGTTTAACCCCGAGTATCGACTTTCCTTCCAAGTGTGCGCCTCTATTTTTATGTGAATTTTGTTTTCATCGATTTTCCTTGCAAGTTTGCGACCCCGGGTATCGATTTTCCTTGCAAGTATGCGCCTTTATTTTATGTGAAACAATATTGAAGTGTGTAGTACTTTAAAACTTGTTTATTAGTGCGCGGTAGTTTTAGAAAACGTATTTCTCATTCAGGATTTTCAGATCGTGAAAATATAGTTTCAAATGAATAAGTTTTATGAGAAAATGAGGTTTCAAAGCACGTATTCTCCATTCAAAAAATTTTCTGATTATTTCATTCGAAAGCATGACTTGCAAACACATTTTCATGGTCTGAAAGTCGGGGTTTATATCAGGTTTTATAAAACCACCACATATTAGTAAATACTCTTGTTTTTGTCGAACCTCGAATAATTTGTCCTGTTTTTATCGAACCTCAAATAATTTGTCATCATATGAGATTCACAAGTGACAAGCACATAAGTAGATAATCAAGTCGTTAAAGAATGATATTTGGGTTCAAAACTCCTGTTTTTGAGTAGTTAACAACTAGCTACGAGAAGCACTCAACCATGTAATGTCCCATGAAGGAAGAATTACATGGAGAACATGGAAAACATGGAGGAAGCGGAACCAGAGCTCCCACAGGGTCTTGCATGTGTGCGTTACTTGAATCCTTAGCTAACGCAACCACATATCCCTTGAAGCCAAATCAGGGCGCATGTGAGTAATGAATAACACAGTAAGGAACTCCCTCTTGTAAATCAGTCCCACACGCATCCACTGTGCTGCAAGCTAGGCACGAATTAAAGTTTAACTGATAATGGAGTCATCTTGTGCGGTTCTACTATGCTTATAGACATAAATGACTACACTTTTAAGGAACCATTTTTTCACTTTTTGAATATAAAAGTGCAAAGAGGGGAACAACCTTAACAAAAGAGCCACCGGCCCCGGCCGACGATAGATTCTCCGTACATGCACTAGAAATTTGAGGAGAAATATGGCCGAGGATGACAGAGAACTCACTCAGAAAAAGTTTTAAAAACGAGCATTTAGTAAAGAAAACAAAAGCCATCTTTTGATTTCTAAAAGTTCCCTAGAAGAATCCATCACGGGGTTGGTGTAAATACTTGCTCATAGTGCTGAAAAAGTAAAGGGAAAACAAAATGATGCATATAGTATAACTTTGAGAGAGAAATTATTGGTCTCTTTTTGTCGGAACATTACTCTTTTTGTAATTCATAACATGAGTTTTTTCAATACATAAAAGAAGTTATTTATGGGCATTGTATAATATTCAAGCACTATAATATAAGAGAATGTTAATTTCCCTCTAATTTGTCAAACATAGACTCGGGTATGCTTGTTCATATCTTCTTTCGACGGGGCACAACCAATGCATGGGTTATTGTAACTTGAAAATTCTTTTTTGACACAAAAACAGATTTGCCCACCATCTCTTTAAAATTTGAACCATGTCTCCATCGCTGTACTGCTTCATTAAAAGATATCTTTGATTACTCATTGATTTGTCATCACTGATTGTGTGAAAAGGGGTAAGATGGCACAAATTTAACCAAACAATTTGGCACTAACCTCCTTCGCCATCTCAAAAGGAAAGTGAGAACGAGACAACATCGCAGCCAAGCTGATATCTCTTAACATGAAAGAGCCCGATCAGGAGAAGAGTTTATGCATTGTTGAACCCTACAAACCAGTCTAAATCTACAAAACTGATGTGATGTGAGTCCATAATTTCGCAAACACTGGTTTCAAACTGTCAGGGTGCATTTTATAAGTGTGTCAACCTCCAGGAAATACCAGATTGAAATAGGCCCCCGGAATCAAGTTTAGGGTCTAGACGTGGACGAACTGTGCACCATGTTGGAAGACTACAAAGCGGTCCAAATCCCTCACCTTCAACTTGGCTGATTATATTCATGCCACGTCATAGAACTAGCCATTGTCACGTCTTCATGCTTGAGCTTGATTGTGCGTTGGTGTAGATAAACCTGGTTGTGTAGGCCCAAAGCTTGATGGACTACGGTTATGAGACCAACCGTATAGATTATGATTGGTACAAGACTACAAATACAGCTAAAACACTTTCATCTTGCTTATGGGGTCTACATTTCTGCCTATTGCAAGAAAATTTAGACGTTACTCTAAGGCCAAAATTATTGCTCTGACATTATGATTGTGTGCGCGTCGAGTTGTAATGTTTTAAAATGTATTTTTCTTATGACACAAAATGCTCAACGTGACGTAATTAACTTATCCCAAATGTACGGCATTGAATGGATGTGCACGTGTGTGTGTGTGTGTGTGTGGTAGTGTGTGTGACTGAATGGTGAAGATGTAGGCAAGTATAACTACTTCATCAGTTAATTAACCGTTATTTTACGTCTATAGGTCTATCGTGATAATTTTTCCCAAATCACCACAAGTACCATTGAAATATATATGTGCACATTGTCTTCTTCTCTGTTGGGCTACATATGCATAGAATAAGTTAAAATAGGTTATTTTGATTGATGAAGTTCTACAAGTAATATATAATCAGCATCAGAGGGTCGGTAGTCAGTAGCCATCATTGCGGCTCAGCCGCATTTAAGAATCTCTCAGGTGTAATGCGTCCAATCCTAACTTCTTTTGCCACTCAATCATGCAAAAAGAACTATAAATAAAGGACCCGATATGTCCTATTAAGTAAATAAAAAGAAAAAGGGAACTTGGTAAAAAAGACAGACGATTCTCAAAAGAATTCTTTAAAATTTGACTGATAGAACAAAAACAAAGTAAAATAACATAAAAAAATCCTGGCAAAACAAGTTATAATGTACTATCACTAAAAAGTACTTGACAAAGGTTAAAAAGAGGTCAGTCAAATCTTTATACTCATAATTCTGATTCAAGTACTGCAACCTCTTGGATATATAATGGTTCTGAATTGCATACACGTGGGTAATTCTCCTAGCTAGCAACCCAAGGTCATTTACGAGCAGTTACAGGGGACTTCAATATGTACGTGAAATCGAAAACTCGTACAATGAAGACTATATAAAGAAAGTATGTTGTACTACATTGACTAGTTACGTGAATCGTGCTAGTTAATTAGCAAACTCGTGCTCTCTTGTCGTAAACGAGAGATACGAGTAGCTCCTTATCGTGACCTCGACTAACTAAAGATCATCAATTTTTTTTTCGTAATCAGCAGATACACGCGCACGGACACATCACAGTGTAGTATGTGCCTAGACTTGGAGTTAAATTAAGGTCTCTCTCTCTCTCTCTCACTCTCACTCTCACGTGTTTCTACACGGATTCATTCCTGGTTTCCCACTTCGCAATCAATAAGGGACCACTCTACTATGAGTTATGATGATTGTCAGGGGGCAATACTTTTGTTCGGGGAGATGGGGCTTAAGATGGATAAATTTCAAGTACGACGGGACTATCCAGAAAGTCTGATCGAGAGAAGTGTCAAAAAATCATAAAAGAATTTAATGATTAACATAAAAGGCTCTAGAAGGTTCAAGTTCATATAAAACAAGAGTAATTAAAAATATATTATAATTAGTATCACTATTGAATACGTTAACTTTAAAATAGATTGTTCAATTTAACTACTAACAATATATTTTCACTATGTATAGTGATTTAATTAACTTGTCAAGGTTAGACAACAATAAATTATTAATTTTGCATAAAAGAAGCTTAAGTCTTACTCTATAGATATATTACTGATGTGATTATCAATTGTATGAGTACATTAGTCACGTATAAGTTAACAACTATAAGAATTTAAACTAAAATTAGCCTTAATTTTTTTTTTTGTAATCTAGAGATTTATAATTTGGGATTTAGAAGAATGCAGATAGAGCAAGAAAATGATAAAAATAAAGATTATGGCAGGCGGTGACACAAAGAGTAAAAACACAACAAATTAAAATCCTAATAAATTAATGTTACAATATATTGATATCCTCGTAAGTATTTTAAATATTTTAAGTATATTTATCGATTATCTAAAAAAAATTCCAAAAATGTTGAGGGTGCTGTGGTGCCCTTGGTCACAGGGGTGTTTCGCCCCTGAGTACAGACCAATGGAATGAACACCGAATACGTGGACAAAGAACATATTATAATATTGATAGTTCCATGAGACAATCTCATGGTAGAAATTTTTCAATAATTGGACTTAGATTTTATCGGGGGTGTTTGTTTTTTTTTTTTGGGGGGGGGGGGGGAGGGGGTTAGAAATAGTAATAGAATATGTTAAAGCAATAAAGTAGATCTACGTGTAGACGTGCAGAATAGGTCACTATCTTAAGATGATTTGTGCTCTTTCGGATACACTTAGTGTAACAAGATTTTAACGCGTCGCTTTCAGGATACAATAGCGTAGCTCGAACCGTTGCTTCAAATTTATTTCTGCACAAATGAATGAGGGCACGAAACCCACTAACATGCCCAGAATTCAATTGTCCATATGCCAATTTCATGGCTTAATTTCACACGGTATTGTCCATGTATTTGTCAATTCTCGAGTATTCACTATGTTACTAGTTTTTTAACCCGTGCGCTGCATACGGAAATGAATTTTAAGTAGTGCCACAGAAAATTAGAATTAAAAATTGTATGCAAAAGAACTACTCTAGGAGCAAAGATGAGAGAGATAACAGGAGATTTGAATTTTGATTTTCAGTTAGGATATGAAATTACCTTGATTAACGAGATAATGATTAAGAGATAATATAAGAATCAATTTTAAAAGAGAATAAACAATAATGACCTAGGTTGGAAGTTATAACCGTACACAAAGTATTGTATATTGAAAAGAAAAGAGAATATTTTTGTTAAATAATTATCATTTCTTATATGACACGTGGCAAGCGGAGAGAACTTGATTTTGGGCAAATGTTTTGGGAATAATTGTGGAATGAGATATTAATTAGATTAATGAGATAATAATAATTCTAGAAACTTGATTAAGGTGCAATAATTATAAATTGCTTTTGAAATTTAAATTTAAACTAATAAGAAAAATTTTAACTGATTGGAGAGAGATAATTGAATTTAAAAATAGAAAGTGATAATGGAAAGCAATTAAAGTTATTTATATAATAATATATTAAATCCACATGGCTAAAAGAGAGAATGTCTACGTAGACGGTGACGTGTCAACATTCTCTCAACTTCGGTTTTCATATATATATATATATATATATATATATATATATATATATGTGTGTGTGTGTGTGTGTGTGTGTGTGTAATTAGATTAGATTCCGTTCCAAAACGACCAACATATATAGGATGGCATTAGTTGGATGGATCACCAAGAAATGCAAGGAAGTCCTTGAGATCGCACATGGATGAATTGAACCGTCCGAGGCTCGTGATCCAATCCAAAATCTACAAACTTAGGAAGATCCAACCCAATTAATCTGACTAATCTTTCTGCCACTTAACTCCCACGCCCATTGTAAAGGCCCAATTCTGGTGGCCTGGGATAGGTTGAGTTTTGGACCCAGAATTACGATTGGATCCAAGGATTAGACGACCAAAATGGAAGAAACAAATAAGATCTGCAGATGAAATTTTCTCTTCAAGACAAAGCGTGTTTTTCTTTTTCCATGACATGGTACAAATTTTATGAGATATATATCGTATTTAAGCTATCCATAGAACATCCCCGTCAAGAATCAAGAATTACAACGCAGTTTCTTCCGAGTCGTCACGTAAAGATTGATCGTAAATGGATGGAGAATACCTGCGTGACCAGACAATACGAAGGGGCAAAGTACATCTAAAAGCGCAGTCCGGACACGTGCGCACTATACATGCGAGTCCATGTTGATACCTACTTTACATATTACCATAATGAAAACAATAGAACCTACGACATGGATTCTTATAAAACCATTAAGGAATGACACCCTCTACTTTACACATTGTGCATTTTGCCCCCCTCCACTTCAAACTTAAGTACTAAACCCCCCACAGTTTAAGAAAATGGGCACAGTTAACGAAAAAATCCAAACTAGTTGTATTTTTTGGAGGGAACCATATGATGCCCAAAACCTGATTTTTAGGACCAAAATGCTCTTCTAGCCACTTTATAACACATAAATCTTTGATTCTTTTAGCAAGTCAATAAATAAATTATAATCATTATATAGATAATATAATATTATGGTGTTTGACATTTTGACTAGTCCTAGATCCACTGTGAAACTAGAGAGCCTTGAGCCATTATCACTCAATCTTGAGTATTCCCTTATCCTTATCCACCAATAGATTATGCGGCTTCAAATCCCTAAAATTGTACAAGATGCACAAAAAGTAAAACGACTAATAAGATGATAGGACCAATTGATGAGACACAATCGGATAAAGCAAAAGCGAAGTGATACTTGAAGGACACCGTGGCTGTGGCAATGAGCAACGCCTTTGCACAACTGAAACAGGAAGCTCTGGACGAGCGAAGGAGGGAGAGGGGAAGGACTGGGGCCCTTGCGGTGGGAATTGATGAACTTCTTGAGATCAGTGTCGAGGTACTCGAAGACGAGGTAGAGGAGGGGCTTGCCGTTCTTCTTGTCGTTGACGTGCTCGACGCAGAGGAGGTAGACGACGTAGAGGGAGTTGGACAGCATCTAGAGGAGCGAGACCTTGCGGAGGGTGGTGGGAGGGATGCCTTCCTCGTCTATCTGAAGGCGCGTCTTCTTGAGGGTGACCAGTTGGCCAGTGGCCTTGTACACCTTCCTGTATGTGCCCTCGCCTACCTTCTCTAGCTTCTCGTACTTGTCCTTCATTTCTCTCTCTGAACCTTTTTGGTCTTTGGGGGAATTTGTACTAATAATCTTCAACCCTGGAAATTGATTTGGAATGGGATGTATAGAGAAGAGCCTTGAACAACCACAAGGATGAAGAAGAACAGGCGCAAGATGAAGGAGATGATGGGGTTATCTTTGGTTTTGAGAGAGAAGATGAAATGGGAGAAGGCAGAGATTGCTGGGTTTGGGCAGTCTTCTGGAAAAATTAAGGGTTATATGGGAAGGATAAAAAAGACATTTAACAAATATCTATTATGGTCAGTTAACTGTGCCCATTTTCTTAAACTGTGGAGGGTTTAGTACTTAAGTTTGAAGTGGAGAGGGGCAAAACGCACAACGTGTAAAGTGGAGGGGGTAATTCTCTACTTTCCCCAACCATTAAACTTTCCTCTTCTAAGAAGTGTGTGGCATTCCCCAATTGAAATTTTTTTTTTAATTTTTCCCCACTTTTGAGCTCTCCTTAACCAAATCTAATTATATATATATGAAAGCCGAAGCTCGAGAATGCTGTCACGTCACCGCTTACGTGGACATTCTCTCTTTTCGCCACGTGGATTTAATTTATTATTATATAAATTTAATTTAATTACTTACCATTATCACTTTCTATTTTTGAATTCAGTTATCTCTCTCCAATCAATTAAAAAAATTTTTATCAGTTTAAATTTAAATTTCAAAAGTAATTTGCAATTATTGCGCCTTAATCAAGTTTCTAGAATTATTATTATCTCATTAATCTAATTAATATCTCATTCCACAATTATTCCCAAAATATTTACCCGAAATCAAGTTCTCTCGGCTGCTACATGTTGTATAAGAAATACTAATTATTTGACACAAATATTCTCTTTCATTTTCAATATATACTACTTTGTGTACGGTTAGAACTTTCAATCTAGGCCATTATTGTTTACTCTCTTTTAAAATTGATTCCTATATTATTTCTTAATCATTATCTTCTTAATCAGGGTAATTTCGTATCCTAACTGAAAATCAAAATTCAAATCTTCGGTTATCTCTCTCTCATCTTTGCTCTTAGAGTAATTCTTTTGCATACGATTTTTAATTCTAATTTTTTGCGACACTTCTTAAAATTCATGTCCGTATGCAACGCACGGGTTATAAAAACTAGTATATATCATAAAAGAATCCAATTCTGCATGGGCTAATTTCACGTTTGGCAAAACTGTCATCAAAGCCCAATTGTACAAAATAAGTAGATGTAGATCTGAGGCAAAATTCTTCGAAAGAAAAGGCAGGCCCAAGCCCAGTAAAACTTGAATCAGCTTCTCCATCCCTTCTAGGATATGATCAAAACCAACTTGTGACAGACGGACGGCCAGTCGTGTTTGTTTGTATCATGAAGAAATGAAGAAAAAAGTAACATTGATGGAGAGAATATTCAATTATTCTTTAAAATCACCGACGACGTCGGTAAAAAGTCCTCGTAACACATCACATAGATTCCCCGCATCTTTGTAATGAATTTCAGGTCCAGGCTAATGTCGCCTCGACCAGCTCATTGTTTATGCGAAGTGACTGGCTACCCAGTTTGAAAATATTCAAATGCCAGTCACCTTTACATTAGCGATGGAGCCTGGAAGAGTCAATCCCTCTTTGGCTTTCCCAAGCACACACAAACAATTCTATACAGAACACTCTGGCCGGAATTCAAAGATTAATCATTCAGGTATGCTTCTGAGTGCTTCCGAGCCGAAATATCTGTCATTAGGCTTTGTTTAGTCTTCTCGTCGTACCATTTCTGGGAAATTTTTGAATACCGGTGGTTTTAGATTTCAAAATTTACACTTCAAGGTACAAAGGGAAAAGGAAAAAAAAAAAAACACTCAGTTTTATTGAATGATTAAGGAGATATAAGTTCTCAGAGTTTGGAATAAATAAAGAATGCAAAGGGTTGAAAGGTGAATTTCCACGTTACTTGAAAAATGGAAAGATTAGGAGTATATAAGTGACAATGTGGTAAGTTATATTGTTCTAGAAATACAAAGTATGTATGGTTATGCAATTGAACTTGCGTGGTGCACCGCACACGCATGCCTACCACTACATAAATGTCCTATTGGCGCATGTAGACACATTTTGCACTCCTGATAACACTACGGAACTAAAAGGTTGCGTAACATTCGACTCAGACGATCTCCATGTACCTCGTTTATTTTCCCAGCATCATTTGTATTGGTGGCACCATTCAGTCATAACCACGGCCTTTGTATTGATGGCGCCATTCAGACGTATCACCGTGGCCTTACGCATAGGTTGTGGTAACGAGGATTAAGTCGAGCCATAATGGGCACCAGTGGCGGAGGGAGTTAGGGGGCACTGGTGGGCCGGTGCCCACCTATGTCTCTAGATGTTTTGCCCTTTAGATGGTATATTTTATCTCCAAAGATAAAAGTGTCCACCTAAAATTTTGAAAAATACTTATAGGAGATGTCTTTTGGTCATTTTACATATTAATGTATCTAAAAATTTCAATGATAGTTAAAAAAGATATCCTTTTAGTCATTTAAAATGTTAAACTTACACAAATAAAAGACTTAGTTTACGCATAAAGTCAACACAAAAAATTTCTTTTTATTCTCGCTCTTTACGGTTTTCAAAGTCTCAATACTTTCAAAGCCTTAAAGGCAAATATGCGAACAGGAGAACACCACCTCCTCCTCAGTTCCCTTACCGCACACCGGCCTTACCTCACGACGGCACACCCTCAACGGCCAACGACACTACCTCCACTTGCCGGTCCAGCTCTGGTAAGTCACGGGCTTACAAGTCACGGCACCCAAAGCCCAAACGTCACGGCCTCACATGCTCAGGCAGGCTACAGAGCCGATTCACAGGCTACCGGCAACACCGCTCATGGATGACAGTTGCTAAGTCAATTTCTCGACGATGACACTAATGATCGCCGCAGTCCGTAAAAGTAAGGAAAGATCCAGTGATTAATTCTTAAATTTTCTACTTCTCAGAATTCTTCATTTTTTGTATTAATTAAGTATGTGACAATTGAGTTTTGGAACTTGCAATTTATAATTAAGAATTGATAGAATTTGAAAATTGGTATTAGTGAAATTGTTAATTTCATATTGAGATTTTGGTGTTCACCTTAAAAAAAAAAAAATTGGCTCCCCCCCCCCCCCCCCCCCCCCCCCCCCCCCACTGAGGGGGCACTAATGCTCAGCTACACTAGAACTTTGTTGACCATGTTCACCTTCAGCGTTTTAGCAAGTTCAACGTTGTGCTAACATGGCAGGTTGTTAGACTTGATTTCGACTCCTTGCGTCCGACGACCATCAACGATTGATACTAAGGTAATTCAAGAATATTAATAGGCAGGATCGTACAATTGTTTGGTTAATGTGAATATAAATGACTGGACAGCACAATCTTTTGATAATGTCCTTTTTTATCTTCGTCGATACCTCAATCGGGACGATTATACCTCCATCGCTTCATGAAAATCTTTTAGTTTCTAAGATGGAGGAATCACGCTGCTTCAAAGACAATCTGCATCTACTACAGAGATGAGGAAGACGGATGCACTTTGACCATTGGATTGTATGTATGCTGGAGATAGCCAAGCCAAGCCCATTCCAAATTCACCAGTTGAATTGGTCAGTAATCAACTTGTAGGTCAAACTGCATTGAATGAACCATAGCTGACAACTTAAGGAAGTTGGAACAGTGCTCGTCATTCTTAGTACAAAAGTATTAGAACAAAATTGGATAAGCTTCTTACTTGGAGCCCGGCATGGCTTCTGATCTACTTATTATCATAGTGAAGTCTACTAACATGTTTTGGTTACTAAAAACATAACAATAATAATCATCGAATGACTAAGTGACCATGGTAAGAGCAACCAAAAAAATGATATACATCCTTAAAACATATTTAATCACAGTCACGGATACAGCAGTGACTTCGGTGGGTGGATACGTGCCCATCGGTTGGTATGTGTCCACGTGCTATCCTTGTTTTTTCTTTTTGCAACCAAAAGATGGTATGCATTCTTAAAACTTACATAACCACAGTGGCGGATACAACAGTGGCATCGGTGGTACGTGTCCCCCTATTCCCAGTTTTTCTTTTTTGTAACAAAACGATGATGTACATCCTCAAAACATACTTAATCACAATGGTAAATGCAAAAGGTGGCATTAGTGGGGCATGTGCTCACCTGTTGCTCCCGTTTTTCTTGTTTGTATATTAAGCATTTTAGGAGAGTGGATGGAAATGCTTATCTTAAAAATTCTGGAATTCTCCAAAAAAGGATGTCCTATTAGTTATTTTGCATGTTAAGATCGCACCAATAAAAGAAAAAAAATAATATTTTAACTCCACTTTTTACCAATTGAGCTCCACCTTCAACGTCAAGGACCATAAAGGTACCGCTACATAGCTAATTTAACATCAAAATGCAGCTCATATATCAGTGTACAAATTCTGCCCTTTGGTATTCGTGTCTATTTGACATTAAATTTGTCCAAAGTTCAAGACATGAAATCCTCATGAAGCGTGGCACGCTGTTTGCGATGCAGGGTAAACTCACAATCGATTTGTGCACCTGCGGCACAATCAATTAAAAGTGTAAGATCTTTTTCACCCCTAGGGTCTGAAAACTTTTTTGAAAGTGAGAAACTTTGACAAACAAATGAAAATTGAAAGTAAAAGATTGCGCGCCCATAAAGGACAAAGAGAACTTTTGATTGATTGTGAATGTGTACAAAGCAATGTTCCCAAGTTTGCAAACTAAAATTCCTATCGATAAACAGCAAAAGCCTCTAAACATGAAAGAAAAAGACTTGAAAAGTAAGTATTGATTTGTCTGATTTGTTGATGATCTCCTTGCTTCTTATTTGACCCATCATTTATACAACAAACTTTGTAAAAAATAACTATCACTAAAATATAAACTATTCACTTAAAAAATAAGTATCCACTAATAAGTAACCAACCACATTTATCCCTTATCAATAGGGACATATTTTCAGAAGTCGATTTTTTTTTACTTCCTAGTTTGACTCTTCCATTATCTCCTTTTCACAAATATTAATAAAAGTTAATATCATTTAGTGACATTTAATTAAAGGAACGTTACTAGTGAAAACAAATATTTGTTGGTGCAAACACACGCACAAATTATGGTACATTCATAATAATTGTTCTCATTATATCAATTTAGTCTAGGACATTAAATTTCAACATATATAACTTTAATTCTTAAACAGACGCCGAAGCTAGATACTTGCCTCTTTTGTATTCATTTCTTATTTTTTGGCAAGCAAAGAAATGTTTCAAAACTAATGTACTCCTTCCGTCCCTTGATAATTGATCAGCTTTCCTTTTTGGGTCGTCCCACAAAAATTGATCACATATAAATTATATTTACCCTTTTTATATTTTTTTATTCTATTTCTCTCTTCACATTTAACTCTTTATCAACTCATTTTCTCTCTCCTAACCAACCACTTTATACTTTTTTATTATATTTCTCTCTCTACATTTAATATTTTACCAATCAATTTTTTCTTTCGTGACCCACTCTTTTATCCCCTTTCTCTAAAGGGTAAAATGAAAAAATACACAATACATAATTAAAATTCTTAATATGCGCGTAAAATAAAAGTGATCGATATTTTAGGGACGGAGGAAGTAATTGTTAGAGGTGTCAAATGGGCGGAGCTTGGGCCGGGCCGGGCCAGCCCAAGCCCAACGGGCCTCCAACAAAACGGGCGGGGGCAGGTCAGTGGGGTTGCCAACCGGGCCGGGCCAGGTGGGGCCAGATGGGGGGAAATCTGGTCCCAGTCCAAGCCCTGGCCCTAGGCCCAATATTTAGGGCCGGGCCCGGGCCTTTTTTTTTTGTTGCATTTTCTTGTTATTCAAAGTAAATGCTTTAATTACAATAATTTCTTGTTATTATTTAAGCAAATTGTAATGTAGTACTATGACTAAGATTCTTGTTATAATGTAAGCAAATTGCTCTCTCCCTCTCTCTCTCTCTCATTTACATCTCTCAATTTTAAATTTCTTCTTTCATATACATGGGTGTCACCCCTTTGGTGTTCCTTATTAATACATATCATTACTTACTAGAAAGAAGGTAGATCAATTGTGTACTCATGAGTTGCACTATGATTGATTACCCACCTCTATTTTTTTTTCATTTTAGTTCGCTATTTAGTCATAACAAAAAAGGAAACACCAAAGGCTAGTGCAAGTATGAGTCCAAGATTGCCTACCCTTACTTCTGTTCCTTTATTTATTTATGTTTGTAATCAGGTGCGAAAGAAAAGTGTCAGTGACGTGGGTAGAATGAAAATGTATTGCATGCTTGTCTTAAATTTCTTACCCATTCGAAATGATTTTCTATTCTTAGTATACACAGCTTTTAGCGTTCATCTAATTGAGAATTTCTTGTTAAAGTTCACAGATAAGATACCCAAGGAAATCGGGTCAGAATCGGGCTGGGCCATTTTAGGGCAGGGGCGGGCCTGTTTCTCAAATTATTTGGCATGGCCCTGGCCCAACCCCTAAGGGTTAAGACCAGTCCGGGCCTAAAAAAAGATCCAACCAGCCCAGACAAAAACGGGCCGGGCCGGGTCAGCCCGCAGGCCGCCCAGCACTTTTGACATCTCTAATAATTGTTAGGGAAAATTGCGTAAAATACCCCTGTGGTTTGGGGTCATTGCAAAAAGACCCCTCTAGTTGCAAAAATTGTAAAAAGGTACTTAAGGTTGCAAAAGTCTTGCAACCGTCAAAAAAATCGTTAAAACTAACGACATGTGATATTCACCCTCCTGAAGAGTGCGTTTGGTAGAAATTAACTTAACAAATTACCAAAATGCCCTTTCTATCTTCTTCTTCCCCAAATCCTAAGCCCTAAATCGCCGCAGCCCCCTCAAGCCCAAAACCTAGCCACCATTTTCCGGCGATAAAGTAAGAACATCGGGCAGTGAAGGAACACAATTTTCATTCATATGGGTTCTACCAAACTTAATCGAACCCTAATCAAACCGATTCGAACCCTAATCGCACAAATTCAGATCTAGGGTTTGATCTGAATTTGTGCAATTCGAGTAATGAATCAAATCAATATCATGAACCGCCGCGAACCCGACGTCGATCCAAGATAGCTGGCCTTCGTGCATGTCCAGATCCAAGGATTTAGTGGAGAAGGAGAGAATCAGAGGAAAAGAGAAATCAGAGGAAAAGATAAATGGAAAGGGCGTGCCCTTTTCATTTATATAGAAGGGCAATTTTGACATTTTTACTATTCTGTTACGAAAATTTTACGGTGCAACACCTTTATAATCACATGTATTTTTTTACAATTTTTGTAACTAGAGAAGTCTTTTTGCAATGACCCCAAACTACAAGGGTATTTTACGCAATTTTCTCTAATCGTTAATGACTTCGCATTAAGCTACTGCACATCCGCAGGCACCCGACCAAATTATATCCCGTAGTGGAAGGCTGACGATGCAAAGGTTCCTACAAAAGCAAGCCCACTCAAAAACGAGATAACGCGTTGGGAGTGCGCGCGCGACCTGGTCTGAACTTTCAACCCGGTCACTTTTTTCGTCGATGCCTGCCGCTCCCCAACCCCACGCGCGCAGGAATCATCACAACCCACACGCCTCCACCTCAACTCGCCACCCCAACGGACACGCAACGATTTCCTCAAAATCCCTGCTCGGCGCGTGGGCATCAAAAATCAGAATCAGTGCGGTAACCGGACGGACCGGCTGGGCCGGTAAAAGCTGGGTTTGCATTTGCATTTCATGTGGGTTTTGCATTGGGGTGGGAGCCAGTAAGACACAGAAGTGGTGTGGCCTGGGGGGGGACCCACCTTCTCCTCAAGTTTGACTTTGACCGAAGCCCAACCGAAACAGAGAAGAAGAAAAGTCACGCTTTCCTCCCTTCTTCCTTTCACTCGTGTTCTCTCTCTCTTGCGCCCAATATATATATATGAGCCAGCCGCTCGTTCATCCCAATTCATTCACACTTGAATCAAATCAAAATTTCTCTTCATCCAGTCTTCAAAGAATCCATCCATCATTCTCATAGCCTGGAAGAAATTTGTTTTATCTTTGTTTTGGTCATGGAGGGTGGATTTGTTAAACAGAATCTCCTCGATTTGTCCGCCGCAGACGATCTTTCCACCTTTATCCGTCTGGTGGAAGAGAAATCTGTTGGTATTAACGAGGTGGGTTTCTGGTACGGTAGAAGAATCGGGTCGAGGAAGATGGGTTTTGAAGAGAGGACTCCGCTGATGATTGCTTCCATGTACGGGAGCACAGAGGTTTTGAAGTATATACTTCGAACCGGAAAGGTTGATGTGAACCGGGCTTGCGGTTCAGATGGGGCTACTGCTCTCCACTGTGCGACCGCCGGCGGGTCAAACACGTCCGTTGAGATTGTCAAGCTGTTGATAGAGGCGGCTGCTGACGTCAATTCCGTTGATGCCAACGGGAACAAGCCCGTTGATCTAATCGCTCCATATATAAAGTCTTCAACCAATCTTAGAAGGAAAGCACTAGAGGCGATGCTTAAAGGAGGTGATGATTATGGTGTTTTGGGTTCAATAAGCGAGGCCGGCTTTGAGGAGGTTGAAGAACAGTTGCCTCCAACGCCGAAGAAAGAGTATCCAATTGACGTGCCTTTGCCTGACATAAACAGTGGGGTGTACGGGTCAGATGAGTTCAGAATGTACAGTTTCAAGGTGAAGCCGTGCTCGAGGGCGTATTCACACGACTGGACTGAATGCCCTTTCGTTCATCCCGGTGAGAACGCGAGAAGGCGTGATCCAAAGAAGTACAGCTACACTTGTGTCCCTTGCCCCGAATTTCGCAAGGGGAGTTGCGTGAAAGGCGATGCTTGTGAGTACGCGCACGGGGTGTTCGAGTCATGGCTTCATCCAGCTCAGTACCGGACCCGGCTGTGCAAGGATGAAACTGGGTGCGCGAGGAAAGTGTGTTTTTTTGCTCATAAGCATGAGGAATTGCGTCCGTTGTATGCTTCCACTGGCTCAGCGATGCCTTCGCCGAAATCCGGTTCCATTAGTTCAATGGACATGGCGGCTTTGAGCTCACTGGCTCTTGGTTCTTCATCACTGCTGATGCCCACAACTTCGACGCCACCAATGTCGCCTTCTGTGGCTTGTTCATCACCCATGGGTGGGAACCTGTGGAATAGCAAAGTCAACCTTACACCGCCCGCATTGCAGCTGCCTGGTAGCCGGCTGAAGACGGCTACCAGTGCTAGAGACATGGAGCTGGAAATGGAATTGATTGAGTTGGAAAATATTCGAACTCACCAGCAACAAAGGCAGCAGTTGATAGATGATCTTTCTAGTCTATCTTCACCATCCTTGTGGAATAAGGACTATAATAGGTTTGGGGAATTGAAGCCTACTAACCTAGACAATGTCTATGGATCCCTCGATACTTTGTTATTGTCTCAAATGCAGGGTGGGGCGACGACCGCTTCCCATTTGCAGTCACCAACTGGCCTTCAAATGCGCCAGAATTCAAACCAACTTCGAGCAAGTTATCCTTCAAATGTTTCGTCCTCTCCGGCCAGGAGACCTTCAGCATACGGGTTCGACTCGTCCAGTGCAGTGGCGCAAGCAGTAATGAATTCAAGGTCTGCTGCTTTTGCTAAGCGCAGCCAGAGCTTCATTGACCGTGGTGCCGTGAACCATCGTCCCGGCTATACTACAGCTGCTAATTCCGCGGCTTCAATGTCGTCTAATCTTTCGGATTGGAGCTCTCCCGATGGGAAACTGGACTGGGGGTACCACGGTGACGACTTGAACAAGCTAAAGAAGTCGGCTTCCTTTGGTTTTCGAAGCGGTAACGCTGCAAACATCAAAGCCGGGGTGATGCAGTCAAATGTGGACGAGCCAGATGTGTCTTGGGTTCATTCACTGGTGAAAGATGTTCCTTCCGTGGGGGCTGGACTTTACACTTCAGATCAGAGGCATGGAGGTGTTCACGACAGGCTCCCACCATGGGTTGAGCAGTTGTACATAGAGCAGGAGCAGATGGTAGCATAAGCAACTTCGTGTTGCACATATGCTCCTAAGGATTTATTTATATTCTTTCAAATTCTTATTGTGCTTGATGTTTAGGCAGTAGAAGGAAGAAGAGATGATAATATGAAATCTCAACTGTAAAATGGAGCTGTAACAATTATTCTTTTCATTTGTTTACATTGATTCAACACTGATAAGCCATTTTCAATGTGTATAATTGTTCGAGTGCAACTGACTATGGTTCGATCAATCTTGGTTAAATTGCTCAGAGATCAATTTCCAGTTCTACTGCTTATTCGTTAATGGATGCTGCAATGCGCTGTCTCCATATCCATTCCATTGATTTTGGTACTTTCTGGGTTTAATCGACGAAATAAGTAGAACATGAATGTTGAATGCTGTGGTAGTCGCACTTAGGAAGTGGTCACTTGTAGTCTATAGCTCAATATTTCACTGATTAAGTGGTAGAATGGCAATTGCTATGTTAGAATCCCGGATCATGAAGTCCCTTCTCTTAGAAAATTGATGACGACATGATAAATCAAAATGGATTGTTGCCGAACGACATGATACTTGAATTAAACTGTCTATCCTTATAGAAATGGACTTTGTGTGCAGAGATATTAATGGAGGTTGGATGAAGGAAAAGGCAACCTAATTGGAATGTGAAAATCAAGAGTACATCGTTGACTAAATATACAATAAAATTGTATTTCAATGCTGACTAGTTGATTGAGTGGAAAATCATGAAAAGTGTTTAAAATTATGTATGGCGCAGAATTTCATTTCTTGAGAGGTAGTTATTAGAAAGAATAAGTTGGTTTGTCGCAACTCAAACCTAAGAACGTCAAAGAAATTTCGACTATGTTCAAAACTAAATGCAAGGTATCAACCAAATTTGAGCCTAATTTAAAAAGATCGATAACGTTTGACGGCACGAGTTGAAATCAGTAGTCCGGACTGTTAGCTTGTTTGAATAGCACTAGTTATTGCGCTCTTGTATCATTAATTTTTCGCTCAACATACTTGTTAACATGCAACTAGAATTGAGCATGATTTAGTTAGTTCGAAAAAAAAGGGTTAATTACAAAATTGTTCCCTGAGGTTTACACGTTTTTGCACTTTGCTTCCTGTGTTTACAACTTTTGCAATAATGTCCCCTGAGGTTGACAAAATCATAGCAAACGACTCCAAAAACCAACGTCCGTCCAAATTCGGCTTTAAAATAGTTACGTGCCTGTCATGTGCTATTTTTTTGACTAAAGTAAGGGGCAAAATTGTAACTTTAGTAAAAAAAAATCTTCATCTTCATTATGCCCTCTGTCTCTCTCTCTGCCATCGCCTTGTCTCTCCACCAGATGCAACCCACCAGATGACATGCAGAAAAGTTCTCCAGTTTGGTTGGGGCAACATCTCCGGCCAGTTCCCCGCAGTAGTCAACGATCTCCCTTCCTACATGGCCCTATCCCTCGATGCCCGTCAGGACATGGTGGTCATCAAAATCCCCAAGCTCAGCAAGGAAGCCTCCGCCAAGGCCATCAAGAAGTGGGGCCAGCCCAAGTCGAATCAACCATCCCATCTAGTCTTCTGCACCAGCTCCAGCGTCAAAATGCCCGACACCGACTACCAGCTCACCAAGCTCCTCGGCCTCCACCCCTCCGTCAACAGGGTTGCTTCCCCGGCGGCACCGTCTTCCGCCTGGCCAAGGATCTCGCTGAGAACAACGCCGGTGCTCGATTCCTCGTCGTCTACTTCGAAATCACCGCCGTCACTTTTCGTGGACCCTTTGACACCCAACTGGACTCCCTCGTTGGGCAGGCTCTTTTCAGTGATGGAGCTGTCGCCGTGACGGAGGGGAAGCAAATAAGTGGAGAGATAGAACCATAAATGGCCAACACAGAGTCCAAGTTTTTGAAGCACGAAGTCATTTACATTACCCATCTCCTCCAAAACTAAAACAGGTAGTGAAGAGAAGCAACTTTCAGGTACCCACCAATTTAATCACCCATTAAATTCGGCTTCAAGTGAAAAAACAGAGTTCATGAAATTCATGGCTAATTCAATAGATCTCAAACTCTTTTCGGAAGCACCCCGGAAACCCATTTTTCCTTGTCTGGACAGCAAGATCAGAAGCCGTTGCTGAAGATTGATTTGCCTGTCGGTGAAAAAGCTTGAAGTTTTGGACTTCGAAAAGATGGTAGAACCGGCAGCATTGCTTTGGGGTTTAGGGTAGGAGAGGAAGATAGAGAAGAGAGATATTTAGGGTTTTCAGAGGGTTTTGGTAAGGAATAGATTGATTTGCCCATGTCAAAATGGCATGTACTGTGCACATGCGGACTTAACTGCCGAATTTGGACGGACGTTGATTTTTGAAGTCGTTTGCAATGGTTTTGTCAACCTCAGGGGACATTATTGTAAAAATTATAAACACGGGGAGCAAAGTGCAAAAACATGTAAACCTCAGAAGACAATTTTGTAATTAACCAAAAAAAAACTGAATACAAACTCAAACGGACTAATATAAATTTAAATGTAAAAACCTTTGCAAATAATGTTAATGACAACCAGCCATTTATTCACCATTACTGGTTGCAGACTTGCAGGTAAGCTATTATTAAGCTAAGGGAGTCTGGCGGGCCGGACCACTGTAATAAAGTGGAGAACATTTTTTTGACGTGTGGGCCCAATTGTGGAATCCACCAAAGCGTGGTCGGTCACTTTGCCTTTAGCCGCCCACGAGGTTTTATTGTCCCCCCGTACATTCCGTCTCTTCTTGGAAGGTCATCCACTTTACACCTCGAAGCCGTCTACAGCAACGAAAAAAAAGGAAGTGTCACCTAAAGCGATGGGCCTTACCATTCAGCCCAAACATGTTAGGCTCTAAATAGGCCCAGATCCAAGGCTTCTTAACGGATTGGGCTTCAAAAAGAGCCCAGTCTCTAAATAAGCCCAAACATGTTAGGCTTCTAAATATGCCCAAACATGGGCCATACCATTCCACCGTCGATCCTTGCTCTCTCTCGTCCACATCTTTCCAGCCTTACCCCCTCATCGGCGGCGCCGGTGCCGCCTTTTTCCCTCGTCCTTGCCCTCACCCTCTACTTCCAAAGCTCACTCTCTCGCGCCTTCCCCTCTTCCCGCCGCCGCCGCCGCACCGCAAACCACCGCTCCTAGAGTGACCACCACACTGCGGCAACACGGGAACCTACAAAGTGGGCGGTTTATCCTAACCGTGGTTTAAGTTAACTGCCCCAGTATTCTACAAGGTTGCTTGACTGGCAAATTATAAGCGGTAGTCTGACACCAGGTTTGAACTCCCGACGGCGCAATCAGAAATAGAACGAAGAGGATGCTCGCAGGTCTCGCTCTCTCTCTCTCTCTCTCTCTTATATTCATGTGAGTGCATAGTTGCGGTGATACTGTTTGTTGATTTTCCACAAAGAGGGATTGGATGGTTTTTGGGTTGTGCAAGAAATTTGGCTCTGCGAGAAACTTCTAGTTTTCCATTTGTTTCACTTCACTAAAAAGTTGGTGTCTATTTCGGTAATCCTATGTAAACGAGGATGCTGGTCTGGTCTCCTTCGATGATTAGAGACCTCCATTTTTGTATGTGACATGTCATGTATTATTGCTGTTGGTTTTAGGGTTAAATGTGGGAGGTCAAGTTCAACCCAAATTCGTAAACATGCCCGGAAAGCAAAATCCTGGTACGGCTAATCTGCTTCCATGCTTCCACTGTGTTTGTCCTCTCTGTTTGATCACTCATTCCCTAGTATTTGATAAAGATAATTACAGTCAATAAGTTCCAAGAACTGCTCTGGCTGTGCCTGTATGATATGACCCCCTTTCCACCCATTTTTCACCAATGTGCGCATGTTGGTGTTAATGATTAACATGCATATTGAACATATCATCAGTTAATTTGGCTGAGTATCATGTATAAGTAGGTCGACGGGAGGGAGAAATGCATATATCAAGGATAAGTTTGTTAAAAAGGAGAACACAAGCGTGTATGATAAATCAATCAACAGAAGCTCCACTTTCTCATAAGGAACATGAAGACGTTAGGCCTTTAGTTAAAATGTGTGGGATTACATCAGCCAGAGATGCTGCTCTGGCATCAGAAGCTGGTGCCGATTTTATTGGAATGATTATTTGGCCCAATTCAAGACGCTCGGTTTCGGTTGCTGTTGCAAAGGAGATTTCAAAAGTTGCACGGGGATATGGGGCAAAGCCTGTTGGGGTGTTTGTTGATGATAATGTTGACACTATGCTGAGGGCTTCTGATGCTGCAGAACTTGAATTTGTGCAGGTAAACTATTTTTCTTACCTAAATGACCTTGTATGGACAGATGCTTTTCCCTCAGCAAGTAACATGTGAAAACCATGCAGCTTCATGGAGATGGTTCACGGGCTGCATTTCCAGATTTACAGAAAGAAAGCAGAGTGATATATGTTCTTCATGCCAACAAAGATGGAGACCTTTTGAACCATATTTCTAGTGAAGAATCTTCTTTGGTAGATTGGATTCTTGTAGATAGCGCGACAGGTGGCAGGTAAGAACGCTCCCTTTCGTAGTTTATGAGCTCCTTTTTTCGATGTTCTGTTAGCCTGGGGCACGAACAGTCACGTAGAACTTACATCAACTAATTTCAGTTACATATTGTGACTTACATTCTCCACAACTCTTTACTTCTGATGATATTGTGTTGATACTGTCGGCATGATACAGTATTCAGTTGAGTCGATCATTAAGTACGTTGTCGTTCTCTTTTTCTCATGTGTGTGTGTCTCGGTGGGGATTTTTTTTTTTGTTGTTGGGGGTGGTTGGTTGGGGGGGCGGGGGGTGTTGGGGGTTTGGAAGGAGATTTTTTTTTATCTTTCCCTCTTCAAGTCAAGCTTTTCTCTTCAAGTATACTATGTTAACATGTAGGGACAATGATTGTACTCAGATAACTGCAAAAAAATTAATGTATTATTACTTCAAGCAAGGGCATTTATGTTATGTGCATTTAGGCCTAAGTTATGAATGTTTACTTGAAAAATCCCTCAATCACAAGAGTTTATAAGTTTAGCAATAGTTTGTTATACCACTTGCACAATGTCTGAATGCTAATAGAAGGTTCTTTTTCAACATGTAGTGTGTGTAAGAGGTGTTGGCCAAGTATTGGAAGCAGAGGCTAAGAGTTGTGATCTTAAGTCTCGCCGAACAAGATGCATCTTGTTCTGTCCAATTTACTGGTCATTTTTTATGGTTCCTTGCTCAAAACAACATATTATGCTAATTCAACCAGTAAACATGATCTTGAGTTAATCATCACTTAGATGTACTTTACTTAATTCATGTTTGAATCTTAATTGATCTTCCTGCACTTTTCTGTCACATGGTATTCTCTTCGATCACTTCATTGTATCTGCTTGCAGCGGTAAAGGTTTTAATTGGTCTCAATTCAAGCTACCACCAATTAGGAGCAAGCATGGGTGGCTTTTGGCGGGAGGGATCAACCCTGAGAATGCATGCGAGGCTCTTTCTACTCTAAGACCACATGGTATTGATGTCAGTAGTGGCATCTGTGCTTCTGATGGCATTCAGAAGGATAAGTTGAGGATATTGTCATTCATGACCGCAGTAAATTCTGTACATTATTGACTGCTTGAAAGGATTGATATTGCCGAACTTGATGAACCTTAAATATGGGATATTGCCATACGGACATGAAGTGCGGTGTTATATCAGTTGTTTGATATTTGTTTGTCGACAGGTACACCAATTTCAGCTGAGGTAAAAGTGTATTTTGTCCTTCAATGTAGTAATTTCTTTAACAATGAAAAATGAGTAGTTACTGAGAGAGACACCTGTTTTTGTACTTACTGTTGATCCGTCTGTAGATCAGAATCGATATTTATGTTGATAACCAGAGTTCTACCCATAAGGGAGTTGGATGCTTCTTCAATTATGTTGCTACTAAAGCATTCTTGAGTGGTAGCGCTTCTTCAATTATGTACAACCCCCCCCCCCCCCCCCCTACCGCCCCCTTTCCCCTACTACACTCAACAGGAAGATTGACTGATTCCATGAAGCAATGAACCTTATGGGTCAGGATGTCAAGTATAATGGACTTCGGGTACCTTGCATGCCTTACAGATTATAAGTACAGCAAAGTGATTTCGGAATCTCAGAAGCACATGTACTAATTACTAATTCCATTATGGGAAGGAAAATGAATACATTCATAGAATCAATGTCCTTAATTGTGGTTATACAAGCTGTTGAATAGACCTGGCAAACGGGTAATATCTGGCCGGGTCAGGGTAAAAACGGGCCGGGTAAACTTTACCCGGTTTTTTCGAGTAGTCTTTTTTAACACCCATACCCTACCCCTTGCGGGTTGGGTATTACCCGCGGGTAAATAATTAAATTTTTATTTTTTTAATAAACAAAAATTCTCTCCAATTAGGCATTTCTTTTTTGGTTTCTTTTTCTTTTTTCAGCCAGTATGTTCTTTATTTTTAATAGGTCTTAGAATTATGTTCAATTTCAGAAAAATCAGAATCTACAAACCACAAAATATATCAAATACCATGTTAAAGAATAAATACCATAACCCATTCCCCACCCACAATCTAAAATAAAATAATTAAATTTCAACAAAATTACAATCCCATTCCCCACGAACAAACAATCCAAAATATAACAATTAAATCCCACCAACAATCCAAAATACAACAACTAAATCCCACCAACAATCCAAATTATAACAATCAAAGATTGGCGACAGATCTGTGGAGGAGTTCGGCAGATCCGTGGTGGTCTTGAAGCATGAGGGGTCTAAGTGGTGGTCGACGAAAGGGATCGGCGGCGAGGAGATCGGAGCAACGCGTATCGGCGCTTGCCGCTTCTTTTGTGGCTGACGACGGCTTACGGTGGTGAGATTTGTTGCCCGTGGTGGTGGATCGGTTTTGTGGTGGTGAGTTTTCAAAACGTTGTCAGCTCTCTTGGTGGTGGCGGTGGTCGATTCCCGCGACATGGAGGGCTTGGTTAGGCAGGAGGTGCTGTAAGCCGGCGACTGCAAGAGATGATATGAGATGCAGAGATGGACAGATCTGATCTGGTGGGCGGCTGAGAAACTTCGAGTGCCAGAGAGAGAGAGAGAGAGAGTTCTGGGGTGGGCGGCTGAGAAGAAATGGAGAAAGAGAAATGCATTTGAAAGAAATCCTAACATTAGCTTCAACATATAGTGAGTCACCGGGTAACCCGTGGGTAAACCGCGCCCAACCCGGACGGGTTCTCTCAAAACGGTCCGATCCAAGTACGGGTCAACTTTTTGCGGGCAGTCATTTCTGCTACCCATACCCGCGTTTTAGGCATGGGTCCGGGTCTACCCACGGATGCGGGTAAAATTTTGCCAGGCCTGCTGTTGAATAGCTTTGTGTCACTAGTTAAAAGATATATATTGTTGGTCGTAGAATCAGTTTGATAGTATACATGATCACCAAGCCGCCTCCATTCGCTATATCCGCTTTCTTCCGGCTTCATTCTGATTCGAGAGATCCAGAGAGCTTGGGATCTGTTTGATAGTATACAACGTCCCCGGTGTCACTGACGTAGTGATCCTTCTTCATGCTCTTTACAAGCAGTCCTAACAGATGAACTGGAAGCGGCCAAGACTTCTTCGGCTCCCTGTAGTACTTCCCCAGCACTGGTTTCGTAGCCTCTGTCTACGATGTTACAAACCATATGAATCCAATTAGAAACCCAACATCAGCTCAAAAACATAATGATAGCCATCATTTGTGACTGAAGGGGATACTCACTGCTTCTACCAAGTGATAGTGTGGGATCTGAGGGAAGAGATGGTGGATGACATGGGTTCCTATGTCGTGATGGATGTTGTTGATCCATCCGTAGTCGCGATCAAGTGTCGTTAGCCCTCCTCTCAGATAGCTCCATTCCTGTTTGGTCGCATTAGAAACATCAGTCAGCTCTCCACACCAGCAAAGCTAACGAGTATCTCATATTTTATGGCATTTTCTTACTTGCCAATCTGATTAATTACATGAACAATGACCTATGATAGGCCCATCATATTCAGTTCATCATCCTACCCACGTTTAACTTTCCATGATTATGATAATTGATTTAGCCAATTTCGAATATTCCCCTTTTCGTTGACAGCCTAACTCCTTTAGTTAGTAGTGACGGTAACAACAATATCTGAGTTGACAGATAAGATGGCAACTCCATACCTTGCCTCGATACCAAGGAAGTTTATCTTCGTGACCGTGGTGGTGCAAGTAGGTCACTAGATCCAGCCACATGACGTTAATCTGCAGTTGCGCAGACAAAGTTATTACAAGAACTTCGAAAAAATGGAGAAACCTAAGCAAAACTTTCATAAGAATCGAGAAAGTGGACGAACCCAGTAGGGAATGCCGTAGAGTTGAAGCAATTTGACAGGACCCATCACAAAAGACAAACCTACAAGAATTGCAGCCATTGCTGTCCAACACACAGTTGATGTGATCACATCTTTCCTCTCGTTCGGGACAAATAAATCGCTGTTTGGGTCGAAATGGGAACCTGCCTTTCCAGGACTTCGACTCCACTGTCAATTGAACCACAGGAACAAAATCACAAAAAGCACTCTTAGCAACCCAAAACTATCCGTTTCAAACAAGCTCACGAAATTGATTCAAACGTGTAAGAAATATCATAATAGCAGAGACAGACTCTCTCACCAGATAAAACGGGTAAGCAAGCATGGGAAAAGGCAAGGTGAACCTCAATGTCCGGGTAGCTGTGTCCAAACTTCTGTAAATCTTCTCAGATAACTGGAAATTGAGAGTTAACATACATCATCAAATTGCTACTTGAATTAAAAACAGAGCAAAGTAGTTCATCCAAACAGATGGGAGCGACTTACTGGGTGCCATGATTCGTCATTCTCGACATGCCCATGGTTCTGGTGGTGAGTCCTATGGCTAATTCTCCTGTAAAATACATTGAGTGTAATTATAGCGGCTGTAATATGTGCTTTGAATTTCATAAAATGGAGTTTATAACAATACAAACCATCCATGGTAAGGAACGAGGATTGAAGAATGAAGAAGATGTCCTACTACACTATTCAGCTTCGGATTATTTGAAAAGCTTCCATGACCACTGTTCAATAGAAAAGAAATCACGAAGTAGTACCAGAATTACAAGACGTGTGTCATCAAAGTCGACTCTATGAATAAAAAGGAAAGGGGTAAATGCAGGGGGGCAAAGTGCATTTACCCCAAAAGGGAAATGTGAAGTTTACCAATCATGGCCAAGAACAAATAGAGCCCAAAACGTGGTCCCCTGAGCAACCCAATAAAGAGGCCAAACAGCCCAACTGTTCAAGTAAGCCGCAGCAGCCGCCAATCCGAAAACAACAAGAACATCCCTAGCCACATAGCTCATAGATGTCCAAGGGTTCTTTACCCAGCAATGCTTTGGAATGGCTGCTCGAATATCAGCCAACTTGAATGGGGGTGGCGCACCAGGGTCAAATTCACCTTCATCATTGATTCTCTCTCGTACCAGCTCATCACCTTCTTTATTTACAGGTTGGACTGCCAACGGAGCACTCACCTTCAGTGCCCAATTTCTCTCTCTAGAAGCACTTGATGCCCGAAACGAAGAACCTCTCGTCAGATCTGCCTGTAATGGCAGCCTAATCTTATTGTCAATTGAGACAGTTCCCGGTCTGGGCTGAGCGTAGATTCGAGGGAGTGGCCTCAAACCACATTCTGACAGGACCCAACTCGCCATTAGAGAGACCCAGATGGAGAAAATAGACAAAAATCACAGCTCTGGGTCTCTCAGATTAAAGAGAGAGAGAGAAGGGAAATGTGTGAAGGAGATGAATGGACAGTACAAGGTCTGCTTTATGCTATCCTCCTCCTCTTGTAGCTAAAAACTCACCTCAAACCCTTTGGTTTTGTCTTCTTTCTTACATATATATACATGCACTGTAATTTCCTTTTCTCCTTTCCTCCCGTCGCCTGTCTAATTATTTCTGGTGATGATGAAGAAAGGAGCAATTGGAACGTGATTTTTGTGTCAAACATGAGGAATTTACTTTGCGCTAGTGGCGACTCTGGGAGCCCGAGTGCCTAACTTAATGCTGTCATGGTGGTGGCTTTTATATTTGTGGGAATGGGAGTTTGTACTACTAAAAACAACCCCTTTGACCCACTAAGTTCTCGTTGAGGGAGAGGAGGAAAGTCCAGTCCGAGGCGTGTAAAAAGGTTGAAATTAGAGAGAGAGAGAGAGAGAGAGAGGGGCCGGCCTTCGTGGTCAGACTTGGCTCGCAAAGTCTGCTGTCAAAGTTTCGAGGTTTCAGATGAAGTCAATCAACGGCTGCATGTGTACGATGATGTCATGTTTCCGAGAAAATATTCGGCGTCTAACGTACTTCATCGACTTACGTAGTGTAAAATTACCAATAAAAATACTACAACTTAGTCATTTTACAGGACGCGGGTCATCTTGCCAACTGGACTCTGACTATTAATCATGGTTACCACAAATTAATTAAGACTACCAAAAGTTTGAATTCCACCAAATTTTTGAACTCTGTCCAGCTAAAACTTTGAAACCAAATTTGGAAATTTAGAAACCAAATCTTAATCGCTTATGCCATCTCTTTCTGTGTTCACTCGTTTCTTCCACACTTCATCTTCTCTCCTCTCTCCTCCATCCATACTGTCCCAACTCCAGCAAAGCCACAAATCCTCACGATGCTACATGACGGCAATTATCCATCTATTTCAAAGCGCATCAAACAAACCATATTTGTTCGACTCTCTCCAAAAAATTTCCGTCTCTCTACACCATAAGGCATGTTACCGCCACCTCATTTTACTTAGCTCTTTCTATAAACTCTTACGACCAAAATATTTCTGGAAAAGTATGGAATTCAGCGGCTTCGGGGTGATCTTCTTTTCTTTTGAGGGAAAATAGAGGAGAAAATTGCGGTGGGCGGTGATACAACTACTCTCGAAAGTTAATTGGTTGATTTCCTGATTTGCCCATTTATATAGTGATATACATCCATGATTTGGATTGTTATTGTCGTTTCAAATTTCAATTGAACATAACATGTTTGATAAAATGCATGAAAGAAGTGTGCTTATAGTTGTGATTTTCTCTTGGTTCATCTTCTCGTGCGTCAGTAGTTAACTACATATATTCTGCTAACAGGTGATGCTCGTTTTAGTAGTCTTTGCTCTGTCGCAACAGTGTCTAATATGGTACTTGCCTTTGTTAACTTTGTGATGTGCACCTTTAGAAGTTCAAACTGGTTGTCCAACAACACAGCTGATACTTCATCTCTGTGTCCATTTAAACATAATAGCCTTTAGAGCAAATTGGTGCAAAAACCGAAGACCTTTACATGTTAAAAAGAGAATAGTCAACAATTTATGACGCATTGAAAGGTCAAATATGGCAGCGTAGTGTCAGCCTCAGACCATCTTTATAACTAAATATTTCTCCCATGATAAATAAAAGATGCACAATAGGTTCAAGTTTCCAATTTCTCAGTTTGAAAATGAATTGGGATGATGTAGTCCATGAACCGTAAGAAACAACTTCATAACAGTAGCTAAAGGTATAAAATTGGTATTTTGATCATAGGGAAGCTAAAAACAATTTTAAAGAACTTCGAAGACACCACGGAGAAGTAGTCGCTGACCTATCCATGGATTAGTCAACCTTACAATTAGAATGGATTGCTAGAAATGAGCATTGCAAGTAATATATTGTCCCTAATACATGTAGGCAGATTCATCGCAATTTCAAGTAAGAGAAGACTAACATAAAGAATTAGAAAGGGATTTGAGTTTGGACCAATTAACCAAAAGGGGGTGCTACACAAAGATTGAACCAAACAGTTACAACCAAGTTTTTCTCAAGAATTTTATCATTACAAAAAAAAAGTAGTATGGAGTTTACATTACATTCTCTAGTTATAATCTCATATAAGTGCCCATAACATCCGTACTTTACAATCTAATCAAAATGTCCATAACATGAATCACGATACTCTTCATGAGCTTCTGTAAAATGACAATTGCACACATCAACAACCATGTTATTCTCCTCCTTGAAGTTCTTCAGAACACAAGTTCTTCATAAGCCAAAAAATCATGTACAAAACATGCTAACATCCATTTAGATGAAGGACAAAAGTCAAAGACGGAAATGGAGACTTATTAGCAAACATTACCGACATATAAATTGATTGAATAGTCAGACCAATGAATTCATGGCATTTGACAAAAGAAATGAAGAGTTAACAACAATAGATATGTACCCTTAATAAAATTAAAATTCTAACTTCAAATGGACAAAATGCTAACTTGTAACATAAGCAGTTCACAGAGCTTCATCCGCCATCTTCTTCATATGATGAGAGCAGAGGGAAATTCAACTGCTTAAACCACCATTATCATTTAGTAGCCTTCGTGTAGCATCATGTGGACTTGTGGCTTTGCTGGACTTTGACAGTATGGATGGTGGACAGAGAAGAGAACATGTAAAGTATGGAAGGAGAGAGAAAACAAGAAATGGGTGAACATAGAAAGAGATGGCAAAAAATGGTCAAGATTTGGTTTCCCAAATTTGGTTTTAAAGTTTCAGCTGGGCAGGTTTCAAAATTTTGGTGGAATTCAAACTTTTGGTAGTCTTAATTAATTTGGGGTAACCAGGGTTAATGGCCGGAGTCTAGTTGGCAAGATGTCCCGCATACCATAAAATGATTGAGTTGTAGTATTTTCATTGGTAATTTAATACCACGTAAACTGATGAGGTGGCGTTAGACAACCACTGAATATTTTCTCCATGTTTTCAGAGCTTTGAATCAGAGAGAAGGGTTGGGCGGACTTGTGGTCGGCTCGGACATTAATGCAAAAGTAATGTTTTTTTTTTCTTTTATGTTCCCATTTTTTTTTTTGCTTATTGCAGAGTATATCAAGAAAAATTCAGCAGCAGCTATCGTAGTAAAAATAACTTATAAACTTCCGGTCATTATTGTCTCTATCTATTGATAGCAAATTTTTATAAAAAAAATTAGCGACAATTCTTAACAGTATCTTTTTAACGTCATTGACTAAAAGTCACCAAGCGCGCTTATAGGGACCATCATCCTTTGCTATATGTGGAGTTATAGACTAATTTTATGACTCGAGTTGCAGTCAAATTTTTTCTTTATGTCGCGTTCCCGCGGCTCATTTTCATCTTTTCCCCTCCGTCAAACATTTGCAAATGAACACCGAGTCAAATAACTTTTTACTTCCAAGTAAGAAAATTCTATGAATGCACATAAAAAGCTTATGGGGTCATGTTATCTGTCTGGTTGGTCGTGCACAACATACAGGTTGAATCAAGCACGACAAGAGAATTTGAGTCAGTACTAACAAAATCTGTCTATTAGCATACACCGAGCCCTCTGCCGCGTGGAAAATGTGTCCAAATTCACAAGTCACACGAGGCAGAAAATCTGCTGACCGCGAGGAAAACATGAGCTCACAACAAGCATTCGCGTATATAAACACAGAACCACCACCACAAGGGTTCAAACCGCGGCGGCTGCTGTTGGCATAATTCACACGATGATGTAATTTGTTTTAATTCCCATTTTACGGCTAAAGAAAGGTTGAAGAAACAGATGTATTAAGAAGAAAGATATATGCTCAAACAAGTATCTTATCAACATTCTTACAAAAATAACATATTGATTTATGAACAATTTTCTATGATATATTAAGGAGGTTTTCTAATTGGTGGAATAAATTTACATGGACTTTATACGACTTGCAGCATCAAAGATGGTCCGCAAACTCTTCAACTTCATCAGAGAAATATCTGGCACGTTCCAACGCTCAGATGAAGCTAAGTATGAAATCCAAGAACCTGAACTTTCTGTCACATGTTCCACCATTTACGATTTTCCATTTTCTTGACAAGCTCATTTGCCATGGATGCAAAGTTCTCAGCCCCGCTTTGTAGCTCTTCGGTACGTTTGCTGAGTCTCTGGTAAAAGTGGGGGCAAAAAGCAATGTGTAGAGTAATGTATTAGCCAGCTAACAATAGGCACAAAGATAGTGACTGTAATTCTTCATTATGACTTCAAAATATGGAAGGCCGTGGTAGAAATCAAACAACGCAGTAGACCGTGTGCATTACTGATTTCATGTGGTACACCTTTGTTTCATACCGCCATTTGAAAATGTATTTTACTTAAATTAAGAACCAAAATCCATAGTA
Organism: Escallonia herrerae; assembly: GCA_033070095.1. Lineage (NCBI taxonomy): Eukaryota > Viridiplantae > Streptophyta > Magnoliopsida > Escalloniales > Escalloniaceae > Escallonia > Escallonia herrerae. The sequence continues at coordinate 978,319 of JAVXUP010000015.1, forward strand.
GCAAGATGATTATTCCCCGGCAATAGTTAGGTCAAAGGCATGTAGTATATGGTGCATTTCAACTCACTCAAAGGATGTTCGTCTTCACTTCTTTGTTACTCGTGCCAAAGGGTGGCCCTATTGGCACTCCATGAACAACTGACTTCCACCGAAGGTGCAGTCAACTGTACTTGGGAGTGCCATAACTGCTACTTTCGGTGCCAATGGAGCTACTCATATCCAGAGAGTTCTAAAACTCGCAGACTGTTTACCAAGGTTATTTAATTTTTTTTTGAAGGAACTTGACCAAACGTTTGTTAGAAGAAAAGAAGAAAAACAGAAAGGCAGTGTAGAAGAGGATTATGTCCCTTGGTTGGCTTACCTCAAGTTTATCCTGGCGCTCTACAAGCTTGTCCTTTGCATGTGCGGCTGCGGAGGATGCATCCTAGAAAAAGAGGAAGTGCCAAGTCATTTAATGACCAAAGTTGAAGTATCTAGCATTTACTGGTTATTATCAAAAAACTTACCCCCGACTTCCTGTATTTAGCCATAATTTCTTCAGGCGTTCTGAGTCTGGGTTTAGTATCAACAGAAGAACCACCTTCAAATAATCTCTCCCTCTCTGTTTCCTTGTCTATGCAGCAGAAGGGAGATGCTAAGCGCACTAAATAGAGACAAGAAAAAAAAAACATTCTGCCAGAAAATCATTACAAATTATAATCTACCTCTCCCGTCATTATTGCTCTTGAGAGATGAAGACGGAAGGGGTAAAGGTTCCTCGAGCTCAATATCGTCTGCAACAGAACAACTACAAAAGTAAGATCCCTCAAACTCAACAGCATCTCTAGGAAAACATAAGGTTGAGAAAAAGCAGAGAACCTATGTTAAATTCCTCAACTCTTCCTTCATCTGCAACATCTGTAGACGGGTCTGAGAATGGGAACCTAGAAAATATGTCCTCCAGATGTAAAGTTAAACTCTTACGGCCTTCATCAATATCCACTTCTTGACTTGATTTGTTCCTTTTGAACCCCTTGATGATACCACCTAAAATTCCCGAGGCACTACCCTGCGGCAATAGAAGAGGAACAAATCTTTTACTGCTCCAGGACAGAAAACAATGAAGAGCCAAATTACCATAATCTGCTTCTTCTTCTGATTTTGTGATGGAAGAACAACAGCAGCTGCAAGGACTTCGTCATGAAGACAAGGTAAAGCCTCCGGAATCCTAAAATAGGCCACAAGCTTTCAAAACTTCTTCAGCATTTGACTTAATTTCTGTGTGCGCGTGTGCATCCCTGGGTTTTGTGTGTGTGTGGGGGGGGGGGGGGGGGAGAGGGAGAGAGACCTGAAGTCATTTTCAAAGGCCAAAAGAGAAACAAAAGCAGATTCACACCCATTCACCTAGGATAAAGAATTAGAAAATCAAGTGAACATCAAGATACAAAATGCTGGTAATAATATCTACATACAAAGAATCGTAAAATCAACTTTAAATAACAATTTGGTCTTTAAAAGGGAGAAAATACAAACCATTGTAATCAGCCCAGTCCCCGAAGAACTCATCATTTTGTCCATATTGGTTTTGAAGTTCCACCTAAGGATTGACATTAAAGACGTCTCTCCAACAAGTTCAAGATCGGGCAAAGATCTGCCAACGGATGAAATCATTAATAAACAAAAGAATACTACAGCTCTACGACATTCACAATAAAAACCAAAGTTTCACTGCCTACGAAAGCATGAATCTGCAAAGAAAAGTCATTTGACATCTATGCCTCACAAAATGTTGTAATGACCTAATCCATCCTAAAACGTCGATAGTTAAAGCGATACTACTTTGCACAGCCAAAATCTAACTCTCTGCGACTCTCTCCACCAAAAGAGGGTTTACAGTGGTCCATAGTTTCAATGGCCTACAGGATGAAGGCAAGAAGATTTTTGTAGGGACAATGTTCTTTGTCTTTACCAATAATAGTCTTATCGACATCTATGCATTATGTCCACCTCTCTTTGTTCTAGGGGTAGAAAATATTGGTGGGCCGGTGGGGGGCTGATGTGATAGGAGGGAAGCTAAGGGATGGAGGGTGTTATTATTCTATATATCCAACGGTTCTGGATGGTCGGGACCATGCAATATTTACTCGTTCTAGGGGTAAGCTCTATGTCCTAGCCTGTGTATAATTGGCCATCTAAAGCTCTAAGCTTGAAAAATACAATATATCTGTATAGCTAAATGCATGACATTTATGCGACTACTGCCACCAAAAGAGGGTGAAAATAAGTGCAGTAAGGAAAAGCTAGATGAATTTCAAAAGAAGCCAAGCATACATTAACACTTTGTGACATGTCCAAATAAACTTGAACTTCTAAAAGTTCACTGCACATGATAGTCTGCAAGTTATGCATCCCTGCTTGACATAATTGATGCTTTCTGCTTTGTTTTAGGTTACATATTCTGATATGAACTAACATTTCAGCTTGCATTAATCTGTGTACTTAATTCTTATATGAACCGCAGAAAACCAATGGCGGTATCGTTCTCTGTGCGCATGCAGGTCCTGCACTTCCGAAGTTCCATAAATCAATAATCTCGCCTTGCTGTGACATGGGGTTTATACAACCAGAAGTGCTGCCAACCTAGGGAGCTCCTGCAGAGAGGCGCCTTGGGATGCTGGTTTGTGTTAAGAAGCAGCATTGAAAGATGATAATGCCATTTCATACCAGCTCTGTAAAGGTTTCTATTCTGGGATTTAAATAGCAACGTAATCATGCGGCTGATTAGTACAAGTAACCAACGAATTTTTTTTTGTTTTTTCTTTTTGTGTGGGGGGTGGGAGGACATATCTTCCCCTTCTCCTCTCTATCTCTTTGTCAGAGAGAGAAGCGCGTTCGCATTCAGGTGCAACACATATGAACTCTATTCAACAAGAAAGGCGTGTAAATGATGGCTTTATGTTACCAAGTTTACAACATCACATGTCATCTTGTTATGAATAAAATGCATGAAATCAGAAGAACAAGAAATAAACATAAAATTAAAAATTAAAAAAAAAACACACAAGGAAGAACCAATTCACCTTATTTCAATTACTCCGGCCTGATAGACTAAAATCAATCCACATTCTTTTTCGTTTCTTTTGAAGATTGTAGTCCAGCAACATGGCTTTACAAGATTCATCTTGTGGATGGCGTTATCATCCCCCTACAGAAAAGCAACGTAACTTAAAGGGTGTGAAGTAAAAATATAGCAGAGGGATGCATATAAAGAATACAAGAGGGCACCTGAGTCAAAGCCTTTGATGAGTATAAACACAATGCATCTTCAGCACAAAGTAAAATGAGTGAGTCATTAAGTTTCTGTTCAAGATGTATGGCTTGACTAGACATGTCATATTCAACTTCCCGTAAATCCCTCTCGTGTTCATTCTTGGTTTGTGCAGGATCATTTCTGGCTTCAGAATCCTGAGACGAGGTCAGTGACTCCTCAGACACTTCAGAGATGGAAATTTTGCTCTCTGCATAAACATGGTTCTTAAGAACCTATAACAACAAAATTAAGGACAGAAAAGACTTGGGACTAGTAAAGAAAATAAACTTGCCCAAAATATACAAGGATATAGCAGTCGACTCTCTCTTTGGGTGCATCATCTGAGAAGCAACCACATTGCCAGTGATGCAATCCATAACAACAATGTGGGCGTCCTTTGTCATAATGAAAGCTACTTCTTGTGCAGATTGATGTGACGTTTTGTTTTCAGGGTGCTCCAGACTATCGCTGTTAACATCTGGAACTATTTTCATGGCCAGAGACATGACGGAGGAACTTGAGCTGGACAAACAGTCTGTGAGAAATAAAACAGATGAAGAACTGACATCAAGCATTGCAACCTGAAACGGGACAGTTAAGTGATGGTTTGAGATGGTAATCAGCAGTCAAAAAATCAGTAGGATTCGTATGGATAATGCTTATTGAAGTTGTTTAAATGATGATTACCCGGCCACATTCATATCCAACAGCAAGTCTGGCTTCAGAAGTTACGTACTGAAGGGCGTGCACAGGAGAGTTGATGACGAAAAAGAATGCTGTGCACCGAGTTTTATTCCCGAATTTCAAGTTGTGAACTGCAAAGAAGCTATGCACAGGTCATTTATCAGGAAGGTTCCAAACAATTTATATAATAGTCATTATAATAAGGATAAAGAGCATTAACCAGCTCGTACATTGACCAGAGAGTCATTCTAATGTAAATATTCATGACAGATAGAAAGCTTTATTCGGAGTATGTGGTCAAACTTCAAATTGGCATGATAATTGTAACGTGGGACCAAGAATCAGGTATAAAGAGATTTCCAATTCAACAATTATTAAATCAGAGAATATTCCAAATTGTGCCATCTTTGTGTTTTCTATCACGTTTTGGCATTTGCGGAAATATCTGCCCATCAGTTCACCAGATCTTATGATGGAGTCTACTATTCATTTTTCCTCTCATCAAAACCTTGTTTGGGGCTGTTCCCAAGGATTGCACACTCAAGTACCAGATATTCTACGGATCAAACACAACACATAGTAAAACTAGCGGTGGTTGGAATACACCCAAAAGTCATGAGTAAGCTGTCTTGTTTAGGGGAGCAATTCTTTAATTTTTGGCATTTCTTACTTCTAAGTGAATAAATTATATCTTGAACCTTTAGGTCTATTCTAGAACTTCAACCTGGACTTGAAGTGAAAAATTGACTCAAGTTAACAAAGCTGCATCCAACTGCTTGGAACAGAAAATGAATCTTCTTCAGCCATTCTATTTATCTAGGACCACCATTTCTATTAAACTGCCAACTGTAGGATCTTTCCATTTTTCTTTCCCCTCCTTTATTTTTGTCGTGAATACTTGGCATATCAATCTTCCTAACTATTGCGGTAACTTGTCTTCTTTCTTGTTTATGCCAAACCTACCTGATTTCTCTCGACATATTTCCTGTCACTGTAACCTTATCACACATGTATTCAGTTTGTTCCACAGTTTCTTGTGATTGGCTAATTTAGTGATTGGCTAATTTAATTGACTATGCTTTCTCTAGGCTCCTAACACTAAGCATGACTAATCTCATGCCTGCTCTAAACTAAGCTCTCTTCAACTTCATACGTGCATGCCTATCACAGGGTATACCAAAGATGGCAGTACTAATTAGGATTTCGAAACCACACCTTCATGATTTGTTTCTGTCACAAAGTGCAAGCTCGTTTCATTGGAATTTCCAACAAGCCTATGTATACGAACCTACATAAATCCAAAAGATTTTAAGGCAGTTTTCTTAGCTCATTAATGATTCTTAGAATTTACTATGATTGACAAAGAAGAAAATCAAACGTACCAGACCATATTCATTGCCAATAGCTAAACTCATACTAGAGGAGCCGAAGTCCAAAGCTGATACTGGGGCAGTTGCACCAGCAACTTCGACACCTTCCACCTGTCCATCGAATGGTGTTTGCACTTATTTAAGTACTAATGTGTAATTTTAATCAGATTATAAATTTTTGAGCAATTCTTTTCAAACAAAACTTTAAAAAGAACTAACAAGACAGATTAAGGCATTCCACTAACCTGTGATTCTAAATAATATAATAGGGACAGAACTGGGAATGTCGCATCCCATATTCTGACAGATCCGTCTTGATAGCCTGCTATATAGAGTCTCATGATTCCGTATTCTTCAGTAAGGGACAGCTGACAGGGTACACCACCTGTCAGAGGCCACTTCGTACTCTCACCATTCCTGATATCTGCTACTTGAAGTTTTGCAACTGAAACTGCCTGTCAAGAAACGATCAATATGATTGATGGACATGAGAACAAAAGTACTGATTTAAGTTCGTGTAGCAAATGCTAGTTGCCATTCAGTACCTCCAAGAGAGCCCTTGCAGTACTCCCTTTTTCAGATACCAAACTTGCCACAGTCATGCGCGGTTCAATAGTAGGTAAAACAGCAGGATATTGGATTGCATGAACATAGTGCTTCTTATCTGGTTGAGACATTAACGCAGACAAGCAAGCATCATCATAGAAATGCAACTGTCCTGGGTTTGTCAATACAAACAAGGAAGATGTATCTCTACTCTCAGCGGCACTTGGAACTAGCATCAAGTCGGCAAAAGAACCATGAAGTGTAAGGTCTACACGGTCAGAGCATTTCAAAGTTTCTATTCCGGAAGACCAGTCAAGATTCAAAATCTGCAAAAGAAAGATAACCATTAATGCGAGCCTTAGATAATTGACGCAAAATACAGCAATTATTCGTTTCCTATGATTACTCAAACTGAGATCACTTGAATCTTTTTTAAGTGAGAAGTCAATGACGTGGAACATGCACCTAAACCCTTCCCCCGGCTTTGTGTAAAGAGAAATTAACAATGCGGAAACCTAGCCTGACACGTCCACAAACCGCGAGGACCAGCCACAACCTGAGCTGTAGTAGCTCCCTGAACTTGCTTATGACTCAGGTAGGCGTCAAAGCATCAAAGTATATATGGCAGGACGTGGCATCATGATGGAGGAAATAAGGCAATAGCAATACAATATAAAGACCAGTTGTCCATCTAACAATGAGTGCAAAGCCTAGGTGATGCCTCTTCAGTCAAAGCCCAAGGATCCTGACTAACTTAATCCAACTATAATCTAAACAGAATAAACCCCAAAATGGTGGCTTGGAGACCATCCTGTCGGTAGAATGACCTTCAATGAGCAAAGAACGAAGTTATTGTGTGTATCATAGTGCAAAAGGAAATGTAAGGAAAAAGAAAGTAAAAAATGACAGCATATAACCCCAATAACTGGAAATAAAGGCTGTTTAATGCTAGAATTACATTTAAACTAAAAAAACATAAAGGATTTCAAGCCAAAATTGGTGGAAAGCTAAACTAAAGTTAGAGCATACCGTTAGGACTTCTTCAGACCCTATGTCATCACCTCCATAAACAAATAGTTGCCCTCTATGACCATTATGTGCACTGTCTGCAGACCAATGCAAAACAATGACAGGGAGTCTTCTATTGCCTGACGATAATTGTAGCTTAGCGGCAATATTAGACGATTTTTGGGCTTTTTGATCTTTGCTAAAGGAAGCAGGTGATAAGTTCCATAACAGTATATCTCCATCTACATAACCAACAGCAAGGACTGACCCATCAGAAGATACCCAGCAGAGAGAGCTTATCTCCTTCTCTGCTTGTTCATCGTCCACTGTATCATAAGAACGCTCATGTCTCATCTCATTTGGAGAAACAACTAGTGTTTCATCCTGAAGTTGGAGATCCTTGCAGCCTCTAACAAGTACTGCACGATCTTCGGTAACATCCCAAAGAATAAGCAAACCGTTCTCATAGGCAATCAGCAGTCTGCAAATAATGAACTGTTGTAATTGCAGAGGTAAAACAGACGAACCGAAGTGAAATGGTAGGAAAAGATTTCAGATATTACAATGCCAATAAACTTCTTTTAGGCAAAGTTATACGGAATATTATGTTTGATTAGTGCAGAATTGCGCATACACCTCGTGTAGGACTAGATACCATCATACTATTTCTATGTTTCTAGTAAGGAAAATCTCAAATAGAGACGTGAAAATCATGAAGAACCACACATATATAACCAGGAAGGTAGAACAGAAGGTAGTCATAGACAAAGACAGAGCACCAACATTCCTAATGGCTTTAGCTATGTGAGTCTAAATGCAAAAGAATGCAATATAAGAGGCATTCAAGAACTAATGACCAGACCAGCAACAAGGCCATTGTTTTAACAGTGCCCGAGATGCAGGCAGCCTTCTGGAGGGGCTGCTTCTACGATCCAGAACAGGAATGTGTGCTCACTCAAGGTCTCGCAACGAAACGAATGTGGGAGAGTTTGTGATTGGCCTCATAATACTCTTCCTATGATCATAAGAGTACCTAGCTTAGCCTTTTGACGGATGCATTTCCCTGTGGTGAAATAGGGATCAAGGTCATTACAGAAGGTATCACAGGTGACACCCGAAAGCATGGGCTGGGTCGTCCGCTCGAATTGCCAAGCAGGGTGGTCAGGTGAGACCGACAATGGCTAGAGAGGAGCTTCCGGTTCTGTGTGACTAAGGTGACGTTGGGCCTTAGTGCAGACACTAAGGCACAAGGCGGGGAGATGATATCACGAGATCCCACATTGGATGTGGGTGAATGTGTGATTGGCCTTATTAAGACTCTATCAATGATCTTAGAGGTACCTACTTGGCTAGCCTTTGAAGGAGGAGGAGCTGGGAGTTGGGTCTTTACACCCCAAACCACAATCCCACCTCAAACCAAAGGTCTAGACTAATTTCCCCATGCCTCTGAGCTGAAAAGGGAGGTCAAGGACTAGTCACTTAAAGTAAAAGGTAATCGAAAGGCTGAAGTTCTTCTTCAACCTGCTACCTTACGTATATATCTCCTTTCAAAGGAGCCAGATTAGTCTAAACTTACTAGGCATAAAAACTGAGACATTTTTCGCTTATTTTTCCTGCCCATCGGAATTGAGCATGATGGGTGAAGTGGAGGTATGCTTTTCGAGTGCTGTGCGATTGTCTCTCAAGCTGAAGGGAGGCCAGCGATGATCTGTGATTCCCATTTGGGCAAGTAAGAAGCAGAAACACATAAGAAGAAAGTCGCTTAAATGCAAATGCTTAGGTGGATGAGCATCCACACAAGGACAGACAGAAAAAGAGTGATGATATCCATAAAGGTGGAGGTGAGACCACTTGAGCAAAAATGGGCTAACATCGGTTGAGCAGTTTGTGTCAAGATGACGGAGTAAGACGAGGTAGGGATAGACCAAAGCTAACAGAAAAGACCCGATTGCTACGAAGTTGTCTAAGAGCATGTGCTTGGCTAGGAAAGAATGGAAGAGAAGGACTTGTGTGGCCGCCCCAGTAGTTCCGACAAAGGCTTTGATCATGATGATTCAAAACATAAATGTTGGAAGCACAGTACCATAAACTCAACAAAGCAAAAAGGAAGCAAAGAGCAAAAGCCATAAACTGAAAAGAGAGACTTCAGGCATCTTTAGCTTGCCTATTTCCAAAGGAACAAGGTTGGGGGAGCAAACCAACAACAGACTGCTGATTCAATATTGAAATCCCAGCTATTTCTGCAAAATGAGAGAACGTGAGGGAATAACTAAATACAGGCACCGAGTAAGCAACAAATTTGTTCTCAAACAGAGGCATATAGGCCTCAGAAGCAGGATGAGCGAAAGCATGAAAACAAGGCTAAGTTCAAAGATTTGACAAAATTCATACTTGTCTATCCTGCATGGCGTTGTAATAGTTTTCGAGTTATGAGCAGCTCAAAAAGCAGCATTTCGGCAAACAGGTGAATAGATGTCAATAACAAGCCACAGCAGCCGGCGACAAACCAAATTGTTCTTCTTTTTACTATTCTAATTGTTTTTAGTGCTGCTTATTACCTTTTTTCTTTTTCCCCTCTCTTAATTTGCTGGAAGGAAAATTAGTCATCTGCAGCCTTTTGAAAACAGTTTCAAGACAATAGCTCACACTCCGCTGGTCAAAGAAATGGTATAGGCTATAATAATGAAACCAAGGAACAAAGAAAGAAGCAAGGCTGTTACAAATAATGTGAATCAATATTTAGCTTCTTAATAGAACAAATAGGATACTGTGCACGCTATACATTCTTTTTACAGGGCAATTCTTCAGATGGATGAGAAACTTATTTTATGGCAATTGTGCACACAAAGTTTTGACTGAAAGAAATAATTCAAAGATTGGCATTCTAAAGTATGTCAGCACTACCACTAATTGAATGAGCCAGTACCAGCTATAACGTTTGCAGGAAGATGATAAGGCAAATGTATGATTTTTCGCTCTTCAGCAGCATACTTTACCACAGACAAAAACCCATACTCGTCTCCAACATACCTGGGATGCACATGAATATTAATTCTTTAGGTAGGAAATCAAGTAGATTTTAGATATTTAGAAATCAGTAGCGTGTTACACAATAATATTCTCACTAATTTACATGTAATGTGTGCCACCGATAACAGAAAAAGCAGTTATATTGGACTCCCACTGTAAATTACAAGCTATGTGCCTGCGTTCTAGATCCCAAACCTGCCAAAATCAAAGGCATATAAACTTTTAAAAGGACTGAAATGGAAAATTCAAATGAAAAAAGAGAGCACATTAGAAGCAAGTTGTATGGTCATAATTTCTCCACATAAAGATGCATTGCCAACAAAAAATTATACCTGAATTTCATTTTCGTTTGAGATGCTGACTAGAAAACCTTGGTTTTGTAAAAACTGCAAGCAAAGAAACAAAAAAAGTGAACATTAAAAAGAAAACTTTTCAGAACTAGGGAATGCGAAAGAGATGGAATGTATGTCAATCAAGTCATAGCAACAACATATTATCTTTCTCTGTTCTATTAATATTTTTGCTAAATCCAAGAAGACCACATACGTCGCAGGAAAATGAACTACAGCATGCAAAACACTGGCATCTTGAGAACATATTAACAGTTCACCTTCTATTTTTCCTTTTTTTATTATGGATTAGAAGTTTAGAACTGTATAAGTAAAAAAGCCAAAGCAGGGAAGCTTGTATTAATTAAAACATCATCAGTCTGTATACATTAGATGCTATATAAGAACCCTTAAAGGATTCAACTAGACTCAGCTGAAGCGATTATCCCAAACTAGTTGGTTTGAGAACAAGGAAAGAAGAACTCCTCAATCGAAATGTATGAAGTACTTTGCATGAAGGTCTCGAGATGAGCTAAAAACAATTCTTTCTCCAAAAATGATCGCCCATCAAAGAACTATATGCCATAAATATCTACTTCTCTCATATAAACTGCAAGAAATGCAGCTGCACCTAACTGACGAGGTAAACAAGCCCAAATATGATGCATTCATCATCAATTTGAGACAAGAATCACCAATTGAGGTAGGTCATCTTCCTAATGCAAACATCGCAATACAGCTCAAACAGAAGCTTCCGAATCAAATGCAACTCTTATCGGAGCTTCAGCGCTCCAAATAGTTTGATCCATGAAACCCTTGAACAAGAGAGAGTAATCGGACTGCGCATGAATGGATCCATGACTTGTGACCTTCACATGCAAAACACTTCGCCTATCAACCCCCAAAGGAAGGGCATAGAGCTTCTTAAAAAGAGCAACAACCAAGTCCAAGTATCAATCTTGACAGACAAACCCCTCACGAAAAGAGGTTGTCAAACATGAAGGATCCTCGTCAAAACTAGCTGCGCCCTTCTTTACAGCTTAGGCTTTTAAAAAGAATTGGTTCCATGTCTGGCATCGAGTGATATCGAAGCGAAGGTCTTTGGCTTGAGTCTTCTTCGCACCAGGGAGAAACAACGAAGGAGCATTCTTTCTGATGAGCAGGGTGGCCAAGAGTTGGTCCCACTGCGGTGACAAGACACAAGACCCATGAGGCACCCATTGGGGTTTTTTTTTTTGGGTGAGGGGGGGGGGGGGGGGGTGGTTTCCTCTAGCCTGGGCCTTGCTGCAGTGTGCTGGACTATGAGGCCCACTAAGGGAAAAATGAGACAGAGGAAGTAAGGGGAAAAGGACCCTTACAAGGATTAGCCGTGCCCCTTGGAACAGTGTTTAAGCTTTTCGAGGAAGTTGGTTGCATGTCATGCCAAAAGGAAAAAGAGCAGGCGCAGGGGATATCTTTCCCATATGCATCGCTGTCTCTGTTAAACCACTCGCAGAAACAGCAATGAGGAGTCGTTAACTAGCAGCTATCATCTGGCAACAATGAATCCAACTAAATGTAGAACGGTGCAACACAAGTATTTAAAATACAAAACTCATTCAAACATGTATCAGCAGAATTATGTTACATTAAGTGAAAAGAAAAAAAAAGATTGAAAAAGTAAGTTTAGAGGTCCATCTAAAATCACGGACCTCTAAGTTTTTGAAGGGCAACGGCTTGGGAGATATGAGCATGCCTTCTATATTATCTCCACCTAGCACTTTAATCCTCCCATCCCTGCAGTAATAAAGAAAGGGGAAAAGTTAGACAAAGAAAATAGTCTATAGAGAGGAAGAATCATACTCCGTAGTTAGGAAGACCATTTGTGTTGAATAAATCTATCTATTGCAAGATAGTGCTCCACAATACCATTTCAAAGATCATCTCAATTTTTTAGACAGATGTTAGGTGGCCTATTAACTGTAGTGTTGTGTCCTCTATCTAGACTTTGAGTGTTTTCACATAAATGCCCTCTCCCTCTCTTCTTCCCAACTCCCCACCCTTTCCCATGCCAGTCAGCATCTAATGACCACCTTGGCCTCATGACATATTAGCTCAATTCATATTCAAAATAACTAATGCCCATTCACTGATGAAAATATACTCACAGTGTCCCGATTGCCAGGAGGTGCTGAGTAGGATCAAAAGCAAGAACTGAAGAAGTAGACGGTATCCCGTAGTGAACAGCGACACGTGGTTCCAACACGCTTTTCTGCGGCATATTATGCTGAGGAAGAACATACGACATGTATCAAACAACTAAGAAGTATGACTACCAAATATATAATGGGGAGAAGCCGCTTTCTTTTCCTCTGACACTGGATGTCTGTCTTTGAAGAGTGAACTTCCTAAGCACACTCCGGCAAGAAAAAGGGAAGAAAAACAAAGCTGCTTCTCCCCATTATAACTAAAAGTACTATGTGAAGAAAACAAAGATTTGCTCATTTCTGTGATGTTATTAGTGATTCCCCGCGTTCCTTGTAAAATTAATCCAGAAACTGCAGTCAAACTAGGACTCCTTGTGACGCCCCTAATAGAACTAGCAAATCTACCCTTAAAGCTTGGATGATTTCCGATTAAGGGACCTTACAGAAATTACCATAGAAAATTTTTAAATAAGAGATTGAAGTTTCAACCATACAGAATGTATAGCAAGGTCCATAGGATGTTATTCATGTTAAACAATGCCACTAGTTTTTAACACCAGCTATGTTTAAAATCCATTAAAACACACCACAGGCGGACTTAACAACTGATGTATGGCAATGTAACCCAGTCCAAAGGCTTTACGACGTTTGGCAACAAATTATAGCAATTCAAGGACAGGCATTGTGCTGATGTTGCTGGTGTTCGTAAGTCTAGGCATGCTTTTGGAACTAGCAGAACGTGATGGCTTTTTCAACTGCTCTAGCAATCGTCCCTGCAGATTTACCCTAAACGAATTCATCATCTCTATAGACTATTACAGTTAATTCTCACAAAAGATAGGTCAGCAATGCGAAAATGAAACAGAAACATATACAATAACTTCATTTTTTGCCCTCAATAACATGACTGATCGGAAGTTTAGTACGATAGTTCTCCGTTGGAGAAAACTAGGGCTCAGAGAGCAAGAAGAAATCGCATTTCACATGATCCGATTTGTTATCTCTAATATATATGTCTACAGATGCACAGGAACAAAATCTGAGTTGATGTACCTGGGAAGATTGAACAACTTTTTGAAGGATTTTGGTCAGCTTGCCCAAATTGTATTCACAAGCTCTTCGATAGCGTGCTCGCTGCTTCTTTCGTTCTGCGATTCTTGGTCTCAAGCTGTGTAGTCTGTCCGCGATCATCAACGGTCGTCAGTGAATGATTTGGGCGGCTACTCTTTGACAATCGCTATTTATAGTTAACGTGATCATTCTGTACATTTATTTCTTGCTTGTTACTTCAGCATAAATATATTTTCCCTTTTTTTTTTGCATTGCTTCAGCATTTATAATTGATTCCTAGAAACCCAAAATAAAGTAAATTAGTAGTACAGGAACTATGGGAAATCCCCGAAGCGAGGACATATCAAGTAGTTTCGGTTGAAGCAATATTCCCATTGTCAATAGTTCTAGGTACCTTCTTCGAGCTCAAGACTCGAATTTTAATCATTTTAATCAAGCTTCAGATCTCATCTGCCACAGCATTCACCAATTTGTGAGCTTCGTTAAAAGTTTAGTACTTTTTTTAAACCACTAGTTAAGTACATGTGCGATACACGTGAACATCAATATTTTATAAGGTTAGCATGCATCACAATAAAAATTAAGTAAGGAATTAATAGAGGTTACATATGCAATTCAACGTATAAGTTGCTAAGCAACTGGTATGTGAAAATATAGACGCAACAACTAGGTGTAAGCCTAGCGGTCAATCTTGCAAGGCATAAAATGACCACATTCTGATATCAAAGGCTAAAATCTCTCTTTGTAAGCCTAGCGGTCAAACTTTTTTCGATAACCCTTCCCTTGTTTTATCGCTCAATAGAAAAATATTTTATCTGTGTTGGAGATAGAATATTTACATTCCTGCAACACTAATGTAGCTAAAGTGTTGGTCTTGTTAACATCAAAGTGTTATATCTATTAAATATTAAAGAGTTGTATTTTTCAAAGGCTAACTTACACTAAATGAGTCGTTGACATTCAACTTCAGCGTTTGTCGCTAAAAAGGTATTGTGTGATAATTTCTCAACAACAATAATTGAAATATAACTTTGTAGGCTATTCTCGGTGGCCATGGCTATTTTTGAATGGCTATGAATGGGTTTCCTCCTCGGTGTCTTTTTTTTTAATACACAAATACTTTTATCTTGTTAATCTTATTTTTCGGCTTTAACAATGATTTTCCTTCACTTTTATTTTTTTGGTTAAATCTCTAAGGATTAATTTATAGAAGAAGAAAAGTGACGTCATCATATACAAGAATAGAATATTCAAACCACACACATACTCCAATAAAGTTTACAAGTTCACAAATTTGAAATAATATCCTAACAAGTTTGTTTTGGAGGAGTTAGGGTTGTTCGCTCCACATTCAATAACTCTAATCTAGTACATGAGATGTTTTCAAAGTTATTAACGACTTATATATAATACTTGTCAATTGTACTGTCTATCGATAACACCAAATAAAATGCCTGATCCTCAAAAGTAAAGGTTTAGCTCTCACTATTTTATTTAAATCACTTTTTTATCCGGTAAATTATCTATGGATATTTTGTGTTGATAATATTTTAATGCCTACATTGAAAGCTGACACTTAAAATAAATCCTAGAGTTATCAAGTCTTGTCATAAAAAAAGTCAAAGTTTGTAAAGAGCATAAGAAATTATGAAGCTTACCTCTATAGAGCCTAAACCGAGATAAACTCACAAATCAAAACTCGTTTGAAACTTACAGTCGCGGATGGATATCAATTAGCATTTGTTATTCGGAGTGTTAAGCAATCAAGGTCTAAAACATAAAATTAATTTACCTCTAAACAAACATTGAACAACATGCACAAATGTTAATCATCTGGTCACTTGACAAGATGGGGACGAAAAGTCACAAAATTTGAATTGTTAAAGATGTATGAAGGTGTATAGTTGATTAGAGGGAACATGAATGGGCTTTGAGATGGGTTGGCATTTGTCGATGTGGTAACATTAGAAATGTAAAAGTGTATAAGGGCATTTTTGTCCAATAAATAAAATTCATACATCGTCTACAGACACATATACCCACCCCCACTCCCAACCTAACCCAATGCACATACATAGATTATCAGGTCTTAGCCAAACGCAGGAAAGTGAAAGAGACTAAAAATATTCAATTTTGACCTTTTCTTTTTTATTAAAGTGAATTATCAAAATATCATTGCAACATAAAAGGCAGATTCAATTATCAGTCAAAAATTACAAAAGTCAAACTTATATGTGGAAATCAAAAAACATTATTAACTAATGGTCATATAAAAGAATTGCTAAAATTATTAAATAAAATGTTATTCTTATTAAGCTCTTTCATAGCGTAATCTATACCAAGGATCAGGTTATAGATGACATAAAAAGTACATTTACATATTAATTGCAATTATTTTTATGAGTGTGAAAGTCTTAGCCAAACGCAAGAAAGTGAAAGAGACTTTCATTTTTTAACTTTTCTTTTTTATTGAAGTTTATTAGCAAAATATCATTGCCAATATGAAAGGCAGATTCAATTATCAATTAAAAAATGCAAAAGTAGAATTTATCTTTTGAAATAAAAAACCATTATTAACAATGGGTCATTTAAAAAAAAATTGCTGAAATTATTACATAAGATGTTATGCTCATCATGGCTTTTCATAACATAATCTATATCAAGCATCAAATTATAGATGACATGAAAAGTACATTCACATATTAATTGTAACTTTTATGAGTGTGGAAAAAAGTGAAGTTATTAAGAGAATCTAGATTTTAGGTATATTAATTGTATTTGAATGGCAATTGAGTGATTTATAAATATACGAAGAGTATTCTTGTCTAAAAAATAATTTACACACATCCATACTTTTATAAGTAAAACAACATGCACAAATGCTAATCATCTAGTCAATTGACGAGGTGGAGACGAAGAGTCACAAAATTTGAATTGTTAAAGATGTATGAAGGTGTATAGTTGATTTACAGCAAGAGGGAGCATGAATGAGCTTTAAGATAGGTCAGTTATCGATGTGGTAACATTAGAAATATAAAAGTGTATAAGGATATTTTTGTCCAATAAATAAAATCCATACATCCACTACAGACACATATACACCCTCCCCCCCCCCCCTCCCCGGACCCCAACCCAACCCAATGCACATACATATATTATCACGTCATAGCCAAACACAAGAAAGTGAAAAAGACTAAAAATATCCAATTTTTGACCTTTATTAAAGTGAATTAGCAAAATATCATTGTCAACATAAAAGGTAGATTCAATTATCAGTTAAAAATTACAAAAGTCGGATTTATCTGTGTTAATGGTCATATAAAAAAATTGCTGAAATTATTAAATAAAATGTTATGCTTATTAAGGTCTTTAATAACTTAATCTATACCAAGGATCAAGTTATAGATAACATAAAAAGTACATTTACGTAATAACTGTAATTACTTTTATGAGTGTAAAAGTTTTAGCCAAACACAAGAAAGTGAAAATAACTAAGAATGTTCAATTTTTTAACTTTTATTTTTGATTGAAGTGTATTAGCAAAATATCATTGTCAATATAAAAAGCAGATTCAATTATCAATTAAAAAATGCGAAAGTCGAATTATATATTGAAGGCAAAAATCATTATTAACAAATGGTCATTTAAAAAAAATTGCTGAAATTATTACATGAAATGCCATGCTCATCAAGGTCTTTCATAACATAATTTATACTAAGTATCAAGTTATAGATGACATAAAAAGTACATTCATATATTAATTGCAAATTTTATGAGTATAGAAAAAAGTGGAGTTATTAAAAGAATTTAGATTTTAGGTATATTAATTGTATTTGAATGACAATTAAGTGATTTATGGACATACGAAGGGTATTCTTTTTCAAAAAATGATTTACATGCATTCACACTTTTATAAGTATTATAGATATAGATATGTAAATACGGTCACTGTTGTAGCCAGCTTATGCGATTAGACTTTAAGTGAGCTCCTTTTTTATGATTAGTAGTATAAATTAGCTGATTAGACAATCAGCTAAAATTATTCCTAAATCCCCACACATTGAAAGACGTGTCTTCAAAATTTCTGAGCATAAGTTCAGGAATAGAAATGACTCTCTATGGTTTCTTGGCGAGCATCGCATATGACACAATCATCCTCATCAATAGTATCTAGCTCACTGAACCTGTCTTTTTATTTTTTAGATCATATATTGATTTGTTATTCCCATTCCCTAATATCCGAGGTCTAAAATATCTTATAACTCTCATAGTTAAAAGACTCTTTATCTTGTTTATTGCAGAATAATCTTATCATGCCTACATAAAAATTCTATCATACTATGTTTCATAACGTTTAATAATATAATCTTATTTCCTTTTATCTTCCCGTTATGGTACTGCAGTCGTGCCTTTTAACTGTCCGCGGTTCTCATTCACCTTCTTTTATGCTGCAATTTTCCTTCTTCGCAGGCTATCAACAGTAAAGCTAAGGATATATTTTGAACCCATAGCCGATAATCATGTCAAAAATATCCTCTTCACGTGCAGCTTGAAGGAAACATATCTAGTGTGACTTTTGTGGGCTCTTTCACGCATGCCAATATCTTGCATGTGTGCGGCTTATCTCTTAAGCGCGCAGCTTGGTCTCTTGAGCTCGCAAACACCTCTACTCAACCTGGCTCACTCCTGCTCAGCGGTCCAAACTTCGATTGCTCAGACCATATTTTCTTCCCCTTGACCAATTTAGCATATTTTTTTTTACCAATTCTTACCTTTCTATGACCAGTTCCCACACCTTTGCGACAAGTTCCTTCGTTTATAGTGTTATTTTGGCCTTACTTGGACCTTATTCTTGCCTTTTTTCTGATTTTCGTGCAAGTAAATTTCTAGGCCGTTACTTATTTTTTTTACTTTGATCCCCATGTTATAGTTAGATTTTAGTCTCTTTATTCTTATATATCCTCCCCATCTCTTTATTCTCATCCCCCGTCAAGGTTCTTTAATTTTTAGCCCCCCATCCCCTGCCCTATGTTGCAATTCGAATCAAGGATCTTTATTCTCATCCTCATCAAGACTTCTTTTTCTTATGTCTATGTCACTGAAGCTTATTTTGGATCATGAATATTATGCATTGAATCTTTGATCTACATCACCGCTGTTCAAACTTGGACCTCCTTCGATCCAACAAGCATCAATGTGCTGCTTCAGACTTAACCTCCAAACCAAAGCCCGATTTCTCTACTATCTTGAGTTTTTTTTTCTCTTTTTTTTTTTGGGGGGGGGGGGGGTGTATTTCACATATTCATTTGTCATCCCATTCTCTATTATTTTATGTCTAGGATATTCTATAGTTCTCCCGGTTGATTTAGGACTCTATATTTTGTTTCTTGTAGGATAGTATTTTCATGTTTATTTAGAGGCTCCACTATAGTTAATTTCATAATGTTTAGTAATATAATTATCTTTTGCTTTATATTTTCTATCTCACTCCTTGAACTTGTCTTTTGTTCTAAGGCTTAGCCCAGAGACCATCCAAGTATGAAAACACATCTTCGATTTTTTATGGCATAATTACACCCAGTCCCCTGAGGTTAGGGTGACATTATAGTCAAGAAACTAAGTTTTAAGAAGATAACAGATCGTGACCAACAACTTTGTAAAGCTCTTAACCGTTTTCATCTGTCGTTGACCCATTAAAAAAACATAACTTTTTGTTGATGTCATTAATATGTATTTTAAAATGCCAATGTTACATTTATACAATAAACATGGTATATAACGTATACGAATTTAAAATCCCACTTTCCAAATTAGGTTTCTAAACTCTAATTATCCATCTCTCCAAATCTTCTGACTCTAACAGTAGCCAAGAACCAGTGCACTGATTATACACCGAGCACCCTCTTCACCTAGTCTTTGCCATTATTAAGCGAGCGATATGCAATCCCAACCCCCTCCCCCTTCTGATCCTACCCTGCCTTTACCAACACGACATCCCCTTTCCCTCGCTAACTCCTAGAAATCTCACATGGGAGGTGTTTTGTTGGGGTGGGCTCACTGGCAGTGGTGCATGGTAGGGCAAGTGACAGGAAGCTTCGTGGTGGTGGTCGAGGCGTACATTTTGATGTAGAGCTGGTGGTTCTGGTCTACAAATTCATTGTGGAGATTATGGTAGTGCCAAGGTGGTTGTCAACGGTGGTTCATCTTTCAAGCTCAAATTTGTTTCAAATGGATTTCGGTGGAGGCGACAGTGAGAGGACTACAAGGCCACAGATACAGGCACTGCGTGCGGTGGTGCTGTGAATGGGTGGTTAAGGTTGATCATGGAGGCTCTGGACGCTACGCTGGTTCTGCGACAATAGCTCTTAAAGAGAAAAGAGGGGATAAAGAGATGGCATGCCAAGAATATATTTTCAACTCAGGAGTAATATAGTTATTTCGTTTAAACCGTAATGTATTTCATGATTCTATTTGATCAATAGATATCACTATTATTTATCCAGATTAATAAACAATTTTATTTCATTCCAATAGACCCGGATGTGATTTACCCTTTGTTCTATTATTACAACATTTGCATGCCCTCCTCTAGTTACCTCGTTTATCTTGATATTTCCGCAGGATTCGGTATAGAAAGCATAAAACATGAACCCGCACATTCCCTGCCACCAGGGCACAAGTTTCCTCACAACATGGTACCAGCCTGCCATCTTTTCTGCAAAAGCTGTTACAGTTTTATTTATATTTTAGTATGAATCAAATAATATATGGGATAACAAAAGGGTTACATGACTTTCTGTTAATTACTAACCCTGCAGACACTTTAAATGATAGACCAGCCGACCGGAAATAATATTTTTTTTTGTTTGCATTGAATTTTTAGCCCTACCTAGCACATTGGATTTGTATTTTTTTCTTTTTTATAAATGAAGTTCCAAATAATAAAATTACCAAAATAGCACATGCAAGGTTTTAACCCAAACTTTATTTGGGAAAATGTAGGAGTACTGGCAACTAAAAAGATTTGGTGTGATTTCGCAAAAAAATAGTCATGTTATTCTATTTTGGTGATGTATCTTTTTTTGTAATTAAATTGTTAAATGCCAACTTGGTGTCGGAGGCAAAGACAAGCTGTGGCCTATTTACGCAGCCAACTCTTTCTTCCTCTCGTCCTTATTCAGACATGACATCTTCCACCCGCAACCAGCCGCAGAACCACCACCACCCCAACCCGTACGGAACAACAGCAGCTCCGCCACCAACGCCCTCAACCCAGCCCCACCCGCACTCCACGTCGGACGCCGCCGCCGATGATCTCTCCCGTCTGCTCCAACGTCTCCCTCCCTCTCTTTCCATCCCTAACCGCCGCTCGTCCCCACCCTCCACCACCACTACCTCCCCTCCTCTCGTCTCTCTGTCGGACCCAAGCCGTACTCTCACCGCTAGCATCCTCTCCGCTTCCCAACTCGGTTACTTCCAACTCACCAACCACTCCATATCTCCCCAACTCGCTCGTTCAGCTGAGTCCGAGTCGCTCTCCCTCTTCAATCTCCCTCCCGACCAAAGAGAGACATCCTTCCCCAAGAACTGGCCACTCGGCTTCGACGGCGAAGACACCGAAGATGAATCATTCTGCCTCGACTTATCTTGTTCGACTGACTCTGCTGAGTTGTCCTTAACTTCTCTGCGCGAGTTCACCTGCGAAATGGAGAAGGTGGGTTTGGAGGTCATTGAGGCGCTATCGTGCGCGGTGGGGTTTGAGAACCCGGCCCGGAAGGACCCCACTCGGGTCTGTTCATTGATGTGGATATCTGACGGTCCACCCGGCAACAAACCGGTTTTTTTGGGTAAGTTTTACCCGTATGTTGTCGGGTTGCAGTACCAAATTAGCTGCCAGAAGTATTCTATGTTGGCGGATTCGGGCTGGGTATCCGTCTTGCCCCAGGTGGACTCGGTCCTGGTCACTCTCGGAGACATTGCTCAGGTGAAGTTTTTGCCTCTTTCTCAACCCGATTTGACCCATTAGAATGCTCCACCGGCTGGCTATTCACCAACTGGCCCCCACCAAAACCCAACTAATCAACTGATAATTGCGTGTAGTATGAAATCTTATTTTGTCTAATTTTGACACGATAGGCATTAGAAAAAACAACGTTTAATGTAGGCAGCTAGTGGTTATATTTTGGCCTGACTCCCTTCGTTCTATTGTTTTTTCTTTGACTTTCGTAGAATATACTTTGGAAACACTAAATATAACTCTAATAAATTTTTTAAATAAAGTAAGTACCATTTGGTAGTCAGATTATGTAAAAATAGCAAGTAAAATTATGTTATACATAGTATAATTGTTCTTGAAATTCATTAAAAGTCAAAATAAAAAGATATTAATATTTGTTCTATAGCACACTATTCGTAAAAGGTGTTAATATTGGTGACATATCACGTGGTTCAATCTAGGATGGCGACACCGTATAAACTCTTTATAATTTAGTTTATCATTGACACCTTGGATTTGTCTTCTTCCTTTAACAGTCTTCTATTGGGTTGTAATTGTTACAACTTGCAAAGCTCATAAGTAAACACTCAATGTTAAAATGACAGTTTGTCCGTATTTTTGACATTATTAACGCGATATGACATTAAAGATAACGGCAAAGAATTTAACTTTATTATAATAAAGTATGAGATAATCTCTGTGAACATCAACTAATAAAGCAAACTCCACATAAGGAACCTTGTATTGGCTACTAAGCAAAGACTTAGAGAATTGATTGCCCAGGTGTGGAGCAATGGAAACTTAAAGAAGGTGAGAGGAAGAGCAACGCCAGTTCTGGGAGATGGCAACAACTCACCTCACTGCATATCCATGTCTGTCTTGTTAACCCTTCCTCTTGATAGCACCGTCTCTTCCCTCCTTCCCAGGGGGGCTGCCGGAGACGGTGAAGAAGACGGTGTCAACGAAGCTCAAGATGGTGGTGCAGGTAAGAAAAAGGAGAGGCGATTTCATTCGTTTCCTTTCGAGGACTACGCTTGGAGGGTTTACCATGAACGGCTCCTGCTCAAGGATCCCCTAGACAGATACCGTGCGCCTGAAACGTGAGTTGCTTTTCTTTATTTCCCAGGTGATGATTCATTTATGTGGTTTTCCCTTGGGCTCTCTTGTTTGAATGTAAATTTAATGTTTTATTTGATAATATTTTCTGGCTTTGCTATCGTTTTTCCATACACGTTTTGCCACTGATAACTATATGCCATCTTTATGCAGCTTGGAAAATCATACGGATTTTAGCAATTGATGGTTGGAAGTTTCATTTTTCCTTTTTTTTTTGGGTAACATGTCCTTTAATAATTCAATAAAGTTGCAATGAAGTTCATGTTCATCCTACATCAAGAGTTAGAACTCCACAATCATCTATTTACACGATAGAGATTTAGAGCATGAAAACTAATAACATAACAAAGTCACGGGGACCCCCCAATTTTGATAAAGGGTGTAGTGTATAATTGGTCATTTCTATCTGCTATGAACTCGGTATTGCACCCACTGCTCAGTTATTTTCTCAACATCGATCAAACACCAGATGGCTCAACATCGATCAAACACCAGATGGCTCGACTGACCACGCAGACTTTTCCCTCAAAAGTTCTTGGTTGCATAATACAGAAGATTAGGCCAAGTCTTGTGAGTAGGGGAGCTTTGCAAGAACCTTGTGCCCATTAAAGCATTTTGGAGTAGTCGCAGCCCATGAACAAGTGGTCAATTGTTTCTTGATGTTGAGTATTGAGAGCAAAGAGTACCAGTTAAAAACTTTTGTGACACATTACCAACGATCTGCAGTTAAGAGTTGTTAGTTTTATCTTGCAAAAGAGTTCCCGAGTGCTGCCCTAATGTAAATCTGAGTTCACTTCGGCTTCTAACCTGGCATCATTGTTTACTAAAACTGAAGGAGAGTGATCCCAGAAAGAAGTGAAAGCACTTTCATTAGGGTTCAACATTCCGCACAAGACGAACTTGGCAGTCAAAACAACAAAGCAGAAGCATCCTAACCTGATTTTATTATTATTATTATTATTAATCAGGTTTAAAAGAGTCATCAACTCGTGCAAAAAGTATATTACAAACTCGAAAAAGCACAAGGAATACTTACTACCCCCGCTGACATAAACCAACGCTTGTGATGATTTACGATCAAAGCACCTATCTTTTACACGCTTTAAAATGTCATTTTCTGGCTCCGAACTTTCTAAACAACCGGTAAGCAAACCATGTAGTACAGGACAATTGAGCTCCGTGTTGAAAAAAGTCCGGGTCAAAATCCATCAATTCAAAAACTAGTCAGTGGACACATTACGCCTCGCGGCGTCCCTCTGCTGCCCCCAGCTCCGAATCCTGAGCTGAAGCTGAGCAGCAGCGGCCAGAAACCTCACGCTCTGCCCAGTATTCAGTATCTCCATCACCTTCACCACCGTCTTGGTCCTCAGATAATCAGCGCATTCCACCAACTCCTCCATCGACGACCTCAGCCTCTCCATCGCGTTGTCCACCTCACGCACCCTCCCATTCTCTAGCCTCCCCTCCCGCCTCGCCAGCGCCAGTATCGGCGCTGCTGCCAGCGCCTCCTGCACCGCCACCAGCTCAGCCGCCAACTCTCTCTCATCTGCTTTTATTTCCTCCGCCAGCCTCTCCATCTGCCCCCCCTGCTCCGCGTCCAAGTCCGACACCGAGTTGTTCACGATCCGAAATGCTAGACTCGGTTTGAACCCGGATATCCAGAGGAACGTCCGTTCATATGGACTGAACCAAGGAGGGGATAAAACGAGGAAAACGTTTTGGTGGGCAATTCGGGACTTGAACTTGTAGTACTGGTTGTAATGAGTCATGACTCGGCCGATCAGCTCTCTTGATTCGTGGTCTACTCCTTCTTCGTGATGCTGCGATGGCTGCACCTGGAGGAGTTCATCAAGAAAATGCTCTTGACGGGTCAGCCAATCTGGGAAGAAGGTCGCAAATGGTTCGGCATTGTTGTTTGACTCGGATGGGCCTGGCATCATGCTTTATGCACGTCCACTGTTTGATGTTTGACCTCTGAGTAATGTGGGTTGCTGTTGTTGAGTGGATCATGCACGGAGCTGTTGGTTTATATACCTGCTGATTTCTTAGTGGATAAGAAAGTAAGGATCTAGACTGGTACATACTTCACCGTGAGGTACTCTATGTACGAACTTCGATCCTACGGGGGAATTCTGAGTAAGATGAGAGGACAAGGAGCCCGGTTGCGTCGGTGTTGTCATGACCCCAGAAGCGGAGAATTACGTTACGGACCTAGAGAGAAAGCGGGAGGGCTGGTTCGTCCGGGTCTGCGCGGTATGTGGTACTGGAGCTGGTTTCGGCTAAGTAACGATCCTTCGTCTCCTGAGTTGCTGGTACGGGCATCTTGGGCCGTGTGGTTGTTGACCTTCGATGGATGAGATTCAGGTGTCCTTTTGTTCTGGTTCTTTATTACCCTACCGACATCCGAATGAATGAAGGGAAGGAAGAGCTCTTAAAATTCTAGATACCTAGTTACTCCCTCCCCCCCCCCCCCCCCCCCCCCCCCCCGCCGTTAAAATTCGAATCCATCCTGCTAGTCGTTAAACTTTGCCCAGCCTAACACCGCACCAGGTTTGTATGTAAAATATCATAACCGATTCTACGTGGATTTAGAAAACCCGTACGTGCACCCGCCCCGTTCTGCCCCGCCCTCGCTGCAACACGCGATAAACCCGAAACCGACCCATCCCCCTTCCCTTCTGTTTGGTTTAACAATGTACAAAGTAATAAACAGAAAACAACCATGTTCTTTTTTTTCTTTTCTTAATGAAGAGACTAACTAGTAACTAGAAAATAAATGGAGAGAAGTAGAACTAAAGGCTAAAAACCCAAAACAGACCAACTAAAACAGTGAAGACAATAACTAAAACTAACACCACAACACCATTGGAAAGTCACCAACCTAACTCCCAGCCACCTGGTACCATCACGAACACGTGGCCTCAAATTCGGTGCTTCACGCCAGCACCGGAAACACCACCGTCGCTGCTCATTCCACCGCTACCAAGTCCCAAAGGCCAGATTCACCCACAAAAAATCATCCAAATTCCGATCATCAGCTGAGACCTGCATGGCCAAGACCTCGTCGGACACGACCCTATCGCCGACAGGCCAAACACCATCGAAAAAACCAACCGAGGACCCTGCGAACCGCTTACAGCCACCGGCAACCACCACAACGCGAATAGGTAGCTCGCCAACTCTTTATGAGAGCTTGGAGGACTCTGACAACATACCTCACAACCAAACACCAACCCATCATCGACTCCGAAAATGCAAACCACACCGGAGCACACCATTCCACATATCTGCCTTGATCTCATCAAACTTGTACGTATTGGGAGACAGGTCAAGCCTGCTGGCATACCTTCTCGCAGGCTCTTCGTCGTCTGATTCGCTCTCGGCTTCCCTCTTGATGATCAATAGACCTGACAAACGGGTATACCTGCCGGGTAAAGGTAAAACCCGGTCGGGTCCGGCTACAAATGGGTCGGGTATAATTTACCCAATTTTTGAGAACCCATACCTACCCGCAGGTAAATCACCATTTTTCCTGATTAATTATTTTTTGAATAAATAGATTTTAAATACCTACTAATTAGATTTTGACATATTTTTCATTTTTTCTTCGTCAATTCATTACACAACAATCTGAACATCTTTCAATCCACAAAAAAAATCTGAACATCACCATCATCAAGATCCACCGACTGAAAGATCTACCCAACAGGCAACAATCACAAGGCAACTTTACATCTTTCAAACGA
Organism: Escallonia herrerae; assembly: GCA_033070095.1. Classification (NCBI taxonomy): domain Eukaryota; kingdom Viridiplantae; phylum Streptophyta; class Magnoliopsida; order Escalloniales; family Escalloniaceae; genus Escallonia; species Escallonia herrerae. The sequence goes on from JAVXUP010000015.1 coordinate 1,004,690, forward strand.
AAAAAAAATCGGAACATCAACACGACCATCATCAAGATCCACCGACTGAAAGATCTACCCAACAATCACAAGGCAACGGAGTGACTGTTAGGTCTCGACTGGGCGATGGATCTGTGGCGATGTTGAATGGCAGATCAGCGACGAATGGGCGACGGATCGATGGTGATAGGGCGACGGGGTGACCATTGGGTCGACGACGCAACAGATTGAAGGTGACGATATGACGGGGCGACGGGGTGACTTGTGGTAGATCTTGGAGTGACTAAATGACGTGGCACCGTGGGTGGAGTACGGTGGCCGTGACTTAGGTAGATCTGTGAGAGATAGACTTGAGAGAAGGGATTTGTGAAGGTGGGATAGTGGGGATCTATGAGGGTGAGAGTGAGAGACATGAGAGGCAAAGGCGGACGTGATGAGAGGAGAGAATGAGGGGTTTTAATCCTAAAATTTAAATATATACTGATATAACCGGGTAAACCTGGGTACCCGGTAACCGACCCAAACTTATCTAGATTTTACGGGTCGGTTCGGGTACGGGTATGTTTTTTACGAGTTTTCTAATTATGTACCCGTACCCAGGTTTTTTTACCGGGTACGGGTAAACCCACAGGTCCGGGCCAATTTCTGCCACCACTAATGACCAATGTGTTCCGCTTCATGTAGACCTTCAAGTTCTCCTTGCCGACGCCGGGCATGTCCATCTTAATGTGAAGAGCCTTCTCGTCTTCCTTCACATCCCTAACTCAAAGAAACCTAGGCTAGACTACCACATCACCATCCACCGGGAAAGCCGACTATGGTGACGGAACCGGAATTTGAGAGATAGAAAGGGATGGCACAGGTTGAGAATTGAGATCTAGGGTTTGCCAGAAAAAAAAAAAAGAACATATATATGGTATATGATGGACGACTAAGATCAACTAAAGTATTAGGGGATGACTAAGATCAACTAAAGTATTGAGGTTAGTATACTGAGGCGGGTTGGGGTGAATACCATACCCGACCCTAACCAGCTGCGAGTCTTTTCAAAAAATACCATACGCCCCATGACTCGGTCAAAGTAAAAAAACCCCACTCCTACCGAGGCGGGGCAGAGATCCGCAGGTTTGGATTTTTTTTGCCATCCCTACCTCCGTCCCTTAAAATTGGATCATATTTTCTTTTTAGGTTGTTCCACAAAAATTGATCACTTCTAAATTAAGAAAGATTTTGTAGGTATTTTTACATATTTACCATTTTTATACTTTTTTTTATTATATTTCTCTCTCTTCATTTAACTCTCTACCAACTCATTTTCTCTTTCTAGGCCCATCAATTTACACTTTTTTATTTTATTTCTCTCTCCACATTTAATATTCTATCAACCAATTTTCTCTCTTCTGGTCCACTCTCTTCCCCCCTCTCTAAATGGTAAAATAAAAAAAAAACATATAGTATATAATCTAAACCATTAATATGAGTGCAAAATAAAAGTAATCGAATATTAAGGGACGGATGGAGTACAAGTCAAGGTTTTTTTTTTTCTATTCTAAATAATTGCATTAATCTAAGATTTATGCAGAAAATATCCGAAACAAGACAAACCAAAAGATAAGTACCAGCACTGATAATTTCTTTTTCTTAGGAATTGGATGAGAGCATAAAACAAGAGAGGCTTGTAATTTGCTACGCATAAGCAGGCCACGTGCGACACCTCTTGACACGTTCCCAACATTGGAAGCCACAAAGAACACGTGTCCAAGGGCCATGACGCCCCATGCGCCACAGCGCACGACATCTCCACTAGCAGTTGCAAATTAACACAATCAACGTTCCTTGACCACCTCCACTTCCCGTCATCTACCACTATTACCCCGTCAGATCCCATACTAGTGTCACTGAAGAGAACATGAGCACATCCACGCTCTAGTCAGCACACGGCCCACCGCAGCACCACCCGACCGCCCACCCCTTCACCACCAGACTAAGGCCACCCCACCCAAACAAGTCACCACACGAGACCACATAACCAACAGTGCACAGCACCACCAAGCACTACACAAATCCAACAACCATGAGGGCACCAAACTTTGGGGAAGGGGAAAGAAGAACCCTAACCTAAAGCTTCACCCGCACCTCACAGCAAAACCACACACCCATCATAAATTTCTAGGAGAGAGGGCACTGATGAGCTAGGGGAAAGGCAGAGGGAAAAATCCTAGCTCGAAACTTCACCATCTTTACTAGACCTCACCATACACCATTGGCCTTACTTATCGCTGCACCTCCCACCAACCACACGCCAATGTAACCCCAGTGAAAGACCTCTCTGACCATAACCGCCACCACCAACACAATCGTCGAAAAGTAGGCGCAACCGTCTCATAATTGTAGTTCTTCGGGTTGACATAGATTTGTCCACCAGGGTAAATTTTAATTTGCCCATCATGTGTACCTTTCGTTGTTGATGTTTGCAAAATATCATTTTTCCAATATAAATCAAACATTAGATGTCTTACTAATGCGCGTCTTTTGCCATCTTCCAAAAGAAAACACATCTAACAAATCGTTTGCCATGAATGAAGGTCAACTTTCCATCAAACTTAAATTCGTTCTCAATCTTTCTTGTCCTCACAAGTAATGACTCGAATTTTTGTTCCTAAAGATGCAGCACCAAAAAATTGGAAGATAGAAAAATAAACAGAGAGAAAAAATTGACAACGAAAAAGAGAAAGAAATCACAAGAGGTTTAGCAAGGTTGACCAATACGGCTCTGTACTTATAGCGTGATTGCTTCGCCGTTTTACTTTTTAGAAATTAACCATAACATCCACAACTCCCACTCTGATGACGCTCTCACTCTCTCATGTATCTATTCTAAAACGATAAATGCACTACATATAAGAACCGAAAGTGATATTACACGTTATTACAAAAGTGTCATCCCCTAACAGCGGCTTGTTAAAATAATGCTCCAGACAAGATGGACGGATTATCTAAACTTGACAGACCAACAAACTGGCCCTTCGAGAAGAAGCCATTCAAAAAATTTTACACTTGAAAGCTCGTATTAAACAAAGGTAGCGTTTGAGAACATTTTCAAATTTTATTTTTTGTTTTCAAAAAATTAGTTTTTTTTAACAAAAATAAATGGGTGTTTGATTACCCAGTTTTTATTTTGAATTTTTTTTCTTTGGTGGTAATTTGCATGCGCGGTCCTGTCGACCGGCCGACGGTGGCTGTGGTGATGGTCTCAAAATAAAAATTAAAACTGAAAACCCAAAACTCCAAGTGAGATTTTTCAAAAGAAATCATGTTTTAAAAACTAATTTTTAAACTGTGTGTCAAACGTGTTTATTTTCTCCAAACTAAAAAAAAATTGAAATCAAACAGAGCCAAAATCTATGGTGTAGGACAATTATTTTTGTCACAGCTGACTCGCATAACATTTATAGAAATGACAATAATGTTTCTTAGTGTTGCTGCTAAAAACATGCTCTGCGTACATTGCGGAACCCGAGCCTGGACCGATGACCTGCAAGACAGAAAACGAGTGACCGCCGGGTGGGGTTCCCGGCGGAGAACTCTCCGATGCTTAAGTTAGTAACTCTGAAAAAGCATGAATTGTCTAGTTGTCGGAGAGTTCTCCGCCGGGAACCCCACCCGGCGGTCACTCGTTTTCTGTCTTGCAGGTCATCGGTCCAGGCTCAGGTTCTGCAATATACGCGGAGCATGTTTTTAGCAGCAACACTTAGATACATAACATTCAATTAAGGATGTATCTAGTTGTTAACTTACAATGACGGCGGAGTTAACTACCGCTATTCCGTTCTCCGATCAACTTACATATTGAGGAGGGCCGAGGGGCATTAAAGAAGAGAATTGACAAAGAAAACATGTAGGGAGGGAACTTGGCAGGTAACTATATAAACCGGCAGCCATGCCTTGCCAAAATTATAGAAAGAATTTATTTGAGATGCATCACAATTAAAAAATAAAACACACCAGCTTGAAATTTCAAGAGAAACCAAACATAGCACAAATGACAGCTAGAGCTCTGCGATCTGTCTTGTGCTGGTGACACGTAGCTGCGGTAAATTGCATTATGTGCATGTCACCCAGGGAAAAGAGTGCGTGTTGCAACTATCATTAGTACTGAATTCTTTTGTTTACCAATCAGATAAAGGATTGCAGCAGGAATGGCTTGCTCGTGTACAGGCTGTTTGCCTCTCCCATGAGTCTGTCCATCGCTTTGATAGTGTTTTCATCATGTAGCTTTTTTTGTAATGCTAATCATCTACTCGTGGCGGATTGAGTTGCCATCCTGTTTTTGGTTTGCTTATGCTTTTCAATAAGTGTTTATAGTAAGATTTACGATCGCAATTGTCTGTTTTTGATACTAACTTTGAGGTATGTATTTCATACCATGATTGCTTTACACGGCAAACAACAAACTTGCTGTTCTCATACATCCAGCATAATACTGTACTTACTTGGGTATTCACTTCAGTCCTTCTAAACTTGCTTTCAGCCTTTCTATTCAAGTTATGAGATCTAATATTTTCGGCGACAATTATTAGCAGCATGTTTTTAGCGTCACTAAATAAATATTACTAAAGACATTTAGAGACGATTGATTGTCACTATATAAGGGATAGGAAGAAGATTCCTCCAACTGGGGTAGCAGCCAAATATTTTCCTACAATTAATCTCCTTACCACAAACTGTTATGACATCTGATCTAATCTCCTGACTACCAAATGTTTTCTGTTCTGTGTACTAAACGGGCCTCATCGGCCCAAGCTGCTTGCATTAAAGGCTTACTCTCTACTATCATGTGGGCTATCAACTACCTTATTTAGTGACTCGTGTTCTCTATTGACCCAGATTACTATAAGACTTTGTATTCTCTTTTTGCTTCCTTTGTTTATAGCCTTTAGATTAACGAACGTGTAAAGGAAAGAATTAAAAAGGCCCATGATAAAAAAGTGTCTAGATTGATTATAGAATGGTCAAACCTGATTTAATAAATGAAAGAATTAAAAAGGCCCGTGATAAAGAGTGTCTGGATTGATTATGGAATGGTCAAACCTGATTTAATCTAGATTAAATCAGGTTTGTGGGTGTTTGACAAAAGAGATTAAGAGATTTAATCCATCCCCAAAAGTTAAAAACTGATTTAATCCCTAATCCTAAAAAATAAGAATTGTGAAATAATCACTTTTTTCATAATCAAGTTTGACCTTTTAATTTACCATCATATCCACATATTTTTTACAAAAAGACCTCCCATACCCTTTAATTAATTAGATAGTTTTTTGGAGTTTATTTCTTCTCATATTACTACTCTTCTCTTACGGCTAAAACACAGAGACAGATACAGCCGCCCTCTTCCTCGACATCATTTCTATAAATTTTTTCTATCTTCTTATCTTGTAATCTTTTCTTCTATTTTACATTTATTTACGAATAAAAGTTATGTTAACGTTGCTTGGATATTAGAAAAGTATTTATTGAGTGCCTCTATGGTCATTTTTTGTCATAGTGAAACTGATTTAAGTACTTTTTTCCAAACACTTTTTATAGATTTAATTTAGTTTACAACTACTTTTACCAAATAACAAACTGATTCTGATTAAATTAAATTTTAAAAACTGATTAAGATTAATTAAGTTGAATCTGCTTTTTTTAATCAATGCCAAACGGGCTCAAAGTCAAGACTCACTTTCCTCGTTAGCTGCTGTGGATCATCACTCCAGCTTAATTTTGCAATATGAGCTATTTTAGAAATTTTAAAACATTCAATAATGGTTGTAATTAATCTATAACTCTCGACCTCCCGAAGTAGTAGCATGTTTGCCCTTTCTACTCGGAAAACAATTTTAATATAACTCTCCTAATTATATTTGAAAAATACATTTTTTGCTATTACTTTACTCCAGTAGTGATTAAATGACACGATGTACGTCTTTTTACTGCAAAATAATATTGAAACGTCAAAAGCTGAGGTACGATACGGCTTAAGACTAGGGTAAGTATCAAACCGTTCATGCCGATCCGAACCGCTCAGACCGACCAACTCGAACCAATTCAATCCGAACCGTGCAAAGATCTTAACGGTTTTATTTTACATTTCTCAAACCGACCTTGGTTCGGTTTGGTTCACGGTTTATATTTTTTAAATCGATTCCAAACCAAACCGAACCGACCTATGACATGTTAATTTATTTGTAATAACATCTATTGATAATTTCACATATATGGTATGAAACAAATCCAAACAAACAAATCTTGAAAGTTAAAAGAAAAGAAAATAATGAGAACACTTATAACACAAAAAGTTCGTGACCAATAACTATTTTATATTTACTCATTCTTTCTCATGCATCAATGAGCACTTATATATCGGATGTAATAATATTTTATGTAGTTTTTAAGAAAATAAAACTTCAACTTTGAATCATTGTTAGATCTAACAATAGTTTGTAAAGGAATAATATTTTTAAGTACGCACAAACTGATCCAGACCGACTAAGTTGAACAGTTACACCGACCAACACATTTTTCAAATCGTATAGTAACAATTTGATTCCTGCGGTTTACGGTTTGACCTCCAAATCGTACTTACCCTCTTGGGGTCACTTTACTACCTAGTCATGGCGAACTGCATACGAAGCTACATGTCTTTCAAACTTGTGTTGACAGATTTTGTAGCTGACTTGACCTACAAAACAAGCAAAGTATCTGGTATCCATCAATCATCAAATACCAAAAAGAGGGAAGTGAAATCAGTAATATGGAGCAATGATATGATGGCGTAGTGGACACTGTAGGTTGAAAGGTTTCTTAGCCCTTACTTTTCTCAAACAGAAAGCTATCCACAATTAAAGATACTTTACCCCCAAACGGCTGTTAAAGGGCATTAATGATGCATCAATTTTTACTTGGTTCTTGGTTGTTTGGGGATAAAGAAAGATTATGAAATCATCAATTTCCACTAATGATTTAACAGTCTACCGCGAAATAAACAAATTAGCATACATCCGGAAATGAAAATTTCATTCAAAGCTTGCACTGTATATCTTGACCAAGGGACTAGGATTCTTTATGGTATAATAGAAAAATATCGTTAAACCGACCAAATTGAACTGTTTAAATAATTAAACTAAACCTGAATAACGCATATTTTCACTATTGTCGGATGTAAGTATGAAGCAAATAGTTGCTGGCTGAAGTCGCTGAACTTGCCATTTTTGCTTGCAAAGCTAGATCAGAAGTATCTATGACATAGACTCATGAACTAGATGCTTTTAAATCTCTAATTATGTAAACCTGGATAATGCTTAGCTTCCATTCTCTAACGTCTATAAAATATTCTAGTACTTCTTTCATACCGTTAATTGTCTATAAAATATTGTAATACTCTTTGTGTGTAGTTGGGACGACTTGTTAAATATAATACATTTATCATCTTAACCCAAAAAAACAAACTAAATTACTGTCCAATCGATGTTGTTTGATTCAGTTTGATTTAAGATTTTTCAAATCAAGGGGTAATGATTTGGTTTACGATTTGGCCTCCAAACCAAACCAAATAGTAAACTAAACCGAACCGTGTTCATCCCTAATTAGAACCTTCGTTGCTGGTTAAAATATGTATTGGTTGATCTTTTTGAAAGATAAATGCAGCTCCAAATGCAAAAGATTTGAATCCAACTGCACTAACACTATAAAGATTTGAATCCAACTGCACTAGTCATTTTCCTTTTTACAACAAATACAATTCTTAAGTGACAACAACAGTATCTAGTGACAAAATTGCACCTCTAGAGGTTTGTCGTGTGGCATTGCAAATGTGAAATTTGCACCTAAAGCCTTCCTGTTTCCCTAAATAGTGTTACTAGCGACAAAAGCACATATTAAATGATAAACACGGGGCTTTAGTGACCAATTGCACCTCATCCTTAACTAGTATAGGATCTGGATCCACCACTTATCACCTTCGTTGGTCGCTAAAAAGGGCTTTCTTATGTCGCTTAGAAGATACATTGTTCACATTTTCCAGCATAAATGCATCTCTCAAGTGACAAATGGGAAACTTAAGCAAGACTCCTCAAGGGTACTTCAACTGCTAAGGCTCAGCATCCATTACCCTGAATCAGGATCCCTGACTTGCATTTATTGTCGTCGAAGTGATGCATTGTCGTACTCTTTCGCGACAAATAGGCCTTTAGATAATTAACAAGTGTGAACTGTTCTGTTTCCACTGTTCCGAACCATTAATAACAGTTCAGTTCTTGATTCTGAGAATCCAATCTACTTCGACCATAATTCTGAGTATCCGTCGAAATACCTATTCTGAACCCTATGGACACTAACATCTTCATCTACCGTCTGATGATACATTACCCCAATTTGTCAGTACCGAAACTGACAGTGATCGAGTGAAGGCCAGAGCCAACCTGGATAAAGCTTTGAAACCAAGTTTCCCGAGAGGCAGGTTGATGAGGAGTAGTTAGAACCAGGCAAATCACCAAGTAAAGAAGCGAGAAAGACAGGTTTCCAGCCACCCACATAACATTTTCTTGAAGAAAACCCCATTTCACCAACTCTCTCTATCCCTTTCAGCATTAGACAAATCTTAATAAAACTACTCTATAATTTATTCCTACTCCCACTGTCTTTCTATTCTTGTGCTTTTTCTTTCTCTATATTTTTCCAACTGTCTCAAGTCTCTCAATAGGCCCTTCTTTGTAATTCATGCAGCCACTTCGCCGGAAGACGTCACTGTTTACAATGAAGAGTGCCTACGGTAGCCGGAAAAACAACAACCTCCCCATATTCGTGGTGGTCTTTTCGATATTTCTTTTCGGATGCTTCATGTACAACGAAGATGTTAAGTCCATTGCCGAGTTCCCATTTTCCCGGCCCAAAGACGTCCCTCAAGACCCGACCCACAAAGATGACGCAAACCCACTTCAAGAATCCGTCGTAAACAACAACGACGATGAAAATAAGGGTGATAGTACTAGTATTGCGATTTCAATGAATTCAAGAACTATAGTGGAGACCACAGAGGCAGAGGTGATCACAACAGAACAGAAAGAAGAAGAGCAAAAGATTGAGTTGCCAAACGACGCAGTTGAGGAAGACGATGATGAAGAGGAGGTTGAATTGCCTCCTGAAGAGTGTGATTTGTATACGGGGAACTGGGTCTTTGATAATGTCACCCATCCTCTGTATAAAGAAGATGAATGCGAGTTTTTGACGGCTCAAGTGACTTGCATGAGGAATGGCAGGCAGGATTCCATGTATCAGAATTGGAAGTGGCAACCTAGAGACTGTTCTTTGCCCAAGTAAAATAACCAACTGTTATTTGATTTGGTTTTGTATTAGTTGTCATGGTACTGAATTCTACTTCCTAACTAGATTTGCTGATTAATTTGGGAAATTGTTGTTTAAAGGTTTAAGGCAAGATTGTTGCTTGAGAAACTGAGGAACAAGAGGCTTATGTTTGTTGGGGACTCATTGAACCGGAACCAGTGGGAATCAATGGTTTGTATGGCTCAATCCATCGTTCCTCCCGGCAGGAAGAGCTTGAAGAAGACTGGCTCCCTCTCTGTTTTCAGAATTGAGGTCTCTCTCTCTCTCTCTCGCCACACGCACACAAACACAGATGCACACAAGAAATGTATACAATATGAATCTTAATGTAGATGATTAGTCAAAGCAAATAGTACAAGTTTGATGTAAGCAAATTGTGTACAACCTTTCATGGCATGACACTGATCTGCAGTAAAAGTAACTAGTTTGTCCTTGTTAGTGGGGAATGTCTAAGTTTCAAAGACAAAAAGGGGCATAATTCCCCTCTATTGTAGTGTCATCTTGAGCATATACAACTGTTTCACATTTTTGGGAGACCACTTGAGTCTGGAGTTTTGGACAACTAGCAACCGTTGATTGAGGATTAGTACACTTTTAATAAAGCAAATAGGCCTTAATGTTCTCACTATCTAAAGCTTGTCGGTCCACGGCTATATTACTTTTCGACCTACCTAATCAAAGAAAAGTCGGTGCACAATCTTCACATAATGTTCAAATGCTTGCAGTGTCACTACCTAATGTATTGGTGGAAAGGGTATGTCAGTCTCAATAAACCAGCAATTATGCAAAGATTTAATTTAGTGGATTCGGTGGAGAACCTTGCTTAAGAAGTGGGTCAATCATCATTAATTTGGTTTCCATGTGCATTGTTTTCAGGATTATAATGCTACAGTGGAATTTTATTGGGCACCATTCCTTGTGGAGTCAAACTCAGACGACCCGAACATGCACAGCATACTGAACCGGATCATTATGCCCGGATCCATTAAAAAGCATGGCAAGAACTGGAAGGACGTGGACTACCTTGTTTTCAACACATATATATGGTGGATGAACACTTTCACCATGAAAGTTCTGTAAGAAACCTTGTGACCTCTCTCCTTTCTTGTCTCGTCTTCTTCTTAAAGTGAGAGTTCTAGTGATTATTAATTCATTTCTACTGTTGGTGGTGGCATGATCAAATTAAAGCAGGCGAGGATCATTTGATGAAGGCGCCACAGAGTATGATGAGGTTGATAGGCCGGTAGCATATAGGAAAGTTTTGAAGACATGGGCTAAATGGGTAGACAAAAATGTGGATCCCAATCGCACCACGGTCTTCTTCAGCAGCATGTCTCCCCTTCATATCAAGTAATTGCTGCTAAACCCTATGCATTTTTTGCCTTCTTCTGTTTTTCCTTGTGAAAGCAGAGTCTCATGAATTCATCAAAGCTTCTCGTTGATTATTGTAATTCACAAAAATGGGTTAGTAATGCCTCGTACAAGTTCTCTTCTCTTTGGGTCACTCATTTGATTCTGAGCTACCATTTAATTCTAAACTGTATCTTCACTTTAAAGCGGGACATTGACTTCTTGTCACGACTATCACCTTAGATATCCTCCTATATTTCGTTTGGTGAACTACTCTCACTTTTCTTCTGGTTGGTGAACCACTTCTAAAGGTTTTATGTTTAAACCACCCTTTCAAAAGTGGTTATAGAAAGAAATCAATTCTCGAGCATGGCACATATTCTCATTTTGTCGTTAAAAAATAACGACAAAATCTAAATCTTTTAGCGATGAGTTGAAGTACGAAAATGAAGTGAATGCTATTTTAAGTAGACATTCACATTGTTCAAATACTGACTTATCTTTTGTTATCGATGTTTGCAAATCTCATAGGAGCTTGGACTGGAACAACCCGGATGGCATAAAATGTGCAAAGGAGACTAGCCCAATTCTGAACACGTCCATGCCACTAGAGGTGGGCACGGACCGCAGGCTCTTGGTGGTAGCAGCCAACGTGACAAAATCCATGAAAGTCCCAGTTCACTTCGTCAACATAACCACCCTTTCGGAGTACCGGAAAGACGCGCATACCTCCGTTTACACCATCCGGCAGGGCAAGATGTTGACGTCGGAGCAGCAGGCCGACCCAAATACATACGCAGACTGTATCCATTGGTGCCTCCCGGGCCTGCCCGACACGTGGAATGAGTTCCTTTACACACGTATAATTTATCGGTCTTGACACGTGACAGTTCCTTCCCGTGCCTTTCACCCATTTTTTTGTTTATAGAGTTGCATGTTTTATGTGACCCACCTTTTTTTTTCCCCTTACTTTTCTTTTGTTTTGATTTAAGTTCCTAATTTTCCAGTTGTAGCTCTTCTCAACTTTGTCCATAGGATTGGGCCATTTGCCTTTTGGGGCTTTTTAATTGTTCAGCCCACTTGACTGAGGTACGGGTACCATGGTTGAACGTGAACATCAAACAAGTGAATTGTATAATGTGAATTTACGAAAGGAAAATAAAGAGAACTCCAAAATTGTAAAGTATGCTCGATATACAACTTTGATGTGTCATGGCGGCTGTTACTCCCTTTCCCCCTTGGTTCTCTACATTTATAGACAAGATTTTACTAAAGGTATCACTTTGGAATAGATTCAATAATGGCAAGTTAAGCATCAAGTTTCGTCTGCAATGTTCCATGTAAATTCATCATTTTACCAAAAAAACATAAATTAAGGGTACTACTTATGTTTTGGTCAAATACTTCTTTTGTATTGAGCGGCTCTCGTATAGGGAGCAAGGTAATGTATTATCTGCCCGGCTTTGGATTACACAACAATAGAATCGTAGTGAAATTCTTCACTAATTACACCTAAGCTAAGAGCCAGTCGAGTCAAAAGAGAAATTGTGAAGATTAGTGGCGGAGCCAAAAACTGCATTGTATAAGGTGGGCACCAAGGTTTTAAAGGTATTTTAACCTGTTCGGTTAAGAACTAACAAAGATGAAGCTTAGAATAAAATTTGCATTCTATTTTTTGTACTTCCACTCTACTTTGGACATTAAAATTTATAAAGTATCTCTAAAAGAATTTATGTATTACTATAGGCGACAAAAGTAAAAACAAATTGAAGTGTTAGAATTTCTTGATTATTGTATATGTGGTAGGAATAATTTGTGTACACTGAAAAAGAACAATGACTTCAAAAAAGTTCTTAAAATCTATAAATATTCGGAGGGACACAAAAGTAACAAAACCATCGAGTAAGATTCATTTGACAAGAACTACTTCATATGAAAGGATGGATCGGAGATGGGCACATGCCCACTGTGCCACCCCCTTCCCTCCGCCAATGGCGAAGATCATTTTTGTGCTTGTGATTTGAAGTAGAATGTTTCTCAAAGGAAATAATTACGCAGATCTAAACTTATTGTTTGGCCAAATTAAAAAGCCTGGCACAACAAATGGGAGGAAACAATTTGTTTTTACCTTTTCTTTTGTTTACTAGTCACATGATACTGCCTCCTCATCGTCCAATGGTGATACTAACAATTGTTTTGTTGTAACTCCTCTAGAGTTGCTTCAAAGTCAGGTCTAGTCAAGGAATTTTAACGATCTACAACTCAACCATTAATGATCGCCGTTAAATATTGTTAATGATACTTTTACAAAGATTTTTAGCGATAATTTTTTAGTTAGTCTGTGAATGTCAGGTAAAAGTTTTATTTTATTATCTATACTAAGAAATGAAGAAAAAGTACATATGACACAACATGGGCTAAATTTAGTTGGTCTCGGTGGACCGAGTTCACAATTTGTCTGGTTGTCCCGTGGGATTGTTGGAGATCGGACAGGAATTTACATGCTTTCCAACCTTGGCGGAGACATGATTTGGTCCAGCATTGCAAAATGTTACTGAAATTATTAATCACCTACTTGTGTTAATTGCTAGCCATAACCAGTGGCTCTATGTGGCTTCCGTGGTATGCTTTGGAAATTTTGGGAAGGGAAATTAAATGTTTCACATGGTAATCTTGCAATTGCTGCACTTAATTTCACCTTGAATCCATGCGCATTATTAGTGCATGGTTTGCGCCCATGCATGCACCCTAAGCCCACATGTATGGTCACCAGTGACGTGCTAAAATAATTCTACCTTAATTCCATTATAAAATGTGGAGCTTTAAATAAGTCAAAGATTTAACGGGCAATCAGGATTACTCTTACGATATTTAGATGTTTACCATCACTACCTCCACCGTCGATGGCCTAGTAGGAATGCTTGTGATTTGGCGAGATTTCTTGATGAGGGCCAATCTATTATATCATAAAACAAAGCTCGGTACAAGTAACAGTCGATATATAATATTTCGCAATATCCCAAAAAAGAAAGCACTACTAAGTGAGTAACTTTGGTTCCCTTCGACCTTAAGAAATTTCTAGAGCGAGAGATTGTGAGCATTTACACATTGACTTGACTAATTGTTGTTTACGCTGATTTGAGTTGTCGAGTTTATTTATTATCCCATATTACTCTTCGAATTTTGTAAAGTTGAGTCGCCATTTTGGATTACATGTAGCGGATTTACCTTATGGTGGTCAATTGACCACCATAATATGTTGGGAGAAAAACAAGAAAGTACTAGGATTTATTTTTCGGGGAAAAACGTAGTACTTAGTAAAGTGGACTAATAATAGTTCGCCACCTTAACTAGTGAAAAATTAAAGATTGTCTATTATCTGTGATAAAAATTAGTGTGGTAAAGGAAGGAAACTCTGTTACCAAGTCAGTGTATACCTTGTTGATGTCAAAGCGCAAGAGTAAGGTCAAGGGCAAATCTAGAATATTACCTTAAGTGAAGCCAAAAGGTATATTTGTAAAGAGATAAATAAAATAATGTTACATGCAATAGACTGGTATGTAACACCACTTATGACAATAAAAATTATTCGAGTAGAATGTAATAACTGAAAGTTTAGTTCAACCGTTAGATTTGTTCATTTTGGAAGATAACCGAATAAAAAAAAAGTCAAATAGATAGCTAGTATAATAGTAATCAATTAAATGTACATGCAAGTGGTTTGACTTGCTACATTAGGTGTTTTAATTATTCTTTATTTACAAATTAAACTTCATTGCGTAAAATCAAATTATGTAATGATTAAAACCAATGCACGACGTAATTTAAGGTTGTATATAATAACTGCATGAATACCAATTTTCGAGACAAAGATTATTATTTACGGCAAATTATGCGAGAAAATAAGGTTACTTTTCAAGACTTTTAGGTGCCATATCCCCACTTATTATTGCCACCCCTTACATCAATCTCTAAGTAAGGTGGTCAAAGGCTCAAAGCTAATTGACCACGAATCTTTCTATATATACTTCTTTTGTGAGTGATTATTAAGTAAATGTTGAAATTACAAACTGACCACTTTGATGAGAGAATTATTAGCATCCGCCACTGATTACACGAGCGTAGAATGAGCAACTTCTCAAAATGACAAACATGGTAAGATCGACCAGCCTTTAACATGTCAAAATTCACCAAACTTGTGCACAATTTGTTCTATATATAAAGATTCACCCACCATCTAATTAATCAGAAGCTTGGAGCGTAGTCCTTAATCATTTCTTGCTAAAATGTCTTCAACTAGTCTCCTTGGTCTTGGCTTTTCTCTTCTTCTGTTGACCCACAATGTTGCTTCAGTAGACTATGGAGCAGCCCTAACCAATTCCCTACTGTATTTTGAAGCTCAAAGATCCGGAAAGTTGCCCCCTAATCAGCGTGTGCAATGGCGAGGCGACTCGGGCCTGAGTGATGGCAAAGATGCTGGGGTACTATCACCTTATTACAATAGTTTTGCACCAGAAACTGATGTTTAGGCCTCGTGACCAAACGTGAAACTCTTACAGAGAGAGTCCAAGTTTCTATACTTCTCCGACTTTCAACATTCATTTCTACTTGGAAATAAATAACTTTGGTTTTAATCAAGTTAGGACTTAGGATAGCTATCCAAAAGCAAAAATGTGAAGAAAAAAAATTGTACGTAATTGTTTGTCAAGTAACTCTACTCTGACTTGCACGTTAAGTTTTTTCTTTTCTAAAAGCTATTTGAGTTAATTGATCCTCGTTTTTTGCTTTTATTTTTTGAAAAGCAAATATACTTTTAGATTTCTGAAAGTGTGACAGAGAGAATTCTCCAGTTTTTTGTAAGGGGAGCAACAAATAGTTTTCGTATGAGTAATAACAAGGAAAAGAAAAAAAAATAGCAAATTGGCTTGCCAAACAAGTTTTACTTTCAGCAAAACAGATTGAATTGAAAGCCTAAAATTGGAACATTTTTCCATAGAGGAGTTTCTAACTCTAGAAACAGTCGAAATGAGGATTTAATGGTACTTTGTATTTCGTCCATCGATGATTGTACAAATAAACATTGCTGCAGGTTGATCTGGTGGGAGGATATTACGACGCCGGAGACAACGTGAAGTTCGGATTCCCGATGGCCTTTACGGTGACGATGCTGGCCTGGAGTGCAGTGGACTTTCGGGAGCAGCTGATGGCGAGGGGTGAACTTTCAAATGCCTTGGACGCCATCAAGTGGGGAACAGACTACTTCATCAAGGCCCACCCGCAGGCTAATGTGTTGTACGGCGAAGTTGGCGACGGCGACTCCGACCATGATTGCTGGCAGAGGCCGGAGGACATGACCACTCCGAGGACTTCTTACAAGATCGATGGACAGCATCCCGGAGCTGACCTTGCCGGAGAGACTGCGGCGGCATTTGCTGCTGCTGCTATTGCTTTTAAAATAAGAAACCCTACATATTCTTCCCAACTAATTGCCCATGCAAAACAGGTCTCTCTCCCTCTCTCTCTCCCTCTCCCTACAAGTGGACAAAGTCATTTTATAGCCAAGTAAATGTAATCATTTCCATTTTTAGAGATAGAAAGGAGTCATGAAGACTAATGTCATCCATTAAAAGATTCATTAGATCTTAAGCTATCCATTTGCTTAAATATACCTAAGAAATGAAAGAGTTAGTTCCAAAACATATAGATGAAAGATAAATAAAAATTCATACGAGACTTGTGAATAGTTTTAAGATTTTACTTGTCGGTTTAGGACTTTCTTTCGTTCCTTCTTTCATCTAAGGAGTAGCTCACGGATGTGAACTAGAGCGAGGCAGCCCTAGTAAGCGATTGAATTGGTGTTGTCATAACCTTTTTTAGTCAGGGTACATTGTTTTTTTTTAGAAAATCTCAACATGATTTTATTTCTCTTTTTTTCTTTTTGGACACATTATATTTTTATTAAACTATACATCTTTTCTTCTATGATGGCAGCTATTTGATTTTGCTAGTAAAAACCGTGGCACGTACCAATCTAGCATTCCGGTGGCAGGGAAATTCTACTCCAGCAGTGGAATCGAGGTATTGCAATAGCACAATTCTTCATTTTGCACAATTAAGCTGCTAAATCAATAGGAAAATATACTTCAGCACTTTTGGTCGTGCCACAGGATGAACTGTTATGGGCAGCGGCATGGCTAGATCGAGCAACCGGCGAACCAGCTTACACGGATTATCTCAACCAATCACAAAATTCAGGAGGAACGCGATCCGAATTCTCTTGGGACGACAAATACGTCGGTGCCCAAATCCTCCTGGCCAAGGTTCTTGAAACTAAGCCGATTTCTCACCCAACTAAACTGTATTTCACATTTATCAACTCATTCAAAATCTGGTGTACAGAAAATCCTCGAGGGGAATTTTTCAGACGGTGGAAAGTTATCAGAGTACAAGAACTCGGCTGAACAGTTCATCTGCAATTGCATCCAGAAAGGAAGTAACAATGTGCAGGCGACAAGCGCAGGGCTACTATGGTGGCAAGGCTTTAATAATCTTCAGTATGTCACCACTGCAGCATTTGTGACAACAACTTATGCCGATACACTGACTGCAACTAAGAAGACTCTCCAATGCCCCGGTGGTTCTGTCAAGCCGGAAGATCTAATCACATTCGTCAAATCACAGGTACATTTTTTTGCATGTCATCATTTCAACCAAAGGGTATCGTCGATGTTTACATGTTCAAATCTAGTCTTAGAATTTGCAAAAGGTTGATAAAAAAACAAAGAAATTATGAAACTGAATGAGTAGGCTAATGAGACTTAAGCGTGCAATTTGAGGCTACTTCAGCATGTAACCTCTAAGGAGAAAACGTTGGCGACCTCTTTTTATTAGGTTGACTACATCCTGGGGTCGAACCCACTGGGCACAAGTTACATGGTAGGGTTCGGCTCGAAGTATCCTCAGCAGGTTCATCACAGAGGATCATCGATCGTGTCGATGAAGGAGGACAAAACACCTGTGACATGCAAAGGAGGGTTCGAAAGCTGGTTTAACAAGGACGCACCAAATCCAAATGTGCTGAGAGGAGCAATAGTTGGAGGGCCAGACCAGAGTGATCACTACAACGACGCTCGAGGTAATTTCATGCAAGCTGAAGCTGCAACTGCAAACTCTGCACCACTTGTTGGCGTTTTGGCCAGGCTAGCCTGAAGTTCGAAGATGTTACAAGATTTTTCCCTATATTTTGGCCATAATAATGTACTCCTCCTTCAGTTTCATTTACTCTATAAGCTAGAGTTGTTCGTGACAATGACATTCTTCTCTAACCCTTTAGGAACTATGTTTCTATTTATAATTATTGTTTCTAATCTAAGTCATGCTGTCGACATCTGGCCATGTTTGACAAAAATGGTATCAGTTGTTGTTTCTCATTTACATGTAGCACTATATATATACACCGAAGAACTAATTCTATGGGCTAAAATGAAGCTGTAAAAGATAGAAATCATATAACTATGCCCAAAACTTAAGCTATACAAGAAGGAAGGAAAATAGATCATGGTACTTGTTATGGGCTGTCAAGACTCTAAAGTTAAGCACTTATTTAACATGTGCATATATAATCCCGGTTGATACTCCCCCTCAAGTTGGAGCATGGAGATTTCGAATGCCCAACTTGCCGCAAAGATAATGAAACTGGTGACGCCTAAGTGCTTTAGTGAAGATGTCGGCGACCTGCTGTGCTGTGCGAACATGTGCGGTACTAATGTTGCCGGCAAGTAGCTGCTCTCTAACGTAGTGACAATCAATCTCGATGTGCTTGGTCCTTTCATGAAAGACCGGGTTCGAAGCAATATGTAATGCCGCTTGATTGTCACAGAAGAGTTTCATGGGACGATCATGGTGAACGCCAAGAGAGAGAAGAAAGGATTTGAGCCAAGTGAGCTTGCAAGCGGTTACCGCCATCGAATGGTATTCTGCCTCAGCAGATGATGGAGAAACTGTCAGCTGTTTCTTAGTACGCCATGAAATGGGGGAATTTCCCAAGGAAACAAAATATCCGGTAACGGAACGCCGGGTGAGTGGGTAGTTAGCCCAGTCCGAGTAACAAAAGGCATAGATCTGAAGAGGACTATCAGCCAGGAAAAACAAGCCTTGGCCCGGGGCAGCTTTAAGATACCGTAAAACCAGAAGTGCGGCGTCACAATGTTGGGAACGAGGAAACTGCATGAACTGGGATAAGACATGGATTGCATAGCAAATGTCAGGCCTAGTAATGGTGAGGTAGACAAGGCGACCAATGAGTCGGCGATATGGTCCTAGGTCGGAAAGAAGAGGATCGCCAGCAAGAGCAAGATCGTGGTTCTGTTTCATAGGGAATGCAGGGGCTTAGATGCAGATAAACCGGATTCAGAGAGGATATCCAGTGCATATTTGTGCTGAGAGAGAGAGAGAGAGCCACGCAGTCCACGTGCTACTTCGATGCTCAAAAAATACTTGAGAGGCCCGAGGTCTTTGAGCTTAAAGCAGTTGTTAAGATACTTTTTGAACGAAGAGCAAGTGGTGTTGTTATTCCCAGCGAGTATCAAATCATCCACATACACAAGGATAGAAAGAAAGGCGTCTCCTTTCCGGTAAATGAAGAGTGTGTGATCAGCATGCGACTGAAGAAAGCCATAAGAACGTAGGGCGGTGGAGAGCTTTGCAAACAAGTTGCGGGGTGACTGTCGTAAACCATAGAGAGATTTGCGCAAACGAAGAACCTTATTTGGGCTAGAAAGAGAGAACCCCAGAGGTGGCCGTATATATACTTTTTCATGGAGATCACCATGCAGAAAGGCATTGTTTATGTCCATTTGATGGAGCTCCCAATTTTTAATAACGGCGACTGCTAAGAATACCTGGACGCTCACCATTTTGGCAACTGGGGCAAAAGTCTGGGTATAGTCAAGTCCTTCAACTTGAGTATCCCCTCAAACCACAACCCTGGCCTTGTATCTCTCAATAGACCCGTCAGAGTTGAATTTAATTTTGTACACTCATTTTGAGCCAATGGGCTTATTGCCAGGGCGTAAGTCTTCAATATTTCAGGTACCATTTGCTTCAAGAGCGTCAATTTCTGCTCGCATGGCTGCATGCCACTTTGGATAGTGGGATGCAGTCTTGTAAGAATGCGGTTCAGAGCCAGAAGAAACTGCATCCAAAAATTGAGTGTGCGCAGCAGAAAATGACTTACAAGATACAAAATTAGCCAGAGGATACCTGGGACCGCTAGAGTCATTGGTGGGTGTTGAAGATGCAGGGGAAGAACTTGAGCAGTGTGACATACATAGTCCTTGAGAACAGAAGAAGCTTTCTTTTGTCGCTTTCCACGACCAAGAGTGGGAGACGGAGTAGTAGGAGAGCTCGGTGGAGAAGCCGGAGAGGAAATCTCGGGGTCAGGACCTGCAGTGATACCTGACAGACCAGGGGAAAGAGTGGCAGCCGGTGAGGGTGGCGGATCTCCCCCTGTCACTAGTGGTGTGTCTCCCCTATCACCGGAGGGGATGCCATAGGATGTTCGGCACAGTCCCATGCTGGGCAGAAAGTGGTGGTCGCAGGTGTAGAAGAAGGGCCGAGAGGTGTGGTAAATTGGAAGATGGTTTCCTCAAACTTTAAATCCTGGGAGAAGAAGACTTGATTAGTTTCAAGATCATATACCTGCCAACCTTTCTTGCCCAGGGGATACCCAAGAAAAACACAGCGTCTACTTCTAGAGGCAAATTTGTTTGCGAATTTTGTGTGAGCATAGCAAAGACACCCAAAGACCCGAAGATGGGAATATGATGGGACCTTTTGGAAGAAGAGTTCGTGGGGTGTTTTGTGTTTGAGAATGGCTGAAGGAGTATGGTTTATGAGGTGAGCAGCGGTAAGTACACATTCCCCCCAAAACCAATAGGTAGGTTGGCTTGAAAACGTAGGGTCGGGCGACCTTTAGAATATGACTGTGTTTCCTCTCAACCCTCTCATTTTGTTTGGGTGTATCGACCATAGAGGTTTGGTGTAATATACCGTGATCATTGTAGAATTGGGTCATGGGCTGGGAATCAAATTCATGGCCGTTATCACTCCGAATTATTTTGACGAGTTTGCCAAATTGGGTATGGACCATATTGCAGAAGTTTTGAAGCAAGGTACCAGTCTGACCCTTATCATGCATTAAATAAACCGAGACAGTCCTACTATAGTCATCCACAATTGTCAAAAAAATATTTTGCACCAGAAATAATGCTTACCCGATAAGGGCCCCAAATGTCACAATGTATCAATCCAAAAATATCCATAGCACGACTAGTACTATCTGGAAAAATAGTCTAACTGTGCTTTGCATGACAACACACATCAAAAATAGTTTTAAGGGAAGGGGAAACAACTGAAACTGTATGAAGATGAATAAGAGGCTGACTGGAGGGATGCCCCATACGCCGATGCCAGAGCTCGTAGGACTCAGACTCAGAGACGGCGGCCACTGTAACAGTAGAGAGTGGCTGAAATACAAACACCCCCCGATGCATTTTACCCTGTCCAATCGGGCTCTTTGAAGTGCGGTCCTGCAATACACATATATCATGGGAGAAAGCCACAAAGCAGTTAGCATCAGTAGCTAAACACAAGACAGAAATAAGATTAACAGCCAAGTTTGGCACATAGAGCACGTGGTGAAAGGTGATGACGTTTGCCAAGAAGACACTGCCTGCTTTGATGGCATTAGTTTGAAGACCGTCCGGTAAGCCTACCGGAGAAGGTGGAATATCCCAAATACTTGAAAAGAAATTCAAGTTCCCCGTCATATGGTGCGAGGCACCGCTATCAATCAACCAAGTATGTGTAGTAGGCAGAGATTTACCAACGAGAGAGTCTGTACCCGATGGAGAGGATTCCAGAAAAATGATGACGCGTTGCATCTGCTAGGGTGTTAGGCCCAGAAGAGTGGAAGTGGCGACGGCCTGTGCCTGGCTGAGAGAAGGGTTATTGTTCTGTGTCGCAGAACGGCAGAGGCCTGGAATGGGCCACATGAGGAGCCGATTGGGTTCTGTGACATGGCAGGCGATCCATGACTGGACAATTCTGAGTTTGCTTGACTGTACAAGTAATATTCTGAAGTTGGATCGAGGTGCTTGGGCTTGGAGGTTTCTGCGTCCTTGGCCATGTCGATGAAGATGGAAACACACCGCTCCTTGATTGCTGGTCTGATTGAATGCGTCGGCCGTGATTGCCGAGAGTTGTCAGATTGCTTGCACACCAGTAGAGAAGGATACGGGACCTGAGAGTCCGATGAAGTGAAGGCCGGTTCTATGGGCTACATGCTGGAATTTGATGCAGCCGAGTGACAGTGGTCCGAGAAGGATAAATGCCAGACGAGGAGAGAAAAAATAAGAAGAAAAGAGGGCTAAGCGAAAATATTAGGCTCTGATACCATGACAAAAATGGTATCAACTGTTGTTTCTCATTTACATGTAGCACTATCTATATATATACACTGAAGAACTAATTCTATGGGCTAAAATGAAGCTGTAAAATATAGAAATCCTATAATTATGCCCAAAACTTAAGCTATACAAGAAGGAAGGGAAATAGATCATGGCATTTATTATAGGCTGTCAAGACTCTAAAGTTAAGTACTTACTTAAAATTGCATGACATTTGTTATGGACTGTCAAGATTCTAAAGTTAAGCACTTATTTAACATGTGCATAATCCCTGTTGATAATGTTTGATCATCCCAAACTTGTATGAGTTCTTAGGGAGCAAGATTAGCTATGTAGACCAAGTTTTTACGCCACTGAAAATGAGTCGCCAGTTCTTGCTGCTCTAGCTCCTTACTGTTAGGATTGTCGTGGTTCTTCACCGGATAGGAGGTCGCTTATACGATTTGGGTTTGTCCACGGAGTGTGGGTCGCCTAAGATCAGGCTAAAAGGCATAGTCAATGAACAAATATATAGATATGTACTACCCCTTGTCCGTCCCAAGAGACGAAGGAGGTTAGGTTATTCAAAATATGGTATCAATTCAAGGAAGTAAGGCAATCTTGGGCCAAGCTCGTTTCCTTGGCTACGGTTTTGCTGGCTAGTAGACAGGAAGTGAGGATCTCGTTAATCTATTCATGCACGTCACTAATTAAATGACGAGGCATTTGGCTACCTTAAGAGAGTCATAGCTAGTTACTCTCGCAGTTTACCCGTGCCTGGTTGAATTTCTTCACTTTGACATTCAGAGCATTGAGCGGAATCACATCGCGTTAGCATCCGCAGAGACTATCTGTTGTTCTAGTTAAACAGCCAAATTTTCCTTGTTCGTACAAGTTCGGAGTCGACTATTCGATGCTCGTCTCTTACTAAAAAAACATGGTAGTCGTCACTAACCATATTTTAAACCATACCTAGGTTGACACCAACAGCATAGCAGACAATTTTTTTTTCTGTGTTCCTCGACCAGCTCACGGACCGAATGCACCTGACCACTGATTAGGTTGAGTGAGCTTCCAGTTGGCTTCGTATAGTTTGGACCTGCCATGGCTCAGGCGGGCCTCGGGGCCTCAGCCCACTGCCAGTCACAGTCCAGCTTCACTAAAACAGGTCCATAAAACTTCTCTAATGACATGCCCACACGTGTCATGGCACAGCAAAGGTGGTCCAGTGTTTGGTGTGTTTGTATTCTCCTAGGAAAAGCAGAGAAAGAGCCTTCTAGAAAAAAGCAAAAGCTGCCCTGTATGGCTAGAATCAAAGCACGTGGCACTCTCCAAGTGGGTGACCAAATTTACTTTAGTTTCGGGATTCTCTTCTTCATGTGTATCCCATGTACCTCGGACTACACACAAAAGCCGTTACATAATCCATTAGGCGGCTCTGTGTGCTCTACAAAACTAGAGCGTCCTGGATCTCATGTCGCTGCCTTAGGTAATTTGCCACTCGTTCGCTAATTTTCTCCTTACAACATTTAATTATCACTAGCATAATTTCTTTTGATTCATCAGAGGTCGCTAATAATACATAGCGATAATCAGTTAGTCGAGATCTCTTATCTTTGTTTTTAGTAGAAATTTTAGCGGATCTGTGTTGTGAATTTGCCATGAGAAATGAAGTTGGTGTTCTTCATATGTGTCTTGATTCTTGCATTGGAGTGGGTTGAAGCTTCTCTGTCTTGTTGGAGGGATTCATCTTTGTTCCCAACCAATTCGTAACCAGAAGCTAAAGTTAGCGTATAATCTCAACACATCCTGACTGATCTTCTGCACTGCAGATTCTGCAATGCTGGTTCAGGTGGTTGAGAAAATTATTTCATCCGACTCCAACTCTTTTTAACGACTTTTTATCTATAATTTTTGTTCAATTTTTTCGGGAATTTTGGGGCTTGCATTAAAAGATTTTTGGTTTGTATTCTTGAATTTTGTGTACATGAGCACAGTTAGCACGAGTTATGCTTACACCACCAACCTTAGCCTTGACCAGGTTGTTGCCCAGACGCCATAGGATTTGCCAGCACCAGACCGGAAATGTCACTGCATATAGAACTGGGAGATAGATGCGGAGAACTTTGGACAGTAAACTTACCAAAAGTTGAAAAGTTCAAAAAGGTGGCAAATTACTTTTTAGTGGCAAATTTTAGATGAAAGACCGTCTTAGTTACGACCTTTCGGTCGCATTCTTATTTTTCCTCAGATTGTATACCGTAAGTCTGATAAAATATGACTTGCAATGAATGTAAATCACTGTGAGCAACGAGATGAAATCAACATAATGAACTATCACGTGGGCATGGCCATGGATATTTTTCAGATTGATGAATTAATTGTTGAACATTTCAATGGAATTGCTACGATTGCATCAAGCCTTTTGAATGCCGAATGATATAGTTTTCCTTTGGTGAAACAAGATGGTTGAACATTACAAAATCGAATGGCAATAATTATTAAATATATTTCTGACGTGCCTAAAAGCAACTCATAATTTATTACGGCTAAACTCATACAACATAAGTGCATGTTACAAACGGCCAATCAGTTGATACAAAGCCTAAGAGAAGAATGCAGCTAGTATCTACAGGATCTCTGATTCTTGGGAGAGGAACCCTGATGCAAGCTAACAAAATTTTGTATGCAACTTATCTCTAGGTCGGTGCCAAAGTAAGTTGCCTTCTTCGATGCAGACTCGATTCACCCAACAATGTAAGAGCCTGGGCATTCAGCTGCATCTGTCAAATAGATGACGACAACAAGAAGTTGTGCATCTCTTTCACCGCATGGGTGTGGGTTCGAGGCAATAACAAGTGCAAGAAGGGAACTGAAGATGATGTCGGAATGTGCTTAATTTTCTCGACAGCTGCCTTGATTACAGATGGTGCTGGTACTCCATACCACTGGAGATACCAAGAAAGGATTACTGAGAGCTTCCCTTCCTGGGAATCTTCAGCTGGCCATTGTCCTGATTTTAAGTAATTGCATAAGCTGTTTCTGAAGGCCGGAGAACAATTCAGCAGCTCTTCCACTCGCTTCTGGAGTGAGCAAAGAAAAGTAGATTGAATAATGCCCCCTCTTATCGCCGCTAATCTTCCTTTCAGGATAGCCTCATTGTAGGCTAGTGCGAGCTGCAGGTCAAGAAGGGATCAGGGAAATTAGGCTAAGATTGTTTCCAGCAAATGTAAAGAGCAAGTGAAGCAGCAAGTCGAATGATCAATATTCACGTGCCATATTGAAGTTGAAGTTATGCATCTACCACATTGAATATACCATGTCTATCGAATTACTAGCATCTTTGTTTTGGTTTAGCTCTTCTCTATCTTTTTTTATCATGTGTTCAACCAAATGATTATCTTGAACCAAGTAAAACCCCGTGAAGAGTGCTAGCAACAAACTAAATTAAACGCCGCACAAGATTCACGTCGTTTCTAACTTGAAAACATAGGCAACAATTCAAATATTGCCCCTGTAAGTACGAATATCTAACAGACCATAAAAAATACTACAGTTGATGATTTTTCCATCACAAGTAGAGCTGTATACGAACCGCGTTCGAGCCGAACCGAAGCATGTTCAAACTCGTTTGTCTAGTTTCAGGCCACGTTCCTGTTCGTTTAATCTTTAAAATTATGTTCGAACTCGTTTCATTAAACTCGTGTTCGACTCGAGTTCGTTCGTTTATTTATACGAACCGTAATCGAACTTGAAAACTCGTGTTCTCGTTCAAAACAGTTATTTCCAAACCAGAATTACACCTTACTTGATCCAATTGTCTAACTGATTTTAGGGCTTCCAAATTTAAACTAATTTATACTATATTTAAGTTATATGACTTTTGGATTTGGAATATATTATAATTAAGTTATTATCCAGAGGAGTTATTCACGAACACATTCATGAACACTTTGGAATGTTCATGCTCGACTTGTTTAATAAACGAGCTCTAATATTTTGTTCATGTTCGGTTTGTATATTATACAAACGAACATCAACGAGTTCTTTGGGGAACGAACCACGAGCAATGCATGAACAACTCGGTTCATTTACAGCCCTAATCATAGGTGGTTTCAGAATGGCTATTCACTAGCAAATTATTCAATGGTCAAGAGAAGGTCTAGAATTATTTTCTGATCCATTTTGGAACAGCTGAGATAACAAGACAGACAAGACAAACAAAGTTTAGACTCGAGTCCTTGGTTTCATTCCCATCCATCCTAAAAAATGCAAGGTAGCCACCACGGGGCAGCCCCCAGGATGCATTTTGAAGTTGCTTTTCAGACAAACCCGATACACCAAACTATACAGTTAAAAATGAATGAACACAAAATGGATCACAACTAAGATGAGAGAGATGGGATCACAAAAACTACCTTTAGACTAGAAAGAAATAGCGAGTCACCAGGAAAGGAAGTCTCACTAGTAACCTTATCAGCCATAGATCTAATGGTTGTGTATAACGAGAGATAGACCTGCAAAATTTCAGGGAATGATATGATGCTAGGAAAATGAAGAGCTCCTTGGTACACAAGAGGTGAATCAAGCAACAAAAGGCCTGATAACAATGAAAGGATAAATCAGCTGTCATAATTGTTCATCAACCACACGTTCTTTCAGGTCCGTCCCCAGCATATAGTAAGATTGCATCCAAACTACAGGGCTGGTATATTTTACTGGCCAAATGAGATAGTTACCTGTAAAAGGGCTGGTCTGTCTTTGCTCACGCACTCAAACAACACTTGCAAGCAAAATTCCTGGAAATCAGCGTCAGACCTGCAAACATGTTTAGCAACTGATTACTGATGACAGTCCCAGCATCATTTTACCAAGTCTAATCATATACCCAAGGGAGAAATGTGCTTTGTTTATTCTTTTTGACGCAAGGAAAAGAGTACGAATATGGCTCCCCGACCCCCTCGCAACCAACACCTTGTGACGTGCATAGAGAACCTACGTTATTATTTCGTAGCTCACTAAATCACTTTCACAACCTCACAATTCCTACTTAGACGATCACCATGCCCGTTTTCCTTTTATCTGTTTGAGTGTGCAATATCTTACTCTCTCAAAATTAAATTATGCTTAAGGTGGGCTGCCCACCTTGATTTTGGCAAATGAAAATTTTTGACAATATACAATGCAATTTTTTTGGGTAAAATTATGGGTTCTATGATTTCTGCCCACCTTAAGTTTCAATAAATTTCTTTCATTGGTAAAATGTTGAGCACTTTGCATGTTAAACCTAGCTCCACCACGATCATAGTTATTAAAGGCGCAAAGGGTCCTGGAGCCTAGGCGCAGGCGCGTGCCCTTTCGAATTGAGGCACAAAATAATATATATATATATATATATATATATATATATATATATATATATGTGCATTGAACCAACAAAATCACGTAAAAAATTTTAGAATATGCCAATTTAACAAATTTTTAACACTAGAAAAACTTTCAAATCTAATGAGAAGTAGTTAATCCTAAGTGAATATAATAACAATGTCATCCTCATCATCAGTGAGGGCTAAGGCAACAATGTTTTCTTCAAAAGGGAATCATATGCTCCAAGTCCGGTAGAGATTCCTCAATTTCATCTTCTTTATTTACAAGGTGAAGTGAAGGAGTAAATTTACTTAAAAGAAAGTAACAATTGGGAACGGAGCGCTATCACAATTAACAACAATAAAGAATCGATTGATTTGGGACTTGGGGTTTTAGGTTTCTTGTGGTTTAGATATTGATTTATTATGTTATGAAACAAAGAATAAAAAATAATGAACGGTTGATATGATGCCACGATGCAAAAATCAAAAATTAAGATTTTTGGGCTTTTTTTTTGCTCCTCCACCACCACCTTGCGCCTGGGAGCGCACCTTTTCGAAGGGGCTGCGCTAGACCTAGGCAAGGCGCAGGGAGTGTGCCTAGGCGCGCCTTTGATTTTCGAGTAAAAAGTTGTAGTTGAAACTAAAAGGTTCCATACATCCTAGTCTACCTCCCCCCAGTAGTAATCTCATGCACACGCTTGCAAACGAGTATATTATTAGGTGCATGCAATTATATCTGTAGCCAAACATGTAGAGACATGTCACTAATTTATGACCTGTATACCAAAAAGTCTACATTGAATATACGTTCTTGAAATGCTTGCTTATGAATTCCTCCTCATGGACAATATGAAAAATCATAAATCTATACCTCATTACCCATTTTTTGGTAGAAATATGCTGGTTTTGCAAGACAATATGACGTCCTGTGTCTACTGTGTAACTCATTACAGGAGTTACTAGACTAACTTCCACATGTTTACCAAGTGTATATGAGTCACGTGGAGCTTAATCTCCCATGACTTCTTCTCCTTCTATTTCGATACATCAGTTGATGATCCTATGGAGCCACATTAAAGCTTCGTTTTCTTGAAACCCTGCTTTATTTGCGTAATAAAGTTTACAGTAAGGCCCAAAGGATGCTTAAGGTCAATAGGAAAATAACACCCGCTAACTTACTTGCTGTTCCAGGAAGGATCAGAGCAGAGCTGAGCAAAAGCAATTAGGCTTGGATCAGATGAGAAGGTACTGACCAACTGATCAACTGTCACTGCACAACTACTGCTGTTACTTGGAGTACAAGCCCTCAGATTTGGTGTGCCAAACACCTGCACGAAGAGAGAGAGAGACTTTCAACCTAGAAAATCCAGGTTTGAGGAAAGATCAATTGAACTTGGCATAATGGAGCTAAAACCTTGTGCATTGCTCGTGAAAGCAGTGACTGACATCCTATGGGATCATCTACATATGAACAAGCTCCCACTTTTCGCTTTACGTAGATAACTCCCGAATTAAATGGATCATTCTTATTCCCTGAATTCCACCAAGGTTTTTCTGTAGAAGAATGACACTATAAATTGGTTGGGGGGTTTCAGTGATACAATAGTAATAAACAAAATGCATGGGCAACCCATCCTACCTTCAGGATTAAGTTCAGTGACTTGAGGCCAATACCTAGGACCACAAACACGAAGTGCCTTCAACTGCGTCAATATATTGAACAATCATGAAATTTAATCCAGAGAAAGTTGCTTGAAATTAGAATATCGGGTCAGGTTAATTATCCTACATAAGGAGGCTGACGGTAACTTTTTTAGCATCATTTTGGGTCGTCGTTTCTGAGGTTCGATCAAATCAAATACCAAACAAATAACATATAAACATATGCTTTAAGAGATTTTGCCTAGGTAAGAAAAATGATATGCGATATCAAGTCTTATCAAGACCATATAGGAGCAAAAGAAAATCAACACAAGAACCTACAATAGCACGCTCCGGCAGAATGCAAGGAGTTATCTCACAAAAACTTGTCTCTGAATAGTGAACAGTTTCCTTAATAGTAACTTCCAGAGGAACATAAACAGGAAGCCCCGTGTCTACATCAACTGTTTGAACCCAGCGAGCTTCTGTTGCAAGGACATATAAATGCCTGAATGCCTAGAAAGTACTCTGTCAGATAGTGATATTTTAAGTAACGAAGGAAAACAAGGACAATAGAAGAGGAAAAAGAAAGAAGCATTCCATTTGCAAGAAACAACTGCTATAAGCTCCTAACTTTGCATGAGATTTAAACGCAAGGTTATCTCCTCAGTCATGATCGGAAAGACAATTGCCAAAATTCATCTTACTGGTATATCAAGCTGCGAGATTTTTGGTCCCCAAGTTGGTTTCAATGGATAACAATCTAGCTCTCATCCTAACTACTTGCAAAGGGCCGCATCCTATGTTAGGCATAATGGAAATTATTGAGGTTGTAACAAGATAATAACAATTAGCTTGCAAGTCAAATTTAGGAGTTGATTTTGAAGAAATTTATTTGGATCAAATGGCTGGTAAAAACGAACTTCAACAATTCGCGGATTTTTCACTGTGTGACTATAAATATTTCAAGTACTTAGTTTGGATCCAAATAAACAAAAGATGCCACAAGGTCTTGTTAAATAAGAAACTTGTATGCAGTCACCCTTGAGTAAAATGAAAGTCATGAGAAATTCAAAAGGTGAGAGATCAAAGTAAAAGTGGAGTGATCAGAAACAAAAAAAGAGGTGGTGAACAATAACAGTTTATCAGTTTGAAATGAAGACACGTGACTAATTGTTCCGAAGCCTTCCAGTTATATGCAGTTCTCACTGTGTAATATACCAAATCAGAATCAAGGCAGCACCCCGGGTCCACGGGGGGGGGGTTGGTTTGTTGTGGAGATAAGAGCAATTAGGTCTGCACTTGGATTTACCTGAAGATGACATCGATTGTCGTTTGGTCCAGTAGGCAAGCGAGGATAAAGAGTTATCAGCAAAGTGGCAATAGAACTTTTACTGGTTGAGAAAGTCCGCATTCCACCTCCAAGAAACAAGAAACCAATAGCTAAGCTGACCTGAAAATAATGTCTCACATCATAGTCAAAGTTGAGATGTCAGAAACGATTAAACCTACTGTCCCATATTATTATGCTAAACTGGAGGCCTGTGTGCAGCATGATTATACAATCACTTCCACCATAGTACAGTCCACCTTATCTCAAGGATGAAAATCATCCTGAATATGTGACTGACCTTTATGCTGAACTTGATTAATTTATGGTTGGAACACGTTCCACTCAGGATGGACTTGGGAATTGATCAAGTAAATTTGGGGGAAATTCCAACTTATCAAGCTGGGGAAATAAATTAGGACCGAAAAACTATGACCATTCGGGCATTCACACAGTACAAACCATTTTGCTAAGGTGAAGTTTTCAGACTTGGGCGAAGCAATCATTTTGCTAAGGTGGGGCATGTTATATATGAAGGGAACTCTAGATTGACCACAATTGGAGATTTGTTAAGGAGGAGGTAGCACCAATATACGGCATCACAGCAGAATGTGGTTAAAATTTGAAGTGTGTGATACTTGACAATGCGGCCAAAACAAACGGACAACAATTTCATGTTTAAGCCGCTTAATGCTGATTGATATACATGATCTACACACTTACTCATATAGGATGCCCAGGCCTAGGTGGATTAAAACATAGGCATTTACCCTTCGACAATGACCATCTAACACCAATATTTGTGGAAAGACTTGTACAGTCCTGTATGTCACATACACCAACTACAAGGTTTAGAGTTGGAGAGTTCTCCAAGCAAAAATTAAAAATGATACTTAGTAGACATCATTGTGCCTCTCCAGAATGTGGGGGTAAGACACTGACATCTAAATCAATCCAGACCCAGAACTGATGGAGACTCTTGGACTTGGCTCCCCATAGAATGTCTTTGTCATATTGGTCTTAAGTTTATCATTGTAGGAAGTAGGAAAAAATCTCATGTGAAGCTCAGACTAGAGTAACTTACAGCCATCTGAGTACCATAATTAACACTCCCATCAGCAGAATTTCGACTGCGAAGAAATCTCAATAACCTAAATGTTTGTATATGTCCAGAACCTGCCATAACCTGCCAGACAATCAAAGCATGACATTTTGGTATAGCTCTTACTTACAAACTATGGGCGATAGGATATTATTAACTATTAATCTCGACTCACCAGAGACAGGGAAAGAACAACAAGGTGAAGGCATGTCTCCAATGTACCCCGGTCAACAAAGTGAGACAAACCCTTCGGCAAGGTATGTTTACTTGTAACAGAAACTGGCTTTATCTGCGAACATACAGATAAGAAAGTCGATACTATTAATTTTCTAAATGTAGTCTAAGCAGCATTACTTGTAGGTCAGACCTCATTGAGAAAGTAGACAGCATAGCTGTAAAGCAACTCCTGTGCATTTCCATCTTTCGTACCAGCAAATCTCAAACCTGCCAGCGTTGAGGCTAGTAAACTTCAAGGAAATCATATCTAAAAAAGTTTTCGGAAATATAGAAAAAAACAAAAGAAAGACAAATGCAAAGTTCATCCAGAAAGATGCATTGATGAAGCACTGCTAATGACCTTTGGCACAAAACAAAAATGCATTCCCCTACTAGTCGGTGTCCATTCGTCTAGCTATTGAAGGTCAGAACCAATTGTTGTCATGAGATCTCTCTGGACCCCAAGAAATCTTGGAAGTCGTATGAGAAAGTGTTTATGTTTGTTTTGGAAGGAGCTGTCAAGACCCGCATTGTTTCTCTAAGGTCCATATGACGATTACAGATATCTACATTATTAAGTTCAGCTAGATAATATCCCTTCTATAGCCAGCTCTAAAGGTTGTGAATTACTATCTGTCTCCAACAAAATCCAAACGGAGCAACTAAGTTCTGAAGAAAAATCCTCAATGGATTGTAACATAAAGCATGACCAAAATTGCAAAGGTAGGTAGAACTGCTGAGATTCGTGGAAACTGGGAAGCAAGCATGGACAGAAATTCAGATTTTAGAACCACATAAGTAATCATCAAACTTTCAGAGTAGTTCAAATTTCACAGGTTTTCATTTAGTGTTAGAATAATTTAGTTTTCTAAAAGAACTTTTCATATCCAAGTGGAAGTGGTTGGTTTGGTTTTGGGGGGGAGGGGGGGGGGATTTTGTGAGGGGTGTCATTGAGTTGAGTTACTTGGGCTCTAGGTGTGTTTGTTGGGTGTGTGATTCGCTCCCATG
The DNA here is from genome assembly GCA_033070095.1 of Escallonia herrerae. Taxonomy (NCBI): domain Eukaryota; kingdom Viridiplantae; phylum Streptophyta; class Magnoliopsida; order Escalloniales; family Escalloniaceae; genus Escallonia; species Escallonia herrerae. The sequence goes on from JAVXUP010000015.1 coordinate 1,037,516, forward strand.
AAAGAGAGAGTGGAATGATTACCTCCACAATGAATAGTCCTCGCAAATTGAGCAACTACATCAAATAATTAAAAAGTAAATGAAGCATCAGTCAAAACTATCCACTTTTTGCATAGAGTTTCTCGGAGAAGCTGAATAAATACTTAAATATATTTTTCTGCGGCAAAAGAAGGGCTGCCCCGAGGCTTTCCCAATTGCAGGGATATAGGAGGGTTGATGTACGCAGCCTTACTAGGGGTCTGGGGAGGGTTGATGCACGCAACGTTACCAAGTGTCTGGGAGAGTAGATGTACGTCTTTTTTGTGCTACAATTCCAAAGCAGAGGATATCCCTCCGCTAAGGTGCCCGACTAAGCAAGAGCACAAAAGACTAGTGCTTAGGAAATTAGCTACTGAGTACACCCTACATGGATACGTGAAACCAGAGTATTATTAGTGTCCGAATGGACGGAACGCGAGAACCCACAAAAAGAAAAAATGCATTCCCAAAAATCAAAAGGAAGCACCAATTAAGGGCATGATGCAAAATGCAAGAAGTGGCGCAAAGAGTGAACTATATTATGATGATTCCCACCATAAAGAGTACCAGTACATTTTTACTCAGAAAAGCAAATGAATATTCGTGGACTGACAAAACTGATCATTTACCAAGCGAAACACATGCCCCAGCCACTATATTGACATACGCCTGAACAAATGCTTCAGAGTCCATTTCATCACTATCACCCATCTCATCTCCGAAGCACTTAACGCCATTTTGGACAATTTCAGGAATCTGGGATTGAATCCAATCTTCAGTAGGATGAACCCTGAAAACGTAAGTATGCTAAGCATAAAACAGGAAGAGCAGATCACTAATATACAGAGTCATGAGACCAGCAACATGCTACCTGCTCCACATTATCAAATTTCGAGCAATGACACGAAGCAATATGAAGTCAGGCCTCACATACTGCAAATCAAAATGCGTACGTGGAATAGAAAGCTTAGACACCACCACCTCTGATTCAGTCTGCAATTTTGAGCAATTCTTCAAATAAGCTGCCGAGGATGTGAGCTTCTTTGTATGTACAAAGAACATATACATAACACGGCAGAAACTTGTCAGTAATAGCATACTTCTAATCCTACAAGACCCAAAAGTTACCTTTAAGTACATTAAAGCCAAAGCAATAATAGCTCCAGGTGCCGTGACATCTACATTGACTGGCGTCCCATCCATTAGCTGGAGAGAGAGAGAGAGAGAGAGAGAGCAGACGACATAGCCAAAACCATCAGTTGCTATGAAAACACAAGGATCTCCAGAGGTGAAAAACTATGAGCTCTAAAGACAGGATGAAGATTGCACAACCTGCCCGACACCTGCACTGCGACTTTGTTCATCGATTAATGGTGTCCAGATAAGGGATCTCTCCTGAAGATAATAGTATTACAAATTCATCAATAAAGATTTCCAAAGTTCTTTAAAGAACCATACTGGCATCTAGATATGCAAATCTTATTGCAGCAGTCAGGAAAAAAATTTGGCAGCAGCAAATACATTGTGAAGTTCTTTGCCATTAACGTATTGGATTAACCGATCGACCAAAGTATCCATGGATCCAAGCACATCTTCACCTCGACCTTCAGTGAAATAAACCAAGATTAGCTACAATCAACAGCTGTTGACATTTGATTCATCTGTCACCCTACCCAAAGCAACGAGTCCCAACGAAAATCCAGCAGCAACTGCATAACCCTCCCTTTCAAGTACATTATCGCCTCCACTTCTACGTCCAATTTCACCCTGCAAAAAACAATGAACAAAAGGTTGTGAACATTGCATCAGGCACCAAAAAAAGAGGTAGTGAACGAAACTTGATATGTATCATCTCACCATCTTCGATCTTAAGCTATATACTACGAAATACTATGCCAAAATTATTAAAGGTGACTTATCAGTTTCTAGTTCTCATCTGTTTCTCTTTGGTGGAAAACCATGAACAACATATGCATAACGAAGCTAATAGACACATTAATAGCCAATGGTTAATTGGTTCTAAGATAGAAGATTGGAAAATAGAATTATGATCAGGTATAGCCAAGACAACATCTGCGTTTGTCATCATTTTCGCATTCTTTTAGTGACAAACTTCAAACACATGGTGAAGATTTATAAAGAACTGGAAGTTTGTCAATCCATTTTAGTAACTCTAAATATCAACCTAACAGAAAATTGTTCACTTCCAGTAGACACAAAATGACTTCTAAATACAGAGACATGAAAAAACAATACCAGAAGGATCTGCATTGTCTGGGGGTGGGCCGATCCTTCATAAAGAAGCCCAAGAGACATAAGTGCTGCTGACTGAAATATCAACAATATTAAAGTCGTACGTTAGTGTTAGAATCCAGAGAAAAACAGGTACATCTACAGATTCCCCTTCCTTAATGAACCAACTAAATCATGCGTGCAACTACAAGTGCCGTGGTCAACCCAGTAAAGAGGGAAAGACACATTCTTAACGTGATTCCTATCAATATCTTGGTAAGTACAGTAATAAAATCTCAAGAAGATGAATTATCATGTGCTTAAACCTCAAAACCAGCAGAGGAAAAGAATGCCGTAAATGCAGTGAAAAATCAGTTGTCCCAGCACTGGACAAGGAGGAGCTTGATGTATTTGCATAATAACAAAATAAGAAATGCAAACATGTGTATATATACGAGTTAAAGGGCATCATCACATACAGAAGAAAAATGAAAGAGCAGAAGTGATCAGAAGTGAGGCAAATTGCCAGAGCAAAAACATTGACAGCAGATGAATACCTGCAGAAGGGTTGGTAATTCGAACTCTGGGTAGGAAGATGGATGACGAGCTAATATGTGCACATAAAGTGACTGCCACATAAAAACATGATTAGTTCAGCATAAAGCATCATCTACAGTCGGAAACTTTCTGTACAAAAGAGCATAAAAAAATGGACACAAAATTCAGTCAAAGTTGTATAGACTACATATTGTTCCCAACCTATTCTGGTCGCACCCAAAGGCCCACTGGAAGTCCCATTTCGCATGACACGTCCGCACAAGCAACAGCCAATATTCAACGATTCCAACCGGTCAAAGGTGCACGCTCAAGTCACGTGCACTTCTCACTTTTTTACGTGACTTCGTCACCAAGAAACTCATCCTTGCGCGACTGCTCATCACGCTCCGACCGTCGCACTTTGCCCGTCGGCGCACCTTGGCGCTTACCGAAGGAAGTGGGCCTTGGCCTTCCCCTTGGGGTCGGCCTCGGCCTTGGCCTCCCCCTTGGGGTCGGCCTCGGCCTTCTTCTGGGGTTGGCCTTGGCCTCCCCCAATGATTGGCCTTGGCCTTCCCCCAAAGGGCCAAGCCTTTGGCTTCCATACTTAGCATCTTTGCTACTCTTCAAGGGGCCGGACGTCACTCGGCGACCCCCGTCGCCCTGACGTCACTCCGCGACCCCCGTCGCCCGGAACTCACTCGGCGACCCCTTCGCCCGGACGTCACTCGGCGACCCCGTCGCCCGGACGTCACTCGGCAACCCCCGTCGCCCGAACGTCACTCCGCGACCCGTCGCTCCGAACTCACTCCGAGACCCCCGTCGCCCGGACGTCACTCTGCCACCCCCGTCGCCCGGACTTCACTCCGCGACCCCTGTCTCCCGGAACTCACTCCGCGACCCCCATTGCCCGGACGTCACTCCGCGACCCCCATCGCCCGGACGTCACTCCGCGACCCCCGTCGCCGGAACGTCACATTGTGCCCCCGGCACCTTCGTCACGCCCATGCGCTGCGCCACCTCCATGACATGTGCCCCGGGCACCATACACACTCCGCTGCGCCCGTGCGCCGCGCTGCTGATACAGCCGTCCGTGTCCCCTAGCTCCCTGTCACACTACAGTGCCCTTGGCACCATACTCACTCTGTCGCGCCCATGCGCCGCGCCACTAACACAGACATGCCCCCGGCACCTTAGTCACTCTGCCGCACCACTAACACAGTCGTGCCCCCTGGCTCTCTGTCACACTACCATGCTCCTTGCATCAGTCCATCCTTTCACCACACCATGCGCACCTTGCCTTGGTCGTGGAACATGCTTCGACCCACTCTCCAGTGTGCATCATCCTGCGGGAATAGGCGACTCCTCTGGGACACTATCTCCGCCAGGGAGCTCTTCAACTCCCCTTCCGCCAGGTAGATGACTCCTCCAGGATGCTACCTCTGCCCGTCGGGTAGACGGCTCCTCCGGGATGCTACCTTAACGCGCTCCGAGTGCTCTGGCAAAAGGACTCACCGCGGGGATAGGCGACTCCGGAGCTCTTCAACTCCCCTTCCGCCAGGTAGACAGCTCCTCCGGGATGCTACCTTGACGCGCTCTGAGTGCTCCGGCACAAGGACTCGCCCGCGGAGATCGGCAACTCCTCCAGGACACTATCTCTGCCAGGGAGCTCTTCAACTCCCCTTCTGCCAGGTAGACAACTCCTCTGAGATGCTACCTCGGCCAGTCGGGTAGACGTCTCCTCCGGGATACTACCTTGACGCGCTCCGAGTGCTCCGGCACAAGGACTCACCCGCGGGGATAGGCAACTCCTCCGAGACACTATCTCCGCCAGGGAGCTTTTTAACTCCCCTTCTACCAGGTAGACGGCTCATCCGGGATGCTACCTTGGCCGGCGGAATAGGCGACTCCTCCGGGACACTATCTCCGTCAGGGAGCTCTTCAACTCCCCTTCCGCCAGGTAGACGGCTCCTCCGGGATGCTATCTTGACGCGCTCCGAGTGCTCCGAGTGCTCCGGCACAAGGACTCACCCGGGGGATAGGCGACTTCTCCAAGACACTATCTCCGCTAGGGTGTCTTCGTGATTGGCCTACGTGCTCCGGCACTGGGGGCTCGCGTCGGCACCCCTAGGGACTATGACCCCCGGGTCACTCCGAGACCGGAGCAGGTCTTCGGAGGGCATCGCGCCTAGTCCACCTAGCAGCTGGGCATCGGGCCTTCCCCACCGCTGCCAGGCCTGTGGGACTCTACAAAGGCTTGGATTCATAATTATCAATACCGTACCGATACCGCCGGTATGTACCGTTTTTGCCTTTTGCTGGCACGGTATCCCTTAAATTTTGTACCGCTCGATACCGGTTGTACAGGCCGGTACAGGTGATACCGGCCAAAAACTGCGTACCGGTCGAGATATTGTGTTTTGTACTGGTTTCTTTAAAAAATATAAAAGTAACAAATTTTATTAGAAATTTTGTAAATTGACAATATAAAGACTAAATATAAAGACACTCTAAGTTCTATTATACTAATCAAAACCTCTGTAGCCTCCTGCTCATAAAATTCATTACAATTTGCAAAATTGTTCCTGATAAGTTTTCAATATTCACTTCTCTTTGATTACTTCATACCTGTAAACTTTGATCATATTCTTTCATCTATATGATGTATTACTTTACACACACCCGCTCGCGCACATACATGCAAACACACAAAAACAACTTATTCTTGAACCCAAAAATATTATTATTTAACAAACAAGCTTATTTTAAAATTATGGTAAATCAAGCTCCATAAGATAAACAGTTTATTTTAGAAGAGCTGTAAGTAAAAATATATATATGTATATATTGTTAGTTCGCCGGTGAATACATAATACAAATAGATATTGTTGATGAAAATCTTGAGACGTTACCGGTACGTACCGTTTCGTGGAGAAAACAATACGCACTCCGGTACGATATTCATAACTATACTTGGATTGGTGACGAGATCAAGGCGGTTCTCTGGCCACACCGACGCTGTGGGAGCCAGTCTTTCCAGACAGACAGAGCAACGCTGTGCGGGGCAGGCTGGGTGAATATGCGATTCGACAGTCCGTGGAGCACCGGCAGCTGTGGACCCTTCGGTGACGTGTCACTCCCGGAGAGCGCCACGTGTCGGTTAATGACATCATCATCTCAACCTCTAAAGATAGAGGTCTTGAGAATTCATTTGCAGGGCTTTAGATTTTTAGATTCACGGGACTCACATTTTCACTTTCTCACTCTAGAATCCTAGAGAGAAACATACAGGACCCTGACTTTGGACCTAAGCATCAGACTGTGACTGTCGTCGTGTATTCATCCTGCACTATCGCCCTCGCAGCACTGCCACCCTCAAGCTCCGTCTGGGAAGCCCTTGGTCTCTGCCCTTGCTCCGCCCTTGCTGTGTCCCACATCAGCGCACTTAGCATCTGACTCGGACTGCATTCCTTGTGGCACCTCCACGTCGACTGCGAACCCACTTTCCTTGGCATCACATATATACCATTATAACCACAAACCTAACACCAGTCAATCAAATTTGCACCAAACTGGACATCTCAAATAAATTAACTGACCTAGTAAAAATCAAACACACATTCTAAGCATGTGAAACAATTAAATTTACCGATCTGCAGTTTGCAGTCATTCAGCACCTTCAAATAGCACTTCTAACTAAGAAGCTAGCATGCATACGTAAATCACCTCAAACATATCAAGGCCTTCCGCCAACTACTTACAGCGCCATACCCTGTAGACTTGAAATCAGTTCTAAATTCATGTATGAGAGGAAGAATAGCAAGCAAGCCAATAAGTACATTGGTCAAGCCAAAGCAAATTAGAACTGTAGATCAGTTCCTTTTCGCATACAGGCACAACACTCTCCTAAAGTTGGCCCCAAACCAAAATATTCTAAAACATGGCCAAACTCTGACTTGGCATATCTTATCAATATTATGAGATCTCTGCATATCAGTGCCCAACAAAACCCTTCTTGAAAATAGTTAAAATATCTTGCAGCAAGAATCTTGTACTCCAACACCTTCCCTATAGGGTAACATGAAAATGGCAAGAACGAGTAAAGGTAATTACTTTACCTTTGATATTGCTGGTTCCATAGATCCTCTATAAGATGCGGCAAGTCCAAGCATCAATCCCACTGTCGTGCTTTCATGTTCCTACATGGTTCAAAAAGCAGGCATGCGAAAAATACAAGACTATCAAGTGAAGAGCATTTCAGAATGAATATATTTTCATCGAATCAAGTACTTTCTTTATATGATTTTCATGGTTTATGACTGAATAGGATGACCTACATGGATCCGTTTTCGTCATTTATATTTAGCTAGATGCAACCTTTCTTTTTGTTAGAGCTTGTTTGCTAAGCAAGCTTTGTTATTATGTAAAGGAGAAAGACAAAGGCCCATACATCACAGAAATCACTACCATAATAACATAAACTGGATGCAGAGGTCTGATGCCAAATGCATAATAAGTAAGAGTAACAGAGTAACAGAATGTCATATTAAATGATGCTTCAGTTGTGGCATATCATACATGCAAACATACAACAAATGCGTAATCTCTATTTGAAAGAAGCTTTGCGTGCATGTGCTTGCCAGTACCACATCTTTCTTGACAAGTTGAAGCACTTTAAAAATGTGAAGTTTGATCTGATATCCGATTTGCTAGCACCATTCTCTAATTTTGACTCTTTAATGTGAAAAAATACTTTTTCCTATGTACTTCTCTTCCTCTCTTGTTCACAACTTGCTTTTGACTTGTTCTTCATCCAAGAAGTGCTATTTGCAACAAAAAAATATCCCAAGTATCCAAACTAACGCCCTACAACAGAACATGTACGACCTACTGGGACCGGACAAACCACGTGGCTATAGGTTATTAGAATGCCTATGGATAAGGTTCATAAACATCCATGATCAGTAACAACTGTATCCCTTAAGGAGGGAGACTGACAGATACCAACTTCAGAACTGAACTCAGAACTAGCTTGTTGAAATCAGAGACCTGCTGAAGGTATGTGTACACGTCAGCGATAGTTAAAACACGCAAATGTCCATGTAACCCCAGTGCAAAGAGAAGTCCTGCATGAATAGCATTTGGCTCTTCAGGTTTGTTGTACATAATCCATGTTCTTGACATTTTCCCCTGCAAAGAGAAGACAGAATGTATAACATAGGCCGATATGGTAGTACATCTATATCCATATGAAGTACTTAAAATGAAGTCCTGGAGATTTAACTCAAAAAAAAAAATTAACTCCCAGATGGAAAATGCACACAGAAATACATGTTACAGGAAGATGCTTATTGTGATACAACTTAAGGGGTTCATTTAGTTTTGACCTTTTTCTATAATGAAAATGAAACATCAGATAGAAAAGATCTCTGACTAATTTAAGGATGCCAGTGGCATGACTACGATATAATCACGAAGGAAAAAAACCTGGATGGGTGCCAGCCTTAAACCAGCAGCCACGGCATTGTGAAACTCAGGCCAAGATTTGAGTTCTTGTATATTCCTTATATTTGGATCTAGATTAACCTGTCAAGGGAACCAAAGAACAAGAACTATCAACAAAGAGGATAGACAGAAGAGCTATTACTTAAAAGAGTCGCCAGATATAAGTTGCTACGAAGTATTAACACAACTTCAACAGAATTTCACCACAGCATAAGATTTCTCAAGGTTCATCAATCAAATTCAAGAAGCAAGTATCCTGAACGTACAGTTGCATTTTGTTGGGCAGGCAACCGGCCAGCTAAAATAAGCTTGGGAACAGTGATTGCCTACAGAAGGGTAAAACAAAAATGGAAGGGGTTTGTGTGAATGTAGTATCATTACACAGATGAATCCCAGAAGCATTATAGAGCCACAGGAACAAAATAAAAATTCATAATTGTGCGAGTATTAGTCAATAGAGTAAAGCAGGTGGACTTCACGGGAAACAAAAAAAGGATGAAACCTCTGTTAGAAGAGTAGATGTGGTTGCAAGTGTGAATGCCCCACGGCCAACAGGGAGAGAAGTTGTCCTTTGCGCAAGCTGCCATAGCTGAGCCTGAAACAAACAACGCAGAAGGAAGCAACTGAGCAACACTAAAAGCCTTCCGCAATAGATAAGCCAGAAGAAACACAAAATCATGCATGACTGTTAAGAAAAGACATCAAACTACATTCTTAATTGAAGGTTATTAAGGACTACTTTAAGATCACAGCAGATAAAAAAATTGTTACGCATTATCGCCAGGATGGAGTTCTTTAAAGTAAAACCTTAATTTTCAAGAAAGCATAGGGTCATTCGATGCCAGACAGCTATATTCCTACCTACCACTAAGAATATAGTAATGTTCATTGGACATTCTAATGGAAGGAGATGATTAAACTCCAATTGGCGGGGTATATGCATAAAAAAAATGTATTCCTTTTGCTTTCCCACATATAGTTAGGTGTACAAGGGAGTGATAATACTGTAATAGGGTATGCCAACCTTAGTCTGGAAATTTGTTAACCAAAGTGATGTGGCAGTTTGCAATTACACTTCAGTGCACAATTATTTCAATACTGCCACTGCCACATCAGTTGGGGAACGACTTTTGGAAATAAGATCGGGATCACAACGTGTGCATATGAATCCCCCCCCCCCAGCCCCCAGGAAGGGTTCATTTATGTCTATTGTCAAAGCATGATATACAATGTAGGGCCCATTCTTTAACAACTTAAGCTTTATAGCAACTGGTAGCTTAGTATGGATCTAGCAGGGATCTAGCCGGACCATCCCAAACCTGTGAAGTACTTCCTTATTTAGGATCCTCAAGGATGCTCTTCAAAATTTCCAAACAAAAAAGGCCTATCCTCTGAACATCTTTGCTCCTGACTCCTAACCTTCAAACCAAGGTTTTATGTCCATATACATGAATAAGAAAATGTTCGAGATGGCATCTTCTCATTTGGCCCTGATTGATAAATTTGTTTTTATTTGCCACGTGCACTTGGAGCGATGCACCTTGATTATGTCTTTTGTTATCAGTCGCTTCATGTGACCCAATGTATATATTTTTGGGCTCATCCTCTAACAACTTAAACTCTTATAACTCATTATATATCTGATTAAATCAACAAACCAACAGACCTCTCAATCCAGTTTTCCAACTGACAAACCCATGCAAAAATTGTGCTAGGCAAAATTATGATGCATCAATTACATCTTATAATTAAAGTTCTCTGTGTAAGCTCACCGGAAAATATATTATCTCCACAATAAATAGGTGGAAGGACTCGCAACTCTAGCAGGCCATAATTAAAGCACTATCTGGTCCAAGTAGATTATGAGATTGATTGATATCTTCAGTGCAATGGTTTTATAGAGTGGCCGTAAGGTGGTGACACTGGTTATTAGTGTTAAAAGTAACGTATTAATCTCCCATCTCAGTCAACTACAAGATCCTTGAACAATCATCAGCAGAAAAACAAACGGTCAGTATTCGAACGGGTAAAAACAATCTTGTACCTGCTGGAGGTCCTGATCAGAAGCAGTAGGGTTAACAGATGTTTGAATTGCAACAGGTCTAGCAGAGCACAACAGACGTCTGACCTATGAAAATTTAGATAAATCCGCAAAAAATGGGTTACAATATGTACAGAAGTGCACATACTCGGAACAACAAACCAAAAAAGTGACTAAAATATGTTGGTTATTTTAAGAAAGTAATGTAGTAAACCATAGCTACCATTTCGGTAATTATTCAAAAATTTGCCGCAATCTCAACTGTAAAATATTTGTATCTAAGGCTATATAAGCACAGAAATAGGTGGCTTCATTACTCAGGCTCTGGCCATCAGCTTGATCTGACCAATCAAGATAAACAATGGTCTGCAGGAGGTCATGTGCTTGAAGAGGAAAAGAAAAATGTGATAACCCTGCTGATTCATATACTGCAAGTACTCTTTGGGCTTTTCAAAAGAGGCCCTAGCTTATTTCGAATTGCAGTAGGAAAAATATAAAGTCGGTATCTCAGACAAAAAGCAAGGATCCTATTTTAACAGAACATAAATCTAGAAATGCGAGGTAGAGGACCCACACTAATATAAATGCATCGCGTTTACGAGGGAAGTACTAAAGGTGACTTATGCCCTTAAAAGATCACACTGGATTTCAAGGTCAAAAACCCTTCTTAGCAAGAGTTAAGAATTCCTGCAGTACCATCAGCATAAAAGCAAGCAAATGAACTGCGGAGTTTGTAAGCTATAAACAGCAAGTTCTGAAATTCAACAGCCACATGCCCTTATTTTCAAGAAGTTTTATTTCTCTGACTGACTCAATCACTCCTGGTGACATATGCTACAAACCCACCACGCTTCAAGCATATATTAAGAACGAAACCGGACATTGACTCTCAAATGTTTTGATGTGCAGCTCTAACCTAAAACCACATGCATTGAGAAATTGTAAAGAAAATGTGAACCCAATCTTTCTTCTGTATTACGTACAGCAGGTTAACCAAAATCTCTATTTTGAACCTAAATGCACTATATGCAATTTTACTCTGCATCTCTTTGCAGAATGGCTACATCGATCGACCACGACTGACCTCATTAAGTCGCAGATCGCGACCATAGCGCAACTGCGTGCTAGCATTGAATATATGCTCCATACCATCAACTATAGATCCATCAGCAGAATCTGTATCCTCAAGCTTGGCATACTCAGTTGTCTCGGAAATTGAGGAAGGTATTGTGACAGGATCCAAATGTAGCATATATGGTGTAGACATAGAAATTAAGCCCATGCTTGTATGTGGTTCAAGGTCCTTGGAGTTGCTTGAATGTGCCAAGCAGGACAACGCTAGATCTTCTCGACCAAGAAGAATGTATGCAGCAGCAGGCCAGTCAGTAGGTGGAGCTTCCCGGCACGTATCCAGTGCCTATGAGGTGCAGTTACCAAAGCCATTTTCATAATTAGAGAAATAGACGATAAAAAAATTGATATGGAATGTCTGAGGTAACCACTGAGCAATCTCAAATCACATATCTACTATAAGCACAACAGAGGATGAAATAAAGTGACACCTGCTAATCTTGCTAATTTCTGCAATGCGAAGAAGACAACAGTAGAATCACACGACGTAAATATTTCTTCATATACAAAAGGTGCAAGAGGGCCGGGTAGGAATTAGACAATGATACTTGCCTGTGTTAGTTTGATACAGTAGTACATGTAACCGTAAACAACAAAGAGTACCTCAAGCTACCATGCTATCAGGAAAATAGCTTAGAGGAAGCTTACTATCAGAATATACTTCTATAATGCATTCCTTTTCTTTCCTTAGAACACTTTGAGGCATCAACAGTAACTTCTTTAGCTTTGACTTACATGACGTAGAGGAAGAGATACACCAGTAGGCAGCAAGTCTAGTTGTTGCAACCCAAAACTTTCACCAACCATTGCCAACACTGTTACTTCCTCTTTGGTAGAAAATGAGCCAGTGGCAATTTTACAGTAAACACCAGATGACAGCTCCTTCCCTAACTGTTCCGCACCAGATAATACACTATAGAACGAAACTATCTTCCTGGCCCAGCCAACAGCAGAACTTCCATCTTTCTGAATCAGTGGTGGAAGGTCACACATATCAGCAGAACCACATCCATGTTGCAAACAGTACTCAAGCCATCTGAATAAGCTAGGGGGAGTTTTATAGGAAAAAGAAGCCCGACAAATCCCAAACTTTTTGGAAAGACCAGGAAAGTCTCGTATGTAATGGTCCATATAGCTTTCCTCGCCCAGGAAACCAGAAACATCACAAAGCAGAACCACCAGATGACCCAAGTCTCTGCAATCAAAGGTTTGAATAATGAGATGACATTGCACTAAACACCATGGTGCTCATTAGAAGTTGATAGCATTAATGCGATATGACCAGTTAGCCATTCACTAATGCATTGGTAAATTGATTATCCGTGTGGGTCAAAGTCAAAGACAGTACGCTGTTCAGTCAACATAAAAACTCCAGGCTTTTACAGAGAACTGAAATCAAGTTGATAAGCAGAAAGTATAAAAGGCACAACCCCGAAGATGAGGTAAAGATACTTTAGGCAGGGTCCCGGAAAAAGGGAATATGTTCCTAATCCACAATGACAGCAGTATAAAAGCAACTGGCAATTAAATTGCAGTTTTTAAAATTTTATCCTAGAGCGTGACTGAATTTTAATCGATAAAAGTTTAACTCAGCTAGCCTTTTGCACATTTTTTTTAAAATAAGATTTCATTTCCAATTTTATATGTATTCAATCTGTTGTCCGACATTATGCAACATAGACCAAAGGTTCTTGTATCCATTCAGCATGGTGATAGCATCCTACCATGCAGTCCATAAAACATCTTAGTATGACTTTTTTCCAGTATTATATGTATTCAAACTGTTGTTTAATATTATGCAACATAGACCAAAGGTTCTTGTATTTATTCAGTATAATGATAGCATTCCACCATACAGTCCATTAAACAGCCTAATACTAAGAAACAGAACTCTCATAAGTATTAAAACCTCTTTTATGCTACAACCAAATGTAGAAGCAGATATATCAGCCACAACGGAAACATCAAGAACAAAAGCAACTTCTTTGGTTAAGTTGAAAAAGTATCATGTAAGAATTTCTAGAAGGCGCAATATCAAGTATACACATGAACAATGGTTACCTTTTGCGAAGAATATTCAGTTTCAGGTTTTCATACACTGCATGCAATGAATCAAGAGTCTCAGTTAAAAGCTCAAAGTAAAATGATTTTTCAGTGTTCTGTCCACCATCAGCGTATAACTTAGGGGAATCTGATCCCAGCAGATCAACTGGTGTTCTGGGAGAGATTCCAGTTATGAAGTTAGACCTGGAATAATTCTTGTGAAAGTTGCTACTGACAAGAAACTCCCATGAAGAGCGTGAAAGACAGTCTGAAACCTTATCAGTGCTATGTCTAGACTTGCCACACATTTGCAGTATAACAGAGCAAAAAGACTCCCATTCTGAATCAACACTTGAATCTGCATCAGCTAGATAAGCTGAATCCCCATCGCCCCAAAGAAGAGTAACAAAATGGCTATAAAAACTAGGCATCAGTCCCTCAGCCATTGCTGTGATGCAATCATTTGCCAAGGATGAGGAAGGGGTTCTTCGTAATGTACATCTGAAAATCTGCATGAGAACCAATATGAAAACATAAAAAGGAATTGTATAGGACCTTTTTCTGATAGGACATAAATTAACGCATTTAAAGACGTTTTATATTGAAAACTAACGCCAAACGAAAGAGAGGAGCGAGGTAAAAAATTACCAAAAGAAAAAGAAAAGAGTAAAGCATAGTGAGTGAGTGAGTGAGTGAGTGTGTGTGTGTGTGTGTGTGAGAGAGAGAGAGAGAGAGAGAGATCTGTATTACAAAAGTTCGTTAGCATTACCAGTGCACTAGAAAAACTAGTATATTAGGCAACCCTAAAGGGAAATATAGCAACCTGATCCAACAGATAAGATAACCCTGAAACTAAGACACCACCTGGATAACTCGTAAATTTATTCTCAGATGCTTAACATAAATTGTGTCTTTTTTACTGATTGGGGGTAATCAAAGGATTCCGAAGGTGGATAAGATCATATGGTGATAGAATCAATTTCAGAACTACTTCAGCCTGCGATAAGAACTAAAACCAAAAAAGAAGTGAATTGGTAGCATACCTCCCCATTATTTGCAATCACATTGATACGTCCTTCAACAGCATCAGCCAGTCCAACAATTTTTAGATCTTGAAGTGCAGGAGCTATCTCCAGAGACTTCAAAAAAGGCGGCAGCATATACCTACAGAGGCATTGCTTCCCTGACTGTGGTAACAAAGGCTCATACACTTCAAATATAAAAAATTACCAGAAAAGATTGACCAAACAGTAAATTGTACTTTTACATAGAAAATATAAATCAACTTTCGCACATCAAACATTAATAGATAGGGGCAAGAATATGTTCAAAGATGAAATGCTTGAAGGAGGAAAGAAAAGATATCTAAACCAAGATTTGCAGAACAAGCATTCCTCACGCCTGTCAAAAACCCTGTCGGGCCCATCTTCCGATTGCTTAAACTTTCAGCGCACATGTTTAGTTAACATGGCATCAGAGATCTGATTTTGGAAGATCGCAACTGCTAGTCTTCCAGCTTGCATTTGGCCACATTCGTCATGAGTGTAGTTTGCAGTCCCATATATTCTCTCATTGTAAGAGAAACCACGCTTACGCTTATAAAAAAAGAGGGACGATTAACATTAATCAACTTTCATCCGCTTCGGGTTGTACTTCATAGAATGGTTTGAAGACAACGCCAAGATGGATGTCACACTGATGAAGCTTATACTCTTTTTGTGATACTCCTACAAACATCAAGTAAAGAACATTTCCTTTTTTTTAAGATAAGGTTCAACGCTGACTCTCGTGGATATGATTCTTGTGCACCGCTCACAGGGAACCCATAACCCCAGAATATACATCTACATATATATATTGTGTGTGTCTCTTTGTATGTATACGCAGTGTATGAACATATGTTTTGCTTTTAACAAGTTTAAAGGAGTCTTTTGGCTTAGTTTTAGTAAGGAAACATGAAGGGTTGTCCTGCAAGTCCCCGCATGTTAGTGATAGTATCTAAAATCAAGAAGTTTAACTGGAAAGCCTTATTGACCTGTACAAAAAGTGGAATTATCGATGTCGTATCGTGCTAAGACAGGCTTGTAATTTTTGTATCACGGTTCAGAAGTTAGCCTTGTGGTAACCTACTTGTCACTGCTTGTCACCAATTAAAAGTACCTAGTGAGCTACTTGAGGTTCGTTCACCCTTAAACTGCGTAGCAACTAAGGAACCTCCTTTGTGTTATCTTATAAAGAGGGATGTAATATTTACACTTCTAGTGATGCGTGATGCATCTTGATCTAAGCTCACCTAAGGTCTCTAGGATGATTCCTAGAATTTCATGCTTCTCTTCTCATTATGTTTCTGCACTTAAAATTGTAAAAAGCTTTACATCAGTAATGTTTGTTGTTGACACTAGAAATGAGGTTTGTGAAGTCTCTAAGCCAAAGGAGGTATTGAGAAATGCAGATTCTTCAAATTGGGGTCAGCAATGTTGCCGGTCATTTTGTTTTCTCTTTGGGTACACACGAGGTCCTAACCTGAAACAAGAACAAAAATCCATGTAGGGACTTTCAGACCCATAGCATCCTCCTGAAGAAGCTGCATGCATCAATGATGTTTGGAAATTCAGCAGTTACCCAGGCTTCATTTCCGCCCAGTTATCCCTGCATAGCCGAGCTTGCAGGATTTGTTGATATATGCAGAGCCGGCTTTTCTAATCAAATTTGGAATCTTTGTAAAGGACATGAATGGATTTACAGGTCAGTAGGGAATCTAGATATAGCCACTTGACATAAGGATCGAAATAACTTGCGGTGATTGTTCTTGAAATTCTAACCTGCCAGTGGATAAATTTGGTTAAGTTCCTGTAGGACCAACTAGGAAGTAGAATCTATGGCCAAAAGAGAGGTGTGATATTCAGAACCGAAGTTGCTAGATTGAGTTTTTGGGTTTTTATCTTCTTTCTCTGTCCTTTTTGTAAAAAGATCTTTTGTGTTCTAGCTATGTAGATTTAACCAGTATAATTACCTAGAATTGAATTGCTACTAATAGCACAAACTATCTTATTTCATATAAGTGAGAAAAGACTTATCCTTGGTAAAGAATAAAGCATAAATCATTGCACCTTTTTGATGATAATAGTACTGAAGATGCAGGTATATAACCTACTCAGGCATATCAATCAATTAGAGTCGAGGAAAACAGGCTTAACAAGACTTGATTTATGTAGAGAAAAACACAATGTCTGCATTTAAAAGAGGATGACTTGATGAGAATAAGACGATGATGAACAACATACATAAAGAAGAAGGGTGTTCTCTGCAGTCAAAGCTATAATGTCTCCAAAAGGTAGCAGTCCCACTTTAACCCTGGGCAAGATAAATTAGAGAAAAATGTGCTCAGAACCTAATTCCAAATCAACTAATATAAAGACATAGAACTGAGTGACCCTACCCTGGACGAGTTACAATAACAGGTGCCGCTGCAATTGCTGATATGCTCCAGCTCATATCAGGTTTAATGTCAAACAAGATTTCATTATTTAACTCCAAACTTTGTAGCCTAACTGATAACAGCTTCTTTTGTTCTTGTATAAATAAGCAAATGATAGGTGCAGCATCATTATCAGTTGCCATGAACACCTGACAAAATCATTCGAGAACATTAGGCAGAACCAGATTATCTTAGTAGCAAAATAAAAAAAGAATTTAACAATTGAATTTTGAGTGCCACCAAAGGAAATGAAATTAACATAAGTGGCAGCATTGTAGGACAACTCAGGAACAAGGCAACCCCCACCGGAGCCATGTACCAAGCAATGACCAAAACCCGTTTCTGTTTAAAAAAGGATACTAAGACCATCACTACGGGCATACCACTTTCAAGCACAAAGGACAAGAATTATCAGGTAATTTGATCTAATACATCCATGTAGACATCATTCCATCCCTATTCAAACCAAGTAAGGATAGCGCTAAGTTTCCCCTCTTCTTAGGCCGACTTTATCTCCCCTCTTGCTCTGAAAACTGAGAGCTTCTTCCCTATGATCCTATCAATCTATGTCGGCCACACAAACGCCCTGGCATGAAGAACCAAATTAAGCTAATGATGTCCGCACACTAAGTCCTTAAAATTTCAAGACCTTCCTTAAAACGTTGGAAATGACAGCACTGCCCTAATGAGATTAAAGGCATGTTGCCTCAACAAGCGTACCCTCAATACGATATTTCTTACTTAGTGAATTCCATCTCCGCCCAATGCACAGAGCCACCTAAAACTCTTTAAAAAGTGCAATGGTTGAAACTTATCCGCAAAAGTTTCACCAAACTCTTATAAACAAAATGATGAGATATACTTTCCAAAAGCTCTGTGTCTACCTTCATGTTCGTGAGAATGTTTATACTAAGATTTTGGACGTGTCAAGTCATACAAGCACGCGAACATACTTTCACATAAGGCCATTCCAGAGAAGGGCTAAGAATGTCCAGTGCTGGATAAGTAGGAAGATGCATATCAAAACAGGGAATACAACATGATAAGCAACAAGAACATTAGTCAATAGGATGAAGGTGGAGTGAGATCCCGTCCTAATACAGCTGGAGTTCTCTGTGCAGCTGAGAAAATTGATTGTCCCTCTCCCCTACTCCCCCACCTCACTTCCCACCCAAGAAAAAAGGAGGGCGGAAGACTTGCATAATATGAACCTACAGACGCTACTTGGCAACTAAAGTAGACAAATAAAAGTTGTAACTGCACCAAAAAGCAAAGCCTAAATCAAGCATCTCAATTTGATCTGAGATATGATACCCAGAGATGGCTACAATTCAGATTAACCGCGTTCATTTTTTGCATTTTGAGGGCATTAATTCCCATATTTAACGTACATTTGCTTGAGCACAATCCTCGGAAAAAATGCACCACTATTAAACATTAAAGCATGACTCCAATATAAAAAGGTTAACCATAGATGTAACCTAATGTTTCAACCCAAAGCTCATCCACTAAACAGAATAATTACTCAGGCACCTTACTAGCAGCTGTTTGTGCACCCTTCCCTTGCCATATTCTTCGGAAGGAGAACTGTTTTGGTAACACCTCGGCAGGAACTCTATCGAATAACTTAGAATTTGCCACTTCAAGGTCAGAGCTGATGACTTCTACAACCCACACAGAGTGTTGCATCTTTCCTGCAAACAAAGTTTTACATACTGGAAAATAAAAAGATATGACAAAGTTTCTTCTTGGTTTTAACTATTTCTTTTTTTATTTTTTTGGGGAGAAAATAAAATAAAATTCATTAGAACCTTCATCATATGATGCCATCAGAGGAATAAGATGACTGGTCCAAATAGTTTGTTCACCAAATTCCTTCATTATGTTCAACCTTCCCTTTTCCTCCATATAAGTTGCCTGATAAAATTATACACAGAAATTAACAAGTGAATAAACTTGGACAATAATAGTAACTTGTCAGAAAGGTTAACACAAGCAAATTATAGGATATGAAAATGCATAATCATGAAGCAATGTAAAATGACATACAAAACCTGACGAATATAAGATCTGAAGTTGTAACAATGATACATGCCTGTGGTTCTTCCAGTAAATCCTTCAAAACCAAATGTGATGACGTTGAGGGGCTTTCTTCCTTCATAATATAATCGAACGCATTTGGTGAAGTGAAATTAAGTTGAGGACTATATCCAATGTCCCTTCGTTGACGGGGTAAATCACGAGCAGATATTAATGGGCTTGATGATGAAAAAGGAACATATGTTGGAGAGCTTGTTTCAGTTGCCTGTTGAAGGAGTAAACCAAAGGGAAGAGGCCATATTGATGTGATTGGACGATGGAGATAAATGGATACTGTTTCGCCTGTTAAGAGAAGTATCTAAGTAACTCACACGTGATTTTGCAAAGAGAAAGCAAGGCATGATATATATGGTGAAAAACATAAACATATTTTGCATCCCCCTTCTAAAAGAGAGAGGGTGAGGGCGAGGGGGGGCACAATCAAACAAACAAAAATTAGTATAAAGATGCTCATAGTTTTACTGCCTGTTTAAAGATGTTGAAAATCGTAATACTGCACTTGTAACATATAGCAAAACTACCGAGTAAAACCTATTTGCGAGTTGCGACAGGTCCCAACGCAATGTTGATACTGAGTTACAGGTATGATGAGAGTGAGGCAGACATATTGCCAGAAAGAAGACAATTCACAGAGGGAAAGGAAACAGTTGTCAATGACATAGAATGTCAATCTAGAGGTTAACTAAAAAAAAGTTACTGAAAGTTAACTAGACATTGAACTTCGAGAACCTATGAATTAGATTTATTAGTTTATTAGAAAAAGAAAATCACCGAACTACCATGCGCAGACCACTCACCTGTTGTGTTATAGATCGTCAAACTATCACTTTGTAAGATACAAAGAAGAGCCTCAGACGAATCCCCCATACGACACCAGCATGCCTAGAATTTGGACCGAAATTTAGTGAAACAATTCTAATACAAGAAAAGAACAGCATACAAAGCAACCGTACAAAACCACACTGCCTAGAATTCAGAAAAGATAATAGTTAAAGCTGTACAAGCAATATATAGTTCTAGTTCACAAGATGTATGCCTGATGGAAAGCCAAAAAAATTTGTATGCAATAATGAGCAAGAGCAAAGATCAGGAAGAAAAA
Organism: Escallonia herrerae; assembly: GCA_033070095.1. Lineage (NCBI taxonomy): Eukaryota > Viridiplantae > Streptophyta > Magnoliopsida > Escalloniales > Escalloniaceae > Escallonia > Escallonia herrerae. The sequence goes on from JAVXUP010000015.1 coordinate 1,057,697, forward strand.
AATGTTGTATAAGCAATTCTGGTTCCTGCAAAGGAATAACCTTGTACTTTTGCATCATGAGGCTGCAAAATTTTGAATTGCAAAAGAAATGCCCCCACAACCACCCACCTTCCAAAATCCAAACTAACAATACACGGAAAGCAAATCCCCAAAAATCGGGACCCGCAAGTTGAGAAGCTAGCAAAAACCAGTAAGAAAAAACTGCTAGGGATTCCGCTGGGCGGATAAGTACAGCAAACTATGAACTGGAGCTAATTTAATGTACAACTAGAAATATGATCCCTGCAGCAACAAAATTTGGCAATAAAGATTTGTGTCCATACTGTAGAAGAGCTTCTTCTGTTATTCAAAGTAACGGAACAGCGGGAAGGGACGTGAAATGTCTCCAAACGCTTCAATGAGAAGTTGAGAGAAATCAATAAGGTAGAAATGGAAGATGTTACCCCATCAGGGTTACTTACAGGGAACTAAAGCCATTTATAAGCTTGTGGTACATTAGTAAAGTACTAGACGGAATCTGTGTTGTTAGGGTCAGTGGTTCATTTTTTTCACCATCGATAATTACAGGGAACCACGGCTTAGAATACTGCCTATAATTAGCATTTCATAGTACTCAATAAGGTATCACGTGTAATGCATTTATTACAATTATACAAAATAAACAAGAAAGAAAATAGATTAGATTAGTGCAAAGTAGACACAAGTACCATGATGACTGGGGAGTGCAAGGTGAATCTTTTGTACACCCTTGAGCCAGCAGTCCATATTATCCTGTGAGAGAATCTCAGATTAGCTAATAAACCATTTTAACTACCTATCTAAGAACCAACCACGAAAAAAGAGGAGGAAAAAAGTCTAAGAAGGAGATAATTCAAAAGAGAATTGACTGTATCTTTTTTCCTTTTTCAATTATTTACTTCCATTTTGGGTTCAGAGTGTGGTGGAGATCGTAGGCAAAATGCTATACGAAGCTAAAGACAATAGGCACAGCGCCGAGCCACCATCATCAGAACACGTTACACAAAATGGACCTTAGCCCCTTAGGCAGTGAAGAGGACGAGCATGCGAAGCAGGAAGTTCCCAAGGTGGGTGCCAAAGAAGCACAAGCAAATACGACTAATTTTGCAGCTCCTTAGCTCTGTGTGATGTTCAGCACTTCTCTGTCTTCTTCTTCTTCTTAAGGTCCATAAGAAATTCAACTTAAATTCCCGTATGGATTCTATAGGGGTAATTTAAAAGTTTTCCAAGGCCAAAATAATTTCTCCAATACACTTCGGCTGCACCTGAAGTTTTTTTTGTTTTCTTCTAGTTATTTTGCTATCCGCGACAAAGCAGGGTTAAAACAAATTCTTTTCATATTCTTTGATAATATGGTTCAAACTCGGTTATTGTAGACTCTGTCACTCGGCAATTTTGTGCACGCCCACCACCAGCAGCAGATATTCACGTGTAATAGAACTCCAAGACATGGGTTTCTAACACAATCGCCATATAAAGTTTCTCAGTGTCTCGCCAGATGATGGAATGCAACATCATCAAGTCTGTAGTCCCAGAGCAAAACATTTACTGAACAAAACCTTAGCTACTTGGTAGCTCGTGAAACTTGTTTCCACAAACTTGGGGGACCTTTAAAGTGCCGAACTTCCTGAGAATTCATTCCAGAAAAAATCCAGATGAAGATTGTGGGAATGCATGTGTGTAAGTAGCAGGCCTAAATACTAGACAAGCACGCATGGACACATGCAAATGATATAGACGAGCTTGATCGAGTAACTTAAGCCATCAGGTCTTTGGCTCCATGGTGTAAAATACCAGTTGGGTGGGAATCTCCTGGGTGAGCCCCATCCAGTCATCGGTTCATTATGGAGCTGGTCTCTTTATAAGAGAAGGCGGCGGAAGTACTGTTGGGATCTGATCCCTCCATGTCTCTTCCGGTGTTTGTGGCTGGAAAGAAATTCTAGAGCTTTTGAGGGTGCAGCAATGTCTGCAGAGATATTGAAGTCCCTATTTTTGTCCAGTCTTTCGTGCTGGTTTGGGGAGTGTGTTAACTCCAGTGAAGCCCTTTTGGATCTTTTAACAAACTCTATCAGGTGTTTTTGTTAGGTTCTGATAGTATTTCTGATGTATACAGGTTTGCCCCTTTTGGCGGTATTTGTGATATAGGTAACCTATCAAGAAAAATGTCTATAAAACACTATTCTCAACATGCTATATCTTATAGCCCTCCAAAGTCATTGCTGTACACGAGCCCCATTAAACCACTGTCAAGCCTACTCTATCGAAAGCCTTGCTTATTTAGGTCCAGCCTTACTCCATCCAGAGTCCACCAATCGTGTTTCACTTACTTTAAGAACCACTTAAAGTTCTTTAAGGAGCGATCAATATCAGCATTTTACTGCCTAGAATGCCGCCTACATATGTATGCCCTAGGCATCCAACAGCAGTCAGTTGAGAGATGCACCAAACTACACTGAAGATGGTAGTTTTCCTCTAGTCCTTTGAGTCTCTATTTTCTTGATCAAACATTCTCAGACAAAGCATTGCCTTGCTCCACGAAATTGAATACAAGCTTTACCATCAAGTTACCATGCATTTTATTTTCTTTCCTAATCCTTTATAAATGTTTTCTTGTTTCAATTCGAAGTCACAGATTTGCGCCAACTCCAATAACATCGACCTAAACACTGTCAAGTTCGTTTCCTTTGCTATTACCTATTCCATTCATTTCAACTAGCGCATGGTTCACCTATTTACTTTCTTAAACTCCCTTATTGTGGTCCCCATAGCTTCGCGCTCATACACTCCCCCGTCACTCACATTGCTTTATCATTGCAGGATATACTCTGTAACTTGTTTATCTCTCCTATGCTGTCATAATGAAGAGACTAACTTCTTCCCTCTAGCCACCACTGAAGAACCTTTGGTGAGCATCAATCACATCATATATCATCGTTCTTGCCACTAAAATATAATTAGCATGCATGTGTGCAACATTGCTATAGTAAGGGCCAGATCCGAATCCATTATCAGAACTAAATTAGCTACTAAAGTCACCACTAGTGTTGGGCGTGAAGAGTTCTCTGAAGTAATATACAACTGTACAGCGTGTACGCATGCCAAATGAGCGTATTTTGGTGCATTTTAAAATAAAAGATTAAAACTGCAAAAGTTAGTCTCAATTTCCACCATTGGGTTTACACTGAGCATAAAAGCGATACCAAATTAGTCGAATAGTAAACAATTTCTAGAAACACTCACCGATTTCCTCTGATGAAAAGCTCGTGATCGCCACGGTCGCTCGAAGAAGCTGATGCGTCGAAGCCATCGGCCTCGTCTCGTTGTCTGGTAATTTCTGGATCGAAAAGGAAGTAATCGTACTTGTCGGACACATTGTCACTGGACTTGCCGTCGAGAGCCTCTGCTACCAGGCCGAAAGGCTTGAATTCGCCCAGAACTGTGAGGTGGCGAACTCCGACTGACATCCTGAGAGCTCAGGCTTATAGTGAATCGAGGAGAAATGAATCAGAGTTAAGTACCACGCATTCTCCCGCCTTTTTCCTTGCTTTGAGTTAAACCCTAGTGGTGTCTGTAATCCGGACAGTAGATTTTGCTATTATTTTTTTATTCTTTTCGGGCCATTAATATTAATAGGTAAAAACGTTAAAAAAAAAATTGCACTCCAAGCACTTTTGGCTTACACGTTTGGCAAACCTCTTTTGCTCCCAAATTTTTATTTTGGTTAATTCTAATAATTTATATGATACTATTTCCGTTACACGAGTATGGAAGTTACTTTTTAAAAAAACGCACATCTAGATTTGTTACAACTAGATCGAACAAAGTGCATAATTAATTAAATTTGATATTCACAAAAGTCAAAAAATAAAATAGCCTCCAGCGTGAGATTATGAGTGTTGCCCTTGAGTCTCACATGCTCATTATACTTGCTTCTTACTCTGCCTTTTGTCCCTGATTATGCCCTTCTTACAAAAGTCTAATCAGAAGGAATTGCATGGTATCTCTTGAGCACAAAATGAATATCATTGAGTAGTCCAGCATGCCGTTTATCCCATAATCTACGATGTTGTGCATACAAGGGGGAAAGGGTGATGACTATACAGGTGAATATGAGTATAACATAAATCTGATAACCACGTGATGCGTTGTGTACGTAGTAAGCTTGTGATGTTGGCTTCACGTGCAAAGGCTACTGGAAGAATTCCCAGCAACCTTTAGTAGTGTAGAATTCCCTAGATTGTGAGTAGACATGTACAAGCCAAATTAAAGCTCCGTACTATCAAAGTAGCATACCAAGAAAATTGTAACTGACTGTTTATTTATGCACAAATAGCCTTTTAAAAGAATAAGTGGATGATGAATTGACATCTTTTTAACCAAATGTCCTTGTGTTTAGTAAAAGCATCGTGAAAAGCATAGAGTAACTGTTGTCACTGAGAGATAATGTTGGTCGGATCCCAAGTTTACCGATGAATAATGGGGGAGTAGAAGGATATGGAAAGAAAGAAGAGTGTGAAGAAAAATTTGTTGGATAGGTGGCCATAAGGGTGGAGTAGCAAACAAATATTCTTATCTTCATGTTTTTTGAAAGAATTTTGGTCGCTAGTGGGTTTTTTTTTAAAAAATTCCTTCTACCTTTCCATATAAAGATAATTAATAGTTGCTACATGTCTGTAGTGACTTTTATTCACTAACGCTAAAAAAATTATGCTAAGAATTAATGTCGCTAATAGTATTATCAGAAAAGTCACAAAAAACATGTAGCGATTACTAATTGCCACGTAGTATTAAAATGAGATTTCTACAATTCGAACAACTGCCAAAATTTGTTCGTGTTTTTCTTAATATGAAATTTTTAGAAACAGATGGACCAAAGTCACTAAGGGCCTTGGATAAGGTCCATCCATTAAAGCACCGTTGCTCTCGACCAAGCAACCACCATCATGACATGGCACAAATATGTACGTTATTTAAGTAAGTACAACTTATCCGATTTATCAAAACTATCATTTAAATAAGTATGTTATTTGCTTTTAATAAACTTTATCAAAACGAGTAACTTACCAATTACTACTCTTGAGTATAAAATTTAATGGGAGCATCCGGTGTACAAAAGATTATATTTACTGAAATACCATTGTTTTAAGAAAAGAAAAAAATTTGGCTGCTATCCCTCATGTAGTGACAATTAATAGTTGCTAAATTTTTCTAGTGACTTTTATTTAGTGACGCTAAAAAGGTAATTTTAAGAGTTATAGCTGAAAGTGTTAACAGAAAAGTCATTAAAGACATTTAGTGACTATTAATTATTATTATATATAGAATTAGAGGAAGATTCCTAAAACCGGGATAGCAGCCAAAGTTTATTTTTAAGAAAATGTACCTAATACATTCATGTTAGCCAATCACGATACCATGAACTTCACCAAAAATTCATTTATGCCGCGAAAACCATCTATTGCGTGGCTAAAGTCTTTGGAACCGTAATCTGGACTTCACCGAAAATCCAATCTCCGGCGGACAAAGTTTGCTGCATGCCTCCTGTACAAGGTACGTGTCGCTAAAAGGACTGCATCGAGTGATCTGTAACCAAGAAGTGACTGGTGTCATTCCCTTTGCATCCAACCACCTACGTGGCACCCATGCTCATCCCCAGTTCTCCTCGTCACCCGCAACGTGTCACCGAATGACGGCCGAGCCCAGCTGCATATCCAGTACATAAATCCCCTCTTTCGCCTGTTCCCAAATCACCGCGCAGCTTTTGTTATCACTATGAGAAGTTAATTCCATTCAAAACATTTTTCTTCTTACTGTTAGACCAAAAATGTCTGCAACACAGGAAAACAGAGAGGAGAGCAAGGAGGAGCTTGATGCCAAGGCAAGGCAAGGGGAAACTGTTGTCCCTGGTGGTACCGGCGGTAAAAGCCTGGACGCCCAAGAACGCCTAGCTGAAGGTAATCAACAGGACAATAGTTCATATATATTTTTCTACTTTTTGCTAACGACTTTCTGCTCCTTTTTGTTATGTTCTTTGTGTCATTTTGAATGTTTTGACAGATAGTAATAACAGTCTCTTTGAATTTGTGAAGGGAGGAGCAAAGGAGGGCAGAGAAGGAAGGAGCAGATAGGGGAAGAGGGGTACAAGGAGATGGGACGCAAGGGCGGGCTGAGCTCAAGTGACAGGTCTGGTGGAGAGCGAGCCGAGGAGGAAGGAATTGAAATCGATGAGTCCAAGTTTAGGACTAGAAGTTAGTCTGTCATGAACATGTTGTGCTATGTAATAACGGTGCTATGCGTCTGCAGCAGTGTCGGGATGTCACTTAGCTATGTCTAAGTTGTATCGTGGTTAATCAGAAGTATGTAGTTTCTAATCTGACTAATATCTTCGTTCTGGTGTTAGTGTTGGTGGTAGATTGTTATGTAATGTGTTTGTATTGATTGAGAAGTTCAAGACCCAAAAGGTTTTGTTCTTTGTCCCACATTGGAGAGAAAATGAACTTTCTCTCTCCTTATAACCAAACACATGGTACATATTATTTGAATTATTTTGAGATGTTTTTGGAGGGAAGATTGGGAATGCTATTGTGCGGTGCACCGCGTGCGCGCATGTGGCGCATTGTGTGCGCTTTAGTGGGCGCACTTAGCACTTTGCACGCTTGCCGCGAGCGCGTATAGTGCGTTGATTTATATATGATCTAACGGCCCATAATTTTACTATTTTCGGAATTGTTTCTTTCAAAAATTAATTTTAATGACTTTGAAAGTAATTCCGAAAAGGCACCAGACATAACAGTTATTTCTGTTAATTTTTGAATGGTTATGTCTCTTCCTGAAGAGGTGGCTGTTGAGCTCATATATAAGATTCTGAAATTCAGAATACACAACCACTTGGCTTTTTCCAAATTTCGTATCTCAAAATTTCAGTTATATACACAATTTCGAGGAGCAATTCTGAAACGAATCTTCAGAATTGCTATCTGCAGATTGTTGGTTTGAGTAATCCTGGAGGTGATTTGCCATTAACCCGGTAGCAAACTCTAGTCGAGTGGGGGCAAATATCGCCTTAAAGACAGTGTCTTTAGACGCGCCTCAAGCCATTGAATTTCCGCTTTCTTCTTCTTTTTCTGCAATTTCTCTCCAACATCTGGTGTATGTATAATTAGCTCGATACGCTGCTAGTCGTCAACCACCAGATGGGATGTACGTCACTATCTACTCAGTGTATGTGTAATGTATCTTGTTTAGCAAGTTTTTGTAACTTTGGGTGGCTTTTTCTGATAGCAAATAAATATGGAACCAACTAAAGCAGCAAGTGTTTGTAACTTCGGAAGCAACAAAGTTGAAAATATCAAACAGACCATGGCGATGCCGTGCATGTGAAGTTGCAACAATCTCTATTCTGGTCACCAAGTAGACGGCTAAAAATGAGCTTTGAAGCGGACGACTGACCCTAATCAAGTAGCACTCGATTGCACACTAGAGGAGAAGATAGTTGACTGGGTTGCCGTGTTGGTTTAATGTTATGACGCTCTGCGGATTCGTAGAACGCCAAAATTACGGTAACGAGAGAGGAACAGTGTGTTGGTTTGAAAGATGGTGCAAGTTGTAACCAAGTCGGAAGATGAGACTTAGGTAACTTTGGCCATGTCTTCTAAAGACGAACATTATCAATAGTTGGAGATGGCTTCCTTCGATCTGAAATGTCCATTCTCTAGCTATGCAGCCGACTTTGCCGTTATACTTTTACTTCAAAATTATGAGTGTTCTCGACACTGGCTGACGTATATAAAATCCGGCCCCTTTTCGGTTCCAAATAATCAAGTCCTCTGAACTCATAATTGGAAGGAGTCAGTGTATAGTTTTGCTATTCGTTTGCTGTATTTCAATATGTTCAGTTTTGCTATATTTTGTTGTATACCAAGAATGATCAAACGGCTATGGTTTTAAGGCTTTGAACTTCTGATTTAGTATTGATAGAGCATCAAGGACACTTCCTTACTACAGCAAAGAAAAAAAAACTGAATCGTGCTTTACTTTTGGCTTGTTACATATCTGAAGTATAATTCAAACTCCACTAACTCTGTTAACGTTTGAAATCAGTTTTGATTTTTCTGTTTTCAAGAAAAAAAATTAAAATTAATTATTTTGAGTTTTTTTTTATTATTCAGTTTTTGCTTTGAATTTTTTTTGTGGTGGTTTGCGGTGGTAGGGCGTGGTAGCGGTGGTAGGATGTGGCAAGGACACTTCCTTAATACAGAAAAGAAAAAAAAAAGAATCGTGCTTTACTTTTGGCTTATTACATATCTGAAGTATAATTCAAACTCCACTAACTCTGTTAACGTTTGAAATCAGTTTTGATTTTTCTGTTTTCAAGAAAAAAAATTAAAATTAATTATTTTGAGTTTTTTTTTATTATTCAGTTTTTGCTTTGAATTTTTTTTGTGGTGGTTTGCGGTGGTAGGTGGTAGGGCGTGGTAGCGGTGGTAGGGGGTGGCTGCAGGCCGACGGTGGTGGTCGTTCGATAGCCTGCTTGGTAGGAGTGCTTGGTAGGAGGGAAGTCTTCGTGGCCACCAGTCGTTGGTGGTGACGGCAGCAGGCGGTGGCCGATGGCTACCAACGGTGGAAGGGGGTGACTACCACGGGGTGGTGGTCTCAAAATAAAATTCAAAACTGAAAACTAAAAATTTCTTAATGAAAGTTTTAAAAAACAGTCATGTTTTAAAAGTTGGTTTTCAAAACTGACAAAAAAAAAAACAAAAATTGTGTAAAATGCTTTTTTTTCTCCAGTTTACAAAAACTGGAGGAAAATAGAAAATGGAAAGATTACCAAATATAGCCTCTATTTTCATCAATTCTTTTTTATTATTATAAATTTTTATAGTACGCTTTGTTTTTATCTTGATTTCGCTTTGAACTTCACTAGTCAATTTTAAATCTAGCCAAAAAGCATCCACCTCCCCATTTAGTCTGAAAATTTAGCGCAATTTCATTGCCAAAAGATTGTCATCTAATGTTTATATCCACTAAAATTTATTCTTTTTAATCTTTACACGTGGAAAGAGCGCTGCCTAACTATGTCTAAGATATCATCAGCTGTTGATTAAACTTGATTTTCCAAAAACAAAACTTTCTTGACAAGAACGAGATTGCAGATAAATATTCATTTGGCGGAGAATCTAATACTTGTGCCGACAAATTGGCCTAATCAGGCAAGAGTGGAACTTATGAGCTCCGAATCTTGACTGCTCCACCTCCAGATCTTTTTGAAAATCCTAGCGACAGATGCTTATGGCACACACCGCGCACGATGCATCATTCTTAAAGCATTAAAAAAAAGGAAGAATAAAATTTATTATAGAATTTTGTAAAACAAAATTACGAGAAAAGATAAAGCAAAGTTGCGGTAATCTGCATAAGCAAGTGTCACGGTCATCTCTTGAGACTTGGGCGCCTACGGAGGAACGAAGGGTGTCAAGTTTCATCCAAGACCAATTAAAAAGGCACCCCACAGTTAAGAGAGTAGCAGCATCCTCAGGTAGACGGCGAATAAACAAACGCAACCCACCTAAAACGGAAAAAAGGCGCCAAAACAGAAACCTATTCTTACAACTAAGCGCCAGAGAGGTCCACCTCCCCCTCCCCCGTACTAGAACAACCTTACAACATAAGTAACGTGTTTGACCGTTGACGCGATCTGGTCATTGAACAGCTCCCTCCATGCACCGTCTTTCGGCCATCGCTATACGTTTGACTAACCAAATAACCACCATCAAGGAAGCGCGTGTCATGCCGCACACACGGTTGGTTACTATCTAGAAGAAATAAGACCGTTGAAACACATAGCTTTAATTTATTTAGACGAGCGACGTGACACACGCGATGCGTGTGTAAGAATAAAATTAATAGTGTAAATTTTATTAAAATGTAAATTTGTAAAACTAAACATATTTTTATGGATAGTTAATTACCAATTAAGATCTTTATTTCGTCAATTTTTATAATTTTTCTTGGAATGTCACTTGTCACCACTATAAGTAGGTAGTTATGTAACACCCAAAAAGGTGTTTTATTAGTTTATCCTCATTTTGGATACGTGTCAGCACCACAGACACTCTTAATGTAACACCAAAAGGGTATGATACAAAAAAAGGACTTCTCATTATATATTTACTTAGATATATCATTTGCCTAATTGCAAAAATAAAGAAGGCAACTACTTTTATTCATGTTAATAACACTGGAAGTTAAATTGAGTTAAGAGTAGGTGACATGTGGTTCGACAAATATGAAAATTTTTAAGGGAAAATTGCGTAAAATACCCATGTGATTTGAGATAGTTGCAAAAACACCCATATCGTTACAAAAATTGCAAAGACCTCCCTCTACCGTTTATTTTGTTGCAACCGTTAGAAAAGTCATCCAAATTAATAGAGCGTGCTCTTCACGCTCTTGAACAATGCGTGTAGTAAAAAATTTATACGTTAAAAGACTAAAGTACCCTCTTATTTTTCTCTCTCTCAACAAATTTTAATTCCACCAAAACCTAACCCTAGCCACCCTCAACCTCCGCTCATCTGCCACCTACGCCAACGCCACCACCCCAGTCTTGTGCACCTAGCTGCGGCCAGCCCCGTCACCGTGCGCCACCACTCCGTCTGCAAATTGCGCCACCCATAACCAGCGCCACCATATGCCTCATTTAATCTCGTCGTCTGCAACTGTTGCACATAATCGCATCAGCCAACAGCCACCTGATCCTGCCTCCACCATCACCGCCTATCCCACTACAACCATCAAACCCAAACCAATCGCACAACAACCTTAATCGAACCCTAACAATCTCAGATCTAGGGTTTCAAATCCCATTTACGGGTTTCAAATCCCTAATCGAACCCTATATTATGTCAATCGCACAACCCTAATCGAACCAATCCCGTTGCGACCACAAAAATTGGAAACCCTAATCGCACAATCTCAGCTATAAGGTTTCAAATCGCAATCTGCGATTGAAACCCTATACTAAGATTGTGCAATTCGGGTATAAGATGACTCATCGTTTGCTCCGCCAGTCCAGTCGTTTGCTCCGCCACTTGCGCCGCAATCTGCGACTTCCACTTATGCCGCCACTAGCCACCATCGCGATCTCGTGAAGGAGGAGGAAGAACATTGGCCATTAAGCATGCTATTCTCCTTTCTATGGAGGGGCAGTTTAGCCATTTTTACCATTCTGTTACGGAATTTTTGCAATGCAACACTTTTATTATTTCATGTGTCTTTATGCAATTTTTGTAACAACAGTGATATTTTTACAACTACCCATATCATAGGGATATTTTACGTAATTTTTTCAATTTTTAATTGTTATCATTATCATGGTACTTGGTTGTGAAGTATGGTTGGCTGAAAGAAGACATTTTGATCATTGTCATTAGAGTACTTGGTTTAGCGTTGTGTCGTCTTTTAGATTCTCAATAAATAAATTCTTAACTCTCAACTCATGGGACCTTTACTTCATATCCTTCAAATGTTTTTGCATATGTTTTTGCAGGAGGAATTGAGTCAGAAAAGAAAGCATGAATGGAAGAAGTACCTTTTATATGTGCCTTTCATGAAAACAATTACGAGACTGATTGTAATATTCACTATTCACACCCTCGTTCGTACCAAAAAAATGCCACAAAAGGCCATAAAAATTGTGGTTAAAGAGAATATAATTAAAAGTTTTATCTTTTTACTTTTATTGAATAGTTGTTTTAGTATCACTTTTTAACACCTTCATATGTCAAAGCACGTGAAGCTACTTTCTTACAATATATTTGCTGCCAATTAATGAATGCTTGCTAAATTTAAAACTAATGAACATACAATAACCAACTCCCTTTATTTCATTAAAATTTTCTTTTGATCTTTTACAACATATTAGAAATAATTCTATATGTATAAATAGTAAACTAAACACAAATAATTATCATGAATCAAAGAAATATCATATAGCAATGCAGTTAAGTTTAAATAATAACCAAAGTTAATATTTATACCTATTAATTCGATCATAAAAGTTTACAGAAAGACGCATATAGAGAAGTTCCAATGGCAATTTGCTTTTAGGAAAATAAAAGCAGAACAAACGGGAACCAAACAGGGCATGGATTCCAGATCACGCTTTTGCCCGGCGCGTCAAAGCTATATATATTGTGTAATAAAAAAAATTCTGATGCGCAAACGACGTCGTGAAGAGTTTGGTGCTCTTGTATATAACGGAGGCCGAAGTTGAGTTCTCCGATAAAATTTTTCTAACGTTGACAAAAAATTCCAGAGCAAAAGCAAAGATGCCTGTAGCGGTTGCATTGGCGAACTCACCTGTATTTTCGCCGTCACGTTCGCACATGGTATCTCCACGTTTCTTCAAAGCGACGTCGTCGTCCTCTTCACCCTCTTCGTCCTCATCGACGTCTCCGTTATCTCCGTTGGCGCTCCGCCTACATAAAACAACCGGATGCAACAAGGATTCGAATAAGGAAGTCCCGGTTTGTTTGACGTCGCCGACGGTTTTAAAACGGAAGAGACCTGCGATGATCGCCATTCCGGTCGCGTTGACTTTTGCTCCGGCGGTTGAGACGCCGGCGGCTGGGGATAGGCTGGATGAGGTGGTGGTTGAGGGGGAGGGGTACTCTGTGTACTGCAAGAGGGGAAAGAGGGGTTTCATGGAAGATCGGTACTCGGCCGTCGTTGATCTTAAAGGAGATTCTAAACAGGTGCGTTGATCAACAATTACGAGTTTGTACCTTCATCGATTTCGAATTTCCATTTTTTTTTTAACTTAAGGCAATACTTTGATGGGAAGTTGTTGACGGTTTCTGTCGAGAAATATGAAGTGGGGCAAATCTATATTAGCTTAATAAAGCAAATCTATATTAGCTTAATAAATACGGTGCTATCACTCTTCCTAAATTTTTATCCCCTATCAATGCAAATTATTTGGCTCACGGCCTGCCCCACCATTTGAAAGCGCGAATTTTGGAATGGCACTACTTGAATATCAAGGTGATCATATGGACCATGTTTTGGGATTAGGAATTTTTAGGAGCTGTAGACTTGTAGTTGTAGGTGAATGCAGTTATACTTTACGCAAAATCATAGAAGGGAAGGGGACTTTCTTCGTATGTATACTTATTTGGAAGCTAGACAAAGAATGTGGAAAGTTGACCCTTAACTCTTAATTGAAGAGCTTTAATTGATCAATTGCTTCGTATATGAAGTTTGCTGCTTGATCCTGAAGCAGGGATGGGAACAAAATTGGGATAAAGAAGACAGAATTGATTGTTCTGGTTCTGCAGTTTTTGAAAGGTTTCATTACTGGTCCATATATTGATGATGTTCTTTTTTTTTCGTGATTATAGGCTTTCTTTGGCGTGTTTGATGGGCACGGAGGAGCAAAAGCTGCAGAATTTGCGTCAAAGAACATGGATAGAAACATTCTGGACGAAGTCACAAAGAGATGTGACGATGGGATTGAAGATGCAGTTAAGGAGGGTTATCTCACCACTGACATGCAATTTCTAAATGAAGATGTTAGTGGTGGAACTTGCTCTGTGACAGCTTTGATTAGGAAAGGCAACATTGTAGTCTCAAATGCTGGTGACTGTCGTGCTGTTATGAGCCGAGGAGGAGTTGCAGAAGCCCTAACAGTTGATCACCGGCCTTCAAGAAAAGACGAGAGAGAAAGAGTTGAAGGACTGGTAACCACCTATCCTGCTTCATAATGTTTGAAATAAGAAAACATGGCATGTTATGATGTAGAATGTTCAAGGTCACACGTGTTTTGGCTGATAGGTCTTTGAAATTCTTTTCTTGTAGGGTGGTTACGTGGATTGTTGCCACGGTGTTTGGAGAATACAGGGCTCTCTTGCTGTATCAAGAGCAATTGGAGATCGACATCTTAAACAATGGGTGATAGCAGAACCTGAAACAAGAACATTGAGCATTAGTTCTGACTGCGAGTTCTTAATCCTTGCTTCTGATGGACTTTGGGACAAGGTAAGCCTGCATTTAATTATTTGTTTCTAGGGATGTATATCTAAAATCAATTCTAAGGTGTTAGAGACTAATCATCTTTACTTTTCTTTCTTTTTAGGTCAGTAATCAGGAAGCAGTGGATGTAATTCGACCTTTTTGTGAAGGTCTTGATAACTCGGAGCAATTATCCGCCTGTAAGAAGCTTGCCGACCTGTCAGTAACAAGAGGTTCCACCGATGACATTAGTGTAATGGTGATTCGGTTACGTCAATTTCTTGCATGATCCATGCTAGGAGGAAGCAGTTAAGCGTCTTAGATGATTATAGGGCCTTCTGAGTTTCCAGAGAAACTTGCAGAGCCTTGGCAGCAAGCAAGCTAGAAGAATTACAAACGCTCACTGCTGGTTGATTCCCCAACATGGACTTAGTCCAGCAGCAAGAGCGGCGACGGGATACTGAAGCAATGTTACATTCCTGTTAATTATTTCTCGTATTCTTGATCCATACGTGACTCGTTTGACACTAACCAAGACTTGGTCTTAGCCTTGTAAACAAATGTTAACTTCAAATATATGAGAAACATGGTCCCTTTGACTGCCTACTTCTGTACTTAGTGGTCTCCTGGTGTTCAATGTTGCAAATCTTGGCGGTAGACCCAAGGAAGAAAAGATAACATTTAAGTGGAACGTGTTATGTCTGCTATGTGGTATGAATATAGAGATTCAATGATCAACAACATTTCCCGCCAAGAGGTGACTGTTGTTAATACTCCAAGTTGACCACGTCGAAAATTTTGGCCTTGAAAGTTTTGAGCGAATTGATGGTCGAAGTAGCGTGTGCTTCTTTCCCTTCTCTCACTGGAGCACCTTGGTCAGGCTTGGCAGCTCAGCTCACTACAAAAATCAGCAGGCTTCTTATTTAAAGAGTTGTTTGTAGCTTCTAGACGTCCCAATTGTGTTTTCGTATGTGGGAAAATATTCGCCGCCGCTGTCTAATTAGTCGTGCTATGTTTCTTAGTGTTTCTGGTCATCACCCAACTTATTGGGACTAAATTCTTTAATTTTTTTATCTTTTTTTTTTCTTGGTTAGGTGGGGGGTGGGGGTCCTCGGCAAGCAGTTCATGAGGATTGGAAGATCTTCAACTTAAGCATGATTTTCATTTTGTTTTTTTTGATGGAAAACATCATTTGCTGCGGTGCCACTGACGCATCCCCCTCGTTACTCAAAAGGAGATGTACCTATTTCTCACCTATCTTTGTCAATCCAATCGTTCTGAACAACTAAATGTGTTTGATCAGAACTATATATAAATCTTAGTAAAGGAATCGCACTTCTCAAATACATAGAACGTTATATTTCAGGTAGTGAATCATTTTTGGCAAGTTGTTGGGCACCGTTTGAGATTATTTCGACATTCCTGCTGATATTTTGAGTCATAAGAGTGAAGCTAAAATGAAAAACCATCTCACGGTGAATGGATCAATTATGAAATGGAGAAAACGTAGCGCACAAGATATTTGTGCATAAAATGTTGTATTTCTATGTATTTTTAGCTTATTTATTAGAAACTGATTCCGATAGATCGTTTGACTGACTCTACCGTGAATTTGAGCCTTATCTGATCTAAGTCTGCTGAAATATCGGAATTCCATACTAATTATGAAAACCGGTTCAAATTAGCCTTTTTAGTTGAAATAACCGTGACCAAGCCGATATTCATGGAACTGTTATGGTTTTGTAAAGCATAACTAAAACACCTATTTAGACACTAAAGTGAGCCATTTTTTTTCTTAATCAGACATTAGTTATTTGTGTTTTTTAGCTCCTAAACAAGTAGGGCTCATCGTTGTTCTTTGCAAAATGCAAAACACGAGGATTGGACATTTCACAACACAGTCCCAGTCTCAATCACATGTTCCACTCCCACCTTACTTTCATATTTTTCAATAAATTGAGTTGCCTCAAATCTCAAGATCTTCTACTAATTCTTATACTTATACTTATATGAAGAGCCAGTGATGAGTGTAATTCTTCTACGGTTATGCTAATTTTTCCGTCTTTTTAATTTTTTATTCTTTATCTTATTTTTTTATCACTTCTTTTCTTTTCGAAAAATTATGTTTTTCTTTTTTTTTTTAATTCAGATATTTGACTTCTTGTTCATTTTATTAATCATTTCGATGTCATTTTTTGTTTTTTATTCTTTTTTGCTTCACATAAATTGCATAGTTAATATATTTTGGAATATTTATGAATTTAGTTATTTACAACGATATTGTTATTTTAAAACTGTTACATTTGAAACCTGGTTGAACGGGTGAACCACCTTACGACTCTAGCACCAAATTGGATGCCCAACCAAATTCTAATAATTACTATTTTTAACCAGAAACAAATTTTTGTGTGCCCGAAGAAAGGAAAAGGTCGGGATTTTTGAACCCACGACTGACGGAGCAATTATAATTATATGGTGAAATTCTGGCGTGCTAAAACTTTGTGCTTGCAAATTTGTTTTCCTAGGAATTAGTGACAAACAAACTATGTGCGACCCCCTAGACAAAAAACAGGACAAAGTCAAAAAGAGCTGTCAGAAGTGGGATTTGAACCCACGCTCTCTCACGAGAACCAGAACTTGAGTCTGGCGCCTTAGACCACTCGGCCATCCTGACTTGTTGAGTAGGTTTGCATAGAATAACATCTTGTAGTCTCAATTAACAGATAGAACAGAGAAGCTTACATTTCGTTCAACCGTGGAGACCTACCAGCCGCCCATAAAATTCAACAGCATGAAGAACACCGTTAACGTGATTTCCGTTGAGGCGTTGACCTGGTCGCGTGGCTCGCGACAGTGACCGGTTCCAAAACTATCAATGCGAAGCTATTCCAAAAAAAATAAAATTGTAGACCTGTGTACTATTCCTCTCAATGGTTCCAGTTTTCATCCAAATTCAAAATCAAGGCCACTATATTGTAAATCCAATATATATGTGTATATATGTCTCTTCAGTCTTCAGGTACGTGTGTATATGTGTAGTATTATACACTGATTATTTCATCTTAACATCGTTATAGCTCTCATAGTCTATATAATTTATGAAATAATTTAACTTTTACTACCAATAACGTTTTTTATTTTGTTTAATGTTCTTATTTGGGTGTGTATAGCTGAGTAAAGTTTGTCCATTTTTTCTTTTTTCTTTATGGTAATCAGAATTTCTTTTAAATATAACTCCAATCAATTTGAATATGAACTGCCAATGTATCAATTCTAAATAATTCTAATGGAGCGTGATCCGAGAAATTTTCAACTAATCTATATTGGACCAAGCCAAATCGATCCCAATCCGATCCATTGACAGGACTAAAGTTTGTCTTCTACAAATGAAAAAAAGTTGCTTCAAGAGAAAACCAAAAAAGGTTGGACTCCCCCAAAATAATTCATGTCTAATTCACAATCAATTCTGACTTCTCAAAAGGGGGCAATTTCCATCTCACTCTGTGGAGTTGACGTCCCCAAATTATATATAATTACTTCAATGTAAGTCCACGTCTAGATGATCTCTAAACCGTTGACCAGTTTATAAACCAACTTCATAAACCGTTGACCAATTCATAAAGCGTTGACAACTGTTGCTAACCTTGTTTGGATGATCACTATGTCAGCGCCGCTGTTGAATATGGCCTTTTCAATACAAGTGTTCCGTCCAGATACTTATGCTTCGATGTAATAAAATTGATCAAATATAGCCAGAGTCTTATTCACCTTTCTCTGCCTTTGTTCCAGGTTTTTTTTAGTAAATTTTCTTTCTAAAATACTTAAGGTGGTTATCTTCGTCTCTGCACATAACTGATCTGTATAATAACCTTGATTTTTTAGATTTAATGAAAAACAGTGACTGAACTTATTAAGGTTTTAAGTTTCTTTGTGACCAGATAACAACGGAAAATTATTTTTGTATATATTTTGCAAGTCAAGTACGGAAGTTTACCTTTAAATCATTCGAAAAGTTGATTTAACACTGTATTCGTACGAAAACTACCGGAAATTTTTTTTTCTAAGAGTGTGTTTGACGCGATTTTTTTTTCTAGTTTTGGATATTGGAAAAAAAAAGGTGTTTGGTAATCATTTTTTTTTTCCTTCTCCAATCTAAAAAATCAGTTTTTTAAACTGAAGAGTAAAAAAAAAACTCCAGAAACTGATTTTTTTTTCACTTTTGGTTTTTTTTTTTGAGACCACCACCCTCCCACCGCCAGCAGCCACCTCTGGCCGTCGACGACCACCACCGGCAGCCACCTCCGGCCGCCGGCGACCACCGCCTGCAGCCACCAGCCACCACCGTCGACCACCACCACCGCAAACCACTAAAAAAAAAAAGTCAAAATAAAAAGGGTTACCAAATACAAAAAAAAAAGGTTATCAAACACCCACTTGTTTTTGTAAAAAAAAAAATTGCTTTTTAAAAACTGCTCTTTAAAAACTGAAAACCAAAAAAAAATAAAATTGTCAAACCAACCTAATTAAGGCTTCGTTTGACAAAATTTTTTTTTTGGTTTTCAGTTTTTAAAGAGCAGTTTTTTAAAGAGCAGCTTAATTTTTTTTTTTATAAAAACAAGTGGGTGTTTGATAACCCCTTTTTTTTTTAGGTTTTTTTTTTTGTGTTTGGTAACCCTTTTTATTTTGACTTTTTTTTTTGGTGGTTTGCGGTGGCGGTGGTGGGGCGTAGCGGTGGTCGACGGTGGTGGTGGTGGTGGCCGACGGCCGGAGGTGGCTGCCGGCAGTCACCGGCGGTGGTGGCCGGCGGCCGGAGGTGGCTGCCGGCAGTCTCCGGCGGTGGTCGCCGGCAGCCGGAGGTGGCTGCCGGCAGTCACCGGCGGTGGTGGCCGGCGGCCGGAGGTAGCTGCCGGCAGTCTCCGGCGGTGGTGGCCGGCGGCCGGAGGTGGCTGCCGGCAGTCACCGGCGGTGGTGGCCGGCGGCCGGAGGTAGCTGCCGGCAGTCTCCGGCGGTGGTCGCCGGCGGCCGGAGATGGCTGCCGACAGTCTCCGGCGGTGGCTGCCGGCGGCCGGAGGTGGCTGCCGGCGGTCGCCGCGCGGCCGGAGGTGGTTGTCGACAGTCTCCGGCGGTGGTCGCCGGCGGCCGGAGGTGGCTGCCGGCGGCCGGCAGTCTCCGGCGGTGGTCGCCTGAGGTGGCTGCCGGCGGTGGGAGGGTGGTGGTGGTGGTCGAAAAAAAAAAACCAAAAGTGAAAAAAAAAACCAGTTTTTGAAGTTTTTTTTTTTACTCTGCAGTTTAAAAACTGGTTTTTTAAATTGAAAAAAAAATGGTTACCAAACGCTCTTTTTTTTTCAGTTTTTAAAACTGAAAAAAAAAAGAGGGAAAAAAATTTTGTCAAACGGAGCCTAAGTGTTGCTATGTCTTTGGCAACGCTTGACGCACACGTTTCCAGAGGCCCAGTTGCTACTAAGGCCCAGTGGACTGGAGGCCCGACCTACATCATCAGTTGGTCTATAACTTAAAACTAGATCAGAAGATTCAGAAGTGGCTAGTATCGGCCCACCTGAAAGAGGGATTTCGAACTCTTTATTGGACCTTCGATCTATAAATAAATGTAAAAATATGGCCCTTGTTGTTTTGCAAACCAAATAGTCTTTGTTAAATTTGAAAATGAACCTTCGAGTTTTTGACACACAGTTTTATTTATTTTTTTCCTTTACTTTTATAAATCAATTTTCAAAATAAAACTATTTTTTAAGACTCTTGATGTGTTTGAAACCATTTCGATTTTCAATTTTTGTTTTCAAAAGAATCAAAGCCAAGATCTCGTTGAGTTTTCTTTTTTATATGCATATAAACTTGATGAGTTATTTGATAGCAGTTTTGTATATAATTAGTTTTTACTTTTTATTTATTTCTAATCTTTATCTCTTCTCTTTTATTTACTTTTTCAATAATTGAGAGCTTTTTCTAAACTCGTATATTCAACAACCCACCACGACCCACGCATCTCCTCTTCCACAGTTCAACTACTGTTAGGGGTAAGTACGGTTCGGTTTGGGGGTCAAACCGCAAATCGAACGGTTACCTCGGTTTGAAAAATTATGAATCGAACCAAACTAAATACTATCGATTTGTTCGGTTTGGTCGGTTTAAACGGTTCGGCTTACTCGGTTTATATATGTTTGCCCACTTAAAGACGTTACTCCTTTACACACTACTAGTTGAAATTATATTTTTTCTAAGTGGCATAATCTTGTTTCATTCAACATATAAGTTCTCGTTGAATGAGCAGGAATGAGTAAATATAAACTAGATATTGGTCACAATTTTTTTGTGTTATAAGTGTTGTTAATATTTTCGTTTCTTTTAACTTTCAATATTTGTTTATTTGGAGTTACTTAGTACTTTATATGTGTAATTATCAATGAAATATTACTAAAAATATATTCACATATCATAGGTCCGTTCGGTTTGGGATCAGTTTAAAAAATGTGAACCAAACCGAACCAATGTCAGTTTGAAAAATGTGAAACCAAACCGCTAAGATCTTTGAATGGTTCGGATTGGTTTGAACGGTTTGGTGCTCACCCTTAACTGCTGCTATGGCAACAATAGACCAGCTTGTGAATTAGGCCTTTTGTTGGGTATGATTAGGGTTAAATTCAGTGAAGGGGTTTGAATGACTTAGAATTTGCCTGCACAAATCAAAGGTACTAACTTTAAACGATTGATGAAATCTTGTGGCGATGTTTGTTGCATGGACAATGGTGGTCGGTATGATAGTGAGTTTGGATTTAGAAGTGGAGGTCGAAGTTGGAGGGTTTGGTATTTGGCAGTGTTTGTCAGTGGTGGTGGAGGTGGTTCTGGTTGTTAGTGGCTATGGTGGTTGACGGTATTCGTGGGTACTTGTCAGTGGTGGTGATGGTGGCAACGGCGATTAGTGGCTATGATAACTGTGGTCTGTTGTTGTCAGGTGACAGGTGTTAGTGATGAAGTTTGAAGGGAATGAAAGACATGGAACGCTTCAAACAAAAGGAAAGGTGGATCTCGAGAAAAAAACAAAAACTAAAAAAAAAGAGTTTTAAAAAAAGCCTCATTTTGAAACTTCGTTTATAAAACTGAATGTGAAAAAAAAAATCAAAACTGTCTGTCAAACACCGGTATTTTTTCAGTTTTCAAAACTGAACAGAAAAAAACTGAAAACAAAACCCGTTTCAAATGCTACCTATATTTTAAAGTTTTCAGCTCTCGTCCTTTTTCTTGAAATCCATCTTTCAAGTTTTGTTATGAGCATTTTACATCTCTTCTTTCATTCAATCTTCATCACCAACACCTATCACTCAAGAATATAAAACCACCGACATTGCAACCTCCATACCCATTCATTGCTGCTGGCACTGCCAACACTGACCAGCACCCTCAAACACTAGACTACAAACACTACTAACAATCACAGTCAATGACCGTCGATTTACCATCACCACTGATCAACATACCAAAACACCAAACTTGTCAACACCGCCAACCATCATTGCCACTGAAGTCCATTGGCACCACCAGTGAGCAACAACCATTAACTACCATAACCACAACAACCACCATCACTACTGGCCAACACCGCCGAACACCAAACCTATCCAACATTGGTCACCACTTCGGCACCACCACTCCTTTAAATCCAAATCCACCATTATACCGACCATCATTGTCCCAGCGACAAACACCATCTCCGTGCTCCATAAGGAAACTCTAAGTCATTCAAACCCTTTCACCGAATTGAACCCCCAATCAGACCCAACGAAGGCCTAATTCGCAAGTTGATGTGTTACTGACGTAGCAGTAGTTGGTCGGTGGCAGAGGAGATGTGTAGGTCGTGATGAGGCGCTTTTAGTTGTTGAACATACAAGCTCAGAAAAAGCTCTCATGTATTTGAAAATGAAAGAAAAGAGAATAGACGGGGAAAATAGAAAAAAAGGAATAAAATTTCATTATACAAAATTGCTATCACACAACCCATCAATTTGGTTTAAAAAAAGAAAACTCAAAATTTTTTTGATGTTTTTGAAAACAAAAACTAAAAACTGAATTGGGTTTCGAACAACAATATCAATAGTAATTAAACCGCGTGAAAAAGAAAACTATATTATTAATGATTATATAGTGACTTAACAATTAAATTAGAGTGAGTAGCACCCCTTAATTTTCAACAACGAACTAATTTCAATGATAGGTGAAAGGGAAAACAAGCAATTTAAACCTCTCTTGTAGAAATAGAAACTCTTTGAACACGATACATAACCAATAGATGCAAAGAAAAAGGCTCGTGCTTGTAAAGAGATAGAACTTGATTACACTTACAATTTATAGATCTCACCTCAAACAGGCCAAGTAACCAAAATCGCTCGGAGTAGGCATCAAACAAGAGATGAATAAAGATATTTGAAATAGGGAGAGCTCACCATAGGAGATGCACCCAAGCTTCTTGGATCGCGGTGACTGTAAATTTGTTATCTATATTATATACAAATAGAATACTCATTTTTGTGTCACACATTTTTTAGTGTTACACAACAACCTATGACAAGTGGCATTCCAAGAAATTTTTTATAAAGCGACACAAAATATAAACCTTAATAACTCTTATAACGGTATATTTGATTTTTGCAATTTAATTTTCACAAAAAATTACAATTAACACAAAATCTAAAGCCCAAACTTTAATATTATAAAAACATAATATTGTAAGTTTATTTTTACACGCATATCCGTATGCTCTGATAACTCGTAATAATATTATATGAATCAAAAGGAATGTCTAGGTGCTTATTTGAAACATGTCACTTACACAGAGGTACATGTCTTTCTTTGCGCAAGAGGATATGCACCTCATAAGATCATAGTAGTGTTAAATTTTACAAAGATAAATCAAAATAACAGTATGTGTGGTAATTCATAAGAAGTAAGTGGGACCTAAGTGCGAGCGTATTAAACGTTGCAAGAAGATAATAGACGCGTGCGTGTGTATACACATAGGGACATGATCCTTTACTACCGCGATCTGGCCGTCCATCCATCGCTGATGAACGGACCAGATTAAAGTTTCATTTAAGTTTTTCCATCGTCCGCTATATTACGTAGCGGATGAAAATTTTGACAAAAAATACACAAAAGGGGTTTAATGAGTCGAATGGATTCTTAGGTTTGAGAGGGGAGAGGCAGCGGTATCATAAATTTTACATTCTGCTACATTATATAGCAAACTGTTAGTGTAGCGGACGGTAAAACTTACTTGATGAAAAACAGAGCTAGGTCGTTCATTTGCAATGAATGGACGACCAGATACCACGTGACAACTTAACTTGAGTTGCCTATGCTATCAGTTTATCAGTTCCCACATGCGCCCGCGCACACACACATACGTATATACATCTATATATGTGTATGTATATATATATATATATATATATATATATATGTATCTAAGGAGCTGATTCATCGCTCGCGTAGGCAATTTCTGCTAAGTTATCCGTGCAATCTGGCCATCCATGCGCAAGATGTGGATGGTCCAGATATATTTTTTGTACTTTTTTTTCATCGTCCGCTACATAATGTAGCGGATAACGAAATCTAGCCCGCCAATCGGGCCAGATGGACAGCCAGATCGCACGGACAACTTAGTAGAAGTTGCACGCGCGAGTAATGGATCAACTCCCATATTATATACATGTATATGTATGTAAACACACACACAGAGAAAAAAAAAAGAGTATCATGTCATTTTGAATATAATTTTGGATGGATTTGATATGCTTTTGACATAATTGCTGAACCACGTCACACTTGTCAAATTCTTTAAATGGACTAGAAGATATACATACTAAATTTAGATTATCTCGAAAAGATAGACATAATTGTGAATTTTTAACCTTCTTTAATTAAAGCTCAAGTGTTTGATTATAGATTATCACCTTCTAGACAACCAAAGAGGATGAAAAGAACTACCCTTCCTTGATTTATCGCACGGCATATGAGCAAAGCTCGTACCTACCTTATAAACCATGCTAACGAACATAGGCGGATCATCTGTATGACCAAGCCGCCCCCGTCCCCTACCCCAAAACAGAATTTGTAATTTTTTTTTAACTTTTAAAACAATGGATAATCATATGTAAAATATTGAGCTAGTTACAACAGTGTCCCTGAGGTTATGGTGAAATTACAGTCAAGGACACTAAGTTTCAAAATGTAACATATCCTGACCAAAGACGTTAAAAAGGTAACACTTGTATCCATCTGTCAAGATTCCGTCTAAAAAGTGTAATTTTCATCATTACATATTTTAAAAATGACAATACTGCCTTTGTACAATATATCCTGAATAATTTTTATAATTTTTAAATTAGGATATCAAACCCTAATTTTTTAAAATTAGGGTTTTAAAACCATAATTTGAAAATTAGGCTTTTGAACCCCTAAAATCAGAAAGATTTCAAACCCTGATTTAAAAACTAGGGTTTCAAAACCCTATTTTGAAAATTGTTAAGTTTCAAAATTAGGGTTTTGGAAACTTAATTTGGCTAGTGAAAAATCGCGATTGGAGTGGAGGCTCAGCCGTCGTGATTGGTGAGAATCGCGATGGTGAGAATCGAGCCAGTGAAGGCGTTGGAGTGGAGGCTCGGTCGGCGCTGCTCATTGAGGCTGGCGAGTTGGGAGCAAAATGGCTGGTGAGACCTGGGCAACGTAGGCGGAGCTCGGGGCTGACGGGATGGAGGAGTCAGGCGGAGCTCGGGGCTATGGGGTGGAGGAGTCAGGCAAAGCTCGGGGCTGACAGAGTGGAGAAGTTTCAACCGGATGGAAGAGCTCAGGGCTGACAAGGTGGAGGCTAGCCTAAAGATGATGGTGAGGAATTGAAGACGACGGGGTGGAGCAGCCATGCGGATTTCAGTCAAAGTCGCGGTGGCAGTAACGACGTGGTGGTGAAGGAATAGAAGATGATGGTAAGGCAGTGAAAAGGAGCCAGTAAGGTGCCCCCCCTCCCCACACACACACACAATGTTTGATTTTCTGTTTTAGATGAAGTAATGACATTGGAAAAAAAATAAGGTTCCAACTTAAGAGCAATAAAGTATTTTCATTAAAACTGTCAGGGTTTTTAAGATTTCATTTGGTCAATGGACATAAGTGTAATTTGTTCAAATTATTGTCCTAAACTATTGTCTTTACCTGTAATTACACCATAACCTCAGGGATGCTGCTGTAATTAGCCCTAAAATATTTATGTAAATGCCATTATATCGTAACATTAATATATTAATATTTCAATTTATTGTGTTTTTTTTGTGCCACCGGCCTTCATAATCTTTGTCTTTCTCGCTCCCTTACTCCTTCTTCATTATTTCAAATTTTAAATCTTCAGATTACAAAAAAATAATTCTTTTTTTTTAGTTTTAAATTCTTATAGTTAAATTATACGTTACTTTTCTCCTCGTATAATTAATAATTGATCACGTTAATACTAGATATATAAAGTAAGAGTTAAGTTTCTTTCATACAAAATTAATAACTCGTTGTTAACTAACCTCACAAAGTTCAATAAATCACTATAAATGATACAATTTTTATGATTACTAGTCAAATTTAGTAACATTCTTTTCATTAATCGTATTCAATAGTGAAGCGAATTCTTTTATTTTAGCAATCAATTTCTTTTATAGCTTTTTGATCCCGCTAATTAGACTTATTGGGTCCGCCCCTACTAATGAACTCGACATAGCCAGCATGAAAGCTTAATTCGAGTTCATATCCTCTCATCAGATATGATGCAGTTCAAGATAATGCTTATAAAAAGTAACTTTTTATAAGAGACAAAAGTCAATATGCTCGGTGAACTATGCACGATTTACAATCTTAGTCCCTCAACTAATTGTTTTGCTGTTGTATTTCTTTTATTTCAAATTATTTGTCATACAAGTCATTTTTTCCGTTTCTCTCAATACATTCTCTTTTTTTGCTCCCCACAATAGGGCCGCTGGAGTCATTTATCAATCTTCGGAAAACATAAGCTCTCTTATGGTTTCTAAATTATTAGCATGTTGCTCAATTAGTCCATGAACCAATTCTTGCAGTCTTTTGCCCTTTGACTCTGCATCATTAGCTAGCTTCATCATCATTCTGGTCTCTTTAATCAAATTTCTTACGTTGACGAAGAAAGTCAATTTATATCCTATCAAATAAGTTGCAACCATCACCGTGATCTTTTAGTACCATAACCATTGAGCTCTCTGCAAGGTGATTTTGTCCTTGTTATGCACCAGCAAGACCATCTCCCAGGGTGCAAGTTGGATTAGGTTTTTATGGGTTTAACCAATCTAACCCAAGAAAATATTGACTTTACCCAACTTATCCCACGTAGTTAAAAAAATGGTCAAATACACGTAGGTACCTTGGAACTACCACAAAGTCTCAATTAAGGGTCCCAAAGTTTAATTTTTACACATAAGGGTCTGTAACTTCAAATTTGCAATAAATAAGGACTTCCGTCCACTTTTCCAACGATCTAACTAAAACCGTCAGGGGCAAAATTGTCTGAACATATTTAATTTCTTTCTCTTATCATTTTTAATTTTTCTATTCTCTTCTTCTTTAATTTTTTTCTCCTTTTCTTCTTTAAATCATCTATTATCTTCTTCTTCAATTTTTTTATCCCTCCCACTGACGCATCTTCCTCACCTCTTCCACGAGCCCAACACCACCGACTCCACCGCAGGCACCAACGACGTCGCTTGACTTCTCCTGCAACACCGACGTCACCAACTTCACCGGCTCAATAGATCTTCAAACCCTAAGCCCTCCATGCCACCGCCTGCCACCTATCAACCGACGACGGAGCCCTAAATCCCGATTCATGACCTGACCCAGTTGAGCTAGTGACCCTATTTTTTATTCAACTGATGATGATCGGAAAGTTACTGTGGCAACTAGGGTTTTTGGGTTTGTTTTAAATTGGGGTTTTGGTAACGAAGCGGCAACATAATTGGAGATTAGGCTGCACAAGGTGTGGTTTGGGATTAATGAAGGGGGGGTCTGACAAGGAGATTGCAATGTCCGGTAGCAGGAGTCCAGCCACTACTGGATTGACGGCCGGTCAAAGGTGTGGCCGGAGGAGAGAATAACTGGGTCCGTCATTATCTCTAGCGAGATTGGGATTTGTTTCCTGCTTGCATAATAGTTTTCTTTCCTCTGTTTTTGTGGATCTTTGGGCTGGATAGGGAGGAGAGAGGTGAAATTTTGAAGAAGAAGAAGAAGAGAAAAACACCAAAATATGGAAACCCAAAAATGCCCCTGACGGAAAAGCCTCAATCGTTAAGAAGGTGGACGAAAGTCTTTATTTATTGCAAATTTGGAGTTACAAGCCCTTATGTGTAAAAATTAAACTTTGGGACCCTTAATTGAAACTTTGTAGTAGTTCCAGGGTACCTACGTGTATTTGAGCCTTAAAAAAATGGCCAGGATGAGTTTATTCAATTTTATATTGGGTTTGACTTATAAGTACTAGTAAAATCATATTTTGTTCGTAAATTCCATAAACAAGAACCACTATCTCCACGCGTTGTTGCACCGCCGTCCCTTGACACCTATCATCGCCAGCATCCACCAAGAACAACTGTCAGTGCCTACATTGCCATATGGTGGCGACATTTGCCACCGGCCCGCCACTGTCCCGCCACTGTTGCCGCTGCTTGCAGCCGGCCCCAACCCCCTGTTGCCACTACCTTGCCGTTGCTAGCACAGTGATTTCTGTAGCAACCCAGATGAGCGGCAACAGGATGTGACGATGTTGACCGTTTTCGTGACAGAGGATGGGGTGATAAGGGGGTGCTGATGCTACACAACATGGACAAAAGTCACCTCGTAGAGAGTTCGATGATTATGGTACTAAAAGATCACATTCATGGCAGTGACTAATTGAGAAATATCGTTAATAGTTCAGAGACAGTAAAAGGAGCCTCTACTTCTTGCGTTTTGAAAATTAGTGTCTCTACTGTAGGAGCTAAAAAATAGAATATTTTGATCGAAACGAAGAAAAAGACTTTAATGGCAAACAATTTGAAGTTAAAAAGACTAGAATAGTTAAAATTTTAATTAAAGGACTAAGGTAGTGAATCGGGTATAATAAGAAGATTCTTTTGTCTCTTCTTAATTTTTTACAATTTCCTTTACCTAAATCAGAAAGATAATAATAATTATTGTCGTAAAGTTCCCTGAGAAAAAAAAAACCCAACCCGTTCATATAAAAGGCCCCCGACGTCCAGACCAGCGACCACATCGGATCAAGGCAGCGAGTGAGCAGATCGCCCACTCGCGCACAGGCCACAACATTACACGTCGACTCATTTTGGGGAATTTTCTCCCCCTTTTACATTGCTTCCTTTTCTCCGTTGAAGGTCTCCCTTAGTTTAGATCCAAGCGCTCCCCTTAAATCACAAACTTCACGATTCAATCCCCATTTCCGCCTCACCCTCCTCACTCTCTGGCCCTCTAGATCTCCCCTTAGGGCTTCTTCGCCCACTCAGATCTCGATTTGTCCAACCCTCGGTTCTGATCACGCCTCTCTCCGAAAAAATCAGGCTCTTGATCCCGCCGCTCCGGGCTCGCCACCATGGCGGCCGCCAACGCTCCGATCACCATGAAGGAGACCCTAACGGTAACTTAATCCGTCCACATCCTCGTTCGTTTCGCTAACTTAGCTGAATTACCGCGATTTGTTTGTTTGCCAACTGATTTGACCAAGTGAGAGTTGTCTACGAACATTGAATAGTTGCTATTTGCTCATAGTTTGTCGTTTTTGCTCGATTTGATGGGTTAGAAGTGTTTAGATCTGCCACGTGTAGTTTCTTCTCAGATCTGCGATGTGGACGATGATATCATATGCGGATTTAGTTGTTTGCGTTTTTCTGATGACTAGTAGAGGTTTAGGAGTTTATTTTTGTGGTGTTGTTGTTTGACGTGATGGTGTATGCAGCTACCGAGCATAGGGATCAACCCGCAATTTATCACTTTCACGAATGTAACGATGGAATCGGACAAGTATATATGTGTACGGGAGACGGCCCCACAGAACAGTGTCGTGATTGTGGATATGAACATGCCAATGCAGCCTTTGCGGCGGCCTATTACGGCGGATTCCGCTCTCATGAATCCTAATTCAAGAATTCTAGCTTTAAAAGGTATGATAGTGCTACTTTTTGGGTGAAATATCTATTTTTAAACTCATCATAATTGTTCAGATTGTTTGTCCTTATATCGTGCTTGATGTTCTGGTCATGCCTGCTTAGTTACTCTGAATAAATTACAATTTTTTGTTTGGCATGTGCGGTAATCATGAAATTAGTATCACGCACATTGTAGTTGCTACCAATAGCTCATAATCGGATGGGTGGGGTGGGACAATTGATATCAGAGGTATCACTGACACATAATTCAGGGTGGTTTGGCCATATATTCATGACAATCATTTTCTTCAC
Organism: Escallonia herrerae; assembly: GCA_033070095.1. Taxonomy (NCBI): domain Eukaryota; kingdom Viridiplantae; phylum Streptophyta; class Magnoliopsida; order Escalloniales; family Escalloniaceae; genus Escallonia; species Escallonia herrerae. Next base: position 1,087,246 of record JAVXUP010000015.1, read on the forward strand.
GGTTTATCAGATTGATGGTTTGCTAAGAGCTTAATGTGTTTTTTACTTCAAAGTGGATGATATTGGTAGCATCTGGATGCAACAGTGGCATCATTGCGATTAGAGAAATACACGCACGTACATGTTTTGTGTTAAATTTTTTTTGTTTAGCTAAGGACTATGTACTGAAGATCTTGCACTGAAGGACAATGCACGAAATTGTGGCATTTGGGAATTCTTTTGAAGTTTTGCCACTGACATTTGGAAAGTGCAAGAGAAAGAAAATAATAAAATGGAACAGAATTAAAAAAAGAAGTCCGAGACTAAATTTATTATCTCTCCCCATCACTGAGCTAGTATTTGTTCATCATATTATTGGTGTACTGTGGCTTCATTCTATTTCCTAAAGCGTAGTGGTTTTCTTAGAGAAGAATCTTTGGGAAGTCTATTTAAGATACTAGCTAATCAAGTGGTGTAAAATTTTTGAAGCTCAACTCCCGGGAACGACTCAGGATCACTTGCAGATATTTAATATTGAGATGAAATCGAAAATGAAGTCTCATCAGATGCCTGAGCAGGTAACGACCTTATTCTACTCTATTAACATCTTTTTGGTTCTTGTGAGCTTTTTGGTTGTTTGCACTGCTTGTACTAGTATTTACGTTCTAAAGGCTGATGACTCATTCTCCTTTCAATAGGTTGTGTTTTGGAAGTGGATTACTCCAAAGTTGTTGGGTTTGGTCACACAAGCATCGGTGTATCATTGGTCAATTGAAGGCAAGATCCCTTCCATTGAAGCAGCAATATGCCGTTTTATGTTTTTTTGTTTTGACGTTCTAAATTTAATCTTGCGACACATTTCTAAAAGTTTCTCCTTGCATCTGTCTATAGGTGATTCTGAACCTGTAAAGATGTTTGATAGAACAGCTAATTTATCAAACAATCAGATAATTAACTATCGATGCGATCCTTCTGAAAAATGGTTGGTTTTGATTGGAATTGCTCCAGGGTCACCCGAGGTTTGTACTAAACTTTCTTGAGCTTATGATGTTTGGAAGGTTACAAAGTGTTTTATTCTTCAGTTCTCAACTGAGTTTTCTGTGCATTGCCTGTGTTAAAACTGCACTGCTGTTTCAGTTTAGCGTAATTTCAACTACTTGCTGTATTGTACACATTTGACAATCCTTCAGATAATGATTGCACCATGTTTCTGGACATGTTTGTCCAAGGGTAGTGATTTTTTTGAGGTCTATTGCCTTATGATTGCTACCTCGTGTGTTTTCATAGAGACTCCAACTGGTCAAGGGAAATATGCAACTTTTCTCCGTTGATCAGCAGCGCAGTCAAGCTCTTGAGGCACATGCTGCAGCTTTTGCCTCTTTCAAAGTAAGAACATTTGCTTTATCAGGTCTTTTCATTAGCCTTTGTCCCTTGTGATTATGTGAGCGTTATTGTATCTTTTGCAATGTCATAAGCAGGTTACTGGGAATGAGAATTTCTCTATTCTCATCTCCTTTGCAACAAAAAGCTCTAATGCTGGTCAGACCACATCAAAGTTACACGTTATTGAGCTTGGTGCACAGCCAGGTTGGTGAACAATATTTGCACGTTTGTTTTCTTTTATCCCCTTTTATCTGTAAACTGGATCGCAAATTGGTATTGTCAAAGCATTGCCTTGTGCTTTTAAGACAAAAGAGCTTTATATTTCATTAATCTGTCACGTATATTAACATGTAGTTTCTTTGGTTCGGGTGAGAAAGTGGCAAACAGACAGTGCCCATTTAGAATAACAAACAGTGCCATGTAGAATAATGTGGCAATGGAAAGTAATGAATTTAATGTACGTTTATTGGTATTCTACTTTTGAACTGTAAGACGGGGTTTAGTAGGCCACATCATTTTGAATATGCATACAATATTGCATTTGCATCTGTTCTTTTACTCTTTTGTATCTCTAATGCCAGTTTTGCTATATATGTTGATTCACTTCCAGGGAAGCCGTCTTTCACTAAGAAACAAGCTGACCTGTTTTTTCCTCCTGATTTTGCTGATGATTTTCCAGTCGCCATGCAGGTACCTTCTCTATTACTTTTTTTTTTAATTAGGAAATAATTGATGGCTTTGATATAACCAACCATTTTGTAATTTTCCAGATATCCCACAAATATAGTTTGATTTATGTGATCACCAAGCTCGGACTCCTATTTGTATATGATCTCGAAACAGCTACTGCAGTCTACAGAAATAGGATTAGCCCAGATCCTATTTTTCTGACATCAGAAGCTTCATCTGTTGGGGGGTTCTATGCCATCAATAGGCGAGGCCAGGTGTTACTTGCGACTGTAAACGATGCAACAATCGTGCCTTTTGTCAGTGGCCAAGTAAGCAATTTCCCCCCTGTTGGTTTTCTACTAGTTAAAAGACCTTAGACCTTTATGTGTGAATTGTTCTGTCATTGTTATTGCAGCTGAATAACTTGGAGCTTGCTGTCAATCTCGCAAAAAGAGGAAACCTACCTGGTGCAGAAAATTTGGTAAATTATCTCCTTTCGTGACCGTAAAACCTCTCTCTCAAGAAAAAGTGGTGTAATCTTTTGTTTGTTCACTTTTGTTGAGCTGGAAGAAAAGGTGGCGTAATCTTTTGTTTGTTTATATTATTATATTATTCCAAGTCTGTTTTTAATTTGGTACTATACTTATCCTGCATAGTGGAACTTACGCACCTGCTATATTGGATTATATCTCAGGTTGTCCAGCGATTCCAAGAGTTGTTTGCTCAAACCAAGTATAAGGAGGCTGCCGAGCTTGCTGCAGAATCTCCTCAAGGCATCCTTCGGACACCCGACACAGTTGCCAAATTCCAGGTACCTATTTCTTATGGACACTGCTCCTGTTTTCTGTGGTGCTTATTACTCTGCTGCCTTTTGGGTACCTTTAGAAAATGTCCAAGTACTGCATGTGAGGTTTTCCAAGGAGTAAAAGTGTTCCATGGATAAAGTCTTTAGTTCTTGCCTTTCTTTTGGAACTTTTGAACTTTCCAGGAATATGATAATCGTTATATGAATTAAATTTTCACTTGGGAAAGATGCAATGACCTTTTTTTCTGTGCCTTATTTGCAGAGTGTTCCCGTGCAAGCTGGACAAACCCCACCTCTGTTGCAGTACTTTGGAACTCTCCTAACTAGAGGAAAGCTTAATGCGTTTGAGTCTTTGGAACTATCTCGCCTTGTAGTGAACCAGAACAAGAAGAATCTTTTGGAGAATTGGTTGGCTGAAGACAAGCTGGAATGCAGTGAGGAACTTGGGGACCTTGTCAAGGTTAAATTTGCCCATGATAGGAATGAATCTGGCTGTTTACAAAGTTTTTGACTTGTTATAGTCACACTTTTATGCATCTTTATTTCTATCCTTTGTAGACGGTGGACACTGATCTCGCATTGAAAATATATGTCAAAGCACGAGCTACTCCAAAAGTTGTTGCTGCTTTCGCCGAGCGGAGGGAGTTCGACAAAATTCTGGTTTACTCCAAGCAGGTTTGTGACGTTTTTACTGCAATACTGCGACGTTCTTTTTCTTGTTTTCAAGCTATGAAAGAATGGTTCTGTTGCCGGTCTCTCAATGCACAACTGTGATTTGTTGCTACAGGTTGGATACACACCTGATTACTTGTTCCTTCTGCAAACAATTCTTCGTTCAGATCCTCAGGTATGCAGATAATTGTGGGAAGTTTATCATTTGCATTATATTGCATAACATCTGTCTTATAATTTCTGTGTTGCCGCCTGTCCAGCTTTCTTTTTCTTCTTCTGATACTAATCAATGTCCTCAGTCTGTGTGCATATGCTATTATTCTATTCTTTTTTCTATTCGTAAGATTAGTCTTGTTGGCTGATTGCAGGGAGCTGTAAATTTTGCCCTGATGATGGCCAAAATGGAGGGAGGTTGTCCAGTTGATTACAACACAATAACTGATCTCTTTCTTCAGGTTACCATCCTTGTGCTTTTTTACCATATTCTTCTTAATTTTTGTATTTTCCTGTTGCCAGGCTGAAACTAGCAGTGAAGTTATTTTTGTTGTTTTTTCTTTTCTCTTGTCTGCCGGGTTAATGGTTTTGTCCTCCGATTTTTCAGAGGAACTTGATACGTGAGGCAACAGCATTTCTATTGGATGTCCTGAAACCCAACTTGCCAGAACATGCTTTCCTGCAGACAAAGGTAAATTTTTGTCAATAATAAGCAACATCTATCTGTGAGTTTAATTCTATGTTGGTCTCATAGATTCTGTTATCTACACACATAGGTCCTCGAAATCAATCTTGTAACCTTCCCTAATGTTGCGGATGCTATATTAGCCAATGGGATGTTCAGCCATTATGATCGTCCTCGTGTTGCTCAACTTTGCGAAAAGGCCGGTCTTTATGTTCGAGCTCTTCAGGTTTGCCTTACTTTTAGAAAAAAATTTCTTCTCCAGAGAGCAGAAGAAAACAAAAACTGATATCTTACATTCTTGATTACACATTTACCTTCTTGTACAGCATTACAGTGAATTGCCCGATATCAAGCGTGTTATTGTGAATACTCATGCAATTGAGCCACAGGTTTGCCTACTTTTGTTATGTCTATTTGTTGCAGAAAATTTCAGAACTAGTACATAAACATGTGGTCCTTTTCAGTCACTTGTAGAATTCTTTGGGACACTTTCACGTGAATGGGCACTCGAGTGCATGAAGGACCTTCTACTGGTCAATCTAAGAGGCAACCTTCAGATAATCGTGCAGGTAGTGATCACTGTGTTTTTTTCTGTGAATGCTAGTTAAATGCTTCTTTTTTGGCGGTTTATTTGTGTGATCCCTTGGACCTTGGATTTTATTCTTGATGTACTTAGCCGCCAGCTGATTGAGACTCATTACATGTCTCTTATTTTGCTGGAATGATGTATCCTTTCTATATATACACCGCCTAAGCTTAAATGTGGACCTGCAGGTTGCCAAAGAATATTCTGATCAATTGGGTGTTGATTCATGTATGAAACTATTTGAGCAATTTAAGTCTTATGAAGGCTTATACTTCTTCTTGGGATCATACTTAAGCTCCAGGTAACATGTTCACATATAAGGATTTTGTTGCCGGAAACAGCCCATTTTTTGTTGATATTTTCCATTACAAGCTATCATTACATTATGTTCTTGCAGCGAGGATCCTGACATTCATTTCAAGTACATTGAGGCGGCTGCCAAAACCGGACAAATTAAGGAAGTAGAGCGTGTGACAAGAGAATCAAACTTCTATGATGCTGAAAAGACGAAGAACTTTCTAATGGAAGTCAAGCTTCCGGATGCAAGGCCACTGATTAATGTATGCGACCGCTTTGGGTTTGTTCCAGATCTTACCCATTACCTATATTCGAACAACATGCTTCGATATATAGAAGGTTATGTGCAAAAGGTATCAACCTCTGTCCCGCAACTTTGATTTTTTGATTGCCAATATAGAGATTTGCAAAGAGGTGTGGGCTGAACTTTAAAGACTTCTCTGGATAGGTCAACCCTGGCAATGCTCCTTTAGTCGTAGGGCAGCTACTAGATGACGAGTGTCCTGAAGATTTCATTAAAGGCCTGATTCTCTCCGTCAGATCTCTGCTTCCTGTTGAGCCCCTTGTGGACGAGTGTGAGAAAAGGTGTTGTATACCCTCTATTATGCCTTCTCATCTGGGGTTCTTTTTATTTGCTTCCTTATCCTTTGTTTCCTGCTTTCAGGAATCGTCTTCGGTTGCTTACACAGTTTTTGGAGCATCTTGTGAGCGAGGGAAGCCAAGATGTACATGTCCACAATGCTCTAGGGAAAATTATCATAGACAGTAACAACAACCCGGAACACTTCCTTACCACCAACCCGTATTATGATTCTCGTGTTGTGGGTAAATATTGTGAGAAGCGTGATCCTACTCTTGCTGTTGTGGCGTACCGCAGAGGGCAATGTGACGATGAACTTATCAATGTAACAAATAGGAATTCTTTATTCAAACTTCAGGCCAGGTTTGTGACTTATTTGGTTCTAATTTCTTTCCTGAAGTTATGATTTGTTTGAGTTTTGGAAGTTTACATGACATATTTTTCTCTCAGATATGTGGTTGAAAGGATGGATGGCGATCTCTGGGAGAAAGTTCTTAACCCTGAAAATGAATATAGAAGACAGCTCATTGATCAAGTTGTATCTACTGCTTTGCCTGAAAGCAAGAGCCCTGAACAAGTTTCTGCGGCTGTTAAGGCTTTTATGACTGCTGATTTGCCTCATGAACTAATTGAGCTTCTTGAAAAGATTGTTCTCCAGAACTCTGCATTTAGTGGGAACTTTAATCTGCAAAACTTGCTTATCTTGACTGCTATTAAGGCTGATCCATCTCGAGTAATGGATTACATTAACAGACTAGATAACTTTGATGGACCAGCAGTTGGGGAAGTGGCTGTGGAAGCCCAACTATATGAAGAAGCTTTTGCAATTTTCAAGAAGTTCAATTTGAATGTCCAGGCTGTAAATGTGTTACTGGATAATATCCAAAGTATTGCACGGGCTGTAGAGTTTGCCTTCCGTGTTGAAGAAGATGCTGTTTGGAGTCAGGTGGCTAAAGCTCAACTCAGAGAGGGATTAGTGAGCGATGCAATTGAGTCATTTATTCGTGCTGATGATGCAACTCAGTTCTTGGATGTTATCCGTGCTTCTGAGGATGCTGATGTTTACCATGACTTGGTGAGATACCTTCTGATGGTTAGGCAGAAGACGAAGGAGCCTAAGGTGGACAGTGAGCTCATTTACGCTTACGCAAAGATTGATAGGCTGGGTGACATTGAGGAATTCATTCTCATGCCAAATGTTGCTAATCTGCACAATGTCGGTGATCGCCTGTATGATGAAGCTCTATATGAGGCTGCAAAGATAATATATGCATTTATTTCTAACTGGGCCAAATTGGCAGTCACCCTTGTAAAGCTGCAACAGTATCAAGGTGCTGTTGATGCCGCAAGAAAAGCTAATAGCTCAAAGACATGGAAAGAAGTTTGCTTCGCTTGTGTTGATGCTGAGGAGTTCCGCTTGGCTCAGATATGTGGGCTCAACATTATTGTACAGGTGCCCATCTATTATTTATGTTATGTTGCGTCTGGTAGCAGTTTTTTTGACACTTCTCTGTCAAAAGATGGGTTTCCTGGCTGTAGATATGCGATCTTGAAAGTTGCCATGATAACTTTTCCTCTTTGGACCTCTTTTTAACCTGTGATTTACTTTTGTATTTTTCTAGGTGGATGACCTTGAGGAGGTCAGTGAATATTACCAGAACAGAGGATGCTTCAATGAACTAATCTCTCTTATGGAGAGTGGTTTAGGATTGGAACGTGCGCACATGGGCATCTTTACTGAGTTGGGTGTCCTTTATGCTAGATATCGTTATGAGAAGCTTATGGAACACATCAAACTGTTCTCAACCCGTCTCAACATTCCTAAGTTAATCCGAGCTTGTGATGAACAACAGCACTGGAATGAACTCACCTATCTGTATATTCAATATGACGAATTTGATAATGCCGCCACCACCGTTATGAATCATTCCCCAGATGCATGGGATCACATGCAGTTCAAAGATATTGCAGTTAAAGTGGCTAACGTGGAGCTCTATTACAAGGCGGTGCACTTCTACTTACAAGAGCATCCTGATCTCATCAACGATCTTCTCAATGTCCTTGCACTTCGCGTGGACCACACTCGCGTGGTAGACATAATGCGGAAGGTTTGTATTTGGAGGACTATGGCTTGGGTCGTCAAGGTTTTCAATTCGTTTGCTAATGCATTATTCTTCTTTGTGGGTTTCAGGCTGGTCACCTTCATCTTGTGAAGCCATACATGGTTGCAGTTCAGAGCAACAATGTGTCTGCTGTCAATGAGGCTTTGAATGAGATATATGTTGAGGAGGAAGACTATGACAGATTGCGTGAGTCAATAGACATGCATGATAACTTTGACCAGATTGGCCTTGCGCAGAAGGTGGGGTTTTTATTGCATTATATATATATTTTGTTTCTTTTCTTTATGTGGAATCTACTTTTAATATTTATCTTCATGTAATTGAGCAGATCGAGAAACACGAGCTTCTTGAAATGAGACGTGTTGCTGCTTATATATACAAAAAAGCTGGTAGATGGAAGCAATCCATTGCATTGTCTAAGAAAGACAACCTTTACAAAGATGCCATGGAGACATGCTCACAGTCTGGGGACCGTGAACTTGCTGAGGAGTTGCTTGTTTATTTCATTGAGCAGGTATAACTTGCGTCAACCCCACCCCCTCTCGCTCCCTGCGGACCAGCATAACCTTACATGATCAAATTTGATTTATGAGACTGCATTTCGTTTATACGTAAAGAACTACTCATTGTTTTGCCCTCAAGATCCAAAAAGTGACAGTGAATGCCTAGTAACGCGACTCAATAGATAGTCGTCGTCACAGAACAGTCGACGTGCAAATCCTACAATACAGATTATGTTAATTAAGAAAATGTTTTTTATATTTGCATCGTGTTATAAAACGTCAAACGAGTCATTAATATATTAAATGGAAAATGACATCATGTTATGTAAATAGTATATTTCATGTTGTGACATGGAACTTGTAACTTATGATGCATTGAGCTCAATAATTAACTATTTTAAATAAATGAAGGCAGAGCAAGAAATGTGTTTATTTATGTATGTTACTTCATAGACAATTGAGTGATCCCCATCCCGAGTTCACCCCTTTTTGAAGTCTTACTCATGCCATGATTGACTTTTATGTCATAACGTATCCAACCCGTAGTAATTCTCCCTTGTGATGCTTCATTTGTACTTTTCTGTGCAGTAAAATGCAAAGTTTGCGGACAGATAAACTAAGATTGTCAAGTTCAGTGGGATGAATTAACAATATTCTTGTTCTATGGCTGTGCAGGGGAAGAAGGAATGCTTTGCATCATGCCTCTTCGTTTGTTATGATTTAATTCGGCCAGATGTTGCGCTTGAGCTTGCCTGGATGAACAATATGATTGACTTTGCCTTCCCATATCTGTTGCAGGTGATTTATTTCGTCCCCTTTTCCTAGAAATTTATCACGTTCAAAGTCTTCTGAGAAATAGAAATTTTCATGTTGCCAACTTTTCATGAAGTGATCCCAGTACATGGGTCCTACCGCTTGACAAGTTTTATGACATCCAACCCGGTTTTGATTATGTTATTTTTTCTTTCAGCTTTTTCTCAATTCAGTGTGGAAGTAGTTATTGGCCCATCCCATGCTACTTTTGCTGCTTTCATGCTTTGTGCCTGACTAATTTAAAGTATTCTTACTTTTGTTTCGTTGTTGGTACACACTTTATCATGCTACAATAGTATGTGCCACGTGTTAATAATGAAGTCTTCTCATTTGTCATTGCAATTTTACCTTCATCATCTCTTGCTTGCAGTTTATCCGTGAGTACACAGGCAAAGTTGATGAACTGATTAAGGACAGGATAGAACAGCAGAGTGAAATGAAGGCCAAGGAGAACGAAGAGAAAGACGTAATCAAGCAGCAGGTTTTTTTTCTGAGCTCTCTCTTCTATGTCATCAGAGTGTTTTCTTTCAGATTTTTAGGTTGTCCTTTTGATGTGGTATGTTATAGTATATTTACCTGAGTGTCGTTCATTGTTGGTTGCAGAATATGTACGCTCAGTTGCTGCCTCTTGCTTTACCTGCACCACCGGGTATGGGAGGAGCGGGGATGGGAGGCTATGCTCCACCACCACAACCGCCTATGGGTGGAATGGGAATGCCTCCAATGCCACCATTTGGCATGCCACCGATGGGCTCATACTGAGTTGTTGATTGGGGTGAGTGGAATTTTGCAGTGAATAGTTTGTTGCTTCACGAGGGAAGGGGAAGCTGGCAATTGGGTTTTCCATTTGGAGTTTTGCCGGGGGTGAAGTAGACCTTCACTTTCAATCCCTTTCTTCTCTCCCTAAACTGTTTCGTGGGCTGAAGCGGAAGGTCTACTTCAGTAATAATGCCATAGTTGTGTGGATATAATTCTGTTCTTTTGTAGTGGAGGCAATTTTTTTGATAGCTGGTTAGGCGGCAACTCGAGGATGATATGTATTGTAACAAAAAACTGATGGCTGATAGGATACAAAACATTTTTTTCTTCTGATTTTCAAGGGTTGATATTGTTGTTTGGTTGGTTTTAAGCTGTGTTCTTGTCAATTTCCCCAGTGTTTGTTTTTCTAGTCGGATCTCATTAGTAAACTCTTTTTCTCTCGCAATTTAATGATGATGCATGCTCATGCATGCTGTCCTTGTGATCTGAATAATTCGCAGGTTTGCTAGTGTGGATCGATGCAGTCCCGTACAGGGAGCATACACACTCACTAAAAAGAATATGTAACACCATATTTTGTGCGTCCCATTGTGCAACGTTTGGTTCTCATGTTGATGGGATTGACCACTGATACTTTTAAACAAGGAGCTATAGAAAGATTGGGACGGTGTATACGCTAGCATCGACTATTTAGTGGTGTGGTGGGAGAAGAGAAATGATAAAATTCAGTAGCTATAGAATATCATTAATTCCTCTCTTTAGAAATATTCCTCTCCCTTCTCTCTAAACCACCTTCCGCAGAAAGCCACTGTGGCTGCCCCACCGTGCGATGGCGGGCGTGGGGCGGAGGAGAGGGGCGGAGGTTCCCTTCTCCGTCTTGGTAGGTAGGTTAGGTCATGTTTAGCTAGGGTTTTCTATTGGGGTCTGGGAAGCTTTGGTGAGTTGGACTGCCGTCGGGTTGCGACGTTTCGCCTTCGATCAGATGTGGTCCTCTCTTTTCGCCGGCGATGGTGACCAGTTTGTGTAATGTTTGGTGTTGCTGTCCGGGGCTTCGGTGGCTCCTCGTTTTGGGTTGTGGTGGGTAATGGGTGAGTGCAGTTTCTGCCAGATGAGTTGTCCTGATTTCGGAGGCAAGGGATTGGGGTTTGGTCGTGGGTTCTTCAGATCTTCCTTCGTCAAGATTGTGGGGTTCGAGTTTCTTTGTGTTGTGATCGATTGGCGAGTTTAGGCAAGAGTTTCTCTTCTAGGGCTTATTTTCCCCCTAGTTGATTCCCCTTCCCCCCTGCCCTAGATTGGTCTACGCTTGTAGATGGTTGATTTAGGTGGCTTGGTTGTGTTGTGACGGAGGAGGTAGCGGTAGGTGGTCGGATTTCGGCTGGTGTGATAGGTGGTCTGGGCACGACTGAAGATAAGGCAACCTTTTGATGGAGATTTCAGTGAGGTAGGTTAGAGAGGCAGCTTTGGGGTTTATCGGGGCTCGACAGCTGAATGGTGGCCTGAGAAGGTGGGGAATCCGGCGCTGGCAAGGGGGCACGGGGTTCGAAGTAAGTTGCACCCATAGGACGGCTGTCAGGTCTGCTCGTGGGCGGCTGGTTATGCATAGGGTTTTTGTTTAATTCGGTTTGGTTGTTTTCTTTGGTCTTCTAGTTAGTTTGTGTTGTAATTTTTAGGTTTTTTGCTTTAGTTGGTATTTTTTGTAACCGTAAGTCTCGGCAAGTTACGTTAAATTAGGATAGAGTGTAAGATATGCTGTTTCAGTCTAATTGTAATTTATTTCGGGCATATAGGTTAGTTGTTTGGTTAGTGTTTTTGATGACGTTTAATACTGTCTTTATGTCTGTAATATATTTGCTCTGGCCGGGACGACTTGTATAACCTTTTACAGATAATATATTTCTCCTCTTAACCAAAAATAATAAAAAAAAAGAATATCATAACGTACTATTTATTTCTAGTGGATCGCTACATTTGGATTTGATTGTTGCACTTTGAAGATGACGCCGTTAGACGAGTTGCTTATATGAAACTTTAAGGGACTGTACGTTTACAAAATTTTATTTTCGTTTTTATAATGATGATAAAAAAAGATGCTTTTTTTTATGTACTTTTATCTTTTTCCGTATTCATTTTGGGTACTTTTTCGAAACAGTAGTGAAAAATGTGAAAAAATGATGTTTTCACATTTTCTCGCTTTCTCTATTATCTGTGTCAGAGAATACAAATCATGTCTCCACAATCTTGCCATGCCTCTCCCTCTCTCTTTCTCTCTCTCTATATATATATATATCCTTTTGTTCACCCCACCGTAATCACCATGAAAAAGGATAGATCTTCCTTTATATACTCTTTCTTCACTCCACAAACAACACGATCAATTCCCATTTGAAAGGAGATCTCGCCGGAATCCAGACAAAGGAGACCTGTTATTGGTCAGCTCGGCGAAGGAGATCTCGTCGGAATCCACGACGAGATTGCCGAAGAAGTGGTTGATTGGCCGAAGGAGATCTGCGCCGGAATCCACGGGGTTCTGCTCTGATCAGGATGGCGAAATTGCTGGGACCCCACTGTCCTACCTTTCTTAATCCAAAGTAACCCCGAGCCTTCTTTAGCGGATCTATCAAAGTATTTCAGATGGTGATGCTCGAGCGGAAAGAAGGCTGATGAAGCCATTCTATGCCTGCCCAAAGATTTATGAGATTACTAGTAGTTGATTGGCCAAGATCTCGCCGGAATTCACGACGAGCTCTTTCATCTTATTCTCTTCAAAAACAGGGGGATGAATAAGGAAGGTCATTAGGTCAGTCAGATTAGGGAGAGATGGCAGGTGTTGGAATGGTGGAGAAGATGGTTGGGTGGGGCAGGATGTGCATTTTGGAGCAAGGGTAAAAGCGGAAAACAATGGCCGTAACAATAGTGAAAACGGAAATAAAAATGTAACCATACGAAAACAACATGAAAAATGTAGGTACAAAAAAAATAGTGAAAATAATAAAAGTACACAAGTATATTTTGTGATTGGATACGAAAATATTGAAAACGAAAACACAATACAAATACACAAAATGAAAATTGTAAACGTACAGCCCCTAAGGTATCTGATGGCAACTTACAAATCACGAAGACTTGGAAGTCCTGAACGGCATGTAGCCTTTTTTAGTAATAAAGCAAATGTACTTAGACATTTAGTAATTAGTGACTATTAATTTGCTTGAATTAAGTAGTAATATGTCAAGTGAAATGCTTATGCCAATGATCATTTTTAAGTTTGATGACGGTGGAATGCAATTTTGTGCTTTTTGAATATTATAAATAGAATCTAAAACTAAATTCAAATATGCTCTTTTATTTTCCAAATAATAACAAGACTAGTAGCAGATTTTATTTTGGGTACAAAAAAAAGATTTATCAAACATGAGCCTTTTCTGATTTTAAAGCTTGTGAGGACCCAAAAATAAACAAAAATCTATATGGGAGTGAAGGTGCATTCAATGCCCATCGCCCAAAGCATGAATGCTACTGCAACTTTCTTTATCGTTGGCGTCTTTTGCTTTAAATTCAGGTTAGGGTGTGAAGCAAGAATGACTTAATAGTGTACAGCCCTGCAATGCTTTCCTGAATTGAGCTATTGCTATCTCTACCGTATCTCTCTCTTTTGTTGAGAGCCTTTGTGATGTTTTGTTCTGTAGATATTAATTTAGTAGTAGTTAATTTTATGTAAGATCCTTGTGTAATGTAATTCTTGATGCACATATAGTTTATCCTTAGTATTTATTTCTTAGTTTATCCTTAGTATTTATTTCTTATCTCTCTCTAAAAGAACAATTGATGGAGTGCGATTAGCAAATTACGAGTGTTGGGCGGGAGTGCAATTAGCCAATAACGAGTGCCAGTAGGCTTTCACCCGCGAATAGGCGAACAACCCTCTGCATAATAGCTTAGTTCTCTAGCCGATAAAAAAGTTCGTTAAATCCAACGTTATGGATATTGGAGTTTCGGTTTGGAGCTTGATAGCCGCAACCCTTTCAGCCCTAATTCTAGGATTTGTATTGATCGTGGTGAATGGCCGGCGGTGCCGGAAAAGGGCCATAGGGTTCTTCCACCCGTTCACCAACGACGGCGGCGGCGGGGAGAGAGTCCTCTGGTGCGCCGTAAAAGCCATCCAAGAATTGAGCCCCGATCTCGACTGCGTCGTCTACACCGGCGATCATGACGCTTCCCCTGAGAGTCTCAGCGCACGCGCCGTTGACCGGTTCGGGGTCAATTTGCTTTACCCTCCCAAGGTACCCTTCTATATCTTTGTATTCTGATTATAAGGTTTTTGTTTACGTACCTATCAGATTGGACCAGCTGAGTTGCATTATTCTTCCTCCTTTCTATTCGATTTCTACATTGGCATTTTCCGAATTCTTACGATGGATTTGGCACCAAAATTGCATTTGTAGGTTAAATGAGTTATGGACACCGTTTGGCTAGTCAATGTAGTAAGGAAACTATCTCAAATTAGACGTGGGAAATTCAATGTTAGTGCCTTATTGGCATCTTGTGGAGGGCAATCGTATTGCATTAAAGCGGAGGATTTGACTACCTTCTGTTCCTATTTTTTTAGCTACCGGAGATGTACTTATTTTCAGATACGTTCTTTTTTAGGGAAGTGGCGTTTGCTCTTCACTTCTGACTTGGCTTTTGTTCTGGCGCAACACAAAATGCTTCTAAGCAAAAGTTTTTTAAGTGTTCCCTAAAACACGAGAGTGTTGATTAGAAAAATGGAGCTGGTTCTTAGCTCCCTTATACAACCAATATGCTGTGGCGATTTTTTGTTGCTTTGGGAGTAGATACTGTAGGCAGACTAAGAACACGTGAAGGCATCTTTGCTAGTTCATAAGTTGAGGACTTCGATAACCGTTTTTGAGGTAGGTGCCATCCCAAAAGTACAGTGTCTTTGTTCTTCCGTTGCATATTTCAGCGGACATCACTGTGGATATTGTTTAAATTTTCTAAGGGAAACAAAATGATATCTGTGATGGATGCCAAATCAAAGTAAATTTAAGCATTTGCTATCTTTACTTGTACTCAAAGACATCATCCATTTGTCGGTTAAGTAATATCTGCTATTAATATTATCTGTATTTTTGTTTCCATATTCTGCTAATATCAGGTAGTGCATCTATGTAAGAGGAAATGGATAGAAGAGAGCACCTATCCTCGCTTTACTATGATTTGTCAAAGCTTGGGTTCAGTCTACCTATCATGGGAAGCTTTATGCAATTTTACGCCTGTATATTACTTCGATACTAGCGGATATGCTTTTACCTACCCAGTTGCCCGAATTTTTGGGTGCAAAGTTATTTGCTACACACATTACCCAACAATCAGTTTAGACATGCTATCTCGCGTCCATGCAAGGAGCTCCATGTACAATAATGATGCATTGGTTGCAAAGAGGTTTGTTTGTAACTCTTATAAGCTGCCTTTTTGCATGATGCTTCTATGTTAATCTTTTTTAGTACAGTTTTAAGTTTTTGTGAATAATGTTACTGGGAACTTTGCGCATATGTGCGCTCGTCATGCTGCGCACCTGCATCTAACTGGACTGAATTTATGATGTTAGTTCTAGCATCAGATCAAACTTTTCTCTCCCATCCCATGGCAATCAATGCGAGCTCTTCTATGTTAATCTCTTCTAGTAAAATTGGTCAAAACTTGGAAAATGATAGCGATATATAATAAGTTCTTGTGAATAATTTTAAGAACTCTGCCAACATGTGTTGCTGCGCACCTGCTTACAGCCAGACTGAATTCATGATGTGTAGTTCCAACATCAGAGGAACCTTGTTTCTTCCACCTCTCCCCACCAGTGCGAGCTCTTTTTGTTTGGTCAGAAGTGGAAAATTTGAATCCTTAATTTTGGATAATAGTTCAGAAAAATGATTAGCTAATCACTTCACTGATTACCTGTTCTCTCCTTATATGGTTTTCATTACATTTATTCTCATGACAGCACTCTGCTATCGCGGTGCAAAATCATTTATTATACAATCTTTAGCTGGCTTTATGGGATTGTCGGCTCTTGTGCACACCTTGCAATGGTAAATTCTTCGTGGACAAAATCACATATTGAGAAGCTTTGGGGCATTCCAGATCGTACTAAGCGAGTCTATCCTCCTTGTGATACTTCAGGACTTCAGGTTGGTAAATGAGTTTTATTATACTGGATCATTCTCTGTTGATGACAAAAGAAGTTATTTTCCTTTTGCTTGCTTGTCGTGATGTGCGTGGTGGATAACATGAACGCACCTCTAGAATAGACAAAGAAAAGACGAAAACGGTCTCAAAATTGTGCAGAGCAACTCCAATGTTTGAGCGCGTTGCATTTCTCTGTCTTGCGTCCCTCAAGCAGTTGGTAATTTCTTATTTTTGACACAATTAATGTGTTCGTTCTGATATGAGCAATACTTCTTTTTGGATAAGTACAAATGATCAACATAAAAGAACCACCAGCGAGGGTGAACCTACAAGTAAATTATCAACACCCCGCAGATTTCAAGATGACTTAGATCATTTGTGAAAATTCAGCAATGATTCAAGAGAAACCATCCCTAAGATAGATGATAAACCAGAAGGACAATAGCCCAAACAAATCTCTTCACATCAGATGCAGCACAAAAAGAGGAGCCATTTTCTGCTTTCATTAACACACTCTTGATAGAATTCGTTGAAGGTCCACAATCTTTTTTGGCATGTTGCAAATAGCCAAACATTTTCTGCTTTCATTAACACACTCATGATAGAATTCGTAGAAGGTCCCCTATCTTTTTTGGCATGTTGCCATATAGCAAAACAGATTGAAATTTAAAAACAATCACCATCGTTCTGAGCAAATTAATAATGAAGAAATATGATATTAGCAATATGTACGATCTTACTAAATTGGAAATTTATATCATTTTAATTTAGCTTTGTCTTCGGATCGTCCCCTCCCCCCACAACCAATTTCAGCTCCTTAAGAAACAAGATTATATAGCAAAAGCTGTTCACTTTCACTTATTCCATTGTGCTTCTTGTGTGTGTGTGTGTGTGTGTGTGAATCAGCACTAATTCATGTGTTCTAACCTGCTGCAATAACTAGGTGCTTCCACTGGAGAGGTCGGCATTACCTGCAAAAATTGTTTCAGTTGCTCAATTTCGTCCAGAGAAGGTGGGCTTTTTAGTATAGTTCGTATAAAAACAAGGTACTGTATCTTTAGTGGTTGAGCATTTGGAGCTTTTCTTAGTTATAGTAAAGTCCCTTTGAACCTGATTCTTCTATATCAGGCGCACAAACTGCAACTTGAGGCATTTTCAACTGCCATAAAGAAATTAGATCGGGACTCGCCTAGACCTAAACTCCAGTTTGTTGGTAGTTGTCGAAATGAGGCAGATGAAAGGAGGTTGCAAAACTTGAAAGATCAAGCTATTGAACTGAGGGTGGAAGAGGACGTGGAGTTTCACAAGAATGTGAAGTACAGGTTTGTTCATTTCTCTGAAGTGTTTCTTATCACAATCATGTGGATTTATAGCTCAGATAATTATAGGGTATAATGCCGGCACTTCCTATCATAGATAGCTTTGGTCGTATTGTAGACCAGGAACATGATGTATTTTTTGGTCCGTCGTAGTTATCTGAAAAACAACAATTTTTATATATGGAATTGGAATTAAAGTGCTTTTCTATGCATATATGTATATAGTACCCTTGTGATCTGTCACTGAATATTCTTATTCTGGTTTGTTACCATCATTGTTGTTCTTTTTCTTATCATCTTGTAGATATATGATTTGTCATTTGCACTGCAGGGACTTGGTGAGGCTCTTGGGTGGTGCAATTGCAGGGATCCATTCCATGATAGATGAGCATTTTGGCATTTGTGTTGTGGAGTACATGGCGGCAGGCGCCATACCAATTGGTTGGATTTTTGTTTTACACCATGGTGCCCGCCTATATATGTGTCGTATATCTTGTTTCCCGTATGTAACCTATAATTTCTCTATTGAAGCTCATAATTCTGCTGGCCCGAAAATGGACATTATATTAGCAGAAGATGGAAAGCAGACTGGATTTCTTGCCCAAAGCGTTCAAGAATATGCAGATGCCATTTTGAAGATTATAAGGATGTCCGAGGCTGAGAGACTTGAGATGGCTACGGCTGCAAGGAGACGGGCAAGCAGGTTTTCAGAACAGAGATTCTATGAAGATTTTAAAGCTGCAGTTCAGCCAATTCTGTGTCATACTTAGTAGTGATAGGAAGTTTTACATGGAAAAGATCGTCGCCTTTGTTTTGAACGAAAAATGTCGTGCGGAGTATTTGGTGTTGTCTCAGGAATAGTGGTTCTTCTTGACATACTAAGAAGAAGCTTATCTCTTCTCCAATCTATCAATGAGCATAGGTCGATGTGGGAATGGAAGCTTACGCTTTGACTAGCTTACGCTTTGTTTTTCTTTTGTCAAGGTATAAGCGATTGAAGAGAGTCTTCGTTTTTAGTCTCTAATTGCTTTCACTACAAAACTCTGATATTCTGGAAAAGTGGTTGTTTGTGCATCTGCAACTTGTGCCTTGAATGCTTCCATCGCCTCCAGCTTATCAGCCTTGCTTGAACACTATTAGCTTGGTATTTTGCTTTCTTCATTTTTCCTTATATAAATAACTCAATCAAAATGCATAATTTCCGAAAAAGAAAATGCCTGTTATGATTAATATCTTTAGCTTGATCTGTATGTCTTAATTTTGTGAAGGGACTCTTCAACCCTTCTTGGAATAGGAATAAGTGGAAGAGAACGGATTGTTATTGGTTTTCGATCTGATCCGTTCTAAGAGATCAGTTCTGAATTCGATGGATCATTCCTTTTTCTGTTCTACAAAATTAATAATTTGCACTTTCTTTAGTAATAAATTTACAAAGTCAATCGTTAGGCTTCATTTTTCGTCCTTTGAGCTTCACTTTTGTTACTAAAAGTCCCTCACGCATCGCTATATAGTCACCGTAGCGACTTTAGCGACACTAGTAGAGCTCAAATGTTAACACAAGGTTAAAAAAGAAGGCGAGAGAAAGTGATCAGTTGAAAAAGTAGAAAGACACGTGGTTGTAGGTTTGATAAAAAATTAATTTAGAGTGGTTATTTTAACTAAAAATTTTAGCCTCCCAAATCTCTCAATTTCAAATCTCTATCATGTACTAAATTAAAAGGGCTAATTACACCTATATCCCTGAGGTTTGGAGGTAATTACACGCGAGACACAGAGTTTCAAAATGTAACACTTATATCCGTTGACAAACGGAATACAAAAATACTTAACAGTTTTGACAAAAAGACTTGGTTGCCCCTAACTTTAAAATAAAATACCCATTAATTCCATTAATGCCATTACTCTCCCCCCTCCCCCCAACCTTCCCCTTCCCCGTCGCCCCCCACCCTCCCCCTTTCCCTTCGCCGGCGTCGCCTTCCCTCGAGATCCCGGGCGGTGGTGGCAGCGGCGATTCACCTTCGCCAAGAAGATAGCTGCGCTGATGATTTGGTGATGTAGACCAAGCAGCTGGAGAGGCTGCCGGTGGTGCACTTTGCAGCGGGAAGGTTGGCGACACTGGAGGACGAAGCGATGGTGAGCTGTGGGTTGGGCGAAGCGATGGCTAGGATTAACCTAAATGTGAAAATCAAATTACACATTGAAAGAGGATTTAAATTGTTTGAAAATTTGGCAAGCGTTGGTGATGGCTCTCGGTGAAGGAGCACCGAAGTTGATCCCCGGTGATGGGGCTGCTGACCGAAGTTGCTGGCCGGCGCCGGCGAGGGGAGGGGGCAGCCGGAGAGTTAGCTGGGGAAGACAAAGGATTATTCTAATTATTAAATGACATTTTTTTGTTCAAAATACTCAGTATATACAATAAAAATTATTCAGTATTAAAAACTTAAAAAATTACTCAGTATATACAGTAAAAGGGTAGTTTTATCATTTTAAAAATACGTATCGTTGACATCATAAAAAAAGTACACTTTTTGGACGGAACCCTAACGGATGGACACGGGTGATACATTTGAAACACTTTTGGTCACGGAATGTTACATTTTGAAACTTTGTGTCCTCGCGTGTAATTACCCATAATCTCAGAGACATAGATGTAATTAGCCCAAATTAAAATCTCTAATTAAAATACCTCATCCAATCCAAGAGTCCAAACACAGGGTTGAAGAGAGCTGATAAAATTACCATTTCTTCTTACCACGTCAAAAGAAAACTCTGCGGGGTAGGGGTTGATACACGCGCGCTGTAACATTTTCCCTCCGTGCGTTATAACTTTCTGTTAGAGTTGTCAAATGGGCCGGGTGGCCCGCGGGCTGGTCCGGCCCCTTTGATGAACAGTGCTGGCCCGGCCTTTTAGGGCCTAGGGCCTGGGCCTGGGCCAGGCTTACATTTCCCAGGAAAAAGCCCGGGCCCGGGTTTGGCCCGGCCCGGGTCAGGCCCCCCTCTTTACTTTTGAAATTTCCCTTTCCCCCCAATGGATTTATTCCCCTTTTTCCCCTAAACAGTACTGAAGATATAAGTAATGCGAAGAATAATAACACATCTTAAAGTCTTTGATTTTTTTTCTTTATAAATATAGTGGTCATGGGATCGAATAAATTTTCAACATCTTTATGTATTGAAATTGCTGACCCTAATGCATTTTGTACCCCACATTTGCTGTTTTTTGTCAATTTATGTTACAATTTGAGTGGGCTGGAACTTGAAATCTGTTAGGGACGCTTTAATAAAGCGTTCCTAACAGCAAATTACCATAATTAAAAAAAAAACCCTTAATAACAAGAAAATGTCAAAAAAAATAAAAAAAAAAAATTGGGCCCGGGCCGGCCCAAGCCCGGCCCTAAATGTTGGGCCTAGGGCCTGGGCCCAGATATCCTCAGAACCAGGCCCGGCCCGGTTGGCAGCCCCTTGGCCCGGCCCCGGCCCGATTTGTTGGAGGCCCGATGGGATTGGGCTGGGCCGGCCCAAGCCCGGCCCATTTGACATCTCTCTCTGTGCGACTACATAGCAAATTCTAATCTCCACCACACGCCATTCAATTCGATTCTCACTACCCCCAAGGCTCGTCTTCTTCCTCCCTCTCATGGTTGGGACTTAACACACCATCAAAATTCAATGGCAGTTTCTTTCAGTTCAGTACTCGGCTGCAGCTCAACGGTATGCCTACTCTGCTTCCTTCATCTTGTTACCTATAATCACTTGCAAGTTGAAAATGCAAACTCCGCTCGTCCGAAAAACTGTTGTGATGGTACCTGTAACTAGATATATCTCTTCAACTTTCAGGGACACTGAGATTTTGCTTTTAACTATTGGATTGGAATTAATTAAGCATGATTCTCTTGGCTAGTTTTCACCGAATTCGGCTAATATCGCATGTACAACCACTTTTTATTAATAAGAAGATAAAAATAGGAGCTTTATTGGTATTGCTGGATTGATTTCAAGTGACCCTCTGAAGGGTTTATGTACAAAATCCTATTTGAGTAATGAGTATTTGATTTCCTTGCTTTTGGGAGTCACATACTTGATTTCCTCTCCTTATTTTTCACATGTTGGAATCATAAATATACCATCACTGATTTGGTGTATCTAAATTAGTAAGCCTATCTATCATCTTTATTCTCGTCTACGCAACCGATTCTGTAGTTAGCAGTTGGGGTAAGGGTTGGTTGGATTAGTATAGGATCTTTTATACGACTGATTCTAGACTCATGGTGTTGGTTAATGATTTCCCTATCATTGACACTAACATGTTATCTTTAGATGCTATTGTTTGAGATGAAAAATTAGGTCGTTTGATCCCACCACTCCTCTCAGATAACATGTCATACTTACCGCTGTTCTATAGCGTGAATTCTGGAGTGTTTTTAGCCAGACATTTGGACTTCTATGTTTTGGTCACGTAGTTGTATGAACTTTTATTATGGAGATAGGCTTTCATTTGAACTGCTATGTTTGGGTAACTTAGTTGAATGAATTTTCTTTAGGTGATAGGCTTTGATGTAAGACGGGCACCAAAATACCCTTCATCCTCCTCCCGGATGAAAGGCCTTTGATGTAGTTCAGCTATTCGTGACGTGGTTTGCTGGAGTTGGCTGGCCTAGTATGCGCTAAGAATCACCATGTGCCTAATCAAACCATAAAGTTTTCATCTGAGTGTTCCATCTGAGTAGTATGTGTATGGTGACAGGACAGTGACTTAACTTTATGATGAGTTTTGTGGCTAAAGGTATACTATGAATATTTATGATTGAAGCATTAACAGCCATCATTAAAGAACCAGCAGGTTTTTCTAATTTTGAGTTGCTCGTTAGAGTTTTCCTTGTATATCTTGTTTAAGCATTGTTGTTCCAATTCTATTTCTACAGGAAGCAGTTAAGTTCACGGACTAAAATTATAGGCCTTTCTATTACTGAACCCAAAGTAGAAGATGTATTTAGCTATTTCTTGGTATAGTCTGGTAGATTATCTCCTTAGCAGCTGTGTTGGTTCTTAGCGTAAACTAGGAGTCAAGACATCAAATCATGTTCCTGTTGGACAATTGGCGTCTCTTATTAACTTCTTATAGTCCATCATTAACTTCTTCTAGTCCCTCATTGTTTATGGGTCCGATTTTACCTCATAGTAGACAGTATGTAGTAACATCCTTGTGCTAATTGTGTCTTCTTTTAGACAAAAATCCTACTACGCTTAAGCCGATATTGAATGTTTGTTTAACAGATGATGGATGTTACGGCAGTGACACTAACTCAGTCTGCTTCATGACTTTAACATTTCAAGGAATCTTTCTTTGAAAAAAAATCCAGTGTGTGTTGAACTGAAGTAGATAGGGAAATCAGACAATCATTTCCACTACCTAACTGAGTCTTGAAACAACAGTAGTGATTTCTGTACCTCTTGATTTTTTTACCAGGTGTTTCTCATTTAAAGTTGCAGGCCAAGTACCACCACGTCCTGAGGACTGGCGTTGGAGCTTCGGTACTGAAGACCAATCATTTGCTGTATCCCCCTGGGTTTGTTGGATTGAGAAGGCCTGTGAGAAAAAAAAGTTGGGGACCCTGCCTTTTAGTTGCCAATGGTGATCGTGTTACAACAGAAACAAGTGATAAGAGTTCTGGAAATCCTGAAAGATCACTTTCTGATGATCAGGCTTCAGCAGGGAATCTCCCATCAGTCGATTCTCCAATAAGCAATGGCCAATTTCAAACTAGTGCCGAAGCTGACTCCGGTTCAAGGACCCCTGAGGTTTCTAATGGGTCAGCTGCCTCCCTCGATCTCAAACAGGACACATCTTCTGGTGACATAAAATCTGCCCCTAAAAGATCGCGGTTAACTGCAAGAGAGAAACTAAGGGCAGCTCGGGTTCTCAGCCGCAAGACAGAACCAAAGGCGTCTAAAAAACCCCAGCTTGGAAGCAAAGTATTGGAAGTTCTGAGAGAGAGTGATCGAGGAAAGAAGAGATCTGGGCTTCCAGAAGCGCCTACTAACTTGTTTGATGACAGCAAACGTGGGATGCCAAAAAAAGGCCTGACTTTTGATCTTCCAGGGGGTGCCGATGTGTTTCTCATCATCTTTTCAGTTGTTTTTATCAGCACAGTGATGTTTACAACAACTTACATTGTGTGGAAAGTTGGTGCGATTCATTTCAATGAATACTAATGTGGCGGTTGGGTTTCTTGTTTTGCATCATGGGAGCCGCAAGCCATTCTTTTAGGTACCTCAGATGCTTTCTTTCTCGTCATGGCTGGGAGTTTTTCATCTTCTTTCTAGCGACATATACTTGACTGTACAGAATTAGCTTGGCCTGCAATTTTATGGTTACAGTTTTTATTGTGAAACTGATTTTGCATTCAACACTTTGTATTGGCTTCGGAGAATATGTATATGTGCGTGCTATACACACTTTTGATCCATCAATTGGCGACGTAATGAGGGGCAGCTCTCCCTTTACATACAATCCCCTGATCCTGATCCAGAAGCCTCCTTGAATATCTGGCACACGATTACTCCCAAGTTTGGGTTACAAGAATTCAGATATTTTACAGCAGGGCTAGCTTTCTCTAAGCTTCACCCTACTGAAATACGTTAGTTCGAAGTTTGTTTCAAGAATGTCCAGAAACCTCTAATTGATTTGCCACTGTGTGATGACTCTTCTTTCTCTACCAAGCCACCGGGTCTTCATAATTTACGAGTAAAGTTTCCTTTTGATATGCGGAAATCTCTCTCTCTCTCTCCCCCCTCCCCACCCACATCTTAACAGTGGCTCTTAGTATTTGTACTGCCTGGTTGAGCATTGCATGTTTCTGGTTGCAACTTTAGAATAGCCACCGTTCTGTTTTCAATACCTGGCTCACCACGAGGTTGTTTTAGTGTGTATGTACTGTTCCTCCCATATTTGTATCCCATAACAGCCTGCCATTAAAGGATCTTACCCTCTGTTCTTTCTAGTTGTTCTTAGTGCAGTTGCTCAATTGTAGCAAATGTGCTAACTCACAAAGTTAAGAACTGCTGGATTTCATAGGTTGAAATACTGCTCAAACTTAAAGAGGACTAACCTGTTATGGTGTGCTCATGTTTATCAGTCTTCTGCACGCTTATCCGGGGCCACTGCCGACTTGTCTCGTCTTCTTGAGTTTGACAAAACACCTTCTGATTTTGCACATTTTTTCTGAAGTCATCATAGTACCCAAGGTCACAAACTCAGAAACGTGGCAATCCTTTCTTTTGTCGTCGGCTACGTGCATCATTTCACTACTCACAATGATCTCTTGACGCTCAGTTATGAGATGCTGGTACGGTTATGGTACTGTATCATGAGGACTTTGGACTCGTCCGTTGTGGTGCAAAGAAAATTTGTA
Source organism: Escallonia herrerae (assembly GCA_033070095.1). Lineage (NCBI taxonomy): Eukaryota > Viridiplantae > Streptophyta > Magnoliopsida > Escalloniales > Escalloniaceae > Escallonia > Escallonia herrerae. The sequence continues at coordinate 1,112,008 of JAVXUP010000015.1, forward strand.
CTTATGACGTAGAGTTGAATACTACTCAGCCCAACTACGGTTGTAAACCGTGAGGGATGGCGTCCCATCTTAAAAATGCAATACAAATTTATCTTTCATATTCAGACAAGAAGACCGTTATTAGAGAGTTGAGTTAGAAAAGGCGGTATTATAAGTTTTTATATTACCTTATGGTATCTATCTTTCAATTTGATTGCGGAGAGAAAATGGATCTACATAGAGGGAAGAATCGGAGAAGAAAAGAGGAAGTGACAAGGGCCACAAGTTGCCCTATACAAAGCAGACCAATCGAGTGGTAGATCAATGGTCGAATCAATGTAATAAATCGTCTTTAATGATGGAGTTACAAAGATGAGCGTGATTTGGGTCCTACACCGTGACTTATGGGCGATCCTAATTGAAGTTCTTTGTTTTGTTGTGCAGGACAGACTTCACACATGTAAAGTGAGGAACAACAGACGACAACATTGAAATGATTGGCCTCAAAAGATTATCTTTTGATTGCATAGTGGAATGCACTGTGCAAGTTGATGATAAGTGGACAAGATTCAACTGGATTTCACCTAGTAAACCAATCCAGTGAAGAAACCTGTAGAACTCTGTTTACCGTAATCATGCTTAGCGATTTTGGATATTCTGCTATAACAGTAAATTTGGTGGCAAAAAATATAGTTAAACATATTGTACAAAAGAGCTTGGACACAAAGTTTCAAGTTCTAGACGATGTGGTGACAAGAAAAAGTCACTAAAACACCAACAACTTCAATTGGTCGTGTTTATCTCGAAACAAATTCATTCTTTTTAATTCTACCATCAAGAAAAAGATAAGAAAATGAAAGGAGACTTGAAATTTTTTAGCTCTGCTTGTTGGAAAACAGCCCCCAAAAGCATTGGTCTCTCTTCAAGGGTTATTTTGCTATTACTAGGTCAATATAAATCCAAAGTGTCCACACCCCACAGCAACACCAGCAATTAGCTGGGTTGTTTCTTCTCCCACACTCACTTCAATGTCTTTATGCAAACTGACAGTGAGCACAGGATGTCCTCGATCCTCCAGGACATACTGCGTTCTCTAGCTTAAGATCCTTTACGGCTGCAACTGTTTGTCTGTAATGCTCAATTTTTCCTGGTGAGGTGACTGGTGGATAAGGCCAAATATGATTTTCATTTGACCAATTAAAGGCAACTATAGGCATCACACCAATCACTGTCTGCGTCTAAAGATCACACAATTATCAGTAGTAGTAGTAGTAGTAGTCTTAGATGCGTGATAAAAGCAGAGACATAATGTGTAGGTCTTGGTCATGGCCAAGAATTGTATTTGTTCTGCTACTTGGTCTGAAGAGGCAGCTTGGGCTCAGTGCCAAGCTGCAGTGGACAAAGACACCTCTTTTTTAGTTCCATGGCTTCCTGCTTCAAACGACTCTACCTTGCTTCAAGTCAATGGCTATCCGCCGGTGCCCGACCCCTCGGGGTCCGTGCCATTTGAAGGCGGCGCTACGGATGTTAGAGCTGCAAGTTCTTCCCAGAGCCATAGCCAAGCAGAAAAGCGGCGTCGGGACAGGATTAATTCACAGCTTGCTACTCTCAGGAAACTAATTCCGAAGTGTGATAAGGTAAGCTAGCCAGACTTGCTCAATTAGGGGCACTATGGGATGCTGTCACTTCTACAAGCATTGCCTATTTAATGCTTTATCTGTCTTTGTTTCCATCTATGTTCTGTCGACACCATCACACACAGATAGGTGATCCATGTCTATTATGTTGGCATTAACTTTTACTACTGATTGCCAGAACTGGTAGTATCTAGTTCCTGTACTTCAGTTTTGATCTTCATTGGCAGATTTTAGTAGTTTCTGCAATTGTGGACTGTGATTATCATAGCATGCTTAGTCTTAGTTATTGGACATTCTCCACGTTAAAAGGACCAGTATGTTCTTAACGAAGGCAATGCTAATGCAGAACTAAGGTTCCTTATGTGTCTATATATGCTAAGAAGAAATTGTACAATCTTCAAATGTACTCGTCGTTATATGATATCAGAATCTCTTCCGCAGATGGACAAGGCAGCACTGCTAGGGAGTGTAGTAGAACATGTCAACGATCTCAAAAGAAAAGCATCGGAGGTCAGCAAGCTCTTCACAATTCCAACAGACGTCGACGAAGTGACAGTTGATTGCGATTTCGATCGCGATTCAAGCTCTTCCTACACTAACGATAGTCGCAAAAGCAAGGAAAACATATTCATCAAGGCTTCTGTTTGTTGCGACGATCGGCCGGAGCTCTTTGCAGAGCTCAACCATGCACTCAAAGGCCTAAGACTTACCACTGTTCAAGCTGATATGACCAGTTTAGGTGGCAGAGTAAAGGGCATTTTTGTGCTTTGCACTGAAGCTAACGATGGTGTTGGCATGAACACCCTTAAGCAGTCCCTTAAGTTAGTATTGAGTAGAATTGTTACATCGTCGTCTACTGCAACAAATTATCGCATAAAGAGCAAGAGGCAGAGGTTCTTCTTTCCTTCTTCCTGCTCCCAATGATCATGCACGTTACAGTCCCTAGCTTCCTGCCAACACTGGTGTCTCTTTCTGTACCTAAATTTTGCCATGCTTCCTTACGGATGTGAAGGTTCATGGCTTTGCCTTAGCTTCTATGCGTTGGTCACTTCCCTTGATTAATGGATCTTTAACTAAGTTTAAGTTAGTACATATATCAGTGATCCAGGCTCAGTGATTGCACAGCATACTTGCCCTGCTTGTCATCTGTTCTAAATATAGATGCATGTCTAGAGTGCAGAGCAGCTTGAAACCGTGAAATATTCATAGCTCTACTTCTCGGTATCTTATGCAACCCTGGTTCTTATTCTTGGTAGTTGGAGTGGGAAGCTGCTCCCAGACGGCCCACAAATCATTTTTGTTTTGATTTTGGTTCTTTTGCTTTTGCAAACAAACACCCAGCGATGACTTCACAACTATCTTTAAGACGATAATTCAATGACTCCAAAGATTAAAAAAAGGTACTTGCAAGCAAGTTTATCAAAATATCTATTAGTATTATAGGATTTGTTTAGGCATTGAATGTGTCTAATTCATTCTTTTTATTCAGAAGGAAAGTCAAAATGTGATATCGACGTAGGGGCTAAGAATATTACGTCGCTTATATATTTAGATCGATAGATATAAAAAATTATACAAAATGTCTATATATCGGTGACTCTTTCAAGGCTTTGTGAAGCGCATTAGTTTGAATACGGCACTGTACTTCTTCATATTTCATACTTCATCCTGTTGCTAGAGTTCATATTTCGTTGCCAGCGTGTACTTTTAAACGACAGTCGGTACGTTTATCACGCTTTCTGACAGAACTTAAATTCAAAATTAATTCTTGTCACTCCCAACAAACTATGAATCTAATTTCAAAATAAAAACAAAACCGAGGAATATATAATAAAACACGAGCTGCCGTGCACACGTGATGCGTGTGCGAATTATTTATTATAGCAGTCAAAGAAAATCTGCTTAGACAATATTATAAAGAGAGATGTAATGATTTCAAAGCCCGAGGGAGATAAACACGGAAGATCGAGAAACTCAAAGCAGCAACAGATTCGGGGTTGTAATCTTAATCCTTAAACCATCGAACAACGTAACTGTGGAATTTTTTAAGGAAGAAGAAGACGTTACTGGTGTGGAATCAGTTACAACTTACAAAAGCACACATAATGAGGCCGGTGGTTACACCCAGTCAAGTCCCCCCTCATGCACACTTAAATTCAACCAGACCAACAAACAAACTTCAAGAAAGACAAACAAAACGAAGAAACGCGCTTCGTATCATCAAACAAAAGTTGGTTTCCTCAATCTTTGCGAGCAGTGGCGGAATCAGGATTTCACTCCAGAGAGTGCAAAAAATATATTGAAGTCACTAAATTTTTTTATAAGTACAATGAAACACAAAAACTAAGTGCACTTTTTGACAATATACAAAAAAATCCCTAATTTCAAAACCCCTGGATGATGTAAAGGGGGAAAGGAGAAGAAAGTAGATGTTCATTCCTTTTTGCACCTCGTCTTTACCACAAACTTTAGAGCCAACTGTTGAACTGGTGCAAGCTCAAGCGGTTGTAGTACTATGGTCTTGTCAAGAGGGTCACTAGGAACAATTGCCCAATAATGAAACACGGACATACAAAATAGCTTGCTCTAGAGTGTGATTCCTCAAGTCTGTCTCAAAACCAAATGATTCGATTGCAGGTAAAAGCGCCTGGGATTCCATATGAGGGGGACAAAGATGCAACAAATGTGATTGAGATGTAGCTTTCATTTTCCTTGCATGTTCCCTAATGACCTTGAATAGCAAACTAACTAAAATATAGACGAAGACAACATGGTCTCAAGGATCAACTAACACTATAACAATTGTGAAGATATAACCCAGGCACTTAAAACTAAGATTGTCAATGGATGAGATCTGAAGTGGATGTAAGTCGTGTGAAGTGGATGTAAGTCGTCAATATTTATATCCGCTTTTTCATCTAAGTATCCAATATATAATAATAACCTTCCACAAGCATACCAAAATAAATAATATTATCATATCAAGTATGAACAAGAACTATAACTAGAAAGAATATATTTAAAATTTTGACATTGATTTGCATTTATAAGTTTGAGTTGCAAAAAACTCAAGCCTAATTTAAATTTAATGAATCTACCAAACTAGATCCACAGAATAGGTAAATGTTCATGTTAGCCACTGAATTAAGAGGAGGAGAGCACCTATTACCACCTATCAATAAAAGTATATCACGTATACAGTATATACCTAGTAGCACACACACACACACACACACACACACACACACATATATATATATATATATATATATATATATATATATATATATATATATATATAGATAGATACTAGTAAGGATCACGTGCTTTGCACGATATATAGTAATTTGAAATAAGAATATTCTAAATCTTAGTTAAAAATTAATTAAACTTAATCAATACGATTATTATAATTAAACGATAATAACAAATCAGTTGTTAACTACTAATCAAATACTCAAAATATGAAAAGTTCTTTACTCAAAACATGGTTTTACTTTCAAAACCAAAATTTTCACATCAATTATCACTACTATTTTTCATTATTTATCATACTTATTTTTTTCGTCACATCAAGTTACCGCTAAATAGAATTCTGACTGTTCCATATTATATATTGTTGTCTAAGGTACACTGACATTGCAATTAGTCTCAAACATCTCCCACAAATATCTAACTCTCACGAAACACTACAAGTTTGATGGTACAACAATATAAGTGAAGAAAGTTTTTAGAGATAATTAATATCAAGTGTTTATATTGGAGTATTGACACTTTTTCCTTCAAGCATCACTACTAAAGTTCAAAATATCATCACTTACGTATTTCAGTATCATTCATTACCTATTATATTTCTTTCTACCCAATTATGGCCATTTCTTGTAGCGATGATTATTGGGGGTCAAAATATTCCCTACAGTTTATTTGCTTTTGATGATGATCTATTCTATAACTCCCTCATTCTAAAAAAAAATTTAATTTTTTTGGACTGTCCTAAAAAAAATTGATCAGTTTTGAAATTAAAAAAAATTTTGTAGCTGTTTTTACATATTTACCCATGAAAGATATATTTTTTATTTTACTTCTCTCTCCACATTTAGTCATTCACCAACCTAATTTTCTTTACTGAATCAATCTTAAACAAACCTGCGTCAAATATGATCAAATAATTTGGGATGAAGGGAGTATAAGTTTCATGTATCTCTTATTTTAGGATTAAAGTACAAAGCAATTTTTTTTCTACTCTTTCTATTTTTAAGTTCCAACATTCGAGTATAATTTTTCTAAAATGACACTTAATTTTAATTATATATATATATTTTACTTTTTAATTAAAAATCTATAATGTAGTCTAAGTTTCTCTTGATAGTGTATTCTAAAACTCTCTTTTATATTTATCTAGCATGACCTCGTTCATCGTAGTAGTAAAATAAGGCTATTAATTTAGTTGTAGATGTAATTTAGCAACTATTTGCCTTAAGACTTTTATTATTAACACAGACTTTACCTACTCATCTAAAAAGTAAATATACACGTGTCTGTGTGTGTCCTTTTGATATCCTTATGTATATGCAAAGTGGATATCAGATAATGGTAATAAACTAAGTAACTTCAATAATATTCACAAACCTTTATTTTTCATTGTATGTTTGTATATACGCATTACAGTTTTAATATATATACAAATTCAATAAAAGTTCATCAAGAATAATTTATAACCCAGATCATTCATTAAATAAAGGCATGTACCATCAAAATAAAGAAAAAAAAACATATTACCTATGGCATAAGGTTTTGAGAGTTAAGAAAATTATAGGGTTAATTACATCCATGACCTTGAAGTTAGGGTAATATTACAAGTATGTGCATTAGTTGGAACAAATAACACTTATGTCTGTTAACCGAACGAAAATACTGAAAGGATATAAATATCAAAATGTCCGTCACTTAGGAATGTAATTCTTCAAATGTCATTCATCCTCCCTTCATCTCACTCATACAGCCCCACCACCACTACCACCACCGTCATCCATTTAGATTTTTGAGCTCCAACACACAAAGACAACATATACATGCGTCCACACACATGCGTGCACCCATCCACAAACACATAGACGATATGCACGCATAGCCACACACACATGCCCCTTCCCCCTCCCCCCCCCCCCAACCGGCCACAACCACAATTACATCTAACCATCATTATGTTCTTTAGCTTTTTCACTTTTCTTTAACCTTCTCACCCCAATCAACTTTCACGGCTTTCTAATCCTACTCACTTGCAACAAACCAAATGAACACAAATGAAAATTTGAATTTGGGCTTTAAAATTTGGAATAAGATGTATAAAATTTCTTCTTTGCATCAAACTATTATGCAACACCATGACAACTGCCGCCATTAACTACCACCAGAGCAGCTTTCCACCATTGACTTTCGTCGGTGCTGGGGTGATGTGGCTAGTGAGAGTAAGCCAGTTTGTGGACTTTCACGCAGAGTGCTTGGAGAGGAAGGTGCGGGTGATGGGATGGGGGGAGAATTTGGGTTAAAACCCTAATGTGGAAAATTAGGATTTGTAAAATTTTGTATTGTATAGGTTTTGTACGTAGATACAAAATGAAGGGAGTATGAACATTAAAAAGTACGTATCGACATAAGAAAAAAAATATTTTTTAACGGATCAATATGGCTTTATCTTTTAAAATTTAATATCATTGACTGTAATTCACCATAACCTCGAGGACATGAGTCCCAAAATTATAAGAATCCACGTACTCGAACTTGTAGATATTTTGGCTTTATCATATGTCAATAAATTTAAATTTTTAGTTATATGCAAAAGTTAATAGAGGCAATTTCTGGTGCCCCTTAATTTATAGAAAAAAAACATGATAATACTTGGACTTAGGAACGGTTCTCAAGAAGCAAAGACAATTAAGGTGCTCATTTTATCGATTTTGATGTTGATAAGTTTTAAGGTTATACTTTGATAAGGTTTTCTTTAAAGGTGAACAAAGACTTATTATCATATTTATACGATTGGGTTAGATCCACTCTCATGTTTTTGTCACTTAAACATATATTAGTGAACTTTTAACTTCTTTAGTAGTAAATTATTTATGATTAATAAAAAATATTATAGTTTAGGTTCACCTTCTTAAAAGTAAAAATACACTTAAGTAAACGTTTTATTTCTAAAAGGATATTTTTTATGAAAAAATCTGTAGCCATTTTATCGCTTGAAATTATTTTGTACGTTGGGGCGAGATCGTTACCCATTTTTGTTATATTAATAGTCTTTTGTCACTAAAAAATGCATTAATGCACCTCTTTAGGTCCAAAAATGTTCAAAGTTAGCCAAAATAGGAGTAATTTAGTCTCACCTTCTAAAAAGTCAAAATATTTAGAGAACTTTTTAACTTAAAAAGAATATTTTTTTAAAAAAATATTTAGTTATTTAACCCCTTGCATATAAAAACTTGAGAGTTTTCAAGTTAAAAAAAATCATTAATCATTTGAGCCGAAAACAATTGGTGTCGTTATTAATTTAGGTTCATCTAATCCTATTACTTGTTATTAATGATCATTTGAGCCGAAAAAATTAGAATCTTTATTAATTGGAGTTTATCTAATTCTATCACTTTATAAGAGTAAAATATGTGAAGACAACAGCCATATGAAACATGTTATCATGTAAATATATGATACCTCGGGATATAATGTATCATAAAAAGATAATAACTATATGAAGAATATGTTGTCATGAAATAAGGGTATTCTAATAACTCTAATCCAAATATAAAATTGTGTACTTGCCATGAACTCAGATTATAATTAGGAACAAAATTGTATGATAAAATCAATTCTTATGCATTTAAAATTTTCTAAAAAAACACCAGTTTTACTATAGTTTTCTTACACCAATATATCTATAATTGAAATCTAGAATTAAACTTCGATTTATTATAGTTTCAATGTACGGAAATGTTTACGTTGAAATATATATACATGCACAATAATTAAAATATGTGGCATACACATCAACATACAAATTTAAAATACAAAATTTAAAAAGGATTAAGTTTCTGATAAAATATTCAATCTAATTTAAATAGATTATGTTTATATTTTTTAAGGCTATAGAAAATATTGTTCTCTACAAGTTGTTTTCATTAATTAAAACTAATGGAGAAGATGTAGTAGCTTGAGGTAGTTTAAATTTAATGTGAATTGAATTAATAGGTTTTGATAGAAATTTTTCAGTAATCAAAAAACACGCAGGAGTTTAAGGGTGATTTTATAGGTTTTCATATTTTTTTTTAAAAGACAAAAAAACCCTTAACTCTAACTAAAGCATATATTCCTATAAGGATATTTTATAAAAAGATGATTGATGTCCTAAGAGAAGCCAAATACACTTTTATTTTTTAGAACACTAATTCAAAATGAGTATTTGCTGGGGGAAAAATGTTTCAAGTGAAGATTTCAGTTTAAAAATAGTATCTTAAGGAAAAAAAATAATAAAAGAATTAACCATTTAACCCCAGTCAAGATTACATATGTATTTAGAAAATCCTAAAAACTTTAGTTTTATGATACCTTCTTTATATCAATATGTTCGTATTAAATATCTAGAATCAAATTTCAGGTTTATGATAGTTTTAATGTACTAATATGTCTATATTAAAATCTATATACATGCAGAATAATTTAAATCTGTAGCATACACATCAACATAGACATAAAATTAAAAAGGATTGAATTTCTGATAAAATATTGAATTTAGCTTAGGTATATTATATTTTTTTGAAAAAAAGCTTTATAAACTATGTTCTCTATAAGTTCTTTTCTTTAATCGAATATGATAGAGAAGACGTAGTAACTCTATTGTAGTTTAAGTCAAAATATTCCTTTACTCTGATAAAAGCATATATTTCAATAAAGATGATTTAACGAAAGAGACTTGATATTATATGAAAAGTAAAAAAAACACCCTTATTTTTTAAAAAGCTTATTAAGAATAGGTATTTAATGAAAAGAAAAGTTTTTAATCAAAAGTCAAAATAATCTTTAACTCTAACAAAAACGTATATTCCAATAATGACATTTTAAGGAAAGATGTTTGATATCCTATGAAAAGTCCAACACACCCTCATTTTTAAATAAAAATCTAATTTAGAAAGGATATTTAATAGAAAAAAATGTTATAAGTTAAAACAGACTCTTACTCACCCTTAATCTTTTATGGAATGGAAATATCAATTAAAAAAGAGTAATTTAAGTAAAGAAAAGATTAGTCAATTAAGCCCATACGTGTTTATATATATATATATATATATATATATATATATATATATATATATATATATATATATATATATATATATATATATATATATATATATATATAGATGTTTCGAGATTTATGTTCTAGCCCATATGGTACCTGCGAATCCAAGAATTCCTTCAGAATATCCCTCTGCTATCGCCGCCTGTAGAGAGATCTTTGCCGGTGGAGTCCTCATCGCTGTCTCCGGTCACTCGCCCTCCTCGCCGTCGTCAGTCTTCTCTTAGATCTGGAACAAGAAGTCCTCAGATCTGGAAGAAGAAGTCAAGGAAGAAACTTCTTCAGACCAGTTTTCTTTCGGGTGTCTTAGATTCGAGGGAGAGAGAGAGAACTCTTGTGTAACCGTCCGGCCATCTCCCGTCGGCCACAGAGAGATACGAGAGTCAGCAGGTGAGAGAGAGATAAAGACGATGGAGAGCCCAGACTAGAGATATAGTGAAGCACTGAAAAAGTTTTTATTTGAAAGTTCAGGGGATACATTAGCACCCCCTCGTCATAACGTAGTTCCGCCCCTGTTTGCGAGAGCAGTTTTCGGTTCATGCCAAACCACTCTCCTCTTTCCCGGACGGTTACACCCTAACCACTCCCCCCATTAGTAATTCATCTCACCATTTTCATTGTTTGATCAACTGGAAACACAGAGAGAGGGAGGGAGATTGGGTGATGGGAACCATGGGAGCGGAGGGTGGTGACAAGGCCAAAGGATCATGGACCCCAGAGGAGGACGCGACACTGATCAAGCTGGTTGAGCAGCATGGCCCGCGTAACTGGTCCCTCATCGGGACCGGCATACCGGGAAGGTCCGGCAAGTAGTGCAGGCTGCGGTGGTGCAACCAGCTCAGCCCGGCGGTGCAGCACCGCGCTTGGACGACATTATCATACAGGCGCACGCCATACAAGGCAACAAGTGGGCTACTATAGCGCGCTTGTTGCCCGGTAGGACTGATAACGCCATCAAGAACCACTGGAACTCCACGCTGCGGCGGAGGAGAAGTGCGGAGTTGGTGTCAACCGTTTCGTCTGAGTCGAACTCTGGGGTGAAGCGGCCGTGTTTGGACGTGTCAAGTGGGTCGAGCGAGTCGGACTCGGGGGTGGAGAGGCACTGTTCTGGCACGTCGCTAGTGCAGCATACTTACGGTGGACCTGAGACTTTGCTTACTTTGTTGCCTCCGGGGGAGAGCGTGGGGTCGCCGCCGGTCGGTGAGAAGGCGGTGGTGGAGGAAGACCCGACGGTGAAGGAGGAGGAGACGCCGGCGGTGAGGGATGAGGATGCGAAATCGACGGCGGAGGTTGACGAGACGTGCTTGGTGACCATCATGCAGCGGATGATAGCACAGGAGGTTCGTAGTTACATTGATAGCATACGGGCCAAGGAAGGGCTTGGACTCGGTCTTGGGCCTGGGTTCGGGTCAAAGAATCCGTAACATATCGTCACCTCTCAATAATTCTCTCTTTTTTAACTGCTGCTCGCTTGCTTGCTAAATTCTTTTCTTTTCTTTGCTTCTCCGTTTCCCTTTTGGCTTTCATGAAATCACAGTATCTAAAAGCTTTGTTGAAGAATTGGCAGTGACTTTCCTTATACCCTTGTATGCCTTTTACAACATTAATCCATGGTCCAGTTGAATTAGCATCTCAAATGATCGAGATCCAGTGAATTGTTACCACACAACAACGATTCATATGGGAAAACGTTTTTGTGAATTCGGTTTTGTTGCTAGAATTTTAACTTAGAAGGGCGGAGTGTATGGCGCAACCTAATCGTTTGCAATGTTCCATGACCAAAAGTTACCATCAAACGAGCAGAAATTTGTAACCACAGTTGGAACATTGCTGATTATCCAGAGTTGGAACATTTGGCCAGCAAATGGTATATTTTGAGCTTCTGATAGAAGTAATTTATGCGCATTAAATAGCACTCCATATTTTTTTAACCACGAATATATGGCACATTCCATTCCGAACTGCTACAAAGCACCATAGTCCCCCTTTTTAATTTGAAGCCCCTTCTCGTTTTTAGTGAGGATTCTCCAGTAAATCTAGGGTCTAAGGCTCGATCAATTCAAAATTTAAGCTTTGGAATTTCATTCTCTGAGGAGCTTTATTCATTTGATCTTTTGAGGGCACCACGCATACTGAGGCCATTAACATCAACCCACTGGTCACTTTCATCCGAGTAGTAACAATTTTTTTTTTGCAACGTAACCAGTTTCTACACATAGAAACGTCACCTTCATGTCCGTTGACATTAACAACAACGCAGAGTTTTTGATAAAAGATGCTCAGAGTTTTGCCTTGTTCATTATCTGCTCTTTTTTTTTTTTTTGGTTAATAGGAGAGTGACATAAAATAAAAATGTAGTTATATGTTTACAAACAAAGTCTAGGACATACCAGTCATGACAGCACCATGACTTACAAATACACACTCTAAACAGCAGCCGTCATATATACATGAACCGAAACAAAAACAGTTAGAAAACTATTGACTGTGAGTACAAAAGATTTCACTTATCCAGTCATAGTTCCCTGTATTCTGGTTTTACACGCTGATAGAGCTAGGTTATGAGCCTCCTAAAGAGTATCAGCCGCCACACTATGTACACAAAAGGAGTGGAAAGTTGGCAAAGTAGAGCAAAAGTCAGCCATGATCGCTGCCACCGTGTCCAGGATATCAACGGACTCAAATAACTGTGACAAAAGAAAATTGGAATATGTTAGAACAAGAATGTGGGTAAAATGATTTGTAAGTCCCCATTGTGCAACTAGTAATAAGCCCTTTCCAAAAGCTGAGTAAATATCAGAAGAAGGGAAGGAGATTGCTGTTAAGCCATGACAATTCCGAGCAGAGTCCATGCATGTGATGCCCAGACCAGCTGTAAGCGTGGAGGCTACAAAGGATACCTTCATTCCTAAAATGTAACGAATAAGGTTAAGGCATTGATACGAACTTTCGGCCAGGGTAATAATGGAGGCATGTGGCAGGCAGTGAGAACCAGGCCCTAAACTGGGAGATATAAGGGAAGTGCTTTGGAAAGATGAGGAAGGTTGACAGTTTGGTTGGGGGAGATTTTTAGGCTGTGTTGGAAAAGTTTGGGTATAGGCCATAATATTGGACACGGTTTGTTGAATTTGCAGGATTATAATGAGGGGGTTAAAGGATTTTTGTCTAAAAGTTAGATTATTTATATGTATCCAAATGAACCATAAGGTCGTAAAAATGTAGATGCAAGGAAGGATAACGGTTTGTTTTTTGAGGGGCCCGGTTATCCACGCGATTAGCCATTCAAACATGGAGTGATGGATATCATGAGTGCGGATTCCGATAGATAAACCATACCAAACAGGTCGGACTGCAGGACATCTAAGAAAAAGGTGATCACAAGTTTCCGGTGCTGTATCACAAAGGGGGCATGTGTCAATACATGTAACCGAGAGACGTTTCAGTTTGGTATGTAGTGGGAGACGATCCCAAAGTAGTTGCCAGGTGAGAAAGAGCATCTTGGATAGAAGGGATAGCTTCCAAAGGTGATTCCAAGTTTGTGGGGAGTAACTGAGCGATCTAGGAGTTTGGACACTGTTTCGTAGGAGTGTAGAATATTTTTCGTAATAGAGCATGTGGTAAGCAGATGCTACGGTGAACATTCCAATAGTTGTATGGCCCCATACTTTGAAATCCTCAAATTCAGTAGAGGAAATGTAAATGGTTAAAATGATTTTGCAGATGTCTCTGGGAAAATTTTCAAGCAGCAGTTCTTGGTTCCAAACACCATCCTGGATCATATCACTGACTCTGACCATTGTTAAGCCGCTACTTCTATCCCTATCAAGGCTTGATGATTGAACATTTGGAATCCAATTGTCTTGCCAGATGTTAATTTTAGATCCTGAGCCTACCTGCCATCGAAGGCTTGAAGTAAGACTGAACGACCAATTAGAATACTTCGCTATCCCCAAGAAAAGTTTCCTGTAGATTTTGATGGGAAAAAAAATTTCTCGGACACAATATTTCCCCTATAACACTCGAGTAACCAGATCGTGTGGTGCCTGGGATAATCGCCAACAAAATTTGGCAAGAAAAGCGCAGTTAAACATATACGGATCTTTGAAGTCGAGACCACCAATGTTTTTCCCTCCACATAAGACAAACCAATTTATCCAATGTATGCCTCTCTTGTCTTCATCATCAGACCACCAGAAATTGCTAAAGATAAAAGTAATTTCTTTACAGACCGTTTTGGGAAAGAAGCATACCTGCATATGGTAAATTAGAGTAGAAGAAAGTACCGATACAACAAGAGTTGCTCGTCGTGCTTTGTTGAGAAGACATCCTTTCCAGCCTGCACAACGCGCTCGGATATTGTGGATGATGTTTCTAAAATATTCTTTCCAGTGGGTAATAATATCAAGAGTGCTACCCAAATACTGTCCAAATGTGATTGAGTGTTGTATTCCCAGGATATTCTGAAATTCTTGTTTATCCTCTTCGCTAATGTTAGGACTTGTGATAAGGAGAATTTCCGTTGATTTATAAGTTGTCCAGATTCCGAGCAATATGTATCTAATAAACGTCTCACCGCTAAGCAAGAGGAGTGACTAACCTTCAAGAATATTAAAGAATCGTCTGCAAAGAGAAGATGATTGATTGATGGAATTTTAATCCCTGCTTTAATTCCTGGGATGATGCCATTTCTATTGGCCACAGTCAGAGTAGATGAAAACGCTTCGGCACAAAGAACAAAGAGATACAGAGAGAGCGGGTCCCCTTGTCTTAGACCATAGAGGTTGAAAACGGTTGGTAGGCGAGCCATTTACCAAGATTTCATAAGTGACCGTCTTCACACAGGTCATTAAAAGGGAGATGATATGCTCGGGGAATCGGACTTTCCGTAGAACAGCTTCCAAAAATACTCAGTTGACTCGGTCATAAGCTTTACTCATATCCATTTTAATTGTTCCCAAAATACCTTTAGAGTGCTTACATGATCGGATTTTTTGAACCAGTTCTTGCCCAATGAAAATATTATCACTAATATTTCGACCAAGACTGAAAGCATTTTGATATTCTGAAATGAGGCTAGCCATACGAGGTTTTATGCGGTTAGCCAAAGTTTTGGCAATGATTTTGTAAATGGTATTGCACAAACTAATAGGACGAAAATCTCTAGGGCAGGTAGCATTTGTAGTTTTTGAAATGAGTGTGATAAAAGTTTTGTTGGCTTCAGATAACATGTCCTGAGTAAAGAAAAGACAAGGCTCCAGAGGTTAACGGGGTAAAGAGGAAGTGCCAGCATTTTTGGTATACAAGAGGTGGGAAAGGGCTTACCAATAAGATTAATCTGTCGTTCAGAAAGGGTGTGATGTAGAACATTAAGAGTAGTAAAAGAACTGGGATCACTGATACCCAAGGAGGAGGAACATAAGATAGATTTAAAGTGAGTAAGAAGGCAGTGAGATAAGTCCCGATGTGAGGTGTAAATAATCCCTACTCTATTCATAAGGGAAGAAATATGATTTTTGTTACCATGAATAAAGTTTGATGTGTGGAAAAATTTTGTATTGCGATCACCGAGTTGAAGCCATTTGATTTTTGCCTTTTGAGCCCAAAACAATTCCTCACAGTCCAAGAGCCACTCGAGCTTATCCCTGTTTTGACGTTCCAAAGCCTGAGCATCAGAAGAAGGGAGGAGGCTTTGTGAATCAAACTTGCTTTGGTTTGGGAGATTTGGTATTCTAGATTACCAAAGCTGGTTTTATTCCACGCTACTAAAGCAGTCATAATTTGTTTGCCCCACTTGGTAACTTTGAATAAGGGTAAGCCATCCACCGGCAAAGACACAAGAGGACCTAGTCGATTTCTCAAGTGCCTCGGAATGGGGAAGAAGTGGACCGTCCCAAGATGGCTAGTATCTTGTCATTTCCGAGTATGCGCTTTTATGTTACAATTTGACAGTGCTAAAGATGGCATTCCTAGCTCATATCCGCTGGAGTTCCATTCGTAGAGATGGTTGCGGTGCTCTCTGGAAGCTCCAGGCTTCCATATAGTTTACTCGGATCTGGTCCGTATACCGCCTTCTCGAATGAATGGAAGTGGGTTGGTACCGGACCTGTCCGAGGGTGAAATGTAGAAAGCAACATAAAGCACAATCCCCACGAGTCAAAAGGGGGTTTGATGCGATCTTCAGCAAGATAAAGGGGCGGAAAGTGACAGTGCTTTGGTGTTGAGAGGAGTGCACTGAAGTCTTTCTAATTATTCTGCCTTCAAGTCTTGCACAAAGAAATCCCATCACAGATACTCATTCTCATTTCCATATCCTGCTCACCTAAATGTTTATTTTACAAAAAATGCAGGTGGAGATAACAGTGATTATTAACCGACAACTAGGACTAGCAACCGTATGTTACATATTCTCTAGGGCCGCATCTGGCGCGGTAGATAAGATAGGCCAAAAAGATAGAATAAGGGAGGATAAGGAAGGATTTCTTTTCCGAGGATAAAGATTTTAAACCTACGATGTGTTTGGACGAACATGGGGCTACAACCCGAATAGTTCTGCTATTCAACCAAATGACCACCTCAACTGCCAGAACACAACCTAACGCAACCCACAACCACCCATTGCAACTCACCCATCAACAAAATGCACCTCAACCGTCACCGAACACCCCACTACCTTCCCCACCGATCCCCCACGTGCTGTAGTGTGGTTTTGGCCCGCTTTCCCACTCAAGTGAGAAAAACCAGCCTGGCGGATAGCTTATCCGCCTGTTGTATGCATACCAAATGCCAGATAGGATAATTTTTATCCTATCCGTAGCCCTTATCTTGAAGGCCAAACATACCCTAGGAGACTAGTCCCTAGAAAAAAGGATATGTCGATTTACCAATGTGCTAAATAAGCCAAGACAAAGTGCAAAGAGCTAGTACAACATATGGACATCTATACAAACATATACTATATAATTTAAGCTACAACTCTATATTGCAGAAAAATCAGTTATTTCCAACATTGTAAAGGCCTATAATAGAGAAACGGATTGTTTTGAACAGACTGCATGGGTATATAGGTTACTAGTTATGCTACACCTCTAATCACTAGCAACACATCAATCTGAACAGAATGATAGCATTCCAGGCAGGCCTTCCAGATCAAAATTCCGCCAACATACTTGTACCAAAAGGTCTGGCTTTCGAAGTACAAGTGTTGGTAAGTAACCCCCAAACTAGGAAAACACCAAGAACTTAATAAACAAACCATACCCCTGCCTGAAATACCAATAACGGAAGCTTCCCAAGCTTCCAGAATGACATTATAGTCACTGCATGCGTTCATTTATGTCAATGGTGGACCCATTGCAGAAGGCTCCCGCTATTGGGGAAGGTCGATGTACAGAGTCTTACACTCACCAATATGCAGGAATACAAATCAAACCATGAATAACCAATCCAGAGAAATTAGAGTATCTCAATCACTGCTCTGAACTTACATCCCCAACCTTCCAATAAAAGGGACAAGCAAAGGCATACTAACCACGTCCCCTTCCATCTTTTGACTGGATTCTAAGAAGATGTATGCAGAACCTAATCCAAACACCGTTTGCAAGACTAGTATCACCGACATATAAGAATCTTTACCGATTCACTAATACACACATAAACAAAAAATAATCAAGCAAACGGAAAGCAAGCTAACAAAAATCCATAAAATTGGAACGTACAAAGTCACTAAGCTTAAACATAGGAAATACAGAATATTCAAGAGTCTGAAATAAAACTAAACCATACATAAAGAAAAGGTTATTATCCCGGAACAAACTTCACGATTTTACTTAGATCTCTGCCTCATCTTTCGGCGCTTCCTCTTCAACCTCCTCATTCTCTTCTTCTTCCACTAAAAACATCAAAGAAACACTATCTCAGCAAAATAGTTCTTTGTTACGGTCAGGCGATGAATCAAATCAATTCAAGATGCAAAATTTCAATTACAGACGTGTAGGACGTAAGCTAAAAAGCGAATCATAGCAGTTGAAAGTACCTTAGCTCTCATGGTGATGTGGTGGCACTGTTCTTTGTTCGCTGCTCTTCAAAAACCCTAATTTCGCACCGCGGCTGCGGAAAATGAGAGAGATTCGGGAGAGGCGGGGCCAGGCGAATATTTATACTGAACCCTAGTTTGTGGATTCTAGTCCGAGTCGGAGACTGAGTTACCATGATGATGGTCCACGTCTACAATCGTTTCGGAACAAAGCCCAAGGCCTGTCAAACACTCAAGCCCATCTTCTAGCCTCAATTTTTACGTATTATTCGGCCCAATATTCAATGAGCCAGAAACTATTCTGTGATTGGATGTTTTTCATTTTTAACTGCTCGACACCAGCAAATTTCATAAATATGTTATTTATAAGTTTTTTTATAACTGAATTTAGTTCTGGAAATTGCTGTCTTTACTTTTGTACATGCTTTTTTACGTTTGTTTTTCTCCACAAATATATCGAAGAGACAAGTTTTGAACTTTTAAGGACAAATACGGGAGTGGATTAGCATATTAGAACATGAAAATAGCTTCTCCCTCTAGTTTGTAGGCGGGGTGAATTCTTTTGGAATTTACATTTGAGCTCCGCAATTGTCGCAAAAGATATTTTAACAATATATGCAGAGCTTAAATGCTAAAAGCGAGCTCAAATATCAATTTTGTTTCTTTTGTACAAGGATAATTGTTTTGTGCAAATTTATTGATAATGGTTTAAATTTAGACTCGTCGATCATTTACTTTTTCCTGCTAGTCAATCCCTCAGATTTCAAAATTCACTTGTCACGACACTAAGTAAATTTTCTTTTAAACCTCTGGAGATGATAACGAGTGTGGCAGCTTAAATACCGTTCGCTTAATATCGGTTCTCTTTCAAAAATTTTTGTATCTAAAATGTTTGTTTGTTTACCATTTTCAAAATATATTTCTCAAAAATGTCAAAATTAAATGGTATGTTTTCCCCTTTTTCTTTGCAAAAAACTATTATTAGAGTTCACTTCACTCAAGTTCAAATAAGAAGTCGTTGAGAAATGATATTCGAATCATATAGGGTTGCTTTTATACTTGTCTAAAACAATGCTAGTATTTCTAGGGGTATGTATTGCGAACACTTTTTGACCATCTAACCTCTGGTTTTTGATAAAAAAAAAAAAGTGAAGATATGTTATTCTTTTTGTAAATTTAAAAATACTATCCAAACAAGATTATAAATATTTTTCTTTTTTCAGAAAAAGACTCCCCTTTTTGTATTTCACAAGCTTGAAAATGAAAACATGTTAATCAAAGCGTCAAAGAAAGAAAAAATGACTTAAGATAACCCTTGCAAACATATGTGGTTTTTGATAAAGTCTGATGTTCAAGTCAAAAGAATACTCAAACAGAGGAAAATCTACCAGGTATATGAACTAAAGTCAATCTCTATGCATCGTTAATATGTGACTTGACATCTGCCCTCACTCATAACATGAAATATTAGGCAATCCAAGGATCGAACCAGGTAAAGCGGACTATGGATTTACAAGAAATGGAGAGGGAGCGACTTGAAGACAATGGGGGCTAATTAAAGATCATGGGAGGTGGACAGGGCCCAACTCTGCTATCGTTTTGAAGCCTGGTATCCGGTCTAAAAGTATGTTAAAGATGAGGAGAAGTCCACGAAATATAAGAACTGAAGTCATATTCATACATAGTTGAGGTGCGACTTGACAGTTTTTGTCTGTCAAAACTTAAACGACTTTGGCAAACTAATATACCACACAAGTGAGAAAAATATTTGAAGCAAGCTTTACTATTTTTGACAAATGTTTTGCTTTTTAGGCTATAACGGACCACAATTATACATGCTATATATTGTTGCTGCAACTAACCAACGATTTCGTTCTCGATAACTTATTGTAGGAAGATAGACAAAACTGAATAAGATATTCTTACATTTCTTGTGGTAGTAGGGATAAACATAATCCACAAATCCAGTATGGTAGGTGAAAAGAAGATCCCGGCCAAGCACGGACAGAACTATACGCCGGATTCGGCTAGCAATGAAGCTCGACAGAGTGGGCAACTGGGCTGACCTCTGAGCCACTTATCCACACACTCGGAGTGATAGCAATGGTCACACTCTGGCAACACTTTGACCTCTTCCCCCACTTGAAACATTCCCAGGCAAATGCAGCACTCGGCCTCGCCGACTTCATCTCTTCCCAGGATTGGGTGCAGCATTGTTGGCAAGCTGTTGATTGTAGCAACGTCAAGTCCATGGGGTTGAGGCGGCGGCGCGTGATGAAGGGTCGAGGTGACGCTGGCCGGAAGTGGTCGGAAGCTGCAGATCCAGCGGGCGTAGAGGATCAGGATGGCGATCAAGAGGACAATGGAGAAGACAACGACGGTAAAGAAGAGGGTTTGGTCGTGGATTTGGAAGTTCCGGTCTTCAAGTGAGGCGTAGGCGAAGTGCCAGTGCAACGGCTGAGAGCCTTGGGATGACATTGGGAGTTCGAACGATAAACTTGCGGAGTTAAAACTGGAAGTGTCATTGTGGTGGCAGTGGCGGCGGTGTGAATGTGAAACTGAAGTTCATAATGGATATGGAAGTTGGACGGGATTTAAAGTTGTAGATCGAGTAGCTGCACCTAAATATCAGGGAATGGTTGCTTGTTCCTTCCTACTGCGTAACAGTGAATGGCGCACCTGCTACGTTAAAAGAGCTAAAAGGCAAAAAGAATGAAAAGAACTACACTCCCCCCACCCCCACCCCTTATCCGTAATACAAGTCCTTTCGTAGTTGAAAAATCTCCTCAAAATTGACTTGCAGAACGTTATTTTAACTCTGAAACCAGATCGAAAGCAACAAGTAGCGCTCTAGTAAGTCTACTACAGATAATCAATTTGTGGTTGTCGCTAATATTGTCATTATAATTTTGATCAAATGCTAACAATCAGGATGGACGAAGAGTTGAACGCCAAGTAATTTGTACCATAATTAAACGCATTCAATAACTATCTTTGCTTCCACACAAAGGAGTATCAACTGTCCCTAACAAAAAAACATGGTCATTGGCCTGGAATCATAACAAAAGTTTGGAAGAAAACACTCATGCACAGTTTCTCACGGAATGGTGCAATAGAACTACTAGCAAGACATATCCTCCCACAACCACCAACATGTCAGAAGCCCATGAAGTAACAACAGTATACTGTAACATGTTTAGAAGGCTCAGTCTACACGGACCTGGAACGCAGTCACCCTTCGTATAATTCCAAACACTATTATATTAACACCCCCTTTTATTATATCTTATAAGTTACAAATAAAGGAAAATCAAAAACTTGACAGCCCTAGCAGCAGAACTAGGTTGAGACGCTGTAAAGTACCATGGGAGAACTAGACAGAGTCAATAGCTTTCCTCTGTCTACTCATCCATGCACGGTAGTAAGAACATAACAAGTACTAACATCCTTGTGTGTGAAGCTTGAAAAAATGTACAATTATCTTCACATAGAACAAGTGAAGAACAAGTGACGACTCAACGGAGTAATATTTCAACTTTCAATTTGACGATTCAAGTTGCCGAGAGCATAGTATCGCTCGGAGATCATCAACACCAGGTTCATTAATGTAATACTAAGGAAAAAAGAAAGTGGATGCTTGTTGCAACATGTTTTCAAGGTCGTGAACTAAAGCCAGACCACTATAAGGATTGAAAATAGTTGAACAAAAAGGAATCGCCAGAGCACATCAAAGACTCGAGTTTTCCTAGGTACAAGAGCCTTTCCAAGCCTAAATCACCGCATTAAAGCCTTCTTAACATATCTCATTCAACGTAATATCCAGAATGCTACTAACTACGTCAAATTAAGCATTTTCCTTTACGGAAATAGGAAGGATCATATCGATCACCATGAGTATGAAGCATGCATACACAACACAAAAAATACATGTCGACAAGGTCGGATAATCAATTGGTGATGACCACAGAAACAGTGAACCTGATACATACTGAATTGAAAAATGCATCAGTTGTATGGCCTCTCACCGTCTTAAATACTCGAACCTAGAAAATGAAACACTCACATGCGAGGCAGCATAAAATGTTACTACATATTAGGACTTTGGGATATGATGGACTTAATTTACAATGCAATTACCATTAGAGCGACCGAATTTTCAACATGAGTGGCTTAAGTGTCAGCAGAAACAAATTCTTGGGAGTTCTAATTGACTTTATAATAATAAGCGAAGCTCAAAAGGCTGAGAAATGCATTCCTTATCTTCCAAATTGCACAGCTAGATAAGAAGTCTGAACTGAGAGATGCATTTCTTATCCTTCAAATCAATTCTTCTTAGCTCTCTATATACCAGTTGAAGCGTCTCCGTGGTGAAAGTAGATCCACACGCACACAAACACACACAGACGAACACAGTATATATAACAGACTCGGCACCAGTCTGTGGTTCGAATAAATAGCTTTAGCAATTAATTAAGGACGCGAAAGAACAAGTTAAGACCAAGAAAATAGGCAATGGTGAATGTGGTACCTGAAAGCAATTAGAAATGTTATTTTTCACATTAAAGAAGAGGGAAATTAAGGAGATAAACTCTCCAAAAATCAATCGAAATACTTCCGTTAACCAATCAACTTGCATGCATACAACCCCAACCCTAAACCTAATGACTGCTAAAACAAACCTAAAGCCTAAATGACGGAGTACAAGAAAGCATGAGAGCAATATATTCATCATACCTTACAGTTTGCTAAGATCTCTAACAACCTCCATCATTTGCTCAACGAGGATACAGTTTGCCTTTGGGATCTAGTACGCAAACACATCAGTCTTCCTTATGAAATCATTAAGTACCCCTTCAACTCTCGTAGCCTTCATCATGAGTAATTTCACTTGATAATTCTCTTGCATTTGATGACCCTCTCAAGAAACAAGAGGTGAAGAATAAATTTTTTTGAACTAACCCTTTCAAAAATCGAAGAATATAGGGTCACCATAGTCCCAAATACTAGCCGGCGGGTACTCATCATCATCCGTCAAAGACGGCCACATGGCCGGAGATCCAGGCTCCTCGGTTATTACCTCCGGATCTGACATAGCGGCTGGTGCAATCACTGCCGGAACTTGGGCCGTAGAACAAGAAGATGAAGACAGAGATAGGCTAGACCCAACAGACCCCACCAAGTGGTTGATCGCATCCTGGCCGTACAATACACAGCTCTCTTGACAATGTTGATGACTAGGGTTTTGATGATACGAGGTTGTTGCCCTAATTGTGTTGTATGTGGGGTCAGCACCCTCAGCCTTCACACCACTCAACGTAGGTATATTATAGTACTGCTGTTGTTCTTGTTGTTGTGGAGGACATTGTAGTACTAGGTTAGGGTGATACTGTACGGTAGGGTACAGACCGTACGGTAGGTAGCCACCGGAAACCACCGCGGACGGCGGAGAACAGAAAGTAAGGCCGAAACCGGACGGGCGAGGGAGCAAAGGGCGGAGAGTCTGAGTGGATGACGAAGAGCCGCTGCCGTTGCAGGTGGAGGAGTGAGATTTAGAGGCTGAGCCACCGTTGCAATTGCTAGCAGCACCACCTGGAGGTTGGAGGTTGAGTTGAGCCCTAGAACCGTACAGAATCACGGCGGCTCTGTCGTACGCGCGTGCGGCGTCCTCGGCGGTGGCGAAGGTGCCTAGCCAGCGGCGCGTGCGCTTACGTGGCTCGCGGATCTCGGCCACCCACTTGCCCCAACTCCGTTGCCTCACGCCCCTGTACTTGAACTTGTTGTTGTCCGGTCCTCCTTTCCCTTTGCCCTTGATTTTGCTGTTATTACTGTTGCTGGCGGTGGCGGTGGCGGTGGCAGTGGTTTCACTAGCGGTGGTGGCGGCGTCCGTATAGTTGGAGAGAGAAGTTGAAATGTTGTCTTGGATATGGTGAAGATGATCGTGCTGCTGTTCATTACTGTCCATAATTTTGTGGGGTTTTAAACAAAAAGTAGAAAAAGGGCGAAGGATTGCTGTTAGCCCATTAGTGGAAAGAGAGGGCTGCTGCCTTGTGTGAAAGGGTTTGTTTTTTGAATCTCGTCTCTGTAAATGGCTGGCGAGGGCGGTGGTCTTCTTATATACTCTCCTCCTGGTAGGATTTGTTTTCACTTTAAAAGGGAGAAGAGAGAGAGGGATTGCTGCTCTGGGAAGAAACAGACCGAGGCCTGCATGTTGGAAAGTATCATCAATGTTTTTTTAAATGCATGGTACTGGCAAATTTTGGACCCTAACAGATCTTTAAAGGAGAGCAAATTGACTGAAGAGCTTTCCTGTAATCGAAGAGGCAGAATGACCTAACATACATCAGGTAAACTTGAAGTTTTGTCAGCCACAAGAATAAGAAACGAAGATCTGTTAAAGCCACAGTCCTTTTGCCTTAAGGGTATATATGGTGGAACTCAAACGATTAATTGAGAAATTCGAATGTATTTTTGCTGCACCTAATATAGTACCTATCGCTCTGTTATTTACACTAACAAAGATCTCTTTGGCCTCACACAATTTGCCGAAAAGGAGAAAGTAGAGTAGAGGGATAAAAGGTTGAAGGGAACTCTGACTTGAAGTGTTATTTCGAACTGCTAGTGAAATTCTAGTCCATAATATTGTTGTTCTCCCTGTGATGTTTCTGTGTTAAGATATCACGGATTTTCCATTGATAGGACTCCTTAACTGGCAATAGTGATGCACTGTGGATTTTGAGTGTGGCTTTTCCTTAATCGACCCTCACAATTTTGAGTAATTTAAGATGCTGATAAGGTGATGAACAGGTTTATTGTGGGTATGGAAAGTATGCGGCAGTATATAAAACTTATTTAGGCCATGATCATGAAGGTAAGGATGATACATTTGATGGTCCAAATCTTTCATCACTTACGCAAGTCAAGTGATATGATAAAAAATTGGTGAGAGGCTATTGCTAAGTAATGAGAGCACTACCTCGAAGTATGGGGATAAACTTTGTTTTACTAATTCTCGCTTAAAGAATTTAAGTAGACTTTCAGTGTGATCCTCTGCAAATTAAACAGCCCAAACCATTGATTGCTCCTATTCTCTTCCGGCCTGATCGATTCTCTGATACTTCTTCTTCGCTGCTTGCTGCTTTCTTGCAGTTTACTTCTCAAGCACCTTGCTTTGTCACTAAGGTAATTAGAATGCAAGAGAAAGAGGAAAAGTTGAGATCGGTGAGACAGGGGGGTGGGGAGTAAAATGTTGCACAATTCAGCCCGCTTGACAAAGGGTAAATTATACTCAATATTTCTGAGATTATGTCTTTATACACTTGTTACTCTTTTTTACAAAATTACACCAACTCCCCTTCATGTCTAAATTTGAGTATTATCTTGTCATCTATGTCAACTTTTAACACCAGTACGGCATATAAATACAAACCCACGACCATTATCCCCCACCACCAATCAATTTCATCACTATTACCGCCACCTTTTAACACACTACAACCATCCCACCGCCGCCGTTATCACCTTCCAAAACCCAAAACCTAACACCGCATCGCTACCTTCCAATAACACACCCGCTACCATCACCATCATTCCAAACTCCTTTCACGGATCCTCTACTTTTGGATATGTTTTCATGGCGTTTATGGATTTAAGCTTTCATTAAAATTAGAATTAGGATATGGATTTTTGTGGTGTTACGAGATCATACTAAGGATTGAGATCGGTTTGTAAGAGTTCGAACATTGCTTGAAATTTCTGAAAATCATCAATGAGATGCACTAGGGCAACTAAGTCATTTTAATAAAGAATCAAACATCATTCACCAAAATTTAACAAGAGTGTTAGAGTAATAAAAAAATAGTAATTGTATTAAGACATATTCTGAAGAGTATGGAGTGTAATTTAAACAAATTATTTGAAGGCTGAACCACGGGAAACACGTACTCCTACGTTAAAAGGGTATCATTTTCTCAACCGTCGGGGTTACATTGTATCTTCTTGCGTGGCTTTAGATCATGTCAAGATATACTTTCATCAATCGATCAGGCCCTGATACATGTAGCTGTTCTACTTGCAGAAGAGAAAACATTTTTAGTGCTTTTGGTCTCTCGGGAAACTAGTTTCAAAGTTTCTTTCATGAGGGGTAGCCCAATAACAGTGCATACATAATGATCGTTACCTCAGATCTAAATTCTAAGAAGAAGATAGTGAAATTATTCCTCATTATTTCCCATAAACCAAGCTTCAGTTGACCAACGTCTCACACTCTAATTCTTCAAATTCTCTTCCATCAGTGCTATAAACAAATGAGTATGCGATACCTCGTCAAGGACCATGACGTGCCCTTCCATTGTTCTTGTATTAGAGAATTGAAAAGGTGAACTGTGGACCGAAGAGATATTAACCATCACGGCTGCCGAGTTTCAATGGACAGTTTGACACTCATTGGGAATCAGGAAGTTTTCATGTTTGCAGGCTCCTCTCTCTCTTTTTTGGTAGTCTTGTAGCCTCCACTCCAAGATGCTGCTTTTCACATTTCGCTATTTATTGTCATTAAAAGTTCCGAAATTATTTAAGTTTGGTCAGAAGAGATCGAGATTAAAGCTTTAAGTTACTTCCTGGTCCAACTTTGCTGCTCTTGTACAGATATCTTTCTCATTTATGTCTCCTTTGAGTGAAGGCTGGGACGTCAGTTTTAAAAGTATAGTCCAAATTTGACTGTGCATGAATTTATCTTCCTCTTCTTCCAATTATGATGAGTCATTGGATATTCTTTTTGCATTTTAACTATTTATCAGTATCGTAACCATTTATACTCCGTCTGGTAACCATTTGTATGTTATCGTTGTCATGATTTTAAACATATGAAGGAAGGCTTTTCAGGAAAAAAGAAAGCATGTAGGAAGTTGTTTAAATGGATTACACATTCAATAAATTAGTTTATCGAAAATGGAAGGCTTTTATATGGTGTTTGATCGAACATCATTACCCATACATTTATAAGTCAAAATGAGCCAGAAAACTTCTATCATAAATTTGTTAAAAGTTAGTCAATAGGATCAGAATTCTGTGTCCTTAGGTTAAAACAGAATTTCAAATTAGCATATAAATAAAATAAAAAATAATGTAGATAAAAGTAAATCGAACTGAACTTAACAGAGAAGTAATGATTGAAGTACCAACCTTTCGAAGCTTAGTCACAAATGCTATAAAGTGAAGATTTCAAAGTAACTACACATTGCAGTGCAAGCTCAATTTAATTAGTCACGTTCTCCATATAACATACATAAATTTTTTAGGGTAAAAACTTATTAATGATAGCATTAATAAGCATGTAGTACATGATACAGTACATGAAAAAGAAAAATTAAAGAAAAAATGCACTCTGAACATTGTGACAATAGACAAGTGGCGGCACATAATCAGAGCTTCCTGTAAAATCGAGAGCGGCCAAACAACAACATCTTTAACGTTAAGACGTTCATACCTATATCTACTTGCATAAAGGATCAACGACTTTTCATTCCAATGCAGACGATTATTTTGGTAAACTAATACAAGTGGTGGGGGGGGGGGGGGGGATGGGGGTGTTAGAGAGACTTGCATTATGGAGTTTACAAATACTTGTAATTTATTGGGATTGTTTGTATTATGTTGGAGGATATTGAATTACGCCATTGACGACTTAGGTCTCTACAAAACTAGGAAGAGAAATTCGAGGTTAGCAAAGTATTTAGTGCAAAAGTCACCGGCAACCAAATAGAAAAGTTTATAATTTCAATTGAAATATTTAAGTTAAGTAAAAAATAAAAAGATGGATTCTGGCATTTTTATTAGGTCTTACTAATTCTTTCATTTTATGATGAAGTTGTACATGTATAGAAAAGCTACATAAATTCTACGAAAATTTAGTTTAGAAATTACAAATAAACACGACCTTCTAAAAAAAACATGTACAAAAAATACTAACAGAATTAGTATCTAAAAATCGTGGCAGAAAAATCGTAAAAGAATATGACTAAAATTTAAAGTCATAATTTTGATAAAAAAATTTATGTACCTTGATTTTTTTTTCCAGTGCATGATATTCTTGTAGAAATTTTAATAATGTTTTTAGAAGATATCCACGCACTCCTGATTTTGGAAAACAACCTTAAGAAACAGGGGTTAAATTTTGAATGTTTTATGCCAACATTTTGTTAAACGTAGTATTTGCAAGAAACTAAGGGAAACAATAAGACCGTAAATTGCCGAAGGAGGTAAAATTTGCATGGGGAGATGAGGTGTCTGCATGGAAAGCGAAGCACAAAGAAGGGTGGCAGCAAATAGCATGTGGAGGCCAGCCAAGGCATTGGAACTCTCAAAGGCCTACGGACGACCCATTAAAATAGATACTAGTAGTTGGACCATATATACATGTACAGTCAGAACAAAAACAGTAGGAGTCTGATTCCCTCTGATCTGCTGCTGCTGCTGCTGGTTTTTGCCAGAAAGCCTTTTCCTGCTCTGTTCCTTTGTCGTCGTTTTCCAGATACAGCATTTGCTGGGATTCAGCCTTGTTTGGTTGGAGGGGAGCTGTTCCATTTAGGTCCACAACTTCTGCATCTTTCATTGAATAACATTAATACAATATAGTTTTGTTTTAAAATTTGAAAGTAATGACATTCTCCCTCTGGAAATGAATCAAATAGATATGAGAGTTGATTCGTTACTCGCGTTAATAACTTAACTCGCAATAACAATTAAGTTATCAGTCGAATCTGGTCATACATTCATTTGCGGATGGGCGGGCCGCATATGTTTTTCTTAAAGTAAATTTTGTTGTTCGCTACATAATGTGCCGGACGATGAAATTTACAATACTGCCCTCCTATTTGCCTATAAATCCTTCCGACTCATTAAATACCTTTGAGGTATTTTGGTCAAAATTATTGTAAGTTACATAATGTAGCGGAAGGCGATTTTTTTAATAAATGAAGTTAAATCTGGTCCAGACATACTATGGATGTCCGGACCAAATCGCTCTGACAACTTATTTAAGCTGCCAGAGAGGGTAAGGGATCGCGACCAAATAGATGTAGTCTTGTTCCAAATGTGTTTTCCATGTTAAATTAATGTTAATTAGTTCGGTTTTGTATTCATCTTTCAAACTCTCTGAACCAATGGTGCGACATTTTCATGAAACTTTTAAGAGTAGGGCACATTGGTACGTGACAATTTTTTTGCAGGATCAGCCTCGTCAGATTACGCAATCCTAATTTATGAATTCACAGCAACAGTTTTGGAGCTAATACCAAACCATGAAGCCCCCTTCGGCTATTAGTGTGCTACCCGCCGACTTGGAAGGGAGGGATGGTGACAGTAAAAGAAGCAAAGTGATAATGGAATTTATTTATTTATTTTTTTACCGTTTGAGCTCTACTTTTGTTGCTTGAGCTCCTAAAACAATTGCAATATGCTACAGTACTGATAAATGTGAAGATCAAAATGATTAAGTGGAGCTTGATTAATATCAATTTCCGAGAACATTTTGGGGTATCCTTTGGATTGGACTTTCTAATATTCCTTCGGCCCAGAGTGGTCCATTCCTGCGAAGTGCCGTCCAGCACGAATACAAACAGAAATCTCTATTTTAGGGTGGCCCATTTTTGTTCAGCGCATGATACTTCTATAACAAATGTGGTAGGACTGATTGGGGCACTGTTAAAGCCTATTAATTAGTAGGCCAAGAATTTATCATTTAAGGCCCATGACTTAAAAGGCTCAACTTTTCATGTTAAAGGGGGGCACTTTCTTTTGGGGGTTAGATTGGAGGGCAATCAGCACTGGACTCTAACTTCGGCTATCACATTGTAAGAGGGCACTCCAAACTTCTCACAGTTTCGTTGCCTAAAACAAAATACGAATGGTTAGAATTTCACTCTCGTTAGTCATTTCATAGGATCTCAATAGAGAAATTGTGCACAAAAGAAGCAAACTTGTGATCTTACACAAAAAAAAATGAAGCCCTTAATTACCTATGAGGTGTGACCTTGAACCTCTAAATAAACGCTACACTCCCTCAATTTGGTACATTACATAACGAAGGAAAACTCCATTTTCATTGTCAAAATACTATCGACACACTTACTGAACTTCTGGGTCAACCCAACCCGGATGAGAAGAAGAGGGCAAGCCTGACTGCGGTCCACTTGGAACGTTTTGAAATGTGATCGTGTGTAGATCAGTACATGCTACTGTGTCTTTTATACTACACTAATTTGTGACTTGGTGTCTCTTTGAGATGTTTTAACCCGTGGCTTCTTGGGCTAAATTAATGTCATAGTACTCTACTGGATGGGTTGCCGTCCAGTTTTACATAATTCTTTTCAAGTAGCTTCTGGAGTAGTTTCGAGGTAATAAAAAACGTGGAAAACAGTAATCTTTATCTTGGTATAATTTTTTTTTACTTTTCAAAAAGAAAAGAAACTTTTATTGATACATAATACCCGCATTGTTGATTCGAGAGAGACAATCGCCATCACGGCTCTTGAGCGAAAGTTGTGTGCGTGCGAGAACTAAAATTCTTTCTATTTGCCCGGATTTTTTCGGTTTCCTTTAAAACCTCACTCACTAGGATATCTTTATTCGTTGCTTAAGCGTTGACTCGAATAAAACTTATCCAGAGAATTTAGAAACTAATTAAGAACTCAAAACACATTGGAAAGTCAACTGTGTTAAAGATCCTTTCCTAATCAGAAGACATGGTGCTCCTGAGCAGAGATTCGTACTTGTCAACGCTGCAAGCAGGGACAGCCAGCATCACCTTCACAGCCTCCCTCTGATCGTAGACGGGCAGCAGCAGGCAGTACCTGTCGCTGCACACGGGCCCCACCTGCACCGGCCTCCCCATGCCAAAGTCAATACTCTCGAGTCCGATCCTTGACCACTGCGACATGATTAGCACACCTACCGAGTCCGGACTCACCCGCGTCGAACTCACCAGCTCCACCACCTCCCTGACGTACTCGTCCCCGACCCTCTCTTTTGCTTTCCTCACTAACTCCGTCGCGTGACCCAAGCCTTTTGTAGTCAAGTCCTTCACGGTTGTTTGGGCGCAACCGAGTACGATGGCATTGCCGTAGAACCCACTGGGTAGACTTGGCTTGACCCGCTTACGGACGTCCATGCTGAAGAGAAGCTTTAGGACTTGGTTGGAGGGTAAGTTTAGGGCTCTGGCCCAGCTTCTCCATACGTGAGCGGATAAAACTTCAAATGACGTATAAGGTGTATTACGGTGTCGACTCGTGGAGGTGGCTAACTTTTTGAACTCGGCTATACGTCCTCTGCCGAATGTTACTGAGCTAGGAGTGAGTTTGTCTTGAGAGAAGCAGGACATAAAGCTACAGAGGTCGGGGACGCGGGTGAACTCCGGATGAGCTAAAGAGCTAGCACGACCTCCCCAGAATGGTGATGGGTCCAGAAGATGGCGGGTCCAAACGGGTTTTGGTCTAAGCTCACTGAGTCCATGCAGATCATTAGACGCTAACTCGGCAAACGTGTTGAGGAACTCGGCACTTCCAATCCCGTCGCACAAGCAGTGAGCGAACCCAACACCCAACGCGGCGGCACCGTCCGACAGCCACGTCAGCTGGACAACCAGTGGAACACCCTTGAGCACGTCCGCCACGTGTAACGTCAGCAGCTTCCGCCACTGCGTGACAAACCTCGGAGCCCGTTCAAAGTCAGACAACGTAGTATGGTCGTCGGAGAGAGCTTCAATGAATACCGCACCCTGGGCTCGGCAAGACACTTCAAGGCCCGAACCATCGGCTCGGCACCGGATTCTCCCTGCCAATGGGTAGTAAGGGACCAGGGCTCGACCCAGTGCGCTCTTGAGACGAGCCGTGGTGGAAGCTCTGTCCGTTTCATGGCGAGGCCTGTAGACTAACAAGTACTCTATGGTGAACCGCAGAAAGAGCTGAGAGTCTAAGGCCGAGAGCTGGAGAATATGGGCAGGGGTTTGCTCTGAAGGGGTGATCAAAACAGCACCTTTCACTTGGACTGAGGTTGCCATGTTATATTTGGTAAGTGCTGGTATGAACTTTGTACCTCTGATATATATACTCCAGAGGGTCTGCTTATAAGGGGTTTAATTATTGGATTATTGTTTTGTTTATATATTATTTTTCAATATATACAAGGGTCGGACCATGTGTATCTCTTTTTCCTCTATCCACTGTGTAAGATTTGTGGAAGATTCTCCCGGCATCGCTTTATGGAAAAATTAAATATGAATTAGATAACAGATTAAAACAGCTTGGCTTTGCTTTATGTCTGCTCGGGCAGTGATAGCTATCGAAACCCCGTCCCCCTCCTTTATCTCTCTCTCTCTCTCTCTCTCTCTCTCTCTGGTACCCGTTTTATCTTTTTCAATTAAATCATGATATCTTTTGTTATGTCATCTCTTAACAAGTTAAAATTTTAAAATAAATCATAACTTAACATGATACTAAAGTTTAAGTAAATCATAACTTAAACTTTGGTAGCAAATAATAACATTAGATTACAAGATGGAGGTGAATTTAATGGTGAGAGTGTAGCGAGGCACATGGAGAAACTTGTGACACTGCATCGCGTGGTGATGATGATGGTAAGAACTTTATGGGAGGGGCCAGGAAAGTATAATGGGAATTGGATTTGGATCGGCGGGGTGCTGTCCCATTGCTTAAAGAGAGGGAGAGAGAGAGGGGTCTCTCTCAGTAATCTCTCCGTAACGGGGACAGCGCTCCTTCCGTAGTTATAAATTTTGGACCAACAGTGAATAGGAATATGGTATGATTGGTTGAACTTCTGTGCATCAAGGAGATGCATACACACAGTATATACATACCATCACCATGTGTAAGGGGTCAGGTGATAAGTTCAGTTCTGCAGGGACGTGATGCCGACCTGCTGACCTGACTAGTTTATACGTATTCTTCCCGGTTCAGTTTATGGGCCCGAAATTGCAGGCGTTTTTCAAATCTTGTTTCTAGAAAATAAATTAAACGAGACACCGTAAAACAATCGCTAAATAGATTTAACAGTAGGTCATTAACACTTCCTTGATTTTTTTTAAAAAAAATATATCTTTAAGTCACGACAACTGTGACTAACGAGTATCGCTAAAGTTCCTTGTTTTATTGGCAAAGGGCAAAAAAAAGAAAAAAAATAGAAGTAATTACTAACTTAAGAAACATGGAGACTCCAAAAGATGCAACTGCTGAAATGAGAAGAATTTCACGTGGATTATGTCACCAGTTTTCATGCAGTGAAAAGCAAACTTGCAGGAATCTCTACATAAAGTGGTGAAAGGTTTGTCATGGCTTCATGTCAAGTTGTCGACACACGCAGCATCTACGCAACACAAGCTATAGGCTTTGTCTTTTGGCGTACGCTTTGAGAAATTCTGCAGTGCAACCAACTATTGGAGAATGGCCAGTCATGGGCAGCAGCATATCTTCTTTCTTCCGTTTAATTAAGCCTTGAAAATCTACAGAGACCGCAAAAGAATATTATCTTGTCATCTACTGCATATCTAGCTAACTCCTACGTCCTCCCACAAAAGTGACAGTGAGTTTTAAGGAATATATGGTGTTTATTTCAACCACTAAAAGGAAAGGAAAATGCCACAAAGCATTGGCTTAGGTCACCAGCTGATTAAGGTTGCGAATAAAGGTGGCTGGAATATGATCGACAAAGGAAGTGCTTGTTCTGAAGATACGAAGGTGTAGTTAACGTTTTTTGCACTATCTAATTTACAAATGCCACTTCGATACCATGTTCTCCGAATTTGAAAGTGCACCTAAAGTTACATTATGAACAAAAGGGAGCGTTCATTCGAACGGCCATAAAAAAAAGTTTTGACTCTTGTTCGATGTTGTAAGAAGATAGTTACAAGCTTACAATTCCCTACAGGACGACAGTTCGTTGCCGTTAAATACAGTGACAATTGTTAGCGGTACCTTTTTCATGTCAATAAATAAAAGTGACTGGGGACATTTAGCGATCATCGATTATCTCTATATGACAGGATAATTGTCAACATTATCATTGTTTAGTACTTGCAATCCAGATAGCTGTAAAAAAATTTCAAAAATAAATAAAGAGAGTTTTAATCAAGCAAACACTAGTCGCCTAAATTGAATAGAAGTTATATTGTTTGAAATGGTCTATATCATTCACGACTGATTTTATTGTAACGAAAATCGTTTAGTTCTGATTATCAAGTAACTAATAATTTGTTGGATGAAATGTTTTAATCACATGCTCATGCAGCTCTTTTCTTGTCTCCAATTTTTTGCACAAAAGTCAATTTGATTTATAAAACGACAACTAATTAGATCTTCCTTCGATTTTATAATAAGTTATGAACTTTAAAAATAATGACGAGCTATGTACTCATTGAAAATTTTAAGCTATTGCAAGAAGAACATAATTTGAAGCCGTGAAGGGAAAAGTGATGGGCGAACAAAATAAATAATTCGCGCAGCACACACCTTCGTTTCCCTACAAGGAACTAATAATGCAACAATCGCCAAATTGGGTCGCATTATATGAAGCTTAAATTATTTACCTCATTTGGGAATAGAGGAAGACTGGTTGTCGGTATCAAAGGGAATCCCCCTGTCTCGGTCCACTAGATATCATTTAGAAAACAAGGGCTCATCGGATCTTTTAATTGTTTTGTCTGCTCTTCGCTTTTCAATTTTCTTCTTGACAATGTTATGTGTGTCATTGTTGTTCCTTTGTTGTTAAAGTCCTTTTGTTGAAATTGGGACTCGTTCTTATATTTGGTAACTTTTTTTTTCAAAGCATGCTTTTAAAGCACAAGCAAAGCTTAAATATAATATAGGAGTTACGCCTTATTCCTGTCTCATAGGCTTCAGGTTGCTACCTCTTTTTTCATGTTATGCGCGAGAGTTTGCCTTAATCGAATCAAGGTTTAAGACCACCTCATATTTTATACTATGCGCGAGGGCAAGTGTTAACATTCTACATCATAGAAAAATCAGGGATTCGGATCGATTCTTATACCTGATGGGCACTTTCTTCTTTTAAGTATACTTTTGAGTTGGTGACCAGACTTTCATATTTTACGATATGTCATTAAGCTTTCATTTTATACCTGGAGTCTTGAAAAAGGAAGAGTAAAAAGATGTAGAAAACACAAAAGGCAGAAAGTTTTTTTAGCTAGATCTCGGACTACCAAATACCTCTTATCAAATCAAGCTCGAAATGATGAAAATCTGAAGTTTGAAGAAACCAAGATGTTATCCGTGGCCCCTCTTGCTCTCGTATAAAAGGGCTACTTGCCTTTTGAGATGGGGAAGCATGATTTGTATAGTCGCGCAAATTTCGTTACTGAAAGGCACAGCGCAACCTCTATATTCGGCGAGAAGACAAGACCTTCATTAACCAACTCCACAGCCACATAAGTTTTTATTATTCTTAGTTTCATTCTTGTATTGTCGGGTTCAACTTGTTAATCAATGCCGTTGTTATTATAATAATAATAATAATGAGAAGAAGAAGAAGAAGAATGAGGTAACGTTGCGCCATGTTTAAGCTAGAGAAAATGAAAAGAGGCAAAAATTAAGTGGCCCATTTAAGCGATTAAAGCCATATTCTTACTGACATAATTTCAAAGAAGGAAAAAAAAACTTTGTCCTTACTTTCACAAAATATTTCACTATTTACGTATATAAAGAAATAAGTTTATCAGATGTAAGTATTAGGTTTTAAATTGTCTTTATCATAGCTTGACTTGTCAATTAATAATTATTTATTCTTGAGATTGTTTGTTGAATTCATTTTAATTTCTAGTTTGTACAGGTTCTATCAAAAGATTCACAAAAAGTTAAAGAGAAAATCTAAAGAAAACAAGTGGAGTAAATGGAAACTGGCAATGTAAAGTAGCCCAACTTAAGCCGAATTGGATAATCTTTGACGCTTTTTATTCCAAGTTGATAATTCAAACGAGTAATCAATTGGTCGATGTCTTTGAAATAACTAAGGACCCCTTATTGCGCTTTATTCAAATAATTTTTTTTAGTTAGTACTATATGTTTATCCAAAACATTCACACAAAGTTAAAAGAAAACCTTTAAGAAAAACAAGTGAAGTAAATAGAAACAAGCAACCCAAAGTATTCCAACATTGTTGCCTCTTATTTTTCTTCACAAGTGAATTGGATAAATTTTGACGCACTCTATTCAGAATAGATAATTCAAACGAGTAATGAATCAGTCGATATCTTTGAAATAACCGAGGACGTCTTATTGCGCATTTGTACAAAGAGAAGCGATAACTTCGGTTACACAAGGTCCGGTGAGTTTCTATTCAAGTGAAGGAATGAACCACCTTACTCAGACGGCAAACCGGGCTGATTGAACGTGGATAAGAAGAGGGCAAGGGGTAAAAGAGGAGGAGCTATACGCAGGTACGGGGTGACGGCAGGCTAGAGGGAGGGAGGGAGGGAGGTACGTGGAGGAGAATATAAAATAGGTCAAACCTGGCCACCTCCATGGGGACCAGGAATGACACATCTTTTGGTAGAAAATCACATAGAGAGAGAGAGTGTGTGTGTGTTTACATAATTAATATATAAAAGCATAAAACTGCCCCAGAAAAGAAAAATAAAAGCATAAAAACGCAGGGGATGAAGATAAGAACATGGGGAAGGTGAGAAGTCTTTATTTAATTCTTTTGGTATGGGATATGCATGGTTCTGCATGTCTTAGGCTTCTCTATCAAAATCTACCCCCCTTTTCCTCTTCCTTTGTGTCCAAGTTGGATTTGATAAAGCCCTTCACGTCTTTTTACAAAAGGCTAACCAAAAAGAAAGCAAGGACTTGGTCCTTCACAGGTTGATCCAATCTCACCGTGAGACACAATTAGTTTTAATTTGATTGGTTACTTAGAAGACTAACAAAAATGATATGAGGGTTTGTTTTCTTTATTTTTTTTTTAAAACTAGTTGTCATTTATATTATTGTTAAGGAAATCACTCTTATGCTGTTTTTTTTTTTGTTTTACCTTTCAATTTCACCATTTATTCCACATTTTTGTAATCATTTTGCCCTTCTTCTGAAAAAGTTAACCATGATCATTAAGATAATTCAAAGTTAAACTTATTTTTTAATGCTCTCTTACTTTCTAATGTCATTGTCTACCTCTCTCTCTCTCTCTCCCCTCCATTTGAAATGAAGTATAACGCATTCTCTCACCACCAATGACATTTTCTAACGCTCTTCTGCTTTATCCTATATTCTATCTTTCGCGAGCAAACACAATTTTCTATATATGGCAGAGGTACTCTTTGTGCCCGAGAAGCTAGTATTTGTTTTGGAAAAAGGATTCTCAACTACAAGAAGAAAAACATAAAATTTTATTGTGATCCCATCAAATCTACTGCATAATTCTGGTTTTATTTAGGGAGTTCAAAGGATCATTCGTGCCAACGATAATCGATCAATTGCGAGACCCAAGTCCTACATTGCTCCCATCAAATCTATTTCATAACTTTGGCTTTATTTAGGGAGTTCAAAGGATCATTCGTGCAAACGGTAATGGTCAATTGCAGATCCAAATTCACACATAGCTTTTTCTATGTGCAAGTATGCATTTATGTTTTTTGGTTTTTCATTTCTTAAAAGGACTTATACTGCTAGATGACGGTATAAATGACCTCCCCTTCATACGGTATTTTTATTTTCTCGTAGTTTAAATGCTTTTCTATATTCATTCATACATTAAAAAAAAACAAGTCTACATTTACCCTCAAAAACTACTAAACGAAAATTGAGATCGTCGCCTCCTCTGGCTCAACGGAAGTGCTTCTTAGTTCCTACTCTAATCCAGAAGCAGAAAAGCCTCGAAGCGAGCTCAGACACGTGAGCAACAAATATCGTCTCCTAAAGACACAAAAGCTAATTTTATTGCAGATTTTGGGGCAGTTGTTGGGTCTAAGCACTGGCTTTACACTGAAATTTTTGGACAGAACCGTTAATGCGGCCAATAATGAGCACATTGGAACATTAAAATCAAATCAAATCCTCCACATATGGACGTGACAGAAGACATAGATTACCTATCTACACACACTACGGGGGTTGCTACTATTTTTCTCTTTTTGTGTGTGTGTGTGTCTATAGTCTGAGAAGTAAAGTTTATATATACTACTATTTTCTTGTTTTCGATATTAATTACCGTCAATCCGATTTGGATTGGAGTTAATTACTCAAGGAAAAATATTCAGCAAAAGAACTCGGTCATCCATAATTAAGTAAATATTGCATGCTTCCAGAATATTAGCTCGACTATATAAAACTGTTTGATCATGAAATAAAAGCGATAGGATAGAGTGCTGAGAATGTTATAAATTAAATATATTTACCAGTCTTAAATGATCGGAACTATTGGTCCTGGACCAAACAATATTTTGTAGTCATTGACCCTAACCAAAGGGATGCTACTATTTCATTATTACTTTGAGATTAATCTAATACCACTGAAATTCTTACGGGTTCCAAAGATAAGGAGTTCAATTTGAGGGTCCTTGGATGGAACATTAGTGCTTTCGAACATCTCCTAAAACAAGGGATTCCTGACTTGCTTTACTCAACGCGCAAAACGAAAGAGAGAGCTCTTGCCTCCAGCTGGCGCACTTAAAGAAAGTCAGTACACGTCTATTTTTCTACTGTAAAAACTACTGAACAAAACCCTAACTTTGTCCTTTGGATATAATGGTGGTACCTGTTGGATCACCTAGCCAAAACAAAACAATGGTTACGGTGACCTTGACTCATCAGATTGGTGCAGCTCAAGGGGCACCATGAGTCAGTTTTGCCGGAGCATCAATGCAAGGCGGCATATAACGCCAGCGATCATAACTAGCATGCTTTGTTTCTTTGAAATCCAGACCAGATGGGCTCTATTAGCCACTAATATTTCAACCAACCCATCACAAATTTCAACGGTCTTCAAGTCTTTCCCTTCTTTACGGATCCCTTTTCAAACACGTTTGACAAATTGGTTTTCAGCCGTGCCACTAAAAGCCCACTGCCAAGACTGAGACTGAGACTTGTTTCAACGCAGGAGATACTTAATTAATGCTCACGAGATTTACCATAAACACTCGCAAGCTCGATCGAAGAACTAGTATTCAAGAATCTCTATATGTAATTTCAAAGCAGTATATTCAAAGCATGGTATTATAGTTAAGATAGATTTTTGTCATAATCATTTGTATAGCTACAACTGATATCGATACAAATAGTTTATGACACTTATAATAACACTTTCAGCGAGAATTCTTACCAGCAGCTTATAGCCGTTCACCAAAAACATTTAACTGCTACTAATTTTTGTTATATAGAAGATTGTAACTATCTTTCTATAATCAGACTATGAGCCAAAAAAATTCCATTCTAAATTAATTGTAAATATTCAAAGCAATATAATTCAAGAATTTATTTTGGGGTGTGATATATCATAAAACTTTTTCTCTCCGAGAAATACTTTTTTCTCCTTATTGGAGATGATAGAAAACTAAAACATTGGTTACAAGAGTAGCTGAAGAACATTTCTATAAACTAGGAGGAATACTCTTAATAATTATAACCATATCAACACTAATAAAGAGTTTTTAAGTCTGTCTCTTAAAAAATTAAGCTTGAAGAGGTTGACCACGCATGTCCAGCCAGGTAAGAACAAGTTTCGGTTTTTGCTTTTGATCTTTTTTGTACCCGAAACTAATAGAGAATCTGCAAGCCAACAGAGACTTGTACGACTATGCGACACTGCACACATAAAAGCGAGACTTCTACGACTTTTGTAAAGAAATGAGAGAGTAAGGGGCCGTTTGACAGGGTTTTTTTTTGCTCCCAAATTTAAAAAGTGGCTTTTTAAATTGCTCTTTTCGTTTTCACTTTAATTTTTTTTTTGACCTCCATCACAACTCACCCACCGCCAATAGCCACCACCCACCGCCGCCCGGTAGCCACCGACAGCCACCTCTGGCCTCCGGCAGCCACCACCGGACGGCGGTGGTCGGTGGCCACCACCGCCGCCCGACAACCACCTCCGGCCGCCGGCAACCACCACTGGGCGGCAGCCACCTCTGGCCACCATCGCCGGCAGCCACCGCCGCCCGACAGCCACCTCCGGCAGCAGGCAACCACCACCGGGCGGCTAGTGGTCTCCGGCCACCACCACCGGCAGCCACCGTCGCCCGCCGTCAACCACCACCGCCGGCATCCACCACCTCCGGCCGCCGGCAGCCACCTCCGGCCACCACCGCCGACAGCCACTGCGGCGACAACCACTGCCGGCGACAACCACCGCCGGCCACCACCGCGGCAGCCACTGCCGTCGACCACCGCTACGCCCCACCATCGCCACCGCAAACCACCTCAAAAAAAAAGTCAAAATAAAAAGGGTTATCAAACACCCACTTGTTTTTGTAAAAAAAATAAATTTAAGCTGCTCTTTAAAAATTGCTAGATTGGCACCATTATGGGCCACAGTTCAGCCCATGTTCCTCAGAAGAAGGTAAAAAAATATTAGAGACTGGACTTTGTAGATTGGCACCATTATGGGCCACAGAAAGCCCAAGAATAGCTAAACCCAAATGGGCCTATCCGGGTCCTCTGACACAAATCATTTTCCATGTTTTAGATTCATTTTAGGTTCTCACTAACAAAGAGTCCTTAAACCCTGAAGAACATGTTACTGCTTCGCAAATCCCTCTTTTCACCATCTCTCTCACGCGCCACCTCTCGCTTCCTCACCACCCAAATCCCCAATTCCATCGAAAATGAACCGAGCTCCGCCTACTACGACCGTCTCATCGACGCGGCTGGCCGGGAGAGAGATTTCGCCGCCGTCCACCGCCTCCTCAACGAGCGGGCACGCGACGGTTTCTTCAACACCACCGAAACATTCAAGTTCATCTCCACCCATCTCTCCGTGCTCGACGATCTCTTACAGACACTAGCCCGTCTGGACAAAGGGTTCCCCCGTACGGACGCGCACAAATCCCTCATCGCGCGGCTCGCCAAGATGGGACGCGCCGACGAGGCCCTGCGCGTGGCGGACGCCATGACTGCCGCCGGGTGCGGCATCAACGCGAGCACGTTCCACCCCATCCTCCAGGCGCTCACCAAGAAGAAGGAGATCGACCGCGCGTGGCGCGTGGTGGACCGGATGAGGGAGAAGAACGTATCTCCCGATTTGACCGGGTACAACTACTTCTTGACGTCTTACTGTTTCGTCGGAGATCTGACGTCAGCCGCCGGGTTGCTGACGAAGATGACGGATGAGGGGATGGAAGGGGACGCGAGGACGTACGACGCGCTGGTGCTGGGCGCGTGTAGGACTGGGAAGTTGGACGGGGCGCTGGCGGTGCTGAGGAGGACGGTGGAGCTGAAGGTGCCGCTCTTGTACTGCACCTATGCGCATGTTATCGGGACCATGGTGAGGTTGGGCCATTATGCGCAGGCAGTGGAGTTTGTGAAGGTCTGCGGAGGGAGGGAGAAGGGGCTGGATAGTGCGAATTTTGGGTTGCTGGCTAGCAGATTGATTGATAAGAAAGAGTTTGATGAAGCTGTGGTTATTTTGGAGGAGATGAGCAGGAGGGATTTACAAATGAGTAAGAGGTTGAAAGATTTTTACCAGTTACATACCCAGAAGTAAATGCAAATGTTTGAGAAGAAGCGACATGGAGATGGAGGGTAACCATTTCCCCACTCTGTAGCTGCTAAATCCTTTAATGTCATCAAACAGTTTATAAGTATTCTTTGTTCTTAGTTAGAGTCCTCCCAGACTTGAAAAGTGAGTGTCTTAAGGAGGTTTGCTTCCTCTTTTAACTTCGGAAGTTAACTCTAGGTCGACGTGAAGTTAACAGCGCTTTGAGATGTCAAATGGGCCGGGCGGCCTGCGGCCCAGCCCGACCCGGCCCAAAAAAGCCCGGCCCTGTTATGAACATTGTAGGCCCGAAATTTTAGGGCCTTGGACCTGGGCTTGGACCAGGCCAAGGTTTCAGAAAAATGGCCCGGCCCGAAAAAAGCCCGGCCCCGAAAAGGCCCGAAAGTGGCCCTGTTTTGGCCCAAAATAGCCCTGTTTTAGGTTAAGCTAAATAAATGTGCAATAAATGAGATACATGTATATGTGTATCACCTTTGTTTCAAGCATAACTTAAGCAGAATAATCTCCTATTTGGAGCTTTCACAGGTCATCCATTATATTTACAAAAATTTGAGGAGGCTCTTCTCTGTCACAAGCAAAGTGCACATTTTAGGTTAACAGAAAAGCATTTATTTGAAGGAAAAGAATTAATTACATTTTACTGCAGCCACATGAATGATGTGAATATATATTTTATTCCTAACGGTGACTCTAAACCAGTGTTATTAAAAGCGCGCTTAGGCGCAAGGCGCGCACAACCCGCGCCTCGCCTAGGCTAGGCGCAGCGCGTTCAACTAGGGGCGCGCCTTGTGAGCCTAGGCGCCCAGGCGCTAGGCGCATGGCGGGGCGGGAGGCGCGAAGCTAGGCTCCTGTTCGTCCTTGCTCCCAAAGTCTAAAATCCCCAAATCCAAATCAATTTCACTCTGCGTGCGACAGTTCGTCCTTGCTCCGGTGACCTCGTCACTCCTCATCCTTTCTTCGGTGGCCATCGTCGCTGCCATTGCTTGTCCCCTCGCCACCGCCGCTGACTGCTAGTTGCTCTGCTGCCTTTGTCGACGTCGTGGCGCTGCTCTTGTCGCTGCTACTCCGCTGCTCCATGCCTTAACCCCGCTGGTCTCTCCCCCTCTCCCTCCTTCACTCAGTCCCTGTTCGTCCTTGCGCCTGTTTTTTTATGTATGTATATATATAGATAGATATCACTCTCTCTCTCTCTGTATCTCTGTAGAATTACACAGAGAGAGAGAGAGAGAGAGAGAGAGAGAGATGGGCTGTTGGTTTTCAGGGACGATGATGAAATCATGGGCCAGATGAAGGTCATCTTTGACAGAGAGGGGCAACCACCCATGGAAACATCCCATTTCTCTCTGGAGCCTCATTCTTTGAGCACAGCAAGCTCTGTGATGAGCTTCGTGTAAAGTGAACTGCTGGTAGTTCTCCATTTATTGTACTTTCAACTTCAGATATGCCCTTCATTGACCACGTATTTACACTTTTGTGGTTGTAGTTCTCACGAATCTCAACAAAAAAAAAAGCTTGTAAATATGCTTTTAGTGACATTTTTATTAGCTCTTTCAAAAATAAGAATTGTCTATTTTTCACGTCATGTGTATTTTTTATATTCTCGTTTGTCGCTAATAGATTTATAATCATAAAATGAGGATATTATTTAATACGCTCATTATCGATAAAATGGGGATGTGAACGACTTAAAACATATGTACAAAAATAAGATACAATATCTAGTTCTTTGTGGTTCTCATAGGAAGTATACTGAAAAAGAAATGTTTTTTTAAATGTAATTTTATTGTTTTAATGCACTATTATTTATTTATTTTAATTTTGCGCCTCGCTTCTAAAAGGCGCGCGCTTGCGCCTTGCGCCTAGGCTCCAGGGACCTTTTGCGCCTTAGGTGCGCCTGTGCCTTTAATAACGCTGCTCTAAACGTAGGTACTCAATTGTACACATTATTGCTTAGTATGACTACCAGAGATATTTACTGAATAGTGGGAACCAGATGAGTATACAGAATCACCACGGCAACGAGAACAGAAAATGAAATTAGATACAAATGGTTTATTAAACTCAAGGAATTTGCTTTTAGGTGGTGAAATCAGGGATCATTAGCTTAAGATGGCTCAGCAACGTTGAGAACTTAATTTCAATAAAAGCACGTCGCTAATAGAGATAGGTGGGTTAAATGAATTAGGACATCTGAAATCGTGGTTGCTAGGCCATTGAAAATAGAGTGCAACTGGTTTGCAATAAAGTTTGAAGCACTTTGGAGTAGTTTCAGGGAACTCCCTATGGCAACGTTTCTTACTGAGAACCGCGCTTTTGAGATCCCATGCTAGGAGTAGATTCTAATAAATTCAATGATATATACCACAATTATGATAATAGCAAGGATAGCAGTAGCGACAATCTTTCACTTTAGAAAGAACAAAACTTATAGTAATTAAAAGGCAAAAAATCAAAATATATATTGGCCTTTCATTTGTGTAGCTTGCTGCAACAGCCAAAAGTTGTCCTTCGTGGTTAAATGAGAGAGAAGAAACACTATTGGGGTACCTTGGGAACTGAAATAACATGAAGGTTAAAATGTGTGAGAGTTTCTTTAAGAAGCAGGTGGTATGATAAACATCCAAATAACAATAATTACT
This sequence comes from Escallonia herrerae, assembly GCA_033070095.1. Classification (NCBI taxonomy): domain Eukaryota; kingdom Viridiplantae; phylum Streptophyta; class Magnoliopsida; order Escalloniales; family Escalloniaceae; genus Escallonia; species Escallonia herrerae. The sequence goes on from JAVXUP010000015.1 coordinate 1,156,369, forward strand.
GAAAACATCAAAAATCAAACTTTCAAACAAAAAAGAATGTGGATGTTACAGTAACCTAATGAGAAGCATAGAACTTTAAACAAGTAACCAACAAGTAAGAAAAACAAAGACTAGCACTGTACTGCCAACTATGTTCACAAGGAATTAATAGCTGGCAGCCTCTTACACTAGTTTCATTTGGCGATTGAGGCTTGTGATATTGCTCCAAGTCTCCAACCATTTAATTTATAAACGTGAATAACAAGGAGTTACGAATATGGAAAAGAAAAAAAAAACCAAAATTTTTTTTTGGGCCTGGGCTGACCTAAGCCAGGCCCTAAAAAATTGGGCCTAGGGCTAGGGCTTGGACTGGGCCCAAGTATACCAGTTTTAGGTCCGGCCTGGCCTGGTTTTCATTTCTTCTGGCCCGGCCCCTGCCCGGTTTCGTTGGAGGCCCGCTGGGCTTGGGCTGGGCCGGCCCATTGACATCTCTAGCGCTTTACAGATCGTTAAAAAAAAACAAGCTTAATCTTGTTTGACCTTAAATTTGGCTCGATGGTATCCTACACTGTCCAAACACGAAAATATTTATTAGTGTTTGAAATAACGAATCAGTTAGCATGATTTTGAGAATTTTTTAAGGAAATTTTTTTTTTCGGCTACTCGGCCTGTGAGAAGATACCTCCAACTGTTTGTATAACGGTTATTAATAATCGCTAAATATTTTTAACGATTTTTTATAGTACTTTAGTGACATTTCTTAATTTAACTTTATAGCATCACTTAAAAGATATTAAAAATATTTAACGTTAAATAATTATTCTTATTTAGAAGTTGTAAGTACTTTCTTATAGCTCGGATATTAACTAAATTGTTTCCTTTTTATAGAGTTTCCATGTGTTGATATGCTCATGCTGTTTTTTCCTTTTTTTGGTCAATTAGGATTAGAGCTGTGAATGAATCGAGTTGTTTATGAACTATTCGTGGTTCGTTCTTCAAAGAACTCGTTCATGTTCATTTGTATAATATACGAACCGAACTTGAACAAAATATTAAAGCTCGTTTATTAAACGAGGCGAACATGAACATTTCAAAGTGTTCATGAATGTGTTCGTGAACAGCTCGTCTGGATAATAACTTAATTATAATATGTTCTAAACCCAAAAGCTATATAACTTAATTATAGAATAAGTTAGTTTAAACTTAGAAGTCCTAAAATCAATTAGATAATTAGATCAAGTAAGGTGTAGTTTTGATTTGAAAATAATTATTTTGAACTAGAACACGAGTTTTTAAATTTGAGTTCGGTTCGTATAAATGAAAGAACTCGAGCAGAATACAAGTTTTGTAAAACGAACCGCGAATGAGTTCAAACAAAATTTTGAAGATTAAACAAATACAAAGAGGAACATGACATGAAACTAAACAGACGAGTTTGAACATACCCATATTCGACTCTAACTCGGTTCGTGTACGGCCTCAGTAAGATGGCCGGTATTGTTTGCACGCGCATGATGTGTCTGTTCCATTTTACATGTTGACGGTTCGGACTTCGGACTCCCAGGCCCTAGCAAACAATTCCCCAAGGCCTGTGATCCGATTGCCAAACTAGGCCCACTCCAAGGATTCCAATCAAATAATTTGAGTCCAAAATCCAACTTCAAATGTATCCTCGCGAGTAAAGGTCCGATATTACTTTGGGTAGCCATCCAATAACTAGCTTTTCTGACTTGGGCCATTGGAAGCAGCAGATTTCTTCCTTCACTTATACGCAGTGGCCCGATTTAGAGCGAAAAACATACACTCGGAGGGAAGAAAAAGGAAATACGAAAGAAATGAGATTTGAGCTTCATATTTCATGTTTCAAAGTCTTTCTAAAACTACCAACCTGAAATGTTTCCTAAGTTTTGTTTTTTAGGATGCAAAATAAAAAAAAGGAATTTTGAGCTTTATTTTTTGTGTTCAGATATCTAAATAGAATGGGAGAGGATATTTTCACTCCGAAATACACTAATTCACCCATGGTTTGCTGGTAGAAGGTAAACACAATGTCGCAAAAAAAAAATAAATTTAACAACAAAAATATAAAAATCCCATACCCGAGAGTCCCTTGCTTTGTTTTAGCTTGCCGTTCTAGCTAGATTGCACACTGTGGATGCAAACAAAGCCTTTTGTAAGTTGTAATGATGCTATTGAAGTAATGAAGATATTTGTGACCGTTTTGCCCTCGTGTTGAAATTTACTCTTTGTGCACTGTTTTATGCGATGTTGATGCACTGCTTGCTATAAATTGTTGAGATTGGTTGGCGGACTCTTCTTGCGAGCGGCAAGTCAGTGCCACACACGGTTTCCTTGGCCATCAAGGCCACCGTAAAATAGCATTTTGTACTTAAAATGGGAGGGGAAATGCAGTTTGGCATCTTTACTTTCACCGATGTGCTATTTGCCCCCCTTTGTTAAAAAATGTTTAGGGCTAATTACACCCATGTCCCTAAGGTTTGTGGGTTTACACGCGAGGATACAAAGTTTCAAAATGTAACATACGTGACCAAAAACGTTAAAAAAAGTAACACTTTTACCAACCGTCAGTATTCCGTCCAAAAAATAATTTTCGTCATTACGTATTTTGAAAATGGCAATACTACCCCTGTACAGTATTCCAAAAAGTATAATTTTCTCTCTCCATAATTTAAATCCTAAATCTGAAGTCACCACCGAGCCTCCCTCCGCCGCCCCACGCCGCCAGCAGCCCCCTCACCCCACCATCCTGCAGAACCACCCCACCACTCCGGCAAGCCCCTTGGCTAACCCAAGCTGCCGAGACGCCTCCGGCAAGCGCCTTGGCAAACCCACGCCGTCGGGAAGGAGACAGATCTGGATGGGAAGGAGACAGATCTGGCCATTGCAACGACGGCGATCGCACCGGTGGGCGCGATGGTGCAAGCCCATCGTGGTGGTGATGGCGCTGCCTTGCTGGTGGTCACGGTGGCGCGCATCTCGACGGAGGAGGCCGATGTCGCGACGTAGCTCGGTGATGCTTGCGATCTCGGACGGCGAGGGGTACGGAGGTAGGTCGTGGCGGTGATGGTGGCGACCGGTATGGTGACAGGCAGATCGGGAGTGCGACCGCGATCTTGCGGCGCCGGTGCCTCGCCAGAGGGCCTGCTACTGCGCTGACGGGGAAGGGGAAGGCAGACGGTGTGAGGGGTGTGGGTGCTGGGTGTGGGGAGAGGAAGAGGCAAACGCGTGGGGGTAGGGTGGGGGCGCGGGGGGTGGGGAGAGGAAGAATAAACAGTAAATTAAGTGGGTAATTGATTTTAAAGTCAGGGGCAATCAAGTCTTTTTGTTAAAACCGTTAAGTATTTTTGTATTCCGTTTATCAATGGACATAAGTGTTACATTTTGAAACTTTGTGTCATCGCGTGTAATTACCCCTAAACCTCAGGGACATGGGTGTAATTAGCCCAAATGTTTATTAACCCTACTCGCACTCGCGAAAAGTGCACACACACTAACCAAAACTATTACTGAATAACTCTCTCTGTCCGACATAAATTAATCTCTTTTTTTTGCAGGCTAATTAGGATTTTTTTCATATATTGTATGCTTCTAATTCTATCCTTTAGAGAGAGGATGTGAAGAAAGTAAGTCAAGAGAAAGATAATGAGTTAGTGGAGTGTTAAATGTTGATAGATAAATAGAATAAAAAAAGTGTAAGAAAATGGGTCAGAATGAGAAAATGAGTTGGTAAAATTTAAATGTGGATAAATAAATAAATTTAAAAAAATATAAAAGGGTAAATATGTAAAAATACCTAAAAATCTTTCTTAATGAAGCAATTTTTGTTGGACGGAAGGGGTAAATAATTATCGTTACAATATCGTTTTATTTACTTTAGGTCTCGTAAAATCACTTTTCTGTAAACTTTGTCATTCGTCATCTCCGATCCATTAGTGTTTTGTTATTTGGTTTATTGATACTCATGCCATTTTCTCTTCGATCAGGGGCCAAAACTATGCTTTGGATAATTGAATTTTTTGCTTGAATTTATCCAAATCACAGCCTCTATGTGCACGTCTTTTGAAGCCTGACATGAATGTCAACGTGTCTTCCATCGTCATCCACCCCCATCACCATAACCGCTGCCATAGCCATCCATCCTTCACGCCACAACAACCTTAACCACCCCTGTTATTCACTGCCACCACCCCGATCCACTCCACCCTACCGCCACAGCTGCCACCCACCCGCAATCATCCATCCCCGTCACAACAACCTTAGATTTGAATCCATATAGAGAGCTAGAAACAAGTTCGAAGGGCTATAAGTGTATGCAAGCACTCAGGTTAAATGGGTTTCAATCAAGGAAGCAAATCAAATTTCAATGCCCCCCCCCAATTGACTCCTCCTTATTTCGATTTTAGCTGGCTTGGACGTGAAAAAGTGTCACATATCTTTGTTCAAGCGTTGACCCGAAAAAAGCAACTGATGGGCAGATTGATCCAAGCCAACAAAGCATTCAAAAAGTTAATAGAATGATAAAATCATTTATCATCAAATTGAATTAAAATAATTGATGTTGCACTTAAAATGGGACAATATATTTTATAATGTTTTAAAATTGTTTGCTGTAAATTCTCAGAAAGAACCACCATAACTATTCACAGCTATCCAACCTCACGACCACCCCAATCATCCTACCTCACGATCAGAGCTGCCACCCACCCGCGTCATTCATCCTCACCACGATAATCATCATCACACTGATCCATTAACACCCATAGCCTATGCACCAACCCCAATCCACCACCTCCATCATCTACCCCTTCCTCCCACCTCAATTATTTGCTACCATAATTGTCCTGCCACAACCCCGATCGTTAATATTCACACCCATTGCCACCCAACTTGATCCCTAACCTCCATCAGCTGCCACCTTAATCCACAACCACCACCCACGTCAACATGCCGATGGCAGTTATAGTATTTGGATGCTATGAAATTAAGAAGATTATGATGAGCAAGGGTAAAATTGTATTTATGAATTCAGTTTCATCATTATCGCTCTCGGACAGATAATGTGAAAGTCTATCGTCTAATTTTATGCATTTGTTGCGAGTAAAAGTAAGCTTAATAAATATATTTTTAAATTTAAGAAAGTCAAATCTCACATGGAATGGAAGGAAGTATATGGAAAACAAAGTGCATCTTGACCTTTAAAAGGTTGACCTCCTCCTTTTTTTTTTTTGGAAGTCTTAACCCGGGCGACGACTCATTAAGAGACGGTACCTACTTTTGGCTGGTGGTCCAGTCCAACTAACTACTCCTACTCGTGAATTATGAACTCCCCACTAAACGTTAAAAAAGGGGAAAAGATCGTAGACGGCCAGAATCTTGTCCCACTCCGTCCAACCTCCAATAAGCATCTGACCGTTACCCCCTCCGGTCAGTCAGATGAACGGCCACCAACGCCTCTTCACCCTTTTCCATTCCGATTATGCTTCCCCCACCTTTCCCAATCCCCACACTTCCCCTCCGGCGTACCCTAGCGCCGCCCCCCTAACCCCCGTCTAGATTACGCCGCCATAGCAATCCCGGGAATCCGCCATGGACAACCACATCGCAGCGCAAGCGCCGCGGCCTCGCCACCACGCCGGCGGCGGCGGCGGCCGCGATGACTGCTGGAGCGAAGGCGCCACCGAGATACTGATCGAGGCGTGGGGCGAGCGCTACCTGCTGCTCAACAGGGGCAACCTCCGTCAGAAGGACTGGATGGAGGTGGCTGACGCCGTTAACGCCCACCGGAACAGCGTCAACAAGCCGCCGAGGACCGACATCCAGTGCAAGAACCGAATCGACACCATAAAGAAGAAGTACAAGCTCGAGAAGGCGAAATCGTCGCCGTCAAAGTGGGGCTTCTTTGACCGTCTAGATTACCTCATCGGGACCAGTAATGCGACTCCGTCCAGCAAGAAATCAACTCCGTCAGTTCACAGGCCGATTACGTTAACTGTTAAATCCAATAAGCCCAAACCAAATCCTAACCCTAGCCCGATTGCAGTTGTTTATCCGAGCGGATCGTCGAGGCTGAACTCTAGTGGCTCCAATGAGAGCTCTTTAGGTGGTGGCGGTGATAGAGATGATGACGTGTTGGGTGGTGGGAGGAAGAATAGGGTGGATAGTGTGGGGTGCTCAGAGGAGACGGCATGCAAGGAGTTGTCGAGGGCAATTCTGAGATTCGGGGAAATTTACGAGAGGATTGAGAGCGCGAAACAGGAGCAGATGGTGGAATTGGAGAAGCAGAGGATGGAGTTCACAAAAGATATCGAGTTCCAAAGGATGAACATGTTCATGGATGCTCAGCTGGAACTCGAGAGGATGAAGCGGCCGAAGAAAGGAGCACCCGGTGCAGGTAAATTCTCAAGACTCAGATTTATTGTCTTTTTTTACTAGTAATAATAATAATTTCGCACCCATGTCATAATGACGTTTATTTTAGGGTGAATATTTCGTGCATATGCTAACCCCGGATGTAGTTGGGGACAATGGCTTAGCTGATGATGATACGACGTGTTTAATACATTATGGGGAAGTATGTTTCCGATGACATAATCCTAGATTGAGCGTGAGGTCAAGAAATATAAAACTTGACGTGTTCTTGGCAATTCAAAATTAACTATAAGAGTGATGCAGAGAAGCAGCATTAGAATGTGCAGTGTGCTGTCTAAAGCGCCATACTTTTTTGTGTTAAACAAGAGTAAAAGGAAGATGATTAAGTTTTGGCTGTTTTTCTTTGGTGCTGATTTATTTCTGTGCAGTTTCTGTTTTTACTTCTTTTGTAAATTGTTGCCATCCACTATCTATTTTGTTGATGATATTGGGAAACTATTTGGTTCTTCCTCATGTAGTGAGAACTGAGAAGCACATGACCAAGTTGATATCTAACATTCAATTGCTTCTTTAACCAGTTTCATGTCTGCTTTTGCATTTGAAAATTATAAGAGAGAGAAACATAAGCGACACGAAAATCAGTAGGTATGCTTAGCAGGGTATTCAATGTGCGGTTCTGGTACTTCTTGTAGCAAACTTTGAGGGTCTAATGCATAAATATGTGGCAGTTTGGTTTCAGTTCTCCTTGTAGCACGTCATTCTTACACCAAGTTAATATTTGCTTCAAGATGTTTGAGGTTTATAATAGTTTGTCCTAGAAAGTCTTTCTTCTTTTTTTCCCTATCATTTCCATTCAGTTACTTGTTTTGTTATGTGGGCTTGTTAATCGGAGGATACTTTTGCAATACTCGACGGCTAAAGAATGGTGCAATTCAATGAGCTTCTAGTTAGTTCAGCTTAACGACGTGCCATTGCATGCACTGAATCAATTGGGGAGACCACAGGTGATGCAGATATCCTGGATAATGTCTCTATGAATTTAGATGATGACCTGAAGCTAAAGCCCTGAACATCTGATGCACACATTGTATCTTGAAAACAATTCCCATGTACTCAAGCTTTTGCATAAAACACAAGGAAGGAACTTTTTCACTAAATAAGCCGTACAAGGTCCCGTTCACTGAAACCTTCCTAATGAGCATACTTCTGTCTTCTATATCTTTTACTTCAAGCTTTTCCCGAACTCTTCACGAGTCTTGCGATTGCAGTAGCTAAGATCTTTGGCCTCTTATCTGACTACCTAGGCATCCACATGGTGACAACAGAGCTATCACAATGTCACGACAGCTCATGGTCTAATATCTCTTGGAGCAATTCAAGGCCTTGATTGAGATTTCCTTTTTCTGGCAAGTTTTGAATTCTACGACAACCATTAATTTGTGGTTTTGGTTCCCCTTTTATATATGACTGGAGATAGTCACGAATCTTATAGTCTATTCTTTGAGATATGGGTGATTTCTTTTGGCAGCCAGGTTCAACGAATGATTTAACTTGGTCACTTATGATTTCAACCCTGTAGACTTAGTGAGCTTCTCATTATAGACTTAGATTGTTGATTGATGCCAATCCTGCCAAGCTTCTATTGTTTTGTTATCCTGGTCTTTTCCACCACAATCCTGAATTTTCAGAATTTAACTAAGCTTAGGTGAATTTGAACTGCTGGCCATGGCATGGTTTTATACCTAATTTCCTCCCTGCAGCATCCCGCATACCTGGGACATTTTTTACAAAACATGGTACTTCAAAATCTAGCAAATTGAAAATGTGTGTACTAAGTACTTGTATAATTGTATTTTGTATGACTTATATGAAGAAGCCACAGAAGCATTAGTTAATAGATTTTAATTCCCTCGTCTTTGCCTCACCTTTCTTGGTAAGCAGAGTGATGTATCCATATTTTTTTTGCATAAATTCCGGAACTATGTATCGAAGACGTGATCCTCAGCAAACCACTATTCCAAATAGCAGGACTGAGCCTACCCCCACCCATCGCACACCCACAAACTGTCTAAAGGCGTACCTGTACCATTTACTGTAGCAAACCACGAATCAGGTAACGTTGTCTGGGTGCTTCCGACGAATGGCATACACGCTGCTGTTTTGCTTTCAAGGCCCACCAGTAAATGTAAATTATTGTTCCAAGGAGGTTGTTTCATAGGCCTGAAAGATAAGAGTACTACAATAATTTGTTACACGTAGAAACAATATCTTGACGTGGATCGGTTTTTTTGGTGCATCGAATGGTATTGGAGTTAAAATCAGGACTGACCTGATTTTAAATTAGACCTGTTTTTGGAAGTTAGGCTGAAAAGTTGGAAACCATTTTGGTTAAAACTGGCATAACGAAGGTAGGTGAGGGCATATTAAGGTAAAAACTTATAATTAGTATGTATGCATTCTTTCAAGGGACACAAATGTTCTGCACTATGATCGCCAACTGGTCAGTCCCTGCTTGATATCTTTGCTAGTTCTCATTAGAACTTACAAAAAAATTCATTGCAGTCGGCCTCTTTCTCATTTATCCATGATCTCTCTCTCTCTCTCATGATTCTTTTTTTCTCAACTTATTATGCGTCGACACGATGTGTAAGCATTTTTATTGCATCCCTTTAGCAGGAAAGAAGTTATAATAGCTGGGATGGCATGAGCACTCCCCTCGGAGAAAGGAATAGCCCTGAAAGGCCTTGGCAACATTTTGTAAAGCCTGATCTCAATGCTGATTGTTTTGTATCTCCAGATCTCAATGCTGAATGCTTCGAATCCCTTTCCCCGTGGTATAGCATCTGCAGGGTTAAATTTATGATTGGACAAAATTGTATTGTATTATATCCTTGTTTGCTCATCTCTGTACATGATAGTTAGTTGGCTACAGATTTGTTGTATTAACTAGTCTTTAGACCCTGATCTGCAACCCTTATCGTAGTATATATGAACATTTTGTGGTTCTCTCTTCGTGGTGCAAATTAAGTTGCATCCTTAGGTTCTTGAAGAATGATAAGTGAGTCTCCGAATTTATACCATTGTGTGCTTGTCCGCACCTTAAACGAGGTGTGACGAAGCATACCGGTGTGGGTTTAGAAATATAGTTCCTTTCTTGGAATAGTGTGTGGGTTTGAGGCTGTTAGTTTGTCTCGAACAATAGCTTAGGATGTATTATCTACCTCTACAAATCGAAGCACGCTTGACTGAGAGCCAGAAAATGTGCTAATTTTCCCTATTCCTGATTCCGAGCTGTAAGAATCTTTTTTCAGTTTCGTATATAATGATAATTAACAGTGACTTTTTTTACTAACACTTTTAGTGATAATTTTTAACAGTATTTTTAGCGTCACTAACTAAAAGTCACTTAAACATTCAGCGATTATTAATTGCCGCTATGGAAGGTAGGAGAAAGATTCTTTTAACCAGAAAGTAGCCAAAAAAATTTCAAAACGCCAATTCGACGTTGTTCAGCAATTATGAGTCTGGCTGCATAGTTGGGGGCATATAATCTATGGTTTCTGAAACTGTATGATGATATCAATCAAGTAAACCAGCAAGCATCAAGGCAAGAAAGATGAGCAATTACCAAGATTGTTCCGAGGATTGAATTATTACCAGAATAATTGCAAACCAAGCAACAGTAAACTTTCTAGTATTTCACCACCGTTTGGTGCTCCGAAGTTATGACGAAAATTCAGCTATTTTTTCCAACGAAATGTTGTAGCTCCATGCAGATTCTTGGTCGGGAACACAAATACCAATTACCCGATCCATCACATTAGTGGCTACAGCCACACACAGAGAGAGAGAGAGAGGGAGTCATTATGGAAACTGAACTTGGCTAAATCCATGGATGGAGCCACCGTGTTCGAACCGGAGGGAATTCTGGTTGAGATTCTCATCCAAGCCATCACACACAGCAGGGAGGTTAGTGAAGGGAACCATGTTGAGGTGATCATCAAGGACCAAGACCGGAGAAGGCTTGGTAGCATAGCGAGCGAGACGAGCTCTGGCAATGGCCAGATCATGTTGGAGCTGAACCATCTTTCCTTGCAAAGAAGCTATGGCACCTATGCAGCCGTAAACCGGGTCACTCAGCCTTGCCTCGGCCTCGTAAACCAGCGAATTCACGGTATCCTGGCGCTGCTCCTCGGGCACCTCATTGAGGATCTTGGTCACATTGCTGGCTCCAAACACCTTGTGTACCTTGGCAAATTTCTTAGGCTCTTCAGACCGAAAGTATGGTGCAAATAGACAGTTTTGGGTGCATCTCCTCTTCAGGAATTTGCAAGCTGCACATGATGAGCTTGAACGGGGCTCTTGACCCCTCATGGATTTTCTTTAGATCCACTTTCAACAATGTCCCACTCTCTTCTTAGCAAATAGGTACATATAGCTGCATATTGCAATCATTGTTTCTAAGAGTTAAATACTATTTTCAATTTTTTTTATATTTAGTAATTATAATTATACTTTTTTTTTCTTTGTATCGGAGATAAGATAGTATCGCAGGTTAGCTCGTGTGCACCACGGGTTAAAAACATGTCATTCAGGTCTGACCTAGGGAACTCGTAAGAAACTTTGTGGCTTGGCCCTACTGAGACTTGAAGCGAAGACATCAATGATAAATATCCGGATGATTTTCTTCTCCTATTATTAACTTTTCTTTTCTTCTAAGAAAATTATGTCCCCTGCGGTGTACTGGCTATAAATGTGGGAACAAGTCGGCCCATTAGCTCAGTTGGTTAGAGCGTCGTGCTAATAACGCGAAGGTCGCATGTTCGAGACCTGCATGGGCCAATTGCATTTTAAATTTACCAAGCATGCCCACCTTTTGGAGTAGAACCTCCTTTGGCTTTGGTATGCAGAAAAAGGAAGAGGTAGGAAATAATTATTCATTCATTCAAATTTCTCAAAGGTTTTGTCCAACTTTTGGCTAGATAATTGAGATAACAAAATGAGAAACCTTTTTAGATTATTTTAGTGCTGAGAAAAGGGGGAGGTAGGACATCATTAAAGTACATCATCTGCATGTCCTTTTCATGAGGTTACAGGGGACATGATGGTTCATCAACAAAGTAATCAAGACAATTGTGCCTTCATGAGGTTGTATGGAGTAGGATGGTTCATCACCAAAGTAAGAAGATGAGATGAGATGTTTGAGCTGATTGAAAAGAAAAGAGAGATTTCACTAGCATAGGAACCCTGTACAAAGTTGGACATATGCAGAAGATAGAAACCTATAGCATCTACAGAGAGATAAGTTGGAATCTGCATGATGCAGTGGAGCCAACATGAACGGAAGCAACTACAACATTTTCTGCATTAATCTTAGGTATTATACATTTGCATTCAAGAGAGTCTTGTATTTACTCCTTCGGTCAAACTCCAAGTCCGTTTGTTGAAAAACTTTTCGTCTAGAAGACTACGGCCTGTTTGACAAAATTATAATTTTTAATTTTCTAAAAAATAAAAATAAAATTAATTGTGATTTCTTTTCTGAGGGAAAAATAGATGGTTGTTTGGTAAAATCAGTTTTTGTTTTTGAGTTTTCTTTCTACATTAATTTTCCCTTTTTTTTTCTTAAATATAATCTTCTTCTCTAACAGAACCTTCAGCCAGACACCACTGCAAGTAAACACCACCACCACCACCCTTCTTTATCAAATCACACCCCCACTATCAACAATTAAGCTTTATTTTAATCCTATCAAACTTCTTGATCGTGGACGGAACTGGACTTCTTGATCATGGACTCAAAGGTGCAGTCGTTCGTTACCCCTTGGAGTCGATGGCGTTGGTCTCGATGCCCTGCTTCTTCTTCGGTTTCTGTACCTGTAGTATCTGATCGAGCGACGGCAATAGGGTGACGATAGTAACGATGGGTGGAGTAGATATTGCTACAGATCTGTGATGGTGGGGCTGCGACAGTGAGCAGATCTTTGGTGTGGTGGTGATGGTTAGGCAAGTGAGTAGCGATGTATAGTGGCATTGGGTGGAGCAAATCTGAGACAGTGAGATAGATTGTTGGTGCGGTGGCGACAGCAGGCAAGGATGTGAGTGACGATAGTCGTGGGGTAGCGACGTTGATCTTTATTTCAGGGTTGTCGACGATGGTCGGTGTAGTGGTGCAGTGGCGACAACTTTTGTCATGTGGTGGTGGTGATTGGGAATGGGGGTAGCTGATGAGAGTGATGAAATAAAGAAAAAAGGGTTCCAAATTGATTCTAGTGAAGTTTGAAGGAGGAATCTGATATAAAAAACTAAAATTGAAAACCGAAAATTTTAAAATGAAAATTTTAAAAACAGTCCAATATAGAAAATTGGTTTATAAAATTAAAGGAAAAAAAATGAAAACTGTGAATCAAACATCACTAGTTTTTTCAGTTTTAAAAACTGTAAAAAAAACTTGGGAAAAAATGAATTTTCAAATAGCACTTACGACGTACGGTGTTGAGAGCTCTGAGAAACGTCACAATTTCTCTGAACTAACTTGTTGGCGAAAACTTGAAGACTATAGACTTCGATATCAACACTCCTTGGAGTACAATATTAAAAAATTGATCCGTTATGTATCCAAGGAGCACTTTAGTTCTAAAAGTGATTAACGGTACCATCTGCAACCTAAGTCATGGCCGGGTTTTGCTGCAATTAGGGATGGCAATTTAAATCCGATCCGGCGGATATCCGCCCCGCTTCGCCCAGTTAGGAGCGGGTTTTTTTTGACTTTGACCGGACTATGGGGCGGGTATGGTATTTAAAATTTTAACCCGCAGCGGGTACGGGTCGGATATGGTATTTAGTGTAGCCCGCCCCGCCCGCGCCCCGCCCCGCCCATAAGTATATATATAACCCTAATTCTCTAGTTTAATCACAGCCGTCCATCTTAGGTATAAGATGTCTTAAAAAACCCCTACACCTTCATCCCTTTCATTTGCCTCACAAGTCACAGCCGTCCTTCTTTCTCTTCTTCTTTTAGATTCTTTCTCTTCTCCAAAAAATGGCTGCTGAACCTTTGATCATTCTGGAAGCCTCGTGGGATTTCCTTGAGCCTTCTTGTTTGTCAGGGCATACCATACCATTTAATCTCAGTAATTTTCTTAGTTCATGTCCCATGTTTCCTGGTTCCCGAAGCACGTATGGGATCAGTTTGAGAAGGGGGAGTTGGGTGCAATGACATCAACCCGCGGCATTGAAGAGAAGGATCAAGAAAAGGCAGAGATAATGTGTCTTGTAGCTTTGTGGTGTGTTCAGGACTCGCCAGATGCCCTTTTCAGATTTTGAACGTTAATTTGATATCAGTCTACTTTAATTTTTGTGATATAGTTTTGTTCAACATTTGTACTGCACAATTTTTGTAATTCATGTTCAAAGTGAGAAACAGTTTTGCCAAAGCAAACAAGAGGGAACGGGGCGGGGCGGGGCGGGGCAGGTCTCCTAAATGTGCTTAGGGTCGGTTATGGTATTGAAATAACATAACCCGGTGGCAGGGCGGGGCAGGGTTATAGGACCACCGGGGCGGGTGCGGATTTTGTGAGATCCGCATCCGACCCGCCCCATTGCCATCCCTAGCTGCAATTGCTACTAACCAACTTTATGCAACTTGCACCGACCACTTTTGATTGAAGTCAATACCTAGAAATTGCGTTACATTTAGACATCCAGCATACTTTGGAAAGTGTATCAACCTCATCCATTGAAATCCCCAAAACTCCAAAATATATATTTCTCAAACTTATATGAGAAAAATGAAACAAAATTTCTGACAACAAAGCGCTCAATTTAACTCTTCGGTAGACCAAAAAAAAAACGCATTATGGGACAATGGAGTGATAACTTTATAGACAGTGAGCAATGAGAGACCAATAATACTTAATAAGGCGTGCAAGACTCAATATCAATGAAATTTTATTTTTATGATATTGAAAGATGTTTTGTAATCTAACAGGGGCAAAGCTTGATATATATACAAATTTCCAATTTTCTTACTTGAAAATCGGGAATGAGTACATGTAAAAAGACAAAAAATTGAAACGCAAGGTCGGCAAGTATCCACTATATGCATAGTGTGAGCTCGTCACGAACACGAAAAAGTATTCTCGAATCAGGTTCAGCGTCAATTGAGACTAAGTTTTTTCTCCGGACGATCTTAAAGGTAGAACCATAAACCGATCTGGTGCAATTCAAGGAATAAATTTATTCACAAAATTTTGAACTCGAAAAGTAAAGAAAAGAAATAAGCCTTCTTGACTGTTAAACCAATCCCTTTTTGTTACGTAGGCACCACGTTAAGATGTAACACTACGTGATCAAGACTTGCTAATAAATGATCAAACATTATCACGAAAAAACCAAAGTTAGTAGCTTCGGTAGCGTTTGAAATCACTTATAGTTTTGGATTTTTATTTTCTCAAAAAATAAAAACTAAATTAATTTTTTTTTACAAAAACAAAGGGAGGGTTTTTGATTAATTAGTTTTTATTTTGAATTTTTTCTTTGGTGGTGATTTGCGATGGCGGTGGTGGGGCGTGGCTGTCGGCGGGTTGCTGTGGGTGATGGTTGTGCTGGTGGGAGGTAGTGATAGTGGTCTTAAAATAAAAATCAAAACTTTTAAATGAGAGTTTTAAAAACAGTCCTTGTTTTAAAAACTGAAGTGAAAAACTATGTACAGAACAAGTTTTTTTTTTTCAGTGTATAAAATTAAATTTTTTTTTTTAAAAAAATAAACGTTATCAAACATATCCTTCGTAAGTCATTCATATGCAACAAAGACTTAACACATTCTTAGTAAATTGTGATCATTTTTTATACTAAAATCTGAAAAGAGAGGAAAATTGTCATTTCAACGGACAAGCAAAGCAAGATAATGCTCCTCCAAAGTCCAAACACCCACTCGGGAGGTTGGGAAAGGGTGTGATATAATGATTGGGGTCATCACACGCGCCACCATGCGACTGAAATCATAGGTGCGGACGCCAACACCAGGGTTGCAATCGTGGTTGATTGGTTGTCAACTGAGGCGTCTGTTTGACGCGCCTCAGCGAAGAAAACAAACATGGGCCGGCCCACGTTTGACTAGAACTTAGAAGGGGGGTTAACCCACTTTGGGGGTTGAAATACTTTAGCGTGAGGCCTTTTGACTTTGCTGTTGCTTCGTCTCTCCAGTCTCCACCACCACCACCACCCTGTTTGCTGCACTTGAAAAGAGAGACCCCTTTATTGCACGCTTCCGTCCCTGACTCGACAGAACAACAATATCTGCCTCTTCTTTACACGTAGTATTATTATTATTATTATTATTATTATTATTATTATTATTATTATGCTGCACATACATATTATGGCAAATGAAATATTAAGATTGAGATTAGAATTCACTACTGTATAACAGTTTTATTAAATAAAAAAATATCACTAAATATATTTTGACGACAAAAGGTTATCACGATAAACTGTAACAAAAGTAACAACATTTTCATTGACAATTGTGTCGTTAAAGTTGATACTGCAGAAGTAATGTATAGTAAAAGATTCTTATTCCTAAAACTGAAATATTAATCGGGAGAAAGAAGAGAGTTTATGGATTCATTTTTGAAGTGTGTATAAAACCAACTGTTCTCTGCTTCAAAAGGCTTAGAGAAACACCAGACGGAGAGGACGTGAAAATGGGTTGAATGTTGTACTCGAATACTTTTGACACCAGTTGGCTGATAATTCTTCTACTTGAAATAGAAATACGTACCTTTCATTTTTCTATAAACTATTTCATCATCTTTTCGTCGTTTAAGATATATTAATGATATGTGAACTTTTTTGCAATAAACAAGATGATGATTTAGTATATTAAGGGATAAAAATAACATCTCGTGATCTAAAGTTTTACTTTCTAGAGTGTGGACTTGCACTAACTTATGTCCAGTAGCGGAGCTATTGCATTGGGCGTGTGTGGGGGGGGGGGTACTTCCCAACTTTTTGGAAAATTTCTTTAGTTATTTCAATAATAGATACTCATATTTACAAAAATGCCATTATATCGTAATTAATTAGGATTTTTTTGTTGTATTATTTATTCTTTGTGTCACCGGCCGTCGTCATCTTCTTCATTCCCATTCTTTTGCTTCATTTCATTCTTCTAAATCTCAAATTCCAAATCTCTAGATTACCAAAAAACACTAATTGATCAAGGTGAGTTCTTTTCTTTAAAAAAGTTTAATTCTTATAATATTAATGAATTCAATAGTTATGCTATTCAATAGTGATATAGCTAAAAATATCCCTCCAATCTACGGACGACACGTGGCAGTTATGACACGTAACCCATACTGACTCATTACTGATATGACATTTACCGTATCAGTCACCGGGCAGAATCCTAAAGAGGCTCTGATTCTATCAGTTCAGATTGACGTGAGATCCTCTAGGATCCTAATTAGATTCTGATTAGAGTTGGTAAAAGTCCAGTCCTACTAGGACTCCTCCTTCTACCACTATATAAAGGGGTCAAGCCCTTCAGGTAAAGACAAGTTCACACACATATACATTGTGTCTTTATTGCTTCTCAGAGTTCTACATTGTTAGTCATCTCTGACTTAAGCATCGGAGCGTTCCCCCGCTGGAACCCCATCCGGCGGTCACTCCGTGTTCTCTTTTGCAGGCCTGATTTCTGGTGTGGTTCCCGATCCAGTTTTTAGCCGCAACAGATTGGCGCCATCTGTGGGACCACTACAGGGAACATGGTCAATCACTCTTCTTCTAGCGACTCTTCACATAGTCGTTCTCCACACCGTCACGCCCGAACGAGCAGCTCTCATCGACTCAGTCGTGACCACCGTTCGACACCTTCACGTCGTCGTGCCGGTTCTGCGGAAGATGCACACGTTAATGTAACATCTGCAACTCCCGAATCAAAAACTAGACCTCGAAGAAATCGCTCTTCGACGTCTACTCTGTAAAACGGGGATCTTCGTCACCGCCTAAACCATCAGCTATTCAAAACACCCCATGCCGACCTTACGAAAGAAATCCACGAATTGAAAAATGTCGTGAACACTCTCCAACAGAAGCTTGACATGGCAGTGGCTCCACCGTCCACTCACCATTCTCATCTTGACCCCAGTGACCTTCGTCTTCGTCTCACCTCCAGATCAAGTTACGGCCGCAAATACCGATCAACGGCCGATCCGACTTACAATCCCAAAGAAAAGAGCGGAGATCACATGACCAGGAGTGAATCTTATTATCGACGTGATCCATCAGTCGAAGACAGTACCAACTCCTCTCCCGAACTGGTCGTCAGAGCTGAGACCCCTCGAAGATCTACCCACAGGTAGAGGGCGCCTGAGTCTCGTTCCCGAGAACGGGATTCCTGGAAGGTGGTCCCTAGATATCATTCTCCAGAACGATCTCCCCCAAGGGATGAATCTGGATATCCGTTATCAGAGGCCATCCAGAAAGCAAAACTGCCTCCCAATTTTCGGATGCCTCAATGTGATCTCTACGACGGAACCGGAGATCCAGGAGAACATGTCTACCAGTTTGAAACAAACATGCTCCTCCTCCAGGTCTCAGACGCTGTCATGTGCAGAGCCTTCCCCACCACTCTGAGGAAGGCTGCACATGCTTGGTTCAAATCTCTACAACCAAGATCCATTCATTCCTTTGGCCAATTATCGGATCTCTTTCAGAAGCACTTTGTAATCCCGAAGGAAGAACTTGGCGAGTCTGCTGAACATTGTGCAAGAGAAAAACGAATCTTTGGCGTGCTTTCTCGGACGATTCAACGCAGCTACTTTGGAAATCGATAACTTGGACGAATCCGTGAAGTGTACCGCATTCCTCTGTGGCCTTCTATCCACATCCAAATTCGCATTCTTTGTGAACAAAAGTCCTCCGGGTAATATGAAAGCCCTTCTCGAGAAGGCCAACAAATACATTCAAGCAGAAGAATACCTGGAGACACACAGAGGACGGCAAGAAGAAAGGAAGGAAGACAGAAGAAACGGTCTCGGGAATTAACTCCCTAAGGAGGAAAGCCGTCGAAACGTTCCAAACGTGATGAACGACATCCCAAAGACCCGTTCGCATTCGAAAATCTTACACCTCTCAATGCCAAACCGTCACAAATACTTCACGAGATCAAAGACAATAAAGCCCTTCGATGGCCAGACAAGATGAGATCTAGGCCAAATAAGCGAAACAAGGAATTGTGGTGCCACTATCATAACGATCATGGCCACACAACTGATAATTGTGGGTCACTTAAGCGAGCAATCGAAGCCCTTATCAAACAGGGCCAATTGAGAAAATTCATAGCACACAAAGACGGGCGACAACAGACACCCCCGGAGGTGGACGAAAGAGAAGATCGAGAGGAGCATACAGGGATAATCAGTACCATATCTGGAGGATTAGCCGCGGGAGGATCGTCTAGAAAGTCTCGCAAAGCATACGCCAGAGAAGTGTGCATAACGAGCCAAAACCCGAGCAAGAAACAGAAGACTGCGTCCGTACCTGCGATATCTTTTTCTTATGAAGATTTAAAATATGTGAAGACGCCTCATGATGACCCATTAGTCGTCACAATCAAAGCTGGGAACTTTGAGGTGAAAAGAGTGTTGGTCGATAACGGAAGTTCTGTAGAAATTCTGTTTTATGACGCTTTCAAGAAGATGAACATTCCGATGGACCGTCTTCGAAAGATGGATTCGCCGCTGTATGGATTTTCCAACTATTCAGTTGCTGTCGAAGGAATCATTGCACTCCCAGTTGCAATCAGAACACCTCCAACACAAGCCAACCTCATGTTTGATTTTGTGGTGGTGAAGGTCCCCACTGCACAACGCCATATTGGGACGACCGGCACTCAACCAGTTGTAGGCTGTGGTGTCAACCTACCACCTCAAAATGAAATTTCCTACAGAAAACGGGATCGGAGAGGTGAAAGGAGACCAGACAACAGCCCGTCAGTGCTACGTGACTTCATGCCGATCGAAGAACAAAGAAGCACTCATTATCGAAGATCTCCGAGAAGATACAAAGATGTAAAGGGGGAACCGGTTGAAAATCTCGTAAGCATTGAAGTGTATCCCGGAGACGAAGACAAGACAGTCCGGATAGGTTCGAATCTCAAGGAAGACATCAAGCTCGAGCTGGTGAACCTGTTAAGAACCTATGCGGATGTCTTTGCATGGACAGCTGTAGACATGCCTGTGATCGATCGTGAAGTTATTACTCACATGCTAAATGTTGATCCCTCCAAAAAACCTGTCAAGCAAAAGAAAAGGACTTTTGCGCCAGAAAGACAGGAGAAGATTGAAGAAGAAGTAGATAAACTCATAACTGCCAACTTCATTGAAGAAATCTACTACCCGGATTGGATCGCCAATGTCGTTATGGTTCCCAAATCGGGCGACAGATGGCGAATATGTATCAATTATACATATCTTAACAAAGCATGCCCAAAAGATAGCTACCCACTTCCAAGGATCGACCTTCTGATCAATGCTACTTCGGGTCACGAACTGCTAAGTTTTATGGATGCATATTCTGGTTATAACCGGATCATGATGCATGAAGATGACGTATCCAAAACTTCGTTCATCACGGAGGGGGGGTTATACTGTTATAAAGTAATGCCCTTCGGACTCAAGAACGCCGGAGCGACTTACCAACGCCAAGTAAACATGATCTTTCAGGACTTAATCGGCAAGAACATGGAAGTTTATGTCGATGATATGCTCGTCAAGAGTATAAAGTCTGACTCCCATGTCGAAGACCTGAAAGAAACTTTCGACATTCTTCGAAAGTACAAAATAAAGCTCAACCCATTGAAATGCGCTTTCGGAGTTGCGTCGGGGAAGTTTTTGGGGTTTATTGTTTCTAATTGTGGAATTGAGGCAAACACGGAAAAGATCAAAGCCATCCAGACCATGACGTCCCCAAAAACCGTCAAGCAAATGCAGAAGTTAACAGGAAGGGTTACAGCCTTGGGAAGGTTCATGGCTCGATCAGCTGAACGATGCTTGCCCTTCTTCAGAGCGATCAGAAAAGCAAAAAATTTTGCTTAGACGGACGAGTGTCAGACCTCATTCGACGAACTCAAAACCTACTTGACCTCTCCGCCCCTGCTTTCGAAGCCATTCCCCGGAGAGGACTTGTTTTTGTACCTCTCGGTCACCGAAGTCACAGTCAGCGCTGTTTTAGTCAGAGAAGGAGATGAAGTCCAGAAACCCATCTATTACGTGAGCAAAGTCTTACAAGATGTAGAGACAAGATATCCAAAGATTGACAGGATTGCGCTAGCCCTCATCACTTCAGCTAGGCGTCTTCGGCCTTATTTCTAGTCTCATTCCATTATCGTTCTAACGGACCAACCGCTACGAAAGGTTTTACTGAGCCCCGAGGCATCAGGAAGGTTGTTAAACTGGTCCGTCGAGTTGGGGGAATTTGACATACAATATAAACCTCGCACTGCAATCAAGGCTCAAGCTTTAGCAGACTTCATCGTCGAGTGTACGTTACCAGAGGACCCCCCTCAGTTGGTTATTTCTGAGGTTACAGATCCTTAGAATCTTTATGTGGACGGTTCTTCAGCCATTGGAGGTAGTGGAGCCGGAATCATTCTTATAAGTCCAGAAGGTTTCACAATCGAATACGCACTTCGCTTTGGTTTTCAAGCCTCAAATAACGAAGTTGAATATGAGGCTCTTCTCGCGGGGATAAGGCTAGCACATGCTTTGAGAGTGGACTCACTGTCGGTTCATAGTGATTCCCAACTGGTGGTCAATCATGTTCTGGGAGATTACGAGGCCAGAGACGAAAGAATGACTCAATATCTGGACTTAGTTAAAACTTCAGCTGTGAAGTTTAAAAACTTCACCATTCAACAAATCCCCCGAGACAAGAATACTCAGGCTGATGCATTATCCAGGCTTGCTTCTGCCGACGCAACAGATATCCGCTGCTCTGTATACCTTGAATTCTTCAAGGATCGCAGTATCGGTTCTCAAACTGAGATTGGAGTCATAGATAAAGAGCCCTGTTGGATGGATACAATCATCAAATTTTTATCCGCAGGTGAATTACCAAGTGAAAGACATGAGGCGAGGAACCTTCGTGTCAGAGCAACCCGGTACGCATTAGTGGAGGGTGTTCTATACAAGAAATCCTTTAGCCTTCCTTATCTCAGATGCCTACGCCCATCAGAATCCGTACATGCATTACAAGAAGTACATGAAGGGATATGCGGTCAACATCTTGGAGGAAGGACGTTAGCCCAGAAAATCTTAAGGCAGGGATATTATTGGCCGACAATGTAGAAGGACGCCGTAGAATTCACACGGAGGTGCGACAAATGTCAAAAATTTGCTCCGATATCGCATACATCGGTCGCCCCTTTGACTTCAGTTATTTCTCCAATCCCTTTTTCAATGTGGGGAATGGATCTGCTTGGACCTTTTCCAATGGCATCTGGGCAACGACGGTTTGTGGTTGTGGCAATCGACTACTTCACAAAATGGACTGAAGCAAAATCCCTGGCCATCATTACTTCAGCCAAGTGTTAAGATTTCTTTTGGAAAAATGTAGTCTGCCGTTTTGGAGTACCGAGAGCTTTGGTCGTTGACAATGGAAAACAGTTCGACAACAACAACTTCCGAACCTTTTGTACGAATCTTTCGATTGATTTGAGATTCACTTTAGTGGCTCATCCACAATCCAACAGTTAGACTGAGAACATGAACCGAAGTATCTTACAAGGATTAAAGAAGAAGTTGGATTTAGCTAAAGGCGCATGGATTGATGAACTCCCCGAGGTGTTGTGGGCGTACCGAACTACTCCACACTCAGTTACAGGAGAGACGCCTTTCTTTCTATGCTATGGAACAGAAGCACTATTGCCGGTTGAGATCGGAGTTCCAACAATGAGGGCCTTGCACTTTAACGAAGTTAATAACGAAGATGGACTCCGGGCTAATCTTGATTTGGTAGAAGAAGCTCAAACTCAAGCCCATGTGCGATCTGTTGTTATAAAACAACGAGTCACACGTTATTATAATCAGAGAGTTCGGTCCAGGCAGTTTCAAGAAGGAGATTTGGTCTTGCGCAAGTTAGAAGTCTCTAATCCGAAGGCAGCAACGGGAAAGTTATCTCCAAACTGGGAAGGACCCTATCGTGTTATAAAGGTGCTCAAATCGGGCGCCTATACACTGAAAACGCTTTCTGGAGAACCAATCCCTCGCATTTAGAATGCTGAGAATCTACGGAAATATTACCAGTAACATCTTGCCTCGAGGCAAGACGCTTCTTTTTCAGGGGATAGGGTTCCAGACCTGATCAAAACCCCCGTCTTTTAAAAGTTGTCTTTAGAAAGATGATTTCGAATAAATGGGTTGTTAAGCAATCCAGTGTAAACTTTATCTTTTGCTCGAGCAATAAAGTCATTTTTCTCAACATTGTTGTAATGTACACTTAAACATTATGTCCGAACAGAGTGATAGCCGAACACTGTGCCCGAACAGAGTGATAGCTGAACACTCTGCCTGAACAGAGTGATGGCCGAACACTCTGCCCGAACAGAGTGCCGAATTCTAGCTTTTTTCATAAAAAAATGCAAGAATAAGTCAAACGGATTAGCAACAGATCTAAGTCCGTGAAGAAACAAAAGTTAATGGAGACGTAGTCACTCCAGCAAAACTTTTACTTCTTCAAATTAAGGCCGGGCGTGGGTGCTCGACTTCTTTGCCGACTCTTTAATTAAACAAAGAGTTTGAGTCAAAGTGAATAAATAATGTTGTGTGAATCGTAAAACATAAACCATGACAAACACATAGTAAAACGAAATACCACGAAGTAAAAGAGATAGAGTTTACAAAAGCCCTCGATGGGGCATCAAAGTAACTCAGTCTGAAAGCAACAAAGCCTAGATACAAAGCCTAAACATCTAGGGCTTGGGGGCATCGCCAAAAGGACCTTCCCCTGGAAGATGAAAAGCTGCAGCATCACCTACCTCTGAAGGCAGAACAGTCTCTCCAGACGGAGATATCACAGCAGGCAGAACGAAGTCATCCAAGGGTATAACAGGAAAGCGTTCCGCGAACATTTCCTTGGCCTTCACGAAGCTGAGCTCATAAATCTCAAGGCCGTCATTCGCGCGCTTCTTGAGCCATTCATCCCCAGCATTCCCATCAAGAAAGTCGCGGATGCCTTGATCACGAGCCTTCTTCACCTCTTCTGCCACTCTCCTCTTGGCCCGTTCCAGTCTCCTCTCCAAAGTCTCGATCTGTGCAAGATAGTCAGTCTCTTGCTTACTCAGCTCTTCAGCATGACGAGTGGCTTCTTCTGCCTCCTTGAGGGCTTCCCTTTTCTGTTGGGCCTCCTCAGCTGCCACTTGCCTTGCCATCTCAAAACGAGACGGCATTTCAGACCCGCTCATATACATCTGCGATAAAGATTGGAACGATCAGCAAAGCGAAGTCCGAAAGTAAATACAAGGGAAGACTAGAAGAAAGAATCTCACCGTATACACAACCTGAGCAAAGGAACATGCAAAGGTCTCGTGAGTTTGGTTCTGAAATATTTCCTTGTCCCGAGGAAGAACTCTATGAACAAGGTGTTGCTATGAAATCTGACTATCTGGCATCCCAACATCATTGGAGCGAAGAGTCCATCTGGGACGAAAGATGAGATCCTCTTCGACGAACACCTTCTCCACGATCTGCGGAGAGTGGTCAGGAGGGATAACCCTTGCCTTATTTGGAGCAGGGGGCAACTCTGCACTTGGCTGCTTTTCTTTCCTTTTTCCTTTGGCTTTCTGCAAGGCGCCAAGAAAGCCTCCTTGCGGCGTTTTTCCACTTCCGCTGGCCATTTCTGCAAAGGAGTTGGTAATCAATACAAGAATACACATTGAAAAAAAGACTGAAACCAAAAGCCTATTTAAAGCACACCTAGAGACGCGCTCTCAGCAGGAAATGTGCTAGAGATAGTAGGCGCAGGATGAGGGGTTACAGCTCCAGCTGAAGCAGGCATGCGAGGAATGATCCTTGCCCATTCTAGTTGCTGCTCTGATAAGGGTTCATCAATGGAAAGTCCGCCCCGAAGTTTGATGTGGCTAAGAATGTGTTTGGTAAGGTTGTTGGGAGCAGGCTTGCCAGGGTTCTCAAAATCCTTACATTAAGGATTCCATTCTCTGTCAAACGGAAGCTTCCCTTTATCAGAACGGCCAACGAAGAAGTATCTGGAGTGCCAACCTTTATTCGACTTCGGCCCCCTTTTCAGAAGTCGCTGCCTACTGTGAATATAGTACCATCCTGGACAATTGGCAACTCCCTTGACGAAACAGATTTCAGAGAATACTCTCATAAAATCTGTTGCATCTGGTTTGTAGCCTGAAGTCTGAACCAGATAAATGAGCCCAACAAGCTTCCTCCAGCCATTGGGAACAAGCTGACCTGGGGCCATGTGGTAATGCTCGAAGAAACGAAGAGCAAAAAGGTGAAGAGGAAGCCTGTATCCAGATCTCACTTGCTCTTTGTATATCCCAGTTTCATACTTCGTTCCATAGTTGGCTGGTTCTTGCAAACCAGGAGGACGAGCATACCAGCCTACGGGAAGAGGATATTCCCGGAGCAACTCCACCAAATCTTCGATAGACATTTTACTCGACTTTCCATCTACCGTATACCAAGGCTTAGGATTAGCCTCATCTTCGGCTTGATCCTTAACGTCGCCTAAGGCATTCTTGGCAGGCAAAGATGAAGATGGTTGGGAGGTTAAAGGCTGGGGAGGTTGAGAAGATGAAGGGCGTAGTGGTTCTGAGGATAAAGGTCAGAGAAGTTATGGATTTGAAGTCCCAACTTCACTACTTGAAGTTGAAACTCGACCTGATCTTGAGGATGAACTACTGCTAATGACTACACCCTCTTCAGGAGATGAAACAGACACTGAGGACTCGGACATGTCTTCTAAACAAACTACGAAAACTTGAAATGCTGAACAGAAATAGGAGATGAAGAGAGACTTACTTGAAGTGAATGATGCTTCCGAATGATTTGACTGAGGTGAAAATGAAGTGGAGATCTCCTTTTATAGAGAAAATCCCGAATAACCGTTTTTTAGGATGCACAACGGTTCATCTGACTCTTACGTTTCGCAAGCTAAGAGAATGGAAGTTTGAAAATTCAAAATTTCCCGCTCAAAGGCATTAATTGCAAGAGGGACACGTGGACATGAACCGAGCACTCTGCCCGAGCAGAATTCTGGCCAAACAGAATTTCGTCCGAACACTCTGCCCGAGCAGAGTGCCAAACGGCCGAACACGGTTCTGCCCGAGAATCGTGTCCGAACACTGTGCCCGAGCAGAGTGATCACGGCCGAGCAGAATTCTGGCCGAACAGAATTCCGTCCGAGCAAAGTGACTAAGGCCGAGCAGAATTCTGTTCGAACAGAATCCCCTCCGAACACTCTGCCCGAGCAGAGTGACCACGGCCGAGCAGAATTCTGGCCAAACAGAATTTCCCGTCCGAACACTTTGCCCGAGCAGAATTCTGTCCAAACAGAATCCCGTCCGAGCAAAATTCTGTCCGAACATAATCCCATCCGAACACTCTGCCCGAGCCGAGTGACAACGGCTGAGCAGAATTCCGTCCGAACAGAATCCCGTCCGAGCAGAATTCTGGCTGAACAGAATTTCGTCCGAACACTGTGCCCGAGCAGAGTGACCGCGGCCGAGCAGAATTCTGGCCAAACAGAATCCCGTCCGAACACTCTGCCCGAGCAGAGTGACTAAGGCCGAGCAGAATTTTGTCTGAACAGAATCCCGTCCGACCGCTCTGCCAGAGCAGAGTGACAACAGCCGAGCAGAATTCTGGCCGAACAAAATTTCGTCCGAACACTCTGCCCGAGCAGAGTGACTAAGGCCGAGCAGAATTCTGGCCGAACAGAATCCCGTGCGAACACTTTGCCCAAGCAGAGTGACAACGGCCGAGCAGAATTCTGTCCGAACAGAATTTCGTCCGAACACTCTGCCTGAGCAGAGTGACAACAGCCGAGCAGAATTCTGTCCGAACAGAATCCCGTCCGAGCAGAATTCTGTCCGAACAGAACCTCGTCGAGCAGAACTCTGACCGAGCAGAACTATGTCCGAACAGAATCTTGTCCAAGCAGAGCACTCTTTGAATATTTGAAATGTCAGACAAACAGATTCAATTCTGTTTTTGGCATATTTCGCTACCACCAGTGAAAAAAGTGTGATTCCACCCGCTTCATTAACGCTGGCAAAAGCAGGAGGCATATGATATAGCTAAAAATATCCCTCCAATCTACAGACGACACGTGGCAGTTATAACACGTAACCCATACTGGCTCATTACTGATATGGCATTTACCGTATCAGTCACCGGACAGAATCCTAAAGAGGCTCTGACTCTATCAGTTCAGATTGACGTGAGATCCTCTAGGATCCTAATTAGATTTTGATTAGAGTTGGTCAAAGCCCAGTCCTACTAGGACTCCTCCTTCTACCACTATATAAAGGGGTCAAGCTCCTCAGGTAAAGACAAGTTCACACACACATATACATTGTGTATTTATTGCTTCTCAGAGTTCTACATTGTTAGTCATCTCTGACTTAAGCATCGAAGCGTTCCCCCGCCGGAACCCCACCCAGCAGTCACTCCGTGTTCTCTTTTGCAGGCCTGATTTCTGGTGTGGTTCCCGATCCAGTTTTTAGCCGCAACAAATAGTTACGCTAATTATAGTATTAATGTATTCAATATTAACGTATTCAATAGTTACACTATTCATTAATTTAATTATTATAGCACTAACGTATTCAATAGTTATGAAAAAAATACGAATTGAACAATTTACTATGCACATTGAGAAAGATATTGTGAAAACGTTTACTAAATACTTGATCATTGATGATTTTCGTGATTATAAAAAACGCCAAATTCCGCTTTAACCATTAATGTATAGAGCTACTTTTCTTATATTTCGTAAAATCTTGATGAACTACTTCTAATTTTAATGTCTTAGTTTTCATATTTTATGTGAACTTAAACCTTCTTCATTCTTTTATGTTAGCAATCAATTTTTTTTTATGTTTTTTTAGCCCCTCCCGATTAGACTTTCTGCATCCGCGCTTGCTTCTGTCCAAGGGCACCGCTAAAGGGAGAGCGATTTGGGACACTCTCAATCTATTCTACGTTCGTTGTTGCACTTTTGTCAACTGGAAATCACGTTGAAAACTTCAAAAGCTTCAACCAGAAAACAACAATAGGAAGGGTAATTCGCGTACAAGTTCTTGAAGGATCCCCACTGGGACTCTTATTTCAAAGGATGCCCATAAAAATACAACGGAGCCAAGGATACAAAAAGAACACTAATCTCTAACAATAGAGATTGCAGGTTCAGCCTCAAATGGTGTTATAATTGTACACTTTGGTAAAGTAAGAAATTTAAGTAGAGGTTGAAGGAGTTGGCATCTGTGATAAAAACACAAAAGGTATATGGCATGAGAGTTTATTAAAGGTCATATGCAGGCAAAGTCCACCCAACAAGCGAAACCTATCAAATCCACCAAGCATCCAGACCATTGATGTGTACTTCACATGTGATAGCAATGCCCTACTTGTGTTGTTCGTTAAACTGTTCTCACATGGACCTAAATTGTCTCAAACACTGCCTCACCTAGCTGGTTTGTCTTATGTTCTGTTTTTAAGATTTGTATCAGACGTATATAGGAACGGGAGAATTAGAAGATGAAAACGAAATGTTGAACGGGCTTGGAGGCTGCCGATTGGTAGCATAAAAGTCCAACAACAAAATCCTAAATTCTGGTTGTATCTGAGGTCAGGTGGGCTATATTCCACTCTTAGCCTAAATACATTAAATACAGAACAAGAACCTTTCAATGGCAGTTCGACCCCAAAAAATGTTGAGTTCAGTGAAGAAATCATCTAATAAGGTCAACCATCGGATTCTAATACTAGTGATCTTCTTGTACCAAAATCCGCTGTCTGTTCTGATGACCTAAGGTTATGGGTATACACAATTAATTGTATATCAGATCGACACCATATCTTAGTTTGGAAATATCAAAGTCCAACATTGGTTGGAGGACAAGACACATCTAAATAAGGGAGTATGCAGGATTGCTATCAAAATAAGAAATGGACTAGGCAAGATCGCATACATGTAAAAATGTGACCCATAGTCAGACCTCTATCCGAGGACCAGCATTTTCATTTTAGGTCATTTTGTTTCAAGTGAAACGAATTTTCTTCCTCATAATCAAGCGTGCTTCTCAAGAAACTGTTTTTTTGGAAACAAAATCATAGTCCAGCTCCCGCCCCGAACATCTTTCTACTGATGACAGTACTAGTACTAAGAACCATTTGAATAAGGACAGCAACATTGCACTTGTCTGCTTCGATTTTGTTGTAAAATTTCTAAAACTTGTGGGGTTCCAAGAAATTAGTAAGTACTCTTATAACTTGGATCACAAATATTCGAATAAAAAAAAGAAAAGGGAAAACAGAGTTCATCATGATACAGAGATACTTTGCAGCTTTTGTCTTAGCCATCTAGTCGGGGTAGGGTTTCATTAATTATTTATCATCCGATTCACCTCTTTATAATAAGATGTATCAAAATCACGACATCTTATAAGCATTAGCATAACCCACACTTTGGCAGAACATTCGTGTAAGACAAATGCTTGGCCTTTTTCTTCTTTTATCTTTTTCTACTTATTTTGTTTTCTTTAAAACTCCCTGACTAGCATATATAAAATTTAAGTACCGCCAACAAACGCAAGCTTTGACACGGCTCATTTTGAATATACACACACATATCATCGATGTTTTTTCTTTTGGTCATGATATTATATGTCTTGGAGTTTGTATATAAAAATGCTGGGAGAATAAACTAACCCAACAGTACCGGTATGTCCTCCAAGTGGCAACAAGTGAAGACTCTTCCTTTCAACTTTCCAGCCATCCTATTGTCACCTACGTTAACAGTCCAAACAGAAGCAGTCAACAAACCACGGAATTATTTTAATCTTTGTTTTCTCTAAACGTGGAAGGGTTCTCCAAATAATCTAAGAAAGCCCTAACAAACCCTTGGTCATGAAAAAAACAATGAACATAAACATACCCGGTACAGTGCAAGACTATGGACGTAGCTCTACCTCCTCCTCTCATGGTCGCCTCAGGCTTTCTTCCAACTGGGTCTTTGCTAGAAGCATTGACTCGGATCTCCAATGAAGTTACTTCCATGGAAAAGCTTCCTTTTGTACAGGTTAAGAACGCCTCAACAATGATAAGAAGAATCAAGCTCCTATCTTCATTGTTCGAAGAAATTCAGGAAACAAAGAGCCCACTTCCGCCCTCCTCAATCTTGTGCCTCACCGAGCTATTTTCCGTTATTCGGAGGGTGAAGCTCTTGATACAAGGGTGCAAGGAAGGTAGCTCTTTGTGGAACCTGGTGCAGACAGAATTTGTTTCAACACAGTTTCATGTCACAGTGAAAGAGATGGGGAAGGCATTGGATATATTGCCTCTGAGCTTGCTTAATATAACGGCGGACACCAGAGAGCAAGTAGAGCTTCTCCGCAAGCAAGCGAAAAGGCTTGAATTGTTCGTTGACCCCCGAGAGATTCAGATAAGGGAGGAGCTTATCTTACTAATGGCTAGTACCACTGAGAAGAACAGCAAAAACAAGGGCATTGTGGATATCGAGGAAGTGAAAGATACGTTGAAGAGCATTGGTATGAGAAGCCCACTAGATTACGAAGAAGAAATTTCAAAGCTAGAGGCAGAAGCCGAGAAGCAGGCAGGTACAGGTGGACTCATCGTTGTTTCCAACATCAACAATCTCATCTCCCTTGTTTCATTATCCAAATCCTTGATTTTTAGCAAGAAAGAATATGATAGAACCCAGGATGATGTGAAGCAGCCCTCGGCATCCGAGAGTTGGCATCATGATCATTCTTCATCTTCCCAGTCGATGGTATTCAACACCCCGGATGAATTCCGTTGCCCAATTTCACTTGACTTGATGAGGGACCCTGTGATAGTAGCATCAGGGCACACGTACGATCGGAACTCAATTGCCCAGTGGATAAACTCAGGGCATCACACATGCCCTAAAAGCGGGCAGAGGCTAATTCACATGGCACTCATACCCAACTATGCACTCAAGAGTCTACTCCATCAATGGTGCCAGGACAACAATGTACCCTTAACTGACTGTAGTTCATCTTCTTCAAACTTAGAGAGAAGCAGTAGCAAAAGGAAGCTATGTGAGAATGCTATTGATCACATTTCTGCCACGAAAGCTGCTATGGATGCTGTCAAAATGACAGCAGAATTCCTAGTAGGCAAACTAGCAACAGGGTCACCAGATACACAGAGGCAGGCAGCGTATGAGCTTCGGTTACTCGCAAAAACTGGCATGGACAATCGCAGGATAATTGCCGAGGCAGGAGCTATTCCGTTTCTGGTGACATTGCTAGGCTCAAATGATTCAAGAATTCAGGAAAATGCAGTAACTGCACTACTCAACCTCTCCATATTCGACAACAACAAGATATTAATTATGGCTGCAGGCGCAATTGACAACATAGTAGACGTTCTACTGTCAGGAAAAACCATGGAGGCAAGAGAAAATGCGGCAGCAGCAATATTCAGCTTGTCAATTATAGACGAGTACAAGGTAATTATTGGTGCCCGTCAGAATGTCATTCCAGCATTGGTGGGACTCCTGGGAGACGGCACAACAGCTGGAAAAAGGGATGCAGCAACAGCACTTTTTAACCTGGCAGTATATAATGTTAATAAGGCAAGTGTTGTGCTTGCTGGTTCAGTTCCTTTGCTCATTGATCTCTTGATGGACGACAAAGCGGGCATCACTGATGATGCCTTGGCAGTGCTTGCGCTGCTTTTGGGTTGCTCAGAAGGGCTAGAGGAGATAGGAAAGAGTCGCGTCCTGGTTCCTCTTCTCATTGATCTCTTGCGGTTTGGATCTCCCAAAGGCAAGGAGAATTCAATGACTCTTTTATTGGGACTCTGCAAAGACGGGGGTGACGAGGTTGCCAGGAGATTACTAATGAATCCAAGAAGCATTCCTTCTCTCCAAAGCTTGGCTGCTGATGGGTCTCTAAAAGCTCGAAGAAAGGCCGATGCTCTGCTTAGATTGCTTAACAGATGCTGCTTTCAATCTCGCAATCCTGTTTGATAAGAAAGAAAGAAAGAAGATTGCAGCACTGAAAATGTAAATGTCGTGGAGATTACATAAACGATAAATTGATATGGTGTTCATTTGCCACAGTCCATAGAACTCCTTCCATCTTCATCTGATAGCTCCATATATAGAAGATCTATCAATCAATCAAAGGAAGTGGGCAACAAGCACGCCCAAAATTATCAACTCTCTAATAGGCCAGATGGAACCAATGAACTGTGAAAACATTAATTTTAGATATAGCCATTTGATCAGAAGATCCTGCTGAAAGCCAATTGAGCAGCAGCACTAGTTGCCATACACAAGATATGCGTGTCCTAACAGCTCAAAGTTTGAAGCTAATCAATATATGCCGAAAGCCAAAGAAGGCGATGAGGAAAAACAGACTAACAAGACCTCGAAGAAACCTGGAAAGGCAGAACAAAATAAACTGAATATGTTAGCAAATAATTGAGTTAGAGCTACCTTGATGATTCTGCAAGCTATCATGAAAATACATCCAAGAAATGATTCCAAAGTCAGGCATTGCGTAAAGCAGTAGGTACTAGGCACAGAACTCTGTCGATACACGAAATTTTAGTTACCGTTCTCTACCATGTAAGGGGATCCAACGATTCGTTACAAAATGGTAAATACAGATTTATTTCCAATAACAACCATTGGCAGATTGGACAATCTAGTTTGAAATTTAACGTATTTCATCATGGATGTAGACTCCAAAGTACAGATTACGTCCGATAATGTCCAAAAGCAGATTAGATATAACAAAAGTTAAACCACAAGCAAGAATTTACACCCGCAAACTTCTTAGAATTAGTTCATTATCGTAACAAGAAGGAATATAAGTCAACATCCACATGCTGAAGCAGGAGAGACAGGACTAAAATGAATAAATTTGATTGATTCTTCTGTAACATTGTTTTTTACACGTGATTTACAAAACTCTCAAAAGACCAGCACCCAGAACCGGACCCCCTTCGTTATACTAAGGCTCTCATAAACAGGTAATTACAAAAAATTCTAAGGTTAAAGATGTTTAACTTCTGTTGAACCAAGCAGACTGGATCCAATGACAGTGAGCACCATCTGTGAACCACAATTCACTTGAAGGTAATGATAGGGCTCTGTTAGTCTTCTACAGCTCCACCAATTCCAATCGAACATGTGTGCCCTTTATCTTGTAATCCCAAAACCAGCTCCCGCTATCCATGAATTGCTTTTCAATAGGGCTTAACTGGACTGCTAAACCTGATCCAGAAATTGATATGTTATATACCGTCTGTGTGCGCAAGTAAGTGCTCCAAGTCAGTGTTTTTAGATAGAGCAGAATGGTAAACAAGTCAGTGGCATAATGTTCTCCTGTGGAGTGCCAGGAAACCCATTTCTTCAAATTTTTGAATTATGTTTGAGATATAACAGGAAAATAAAAACTCAAGGAAAGCGAATCAAATGAAAGTACTGTAATATGCTACAGATATTCTGAGAACCTGAATTTCCTGATGTAATCTTCAATTTGTAGCCACTTGGGACGTCGAATACATGATTACCCTGCAATATGGGTAACAGCAGCAAAAGATGCACTTCAGGTAAGTTGAAGCATTAACAACCCGAGTCCAAGCAAAAAACCTTTTGGTTCCCAAAGAATACGGCCAAGCAGCAGCTTCATTTCATTTTGGTCTAAAAGTATGTATTAGGTAGAATAGTTCAGTCTTTGAGCAACAGCAACAATTTATGTTAAACTGATTGCACTGGTTCTGCTGGTAGGTATATGATTTTACCCTCAGTTAATTATCTCCCATAAACCAGAACAATAATCCTATGATACCTCTCCGTGCTCATCTAACCTGTAGGGTAACGTCCACTGCTTCAAATTCAGCATTTCCATGCAGGACAACTTTTAGTGCCTCAAACCGCAGTACATCATGCTTCCAATATACATTGTCTCCAGAGTTCCAATCTATTCCCTCATTCAGTACTTTGACATTCTTTAACTTACATCTTCCACACCTACAGGAATGACATGAACTTGGATATGAAAAACTGAGTTCTACTGCATTTCCCAAGTGTTTTTCATTAGCATATTTGTCCGTGACTAGAAGAATTAGCATAGTGTACCTGTCCCCATACTGCAGTATAGGTTCACCATTTGCATTAGTCCTAGTCGAGCCCACAATATTTTCAGCCAAAATGATCAGACTCCCATCAAGCTGGAAAATAAAGGAACCAGATCAGCTAATAAAAGCAAAAAGAGAGATGTGCATGACTTCTCTTAACACATATCTAAAAGTTTTAACCTGAACATCTTTCCACAAAAATTCTGCGACCTCTATTTGTAACTCAGAACCATTGGAGATGGAACCTCCATTAAACTGAGACACAGAGAAGACAGGCAGCATGATTAGACTTCATAGCTAATATGTTTAGCGCTTCATTTTTCCAATGATGAATTAGTAGAGATGGACCTCTCAGATAAATAACTAGAGATATCAAAATGGCATCATATTGTAAATATGTGCACAGTGGAAGAGGTTCCTAGTTGTTTGTTAAGTATCCCATTACCATACGTGTACATTCAGATTCTACTGAAAGTTCCTATTCCCATATGCTTCTAAACTTATTCCCATATGCTCCCAGTGATTTTACTGTGGTTTCGCTGCTCACCTCTTCACTTTTCTCATTCTTAAGCTAATTCACCCCCTCTGGGAACACATGAAAAACTGGAACAGCCTGGCAATAAACCACTCAGACATCTCTATGAAAGACATTATTTTCTTATTCAAAACAGAACATGGCCATATGGGTGGATACCACCACTATCTGTAACAAGATCTCGGGTGTGAATCTACTGATCGACCATATTATCCATATCTATATATATATCCATATAGATGTACGATCCATCACTCTCAACTTGAAAGATTTAATGGAAGCCAATTCTGGTTAATTGATTTATACTACTACTAGATTGGATGTGTACCGAAGTTTTCTTTGTCAAGTTATACCAACAGAGGCAACCACTCTGAGTTATATAGTTGACCTTCATAAGCTTACTTTTTGTCTAGTGACCTCCCAAAGTGGGCCAAGAGCAGGATGGAGAAGGATGAGATAGGGGGGTCCAGAATCAGCATATTTCTCATTGCCTTCAATCTGCAGAATACAATGAAGATATTACTGTAGCAGAACAAAGCTTAAAAACGTAATCCACGTAAATATATGAAGAAGCATACCAAAAAAATACTGAACCGCTAATTTTAGTGATATATTCACAAAATACTTAAGTTCATCTCAAAACAGAGATGAATTTTGGCTTTTTACCTGAGGAATTTTGACATCACAGTGGGAAAGGAGATCGTAGGCATTACGTATGATATCCAACAGGGAACCATCTGGAGTCTGCATGTATACAATTGATATTGGACAAATATGAATCAGGTAATTTAATAGTCTATCATTAGACGTATACACATGTAAGAATCAGGTTCATTTAGTAGTCTATATTAAGATGTATATACATGTAAAATAGCTGCGTTTAGCAACTATGAGGTTAATTGAGACTCAAGTTATCAAAATACAGTTCCATTTAGAACTTCAGATAGAAACAAATCCAGTCTCCTTTGTGTCCTGTTACTCCTATGATTTAATGTTTCACTTTTCAGCCCTTTTACGGTTTTACTTATCCACTATCGAAAAGAAAAGTTTCATCAGCCCCATATAGTGAAACCTAAACATGTGAACGGCAGAAATTAAGTAAAAAAAATTCAGGGATGGTTAAATAATGCATGTTTCTAATACAAGGCAAGGCAAACCTATCCTAGGATTTTAAGTCAGATTATTTATCCAAAAAAATTTATCTATTTATTCTGTTTCACCAGAGACTGAATTTATCTCAGCTAAGGTCGAACCCAATTTATCGTCCTTGAAAACATTAACCAACGTTTAGGATGCTTCAAATTTCACTTTTAGTGTTCTCAATAGACAAACAGACATAAAAATATAGACTTCTGCATACTGGTCTTTCTTTTACTTTGTCTTGCTGATGAAAAAAATTGTATGCGCATCATCATAACAAAAAGGTGCTTTTGACTTATATGGACAAACAGTCAGATTGATGTAATAGTAATAATATCAAGATAACATAATCAGGAAAAGAAGGCAGAACACAGAACGACGAGAAATTGCAGGATATTATATGAAGATCCACTGTGTCTCAAACCCTAATGACCGATGAACATAGCAAATGGTTACATGATCTGGACCTGGTGTAAAGACTTGTCGGCACGTCTTCTTTTCTTCTTAGCAGATGATGTCACCTTCTTTCTCTCATTATACACAATAAAGGTATCCAGCATGTCTGCAATCATGTACCATGGGGAGCGGCTTTTAATACAATGGACAGACGCATAAGAAAAAAGATGTAAAAATATTCATAACAAAATTTGAAACAGGACTTAGACATGTCATACCTTCTACACCTTTATATCGTCGCGATGAATATGTATTTACAAAATTATCAGCAATATTCTGCATTGTGCATTCCAGACGTCCACCAGGGACACTAGCACAAGAGAAAAGCGATTAGCACTCAGGACAATGTCTAGATAATTAAACTTGTAACAGTTGACTCCTAGAATATGACAACATAATTTTAAGCTATGTAGCATGTACAGGGAAGGCAATAGGACTCACCATTCTTCAAAGATCTAAGATTTTTATACGCTGGTCATGATCAGAACGTGGATATCAAAAAGCAGAGTTGAAGAATGTACCTATGTTGGATTCCCAAGTAATCCTCATATGTAATTGGCTTCTTTGCATTTAGAACCATGCCTGGCAAACTGGTTTCATTATTACTTGATGCAATAAGCTCTGCAGATGGCAAATCCACATATAGAATGTTTGTGTTGGCAGGGAACTCTGCCTGCAAACTTGACATAATGAAAAAGGTTTATATTGGAGGATACTGTGCAATCTTGCACAGGAAAAATATTAGAAACTAGAGAATGACAGATGACTTAAAGGGCCAAAGGGCTACAGCGAAGCACATAAGATAACCAACTAGAACTTGTGACTACATACCTCAATAATAGAATATGCACTTTACAAACATAAATAGTATCGAAAAATATTATTTTGTGAATGGCATTCTCGACAGAAATGAAGTCTGTGCACCTAGGCAGTTGATTGACATCCCTGAAGCTTGAACTATACTCATCTGCAAATGGCATCAAGTGTACTCGAAGTTGTTTGACAACAGTAAACCATTAAGAACACGGCACTAGCATGCAAAAGCAAAACTCTTCCTGAAAAGTAGCAAGCATTCAGAGAGGAAGAAGAAGGGGGAAGGGGGGGGGGGGGGAGGTTGTAGATTTTCAACGTCACTTTCATCTAACCAAGCTAGTTGGGGTACGCTAATCATTCCTTCCACTTTCCCCTATATAATTAAAGGAATGAATACAACATTATGTCTAAATTCTGGCCCTTTTTCATATGACAGGTGGTTATAAACACTACAATATACTCTTAACCTGATAAAACGTTTCAAAGTAGGCCCATGATGAGGGAAGCATAACAATATAAGCCAATTAGACTCGAGACGCGAAAATATAATGCACTGCAAGAAGTAATTTACTACTCCGTAGTACCGCATTATACAAATCTTCAATTTCAAAAACTTGTTTTGCCCCTGAACCCACTTTTGTATCTAATTCATCTAATTAGAATGAAAGAATAAAAAATGAAATTTCTAGATACAAGATAGTGCAAATTTCTTGTGCATTTATTAGCTACGAATGGGACTGTTGAGGAGTCTTGCTTTGAGGTGAGATGTGGAGCATCTCAATCAGCTACCCTGGGTACTTCAACTCAATTGGACAGTACAGAATGGCAAATTTTGCTATAATAGCTATAGTGGGGGAGAGTTATATTACAAGCTATACATACAAGGTCTAATCTGATGACAATTTGAAGAAATCTCTACAATAAGCACATTCATCATTTTGGTTGTAAGGGACAAAGAATGTAAAGAAGTACCTATTATAGAAATAAGACCCATCAGCAATTCCATACTTGTCAAACTCGGTGTACTCGATGCATGACAGACCATATGCCCACTTCCCGTCCATCTTCTTTTTCTCAACTAAAACATTAATGCCTTCTGTAGCACCCGAGTTCCGCTTACATGATGCAAAACCCAATTTCTGTAAGACTGGCTGTTAGTAATCAGGGCAGAAAGTAGTAGTTCTGAATGTTCACTTCAAAAAACCCTAGAGCTCATTTTTTATCCAAGCAAATATTGATACAACTGTCAAAAGGTACATGCCAAAATTTTACATTAATCTTTTCAATTTCCCGAGAACATGCTTCTTTTAAGCAGCTATGTCCATGCATACAAATAACTGCTGATGAACCTAACTAATTCACTTACTAACTGATGATTAGAAGATTTTAAGTAATGTTTAAATTATTTAATCCTCCAACTAATAAGTATATGCGTTCTCACTTTGTTCTCACTTTGACCGACAACCATGAGCTTGAAGGTCAAATTTGAGGGCAACCAATTTGGGCAAATAATGTTCAAAGTTAGTTTCTGCTGACTTCCATCCTCCCAGCACCTTAGCTTGACGAGGAGCAACATTGCAAAAGCCTCTTATGTCTAGGTCAAATTCAGAACAAAATGCTTAAAACAGCAAAAGAAAATTTAACACATGTTGCTTAACATGTCCCAAAAGAAGGCACCAACTATCTGGCGCGTTTCTTGTACATAGTTGCAAAGTGGCTTCCAGGCCACATTTGAAACGTAGTTTTACTATACTCACATGGCAAAATGGCATCCTCTGTGATGTACATACTTCATGTAACTTGGGGTACTCAGTTTTAACGAGAATAAAACAGTTACCTTTCCCTGACGCAAACCAATCCCTGCCAATGCCAAGAGGGTCAGATCTGTAGCAGCCACAACATTACTGCAAAACCATGAAAATTAAATATACTCTAAAATCTAGAACTAGCACTGTATTAGTAGTACCACAAGAATAGATATCTTGGGATCATAATTGATGTTGAAGACAACCTGACTTGCCGTACAGTTGCACCTTGCCTTCCGTGATACCCAAAATATTGGAAAATGCCTTTATCATAGGCAAGTTTCCATATCACGCCATGACCACCAGGCTTGCAAACAGGAACAAACTGTCTCGTGACCAGCCATTGGCCATTTTCGGAGCTAACAGCCGGAACAAGAGGCTGGAATTTAAAAATGGTATTAATACCTCACACTTACAAAAAGCAATCCAGCGTGGACATAGTGTCCAAAACATTCTGATAGGTTCCATATCAGACCTGTTCAAAAAGTTGGAAATTTGAACGACCTCTTCCAAACCATCCAAGTCTTTCACACAATGAAGTGATGCGTTTATGGTTGTTCTTTGCCGAACTTGTCATAATTGCAACAGGGGTGATGCACTGTTTTCCATACAATTTGAAGTACAAGAATTCTCTAGCCTTGCAGGCAATTTCGAAATAAACATGTAAACAGATTATCCATCAACAATAATTTATAATGTCAGCTATGGCTAATTACAACTATCAAGCATAGTAACATAGTTATCGCGTACAAGAGAGATCTTATACCTGAAGATCTCTTACAAGCCCTTCCAACAATGTCCGTCCACAATAAGGAAGCATTGCAGCAGGAAGACATTCACCTGTATCGGGGTCCACCAAACCAAGCCTGTCTGCAGAGCCTCCGAGAGGATAAATTTCTCCTAGGTTGGGAAGACCCTAAGAATAAACAGAATCTCATGATTTCGATTCGATCCATACCACACCCTTTATGTTCAAAGGAAAAATATAAGATTCATGCTAACCTCAATTCCCCATAGAGCAGCTTGAGATGCATATTCTGTATCTTGAGAAAGGTCACGTGCATTAGGAGGATGAATTTCTAAAAATTGGCATTTCACTGAGTTACTAATGGGCTGGGACCAATTTACAGCTTGTTCTTTGTATGTTGATTGAACAAGAAGCTCCAGTGCGGTTATCTGATAACTACAAGCAACTGTTATGAGTTAATTACACCTATATTACAACTCAAACTTTGAGTCGATAATTGAAACTCCCGAACATATGAACAAAGTAAATGCAAGGCACGGACAAATAAACCAGGACACATTCTGAATATATTGATACTTCAGTAATACGTTCTCTAGGTAACAAGGATTTCTGCCTCATGTTTTAAACTCAAAAAGCATGCTTTTCATAACACCACAAAAAGCCCAATCAACA
Organism: Escallonia herrerae; assembly: GCA_033070095.1. Lineage (NCBI taxonomy): Eukaryota > Viridiplantae > Streptophyta > Magnoliopsida > Escalloniales > Escalloniaceae > Escallonia > Escallonia herrerae. Next base: position 1,196,308 of record JAVXUP010000015.1, read on the forward strand.
TCAGCATCTTAGATTCAAAATACCAGTCTCCGAACAAAACCAATACTTGCCAGTTAGCATGGATTTTGATTATAATGGCAGTTAATAACAAAAGCCAGTTACTTGCCAAACCAAAGCTACATGCAGCCTCAGCCATCACAGATTAGACAAAAGCATATAATCCAAACATTTATCCAAAATCCATATCACATAATCTACTTGTGCATCAGAACACTCAACAAATTTGTAAATGATCATCATCTCGAAGTTATTTATTCCAATACTCAATTATTGCGCCAGTCTTGTTACTTGCACGATTTGCACTAGTTGTATCAGGTATATAGTCCATTAGCTCCAACTTGTGGTTTCCATAAAATTTCAGCTAACCAAAGAATAAAGGAAAATCACGAAAAAAAATCTGACACGGACGACTAACCCAATGATTCCTCCAATGCAGCCATAGAATTGCTCGATTTCTCCAAGATTTTTCAACAACGACTTCAACGCCCTAATTTCTTCATCTCCAAACCTCAATTCCGCCTTCTCCGCAAAGTTTTCACCAGCGCCACCAGTCCCATCCCACTTCTCAATCATATCCCCTAACGAGTAAAGCACGCTCTTCAACGAGCCTCTCGCCGAGTCAAACTCCGAGTCAGGAAACGAGCCTAGAACATGCTCCTGACCCGCCGCCACCACGCATTTGAGCAAAAACAGCTCGCACTCGTCCAAGTTAAGTGAACTTAAGGCCCCAGATATTCCGTTCCTATGAGAGTTGAAAAACTGTTTAACATAAGAATCGGAGTCAACGGCTCGGATTTTCTCTCTCAGCGTTCCCGAGTTGGAGAGCTTGGAGCGGAGAGTGCGGAGGCGCGTGATCTCTGCGTGGAAATCGGAGTCCGGAGCTGGTGGCGCGTACTCTACCGGCGCGGTGGTGACACGCCTGACGTGGTGGCACAGCGGTGATGGCGGCTGCGGAGTAAAAAATAGGGAGGGAGAGTTGAGAGGTTTGGCGGACGGTAGTAATCTGTGAGAGCTGAAGAGGAGAGAGGGGGTGGTTTTGGAGCGGAACGTGAAGAGGAGGTGGTGGTTCTGATGGAGTGGCGGGGAGGTGCGCGCCATTTTTTGTGCGTGTGAGTGCGCTGTGTGTGTTTGTGTGTGTGTGTTGTATGCGAGGAAGAAGGAAAGGGATGGGGGGATAAGACGAGATTCTGGAAGCATATACCGAGGAGGGAGGAGGAGTCCAAACGCTCAAGCTGGGTCGGGCGGTGAGGTGTCCTTAAGACCTCATCTCGTGTCTGTTACTCTCTATTGGTCGCCTACATATTTCCTTTTTCGCAGCCGCCCGTATGCGGTCCTCCACAGTGAGCACGGCGTGTTATTCGAGAAAAAAAGTGTTATTTTACAAAACTTCCGGACGATCATAGGACAGTTAATTAGATATAGTAATTATTATTATTATTAATGAATTAAATGAACAAAATTTTACCGTTAACCGTTGAAAGCATATTAAACTTCTCTTTCTACTATTTAAAGTATTTTAAACTCTAACTTATTTTTTCGTTATACTTTTAGTCGTTCATTCACATTTTTTATGAAAAAGAGTCGCATGTATCTCACATGCGAGAGTAGGATAGGTTATTCGCTCAAAACATTTAGTATCATACCTCTACTACCATTGAAGTTTGCTCCACCGTAACACCTCAATAGTCTTCTTATTGACTAGCCTTCTTCTTCTTCTTCTTCGTCCTTCCTCTCATTTTACTCCATCAATTAAGCCACCATCAGGATTGAACCAATCCTATTATTCTAGAGGGAAATTTGAGTTTCGATTTAAATCTGTGCAACGGTTGCTCACCAAATCTTAAACTTGGACCACATATGTGGTTTGTGATTTCTGCAACTTGGTTTGGGTTCCATTGGTTCTTTCTTATGAAGTACTTTTGAATGTGAATTGTGCTTTCAATCCATTAAATGAAAATTGGCTTCTATTAATTCGGTGATTATTGCATCCATGTTTATTTTGAGGGTTGAATAAATAAAACCAAGAGAGAGAGGCCAAAGAAGAGTATCCTGACAGCTGTCATCGTGCTTTTCTAGAAAGGAAAAAAAATTGCTTAAGTTGTTCTTTAAAAAAAAAAACTCAAAGTTGACAATTTTACCTCCACAGGTGGGAAGCATGTGATACTTTTATTGTGAATAATGCAACTGAAGAATAGGTTAGGTTCTTAAATGCTACAAGATATAGGTCGAGATTTAATACGCTTTTTTTTCTCATTTACGACATCAACCTCGTCACTTAAATAATCGGAACTAAAGGACCTAACTCATGCAATATTTATTCACACTATTCAGTAAAGTAAATGGTGCAAGTAATATTTAGCAAGAGAACGTCAATTTGAAAATTTTTTTTTATGCTTGTTCACACTACTTTTGTCGTAATAACACTAGTATCTTGCATTTTTCGGGTTGCTACCATGCCCTGCGGCCCGATTGCTTAAATTGAACCGGAAATTTAGAACTCATTGCAATGACAAATCTTGGGTTGCTCAGCCCAAATGTAGTGTTTTGGTTGTTAGGTTTGCTACTATGTCTAGCGGCCTGATTGGGAAAGCCCATGCCATCCTTAACCCGAACCGCTTTATACTTGGACCACAACAGTGAGTAACATAGATGATTTTTTACGGCAGCCGCTATCGTTGTTGGAAGAAGTTATAGCTCTTACTTGACGATAATTAATAGGAGTTTTTGCCCTTAATAACCTGTTTTTAATACTTAATTATTTATTTGCTCCATTTTAAAACTTATGTACTTGTGTAGCCTATTTTTTAAAATCGTAATTTCAAAGTGAGATTTCAAGAGAAGAAAACGTTATTTGAAATAGAGAATTCTTTTAAAATCTTGCTTCCTAACAGAGATTTCATACGTTAAAAAAAAATCTCTCTTTCAAATCACCTTTTCTTCCATTGAAATCTCATTTTGAAATCACGATTTTAAAAAATAGGTTACATAGGTAAATAAGGTTCAAAATGAGATAATTAAGTAATTTAGTCATTAAGTAATCTGTTTAAAAATAAATTATTAAGAGCAAAAAAACTTTAATTAATAGTCATTAAATATTAATATTAATATTTTCTTATAGATGACTCACGAAGAATTCTTAGTCACACCTTTTAGAGTCATTAATCAAAGCATTAATAACAAAACTGTTCCCTCAGGTTTACATATTTTTGCACTTTGCTCACTGTATTTACAACTTTTATAATAGTATCACCCGAGGTTGACAAAATCATTGCAAACAGCTTCAAAATTGAACGTTAAATTTTCGTGTGCGGTGCACGTGTCATTTTGGCATTGACAAATTTGTAATTTCTCCTATTTTCCTCTGATCTGCAAATCCCCAAATCACAGACATGGAGAACCTCATCTCCCTGGTCAACCGGCTGCAGCGAGCGTGCACGGCACTCAGCGATCACGGCGAGGAGCGCACGTTGCCCACTCTTTGGGACGCCCTCCCTTCCATCGCTGTTGTCGGCGGCCTGGTTAGATTGCGATTCCCACGCCGTTAATTTCTCTGTGTACATGTTTGATTTTCTGGGTCGATTGTTTTGTTAATTTCAAGTCCCTACATTGCCGGCCATAGTGTTGCTATCCGTTAATTTGAGTTATTTGGAATGATTTTGTCAACTTCAGGGAACATTATTGCAAATGTTATAAACACGGAGAGTAAAGTGCAAAAACGTGTAAACTTTAGGGGACAGTTTTGCCATCGATCCTTAATCAAATACAGGTAGTCATGTTTAGTGATAACTAACTGTCGATGTATAATGAGTAAATAACGAGATGAAAATATACATCACTAGTTGTGCAATCTCATACTTTTAATCCTAAAAGACTTAATCGACCAAATCACACTCGGTATATTATGGTCCCTAAGAAACAGGTGGTTTTGACCGAATCACCCTCGGCTAATCAATTTACTTTTACCTTCATGTCCGAAGAGCTGATATTCATACTCATATATTGAACTATCTCACCTCACCTTTGTCACTAAAAATTGAAGAAGTGTCCACAGAAATGTCATTAAAAATAATTTATATTTTCGCCACACTATTGGATGTGGCGGCTCCCACTTGATCGTCGCTAAATATGCTTAGTGCATCTTTGAAAAGACTTTCCACAACATATTTGAACAACGCTTTCACTTTCTAATTATAAGAGTCCTTCAAATCTTTGGAGTAACTTATTAGATTAATGATATGGTTAGTTATGGCTGAATTGTAGCTAAGAATTTCCATTGTATTTTGACAAAGCTAAGGAGCTAAGGAGGATTGCGTTAGGAGCTCAGTGTTGGCTTATCATCCTCAAGTGTTGGTTCTTTCTTTTTCTCTGGACTGAAGTGTCTCCAAGAAAAGTAGGGTACGCTGGATTCTCGCAGATTTACCACTTGGCTCTCCAAAAATGCCTTGTAATGAATTTTGGTTTGCCTTGTTTGATCCATATATACTGCAATCGTACTCGTAGGCTGATTCCTCAAGCTATTACTCTACTACTATTAGAATCCTAGTAATCTACCCCTGTGGAGAACTTATGACTGCCTTTGGTAGAAATCGACAACATGATGTCTGATTAAAAAGGTGCATGAACTTTAAATTTTTGTGCACTTTGGTGCAATCTTCGGTATATAGGTGATGGATATCACGTGGTATAATGGGTGGGTGAAAATATCTAACAAAATTATACTGTGGGCTTCTCAAATAACAAAATATTAAGGTTTTATTATTCTCTCATCTCATCTGTTGGTTACACTACGTTAATTCTATAGCCGTTCCATCGAAGAGTTTTGTATGCATTTGAATTTCAAGTTTAAGCACACCAACGTACACAAACAAAATCTCACCCAGTTACCGCAACCATGGCTACGTTTTCATCCAATCGAGATTGCTATGTGAATACGAACGACATTGAGGAGATATATGCTTAGCCTTACTTATATCTAACCACGTCCCACATTAATAGATTGTACCCTTGCCTAATTGCCAATATAAAGTGGAGCTTTGCTACCATAATATATATATATGGTAATTACAATAATATATATGTTCCCCTAAGGTCCATCCTAAGTCATGCTCTATATCTCACATATAATTGCAATGCGTTATTATGGATTAATTGTTGGCCATAATCCAAAATGGCCGTGGGAACAAAGTATATTCTAGGTGAGAGTTTTATCGTCATGAAATAAATATGCGAATCTGATTCACTCGTTGCCCTCTCCATTTTCACTCAGTTTCCCTCTCCATCTTTACTCAGGTCCGATGCCAGCAACCAATGTTTGTCCCAACTTTGCTACGCCAGTCTGACCCTTGCTAGCACTAACCAGTTCTCTTTTTGAAATCTGTAACTGGTCCAACGCAGACCAGTTACCTTAATTTGCTAGCCTCGACGGTAGTGTATCGACTACTCTTGTACGCCTTGGACTCACTCCCCTTATAAGGTGAACGGAGAAGTTTTGACCCAAGGATTCCTCCATCTCTAAGTGGATTAATTTTACGTTATATCCCATACTTAGGGGTCAGTTGCTCCTAACACTTCAGTTAGGGCTGTATACGAACCGTGTTCGAGTCGAACATGGGTGTGTTCGAACTCTGTTTGTTTAAGTTTTGGCATGTTCGAGCTCGGCTCGAGTTCGTCAAGAGCCAAAACATTAATGTTCGAAGTCGGCTCGAGTTCGTGATGGTGAAACTCGGGCTCGGCTCATTCAATTTATTTAACAATACGAGCCGAGCTCGAGTTCGGAAACTCTGCTCGGATTCGTGTTCAACTTTAATCAAATCCCTAAATTTACTCAAATCCACAAATTTACTCAAATTCCTCAAATCGTTCAAGCAATCAAGCTATAAGTCAATATAAAAAACAAGAACTTGTTAACGAAAGAAAAATAAGAGAAAGCAAGAACACGATAGAGATAAAATGAGGAATGCAAAATAAAAACACTGTAAAACGAAATCTCGATCGATTGGGGATGAAGACATATACAACGGGTTGATGCATGCCCTTTATGAATCAGCTCCCTCTTCAAGCCTTTCATGCCCTTGACTTTGCAGTTCAAAAACATGCTTGAATCAGAAGACGCAGGTTGAATCCGGCGACGGGCAAAGACGACTGCAAAGCGGGTAACGTTATTACCGTCTGTGAAACGAGAGAGGGGGCCTGTGTGTGATCTCTGTGTGTGAGAGATCGAAGAGGGGGCTGTTGTGTGATCTGTGTGTGAGAGAGTGAGACAGATGGGGAGAGAGAGGATGGGGAAAGGAGTGCGGCCGTGTGAAGATTTGAAAGATTAGGTTTAGGTTATTGACTTTTAGTTTATATCTATAGTTAGGGTTTCATGTTGGGTTTCAATTTATTTAGGGGTTGGGCTGTATATTTATAAGTGGGCTTGGAGTTTTGGGCTAATTAATTTTTAAGACCTGACCTCCAGGTTTAAATTTTGATTTACATAGTTTATGTAAATATTAATTCTTAAACATATTATAATAAATTTATTAATTAGACGAGTTGTTCGCGAACACGTTTGTGAACATTTTGGAGTGTTCATGTTCGCTCGTTTAATAAACGAGCCCTAAAGACTTGTTCATGTTCGGTTCGTATATTATACGAACGAACATGAACGAGTTTTGTGGATAACGAACAACGAGTCGTTCTTGAACGGCTCGATTCATTTACAGCCCTAACCCCAATGTTTTAAAATTGGCACCCAACACCAAAAATTCAAAAAAACTTGACTTCCATCACCAAATGACGGTCAAAATGTCTATTAACCAGACGTCTGTTAGTTTTTCAAGGGCAAAAATGGTCTTATTGCCCCTTAAAGCATACATGTCATCCCAGTCGGCTACACAATATCTCGATCTCACCTTTGGTGACCATGTCAGCGCCCCTTCAAGGCCGATTGAGCCTAATGACGTCTCCATCGTTAGCCATGTGCATCCCGGCATCATCGTGTGCGCACACAAACAAATATCAAGACTGGTCACCCCTTTCATTGCCGATAGCCATGCATCCAACCGTTATCTCCACAGCAACACAATCAAGATGGTGTTCATTAGACAAGGAGGTGTTTCTTACAGTGGTGCAGTGCTCTTCTTGGAATAAGATGTCATCATGTGCCGGTCGTTGACCCACCGCAGTCGTCATCATCGAATAATCACTGGACGAAGACTTTTTTTGTTTTTGACAGGGGTGGATCTTTTGGCACCGGCAGAGAGACCCAGTAGTTAAGTGGCGACAAATCTTGGATCATCGATCTGGTAGCGGCAAGGCAGTGTAGAGGTGGTTGACCGGTAAAGAGAAGAAGAGAGACCCAGCGGCTGGTTGATTATCGAATGGCCAGTGCTCCACGAATCTGGCGACGAAGGGAGTAAAGGGTTGGTGGTTGGATTGGTGGCTACTCCGGCAGCATAGCGGCATATCTGGTGGTAGCAAAATTTGGCGGCGACGTCGACAGCACAGTGGCACGGCAGCACGACACCGTTCTTGGTGGTCGAGTGGCTGTTGGCGCCCCCATCGCCGGTGACTGATTCTATCCTCACCAAACACACCTAAGCACGCGTAGACAACGACGCATTGACTTCACTGTTGGCAGCTCTCTGTTGGTGCTGTTTCCCCCCTTTCGTTTCTTTTCAGCTTCATTTCTTCTTATGATGTTCGAGAGAAATGACGTGGAGAGCCAATTGGGTCATGTGTACCTGACTGGGATGACATGTATGCTTTAAGGGGCAATAAGACCATTTTGCCCCTAAAAAACTAACAGACGTCTGGTCAACTGGCATTTTAACCGTCTTTTGGTGATGGAAGTCAAGTTTTTTGAATTTTTGGTATTGGGTGCCAATTTTAAAACACTGGGGGTGCTAGCTAGGTGACCCCTAAGTATGGGGTGTAGCGTAAAATTAATCGTCTCTAAATATTGTTTTGCATAATGTAGACGTCCTCATTAGTTTTTTAACATGGACGGGAAGATGCATAACTGTTCAGTAGTTAAAAGTCTCTTCTACATCATTTCTCAGTTTCTTCTTAGTGTCATGAGGGTCCTTATGCAAAGTATACATAGGTTAACATATAGTTAACTTCAATGCATACAGATTCCAAAAGGGAAGATTTTGTAGGCTCTGATAATCTCTCCCCCAAATAAACACAATCTACAGCAATATCTGATAACATGATTAATGTTTGATTAAATGTTTGTCACTTTGTCGTCTCCAGTCTCTTGGATCCCGAGCTGCCATTATTTACAATGTCATATGCAGATTAGTTATTAAAGTTGTTCAAGAAAACAAACCCTGACACTGGATTAAAATAAGAAGTCTACTTCATATTCAAGCAAAACTACCAAATATAACTTCCTGCCATTGCCCTATAGGCCAATATGCCTTATAGAAATGAGAAAATTATTGTTCTATTTCTATATAGGTGTTCACAATCCGGTTAAGTAGCTGGTAGTGCATAAGAAATCAGTTCATTATGTGAAGCAAATTAAAGGTCGGAGATTACCGTATGCATATGCTGGTACATGCATGACAATAATCAATCTGTGCTTAGTTTCTGAACATATGTACCTTCAAGTCTCTCTTCTAAATTGTCTCATTCATAAAGACAGATCCAGAGTAGCATCACTTGCCACCCTTGTTTGCTTTCTAGTATTACCATCACTTTTCTCTAACAATCTGCTGGAATTTGAAGCTGAAGATGAGAACAAGGAAAGAGATAAACTACTACCACCTTCGTCCTCATCATCCTCCATTCCATGCTTCTTAGCTTCTTCATTTTCTGTTGTCATTTTTAGAGTCAGATTTAAATCGAGGCTGCAATCCGAATCTAAAGGAGCCTTTCTTTTCGACACCCTTGTTTCTTCCTGATTTACCCGCTGGTAATGCAAATGGCTAATTTGATCACCCTCTCTATCCCGGAATAGTTGGTTGATGGAATTGGTAATTGCTGTGGCATTTCTCCCAATTATTTGGTTTCGCAATGTCATGTGGTTTTGATATTCTTGAGGCTCCTCATTGGTTTCAAAACTTCTCCGCTTAGCTTCTCCACCTAAAGAAGACGTAGCCACATGGAGATCACAGGAAGGTGAAATCCTCTCAGCTGCTGAAACGCTATAAAGTCCGCACCTGGTTCTATCAAATGCAACCCCACTCATAGGACTCGAAATAGGGTTGCAACGGCGACTCCAAAAAGTATTTGCATATCTTGAAAAATTTGCAGAACAAGGAAAATTAGATGTCAAATTTGTTTTGCAAATAAAGGAAGAAGAGCAAACTGCACATTGTACCTTAAATTGGAAATAGGCATTTGGTTAAAACCTCGCAGCAGTGGAAGTTGGCTTAGGTTATAAATGTGGTGATCTTCACCACTCTCGTTACGAAGCCCTTGCCCAGAAATGACTGTCACAAATCAGTTGACTCTCATTAGATCACAGGTAACGCCCAGAAATCATGAATCCATATCACTAACAAGCCCTAACTTGCACCACATGATTACCTTGATTGGGGTCATCGATCCTTTTGCTCCTGTGCATCTGATGAAACATATGTGAAACTTAGAGAAGAGATATTATCTACCATATCAAATTCACTAATAATTAAAGCTGCGAATCAGGAAATTCTATGTGTTCGTGCTGAAAAAGGATATACGATAAGATTTCTCATGGCCTACATAGGTTATCAAAGAGTAACCTGAAGATGGCTTTTGACATGTGAGATGCTGAGGCCTTTGACATTCATCAATTGAAGAACCAACTTTGGTGTTGCTCCTGTACAAAATACATGAAATTAACTAGAGGGTTATGGAAATTTGATCGATAGTATGCTTCCACGATTTAGGGAGATTGAATTATACTCCTAGAACAGATCAGAAAGTATATCTAGGCAACTTACTATCTTGTCCTCCCAATCTTTCCATAGCCTGAATAAAGCAAAGGTGGAGGTCAGGTGTCCAGCGAAGCCTCGGGTTTATGGAGCGACTATATTGGCGCACCGTGGCCTTCTTTCCGTTCTCCTCGACGTTGCTGCTGCTCGAGCTTGCTCCATTTTTTGGTAGGATCCTACCACTGTTGTGGTCAACGTCCTCTTCTTCATCCTGATCATCCTCAACCTTGATATTCTTGTTATAACTACTAGGGTTTCCTTTGGAATCTTCTGTGGCATCACTTCCTTTCATTTCTCTTGGCTGTGAATTTGCCTTCACAAGTTGTTCATGCTGGCCTCTAGGTACCTAAAAGGTGATATGATACTCATTTTCCTTTGCATATATAGCAGTCTAAACTATGAAAATCTTTGCCCTAAGACATATAAAGAAGCACAACTCTCTCTCTCTCTCTCTCTCTCTCTCTCCCCCCCCCCCCCCACATTTTGTCTACTAATTTATACATGTATATGCTGTGCAATGCATGTATGTTTATGGATGGTATGTGCACATGTAAACTAACTGGTATAAATGTTTGTTCAGAATTGTTGAGTGCATATTTGTCCCTTTTTCCACCCTAAAGCATTGCAACTTTAGCGACAAAAGGCTGTAATTTTAGCTATAGAGTCTGAGAAAGTTGTCCCACCCAAGAAATAGCTAAAGATGATATCATCAACTGTGCAAGTTGTTCTAATACTGAGTCTCTCCTTCCATGTTAAATCTAGATTAGAACACAAAGCCATGTGAGGTTCGATAGTACTTCACTAGCTAGCCAGTTCCAAAGCCAAAGATTGTTGTTCGCGAAGCAATCCAAAATATTTTTAGATAACCTCAGTTCTAGGTGTTGTTCCTCTAACGGTCCTACTCCCAAGTCCTTCCATGAGCTATATGATATACTGAGTTATATCCTTCACAGTTTGTGCTTTGTCCAGATTTGAACTTCATGATTAAATAAAATTATGGAAAACTCAACATAGTTTAACTGTCTCTTTTGAAAAGCTCCTCTAATGGGTGAACACGGGAAGTATATAGGTAGTTTTTCAAGTACCCAAATGTTAAAAGAAATTCTGAAATGGTATGTACCAACTTCTCAATTTGCATTCGCAAAACCTGATGTTTTTCTAAACTCAAGTACTTTAGGGCATGTACACTTAGCAATGTGTTTACAGTCTTACAACTTAGCCCATATGCTTTGGCACCCTAAGGAACACCGAGCGTGTATAATCCTAGACTCGCAGGTCTTACAACGAAACCCTTTGATCAGATCAGTGCACTCTCTCTCTCTCTCTCTCTCTCTCTCTCTCTCTCTCTCTCTCTCTCACACACACACACACACACACACACACACTCTCATCTTGATATTCATTATTGTAAAGGGGGTCTAGGTTCTGTTCCGTAGAGCATTTCAACATTCCGAGATATGAAATGGTTGCAAGACACTCATGGGCTTGTTGTCATCCACGAGTTCGACAATGACCTAGGCCCTATATTCTCTGCTCGTGTGGAAGTTAGAGGCCATAAATATGTATAAGCACCAAACCATCTAAAGTTTCTCCTTTACAACTTCCAAGAACACCCTCCACGGGCATCCTGAGAGAACTCAGAACCCTCAAGGCAAAGCTAAACCATTCCTGTGATAGACCTGTGCATCAGGAAAGAAAGAAGTCCAATTGCCAATTCCCTGTCCTCCATTTCTGAGCTCTCAAGAAATGGTGTGCTGGCGCCATTGCAGCTTGTGAAGACTATAAATTGAATTTCAGGTACAGGTTGGTCCTGCGAGATTTACTTCTAAGCACCCAACCTGTAAAGTCAACCAAGACCGTCAACAGTGTCAGAGCATATACCTGTGCTGCTGCTGCTTTTCTTTTTTATTGCTACTAGTAGTGTTTTCTGAAGCAATTAATGCGGATCTATTTTTCCTCCACAGTACAAGTATGATATAAGGACAGCCATGCATAAATCAATACGATATTATCGTTTTGTACCAAAAAAATATGATATTATCGTTGACACTGTCAATTGTCAAGTTTCGATGAAGATTCTTAAGATTAATAAGTCACAACTGCTCCCTTATAAAATTTGTTATAGTATAGCATTGGGGAGAGATTTATGCACCCAGTGCCTAGTAATTATATTAGCTAGTTCTTCTTCTTCTTTTTTTCTTTTGGTAAATAAGACATTTTTATTACTTGAAAAAGGTTATAATGTTTTTTGAACTATCGAAGGGTGAAAGTAACGAACAACAGATCACAACATTCTCGTGACTCTATGTATAAATGACCGCAAAAGGACTACTTTCAAAGAGAAGCAAAGATTATGCTCCATTTGACAAAGTTTATTTTTTCAATTTTGTAAACTGGATAAAATAAACGCGTTTTGTGCACAATTTTTATTTATTTTTTTCAGTTAAAAAAACCAAAATTAAGGCTTTTTTTGAAAACTCTAAAAATGAGTTTCGATTTTCAGTTTTGATTTTTATTTTGAGACCACAACCACCCTCCAACCGCCGGTGACTATCGGCGGCCACTGTTGGTAGCCGACAGCGGCTGTCGGAAACCGCCGCCGGCCGGCGGCCACCTCCTGCCACTGCGACCACCATCATGCCCCACCACCGCCGCAATAAACCACCACCAAAGGAAAAAACTTAAAATGAAAACTGTGTAATCAAACACTTACTTGATTTTGTAAAAAAAAATTAATAATAACTGATTTTAATTTTTATTTTTTTAAAAACTGAAAGTGTTACCAAACGCTACGTAAATCTTTAATTAGTTTAGTTATAACCAGGTTGATTACGAGAGATAAGCTCGACACACACGAAAACCAAAAATCAAGATCATATGCTGTTGGGATCGATGATTTATATGCTTGGGGTGGGAGAATAAGTGGAATATAATAATGATGGCAAAATGGAAATACTCGTCTCTTTGTTAAGCATTTCTTGAGGCCCCACGTGAGTGACATCTCACCCGCCATTCTTTACCTTACCTTTCCTTGTATCCACAGCAACAAAAGTTTTATTTTGAATGGACAAAACTGCCCCCACTCTTTATGTGGCAGCGTACGTCGTGCAACAAGAGGAGAGCGGCGGGGTATTCACGTTTCCAACTTCATTCTGAAGATCGGAGAAAGGAAAGCCTACGATACGTAAGTCATTGGTGAGAAAAGCAACATAAATATGGTATAAGAGACGGCTGGAAGGAAAGGATTGTAAGAAGTTGAGCAAAATTCCTTTCAACTCGTTAAATGAGTTTCAGAAAATCAGCTGCAATACTTGATAAGTTGGCTGGCCCGATATTCCTTGCTAGCAAAGTTGGATGAAGGTGTCGACAGTGAATGGCGGATGCTATGAACTAGTACTGAATTGGAGTTCCTGTTGTTTGAAGCCGTGGACTGCTAGTGGCAACGGTCATCCTTCGTTTCTTTTACAAATGGGCCTCAAAACAGAATATGCTAAGCCAGTCCACACAACCCAAGTTATTGCCTTGTCTTGCCATACTGGTTTCTTGCCAGATTTTCTCTTTCTGAACTACGGATCCACTTAAGCTAAACTGCAGATTACAGAAACTAAAAGGGAAGGAAACAAATTAAGACAGCAACATGAATCGTAATTGGCACAAAATGGATGCACGTCACAGAATTTCTCATTTAGTCTCTTCTCTAAGTTCATACGCCTTTGAACGTACTTTCGCCAAATTCTGACCATTTCATGTTTTCTACATCCAATGGGGTTCCGCACTTGTACCTCAGTAGAAATCTTATTTACCTGTATCTCGCGCAGGAGGAAACCTGTCTAGCGTGTGCAATTACAAAAACCTTGGGGCAGTCTCAGATGGGCAAAAAAAAAAACACCAGAAATAAAGTCTCAAATGCACCCCCAAGGCAAAGGTGTTCAGTATCAATTAAAAGTTACTGGATATCAAGCAATGGTAAAAATGACTCCATGTTTTACAACGGTGAAGAGAAGCTAAACTGCACACCCGTTTTCCCTCGATCATGCTCAAGTTGTTTCAGTATGTAGCAGTAGTTAACCTGATGATGAAACCAATAGTTAGAGGAGCTCATGGATTATGTATACTGAAACAAAAAAGCAAAAAGAAATGGAACAAAATCTATTACAAAAACCCAACACCGCAATTGTCCTTTGCAATTCTTACAGAATATAACTGAACACTACCAGGCACCAGTAACATGCACCCGTTAAGCTAACAAAAGAACATTTTCGCTTACGGCGAGTTTTGGAGTAACATCAAGGAATACAAGCTCACAACAAGAGATGTTCTTCCTTTTTCCTCTGTAATGATGGTCCGAGTTGAAACTTTTTACAGCTCAACTACTAGCTATATGGATAGGCCTAAGGCCACTCCAGCTACACTATAAGCTATCTCCCCCTCATACTAGCATTTTCAATGATCGTTTTGATAGTGTTACTCTTCCTTAACTAGGGCAGTTACTAAATCTTCATTTATGTAACCAAACCAACAAAAATGGAAGAAGTCACAGTTTTTATCTCCAATTGCGGCAACTTTTAACTGATCCTGGAACATGCTCACCTCTCATTTTATCAAATTCCGGCACAACAGTTTAAAGAAGATCCCAAAATTTTCTGCAATAAATTGGGTAGGTCACTAATCTAGTTCCCTAACCACAATTTTGCAAGTCCCTTAATTCTGTCCAATCAAGCCGTTTCATTATTATCTTAGAAGTTTTCCTTCGACTTTCTAAATTTATGTGAATGACACAAAATGATAAACACATTTTCCCTCGTCTTTGTTTGATAACCCCAGATAAGGAAATATGTTCACTCTCCACATTTCTTAACCTTAATCTTCACTACATCTACTAAAGTGGTAAAGCCTGATTTGGAGAAGAGACATAAAAACAAAGGCTGACAAAGCTCTCAATCTGTTGGCCTCAGAGCTCCAAAAACCAAGTCTTTCCACCATTGTACATAGAACATTTGTCCATATTTGTTAATATATCTAGCATTTGCCTCACTAAATTTGCATTATAATTGGCTCTTACTTGTTACAAACCTCTTGATTCTACAGCCTCACTCCATGTTCCTCCTTCAACATATCAACTGCATCAGCAGAAAATAACAAACGTTTCAAACCTTTATCTTGTGTTTGCAGTCAGTTCATCCATGATCAAGGCAAAAACATAGGGCCCAAGAAATTTGGAATTTCTTAATTCCCACCGCTGTCGACATCTTATTGTAACATCATCTCTTGTACATCCTTCATGAGAACTAGCAGCTCGTTTCTTATCAAAAGCCAATATATCAGGAATCTAGGTACTCTATCACACACTTATCCAAATCTATAGCATGAAGATCCTTTTTATGAGTACTTCACTTTATTGCCATATCCGTAGAAAGTAAATAATTTCATGACTGACCTCCAAAATAGAAAGCCAAACTCACTGATTCGCCAAAAAGGACTTCCCATGTCTTACTAATATCACGATAAAACCGCAAAATGAGGAAACCCAATCCAAAACAATCAACCAACTACGCACGCAACTCAGCAGAAACTCTTCAAAGGCCTCACAAGAAATAGACTGCCGTTAACGCAGACAAAGGAAAGGCCTTAAGCCTAGCTACAGATACATACTCCTTCCATACGCACCAACATTCTGACCCAGAAGGCAAAAGACATTACTCCAAAGATTATCCACCTATACTCCACCAGCTTTCTCATGCAAGACCAATTTACCTAAACAAACCTCACTTCTGCAAATTATCACCAGTCAACACTGCATATCTGGTTGCCACCCACGCGAAACCAAACTCTGAAGGAGCAGACGACTTCCAAATCACATACCAAGTAAAAGAGATGGAAGCTGTCCAATCGAGTAAAAGGAATTAACCAAAAACCACCCGTTAGCTTCCCAATGCCAACATACCCTATAAACGTCACCCCCTTTCCCACTTTAATCTCACTTCCTACATTCCAGTTGGCAGAATCCTACTTGGGGGTGTATGTCACTATGAAGAATCGTACTCCCTCCGTCACACAAAAACTTAATCAGTTTACCTTTTTCGGTTGTTCCAGATAAATTGCCCACATACTATTCTAGGAACAAACTTTACAGACAATGCCACTTTTACCCTTGTTTTTGTCTTTTTGGGAACCCCATTTCATTTTCCTTTTATGGCCCAATTGTCTGTGTATCTCTCTCTACCCCCTGTTGTCTGTATTCCTTAACCCTCTGCCTCTCACCCATCTCTCTCCCCTTCTGTCTCTCTTCCACTGTCCCTCCTCCGACAACGACCCCCTCTTACCCATCAACACCAAGTTGAGCCTCATTTGCCTAAATAATCCATCTCCATACGCCATCGACAGAAACCCACCATGGTAGTACCAGTACCCTATCAGCTGCCGCCGCCTCCTTCAACAACCACCTTTGCTTCTCAACCACCATCCCACCATCACTGAATGACCAGATGACAAAGTAGCTTGTAGATGAAAAGCTTTCTGAATTAAGTTTTTTATTTGAATTCTAAATAACTTTGAGATTAAAATTTATGATCTGATTCCAATACCAAAAACTTGATTTTGTTTTTCTGATTTGGTTCATTATTTCCATTCAAAGTTGATTAGGCCATGATGGTGATGACTATGGTGGGTTGAACGATGCGACCAGGTTTGGTATTCAGGTGCTGCGGGACTAGGCGACCAAGGTGAACGCTAAGGTGGCCAACGCGAAAGCCTAGGCGAAGTTGAGGCGATATGCCTATGCAGGTGTAGGCGAAACACTTAGGAGTGAGGCGAATAGCCTAGGCGTTAAGGCAAAGCGATAGGCAGGCGAAACAACAACACCGTCATCGCAGATCTTCAACAACCACCTCACTGCTCACTTTCTCTTCAAGAAATTTGAACTGTCAAGTCATTAGGGGTTTACAAACCATTTTTCTTCGAAACGATAGATAACAAAACCTGCAAATTTTCAAGTTCTTTAGAGGCTTTTTGGGGATCATTTGTTCATATGCCATTAGTTTACAGGAAATCAAGATTAGCATCCCTTTTCTACAGTGCATTCAGGTTGCAAAAAATCATCCAAATAGCCTACCATGGCAATTAGACATGATCTGCAGATTTGTGCTTGGAAGAAAGATAAGAGGTGGAGGATAGGCGCCACCACGACACACTTGGTGGGGTACTACAAAGATCCGAAGACATGAGAGACCTTTATAAAAGGGTAAGGCCTAGGTAGCACGGACACGGACACGGTGTCGGTGTCAGACACCGACACCGGACACCGCAATTTCCAAAAAATCAGATTTCGGACACCGCAAGACACCGCAATTTTTAAAATATATTTTATATTATATATATTTTTAATAAATATCAAATATATTTCACAATCTAAAATAACAAACAATAATGAAAAACTATAAGTTATAATTTATTTGATCAATATTTATTTAGTTAATATACTGGAAATGCAACAACAAAGGGAGAAAAGAAAAAAAAAGAAAAGAAAGAAATGGGAGGACAAAGGAAGAAAAGAAAAGAAAAAGGAAAAGGACAAAAACGAGAGGACAAAGGGAGAAAAGAAAAAAGAGGAAGACAGAAACGGAGGACAAAAGGGAGAAAAAAAAAGAGGACAAAAACAGGAGAACAAAAGGGAGAAAAGAAAAAAAGAGAAGGGCAGGAGGGAGTGACGGAAAGGAGCTCCAGCACCGCCGCAACCTGTGGGTCAGCGACGGCGGCGGAGGAGTTCCAACGACGGTGGCGGAGGAGCTCCAGCGACGGTGGCGGAGGAGCTCCAGCGACGATGGCGAGACCTCCGGCGACGACGACGGCAATAGCGGCTAGCTTCTCTTCCTTTGGCGACTGTAGCCCAGATCCGTTGGCTTCGGCTTCGGTATTTCTGTCGACTAGCTTCGGCAACATCAGATCCGTTGAAATTGGCCCCAAACGGTAAGACACTGCTCCATGCCGTGTCCGACACTCGTCGATGAAGTGTCCAACACGGTGTACGAAATTTAAAAAAAATTCCAACACCGATGAGCCGTGTCCGACACGTGTCGGGGGGTGTCCGGAGGGTGTCAGGGTGTTCGTCCGTTTAGGACATCATACCTCCACCTAGGAGAGGTGTCCGTGCTTTAGAGGGAAGGCCTAATCCCAAAACTGTATCCTCAAGTTTACCCCAAGTACAGCTTTAGTATCCAAGTTTGAAGGTGTGCCAAAGAAGTACCCAACTTTTAAAAAGCGTATCAAATCAGTACCTCACCTGACGGAGGATAGAAGCCGTTAGAAAGTCAGAGGGGTATGATTGTCATTATGAAAAAAGGACATAAAGGCATGTCCACTTGGCCACATGGGCCGTCCTTTTTTACTCTCTTACAAAACAAAAAAACTCTCACATACTCTCTCCAAAAAAAGCTCCTCTTTTAAAAAAAATCTCTCTAATAAAAAGCTCTCCTCTTTAAAAAACTCTCTCTCCCCCCATCCTCCCCCCCCCCACACGCAATTTTGTCATTATATAATTCCTAATTTTTTTATGCGGTATTTCAAAAAAAAACCGACATGCATACAATTGAAAAAATAAAGTAGAGAGTTCGAATATTATTAACCAACAATGCATTTTGTACAACCAACATTGCATACCGTACAACCAATAATGCAAGAACAACCATTTTTTACAACCAACATTGCATATTGTACAACCAATAATGTAAGAACAACCCACACTGCATTTGGTACAACCAACAAAGAACATGGCAATGACGGATCTCGTACAGTCGATATGCCTGCTCTTGACATCCTCACGGCAAAACCCGTCGGCAGCAACACCACCAGCAACACCCCTGCAGACGCCACTCTGCCCATCACCACGATCCACTACCGCCGGCCACCATGTCCCCACAAACCAACCTTCTCGCCCACCAAAGACCACCCACAAACACTACCCACAATCCAAAATATCTGAGGGTCGCCGCTGGCAACATCCTCCAGCAACACCCACTTGTACGCTACCTAGATCACCACCGCAGCAATCCATCACGCCAACCCACCGCCGCCGGCCACAAAGGCAACCATTTCTCGATGTAAATCCGGCACAACCACAACAACCTGCAGCAACCCAGAGACACCCACAACCACGTATCGGCACACCGACGAACACCGACCGCCACCAAGCCCAAAACCCATGGCCACCGCCCCCAAAAGAATCGCAACCACCAACGTCGGCCGATCTTCAACCCACCTACGACCACGATACCGAAGGCCACGAACAACCAGACGGCCACCATATTTCCACAATCACAGTCTATGTTACATGGACTCGATACGAGTGTCTGGATCGAATACGTGTCCAAGTGTCAGACTCGTCTAATTTTGAAAACGCAGGACACGGCAAAATGTTCATATTTATTATTGCTTTTTAGTTATTTCGAAGGCAAAAATGTGTTTTATGTAATGCATTTGGTTTTAATTGACAACTTATCTCCACTCAAAGCAACTACTAATCAAACAAAAGACTATAAGATAGTATCATAATGACATATCCTATGAGATGTGTCGGACACATATCTCATACCCATGTCCAAGTGTCGAGTGTCCGACACAGGTACTTCACGCAAAACCGAAGAGTCCATGTAACATAGATCACAGCAACCAGAGACACCCACAACCACAAATTGGGTGCAGATTTGCCCTAAGGATGTGGGTTGCTTCGGTGAAACCTGCGGGCTTGGATTCGGACAAGTTTGGTTAATTTCACCGGAGATGCGAGGAGGTTTGATAGAAGATGTTAAGTATCATCTTTTTAGTTTTGTCAAAGGAAATTTTTTTCATTTGAAAACTCTCATCTAGATTTTCAGCTTTTCAGTTCAATTTGAAAGTATTGGGAAGAAGAAGATAGGTCAGAGAGAGAGAGGAGAGGGGGAGAGAGAGGAAGAAGAAGAAATTGATTCAATAATTAATATGCATTGAAAACATAAAAAAGGACGGCCCACGTGGCCATGTGGACATGCCTTTATGTCCTTTTTTCATAATGACAGTCATACCCCTCTTAACTGTCTAACGGCATCCATCCTCCATCAGGTGAGGTACTGATTTGGTATGCTTTTTTAAAAATTGGGTACTTCTTTGGCACACCTTCAAACTTGGGTACAAAAGCTATACTTGGGGTAAACTTGAGGGTATAGTTTTGGGATTAGGCCAAAGGGTAAAATGGGAAAGATAATGTTATTTGACCATCTCCTTCAGAGTGTTCAATTTTTGTGGGACAGAAGGAGTACTAATTATGTCTTATCCTGCCACAATCGATCAAGATCAGCCTACAAATCTAACTTTTTCTTTATATTTCTTCACACGCTGGTATAGCAACAACATTTCAAAGTCTACGTATCCAACATACTACAGCTTGCACCCTGCATTTTCACTTCCTTTGCTCTCTTCCGAACCAACACACTTTTACTTTGGTCTATAAAAGCATCTTCTATTCCTCCTACTGATAAATTCCTTTAGTAACAGACTCCAACATATAATTCCCTATACCTGTCAAGTCCCGCAGACCACTGTCCAAGCACACTCAAAAGCCCATTAGCCGGCATCATAGCCAGGAAATACATGGGAGATGTATTAAGTAAAGACAAGCTTCCATAAACACCAGCTATGAGCAGTATATGTATGGATTCTTTTAACTAGTACAAGCTGGAGAAGCATTTTCCTGATCCCCTAGGCTAAATGCTTAAGAAAATGCACTCATTTTCTCTTTAAAAGGAAAGATCCGGGCTGCTTCTTTTAATTCATTTATTAATAATCAACAAGAGAAAGTGTAGTTAAGAAATGCAAGGACAGAAAACTGACCTCCATGCGGAATAATTTGGTAGGTACAATGATCCCAACTCCTGCAGAAGTTCTGAATGAATCGTGGAATTTCTGGAAAGAGAGATTACGGAATGCATTCTCTGTCAGTTTGGTCAGGCTTCCAGCACAAGCAAAAGTGTGTCCATGAATACCTGCTTCCCTCAAAACCCTCAATGGGAGATCAAAAGAAAGATCTGTAAAGGCAGTAACAGCAAGATCTCCCCCAAGAAAATCCGTTCCAGAATTTTCATCATTGCCATTTCCTCTCGCTTCTCTTCTTGGCTCGGCAGGGCCAAGTCCCCTTGTCTTAAAACCCCACAAGGATGTTGGGCCTCCCAAGGTGCAAACGGGTGAAGAATTACCACCCAAGAAGAATCTCTCTGGTAGAGATGACGGCGTTTTCAAGAACCCGCAACCCCATGGAAAAATAACACCGGTAGAAATCCCAAAATTTAGTGCAGTATTATAAAAACCCAAGGGAACGGCGCAACGAAGATCGAATTCCTGCTTAAACAAAACAAAGGCTACAATTTAGAATGCAGAAGAGTTGTTTAACAGTGCGTCCCAGAAGTAAAAATGTACATAGATATAATAACATCACAGGATTTGGCCAGAGAAATGCAACTCAAGTCAGCAATTCAAATACATACAAATGCAGGCTTCTCAAAACAGTGCCAATTCTCCTCCTTGGCATTGAAAATAAAGACCAGAGGTTTTTGATTTTCTGTACTTCACACATTAAATAAAATCAGGTTAAAGTGCAGAGAACAATTAACTTAATTTTCTCACGTCAAAATACAATCTCATAACTGATACTGAAACTTATATTTCCCAACAGGGCAATCGAAGAATCGAGTTTTCGACAATAAGAACCAAAACATGGTCAGTTCTAGATGCTATTCATATCATCTACAAGTTTATATAACCTCAGAAGACTCGGAGTGGGTGAGAATGCTGGAGCTTCACTTGATCATGTATTGCTGCGATAAAAAAGAGCACGAAACCATTGGTGCCTCTTCTAGCCAAAGTTCAGGATTTAGCAGGTAATTTTACTATTGCCAGGACATTTTATTTTATTTTTCTTGAAGGAGGCTAACAGTAGATATTGTGGACTGTGCCATCGGGCCGGGGGAGAGAGAGAAGAGACAGAGAAAGAGTGAGAGAGAAAAGAGAGACAGACTCAGACACACACAAAATCACAGTCTTTGCTTCATGAACCGTCTTTCGTAATTTTGCTGGCTTGAGAACTCCATTATGAACAATTTGTAGACAAGTTTTGCCAAAAAGAGAAGCAAGGCAAGTAAAATCTGGAAAGGTTAAATTTTATCTTCCATGAGTCTTTTGTTTGACTTTGTAAAGGCTTTTGCACCAACGGGCACTGTTCACTAATGAAATATTGCTCACAAAGGGAAAAAGTACCGAAGTAGAGCAAGTAGTTTAGACAACGTAACAATTCAAGAACTACAGATAGAAGAAAACTGAGTGGAGAAAGAATACTAAACCTGGCGGAAGAAGCGTACGCTCCGATAATCAGGTACAATGCCGCTAATTTGAGAAGTAGAAACAAAAGCATACCCTTGAGTGGGTCTGAGAGGTGAATTCCTCCTGTCAACTTTAAATATGTACTTCACGGATGAGAGTAAACCATGCCCCAACTGCCTTCTTACTGACCTAGATGACATTTGTGATGGATCTGATAACATACGCCAAGAGACATTGTATTCCACAGCATGGTTCTTCAAAGATAGCAGGCCAAGAGACAGGCCCAGCGATCGTTCTTTGTAAGAAGAGAACTTCAGCCAATCTTGAGAAAGCAGGGTTACTCGAGCCATCACAGGAGTAACCAATCTTTTAAATCTGGGTAAAGATACACCAGCACTAACCTCCGATGCTTGGTCCCAGCTGTAAGACAAAGAACCATCCCACATATCCCCATATCCAAACAAGTTCTTTAGCCTTGCTGATCCTTCTAACATCCAAGATCTAACCTACAAGTCATTCTACGTTACTGAAAACCAGGGAAGGAGCAGAATGCTTATCATGAAAACATAATCAAAGAGTATATTATAACTGTAAACGAACACAGAAATGTTTGTTTACGAGAAAATAATATATTGATCATATAAGGCAAAAATTCATGCAAATAAAGGAAGGACAAGGAACAAAAAAGAGATAGCAAGAAGGGATGAAGAGAACAGTTAGTTCAGCACCAAAAATGAAGATGAATTACGCTCAAGAAGAACCCATCGTCATCCACTTCCTTTTCTGTTTAGCAGATGCACTAAGAACCTCGTGATACTAAACATCTGAAAGCTAGCAAACATCAAAAGGACTGATATTGAACTTGTACATTAAAAGAATGGCCCAGAGAGCTAAGGGTCTTTCTAATAGACTGGTTAATAGACGAACTACTCTTAATACAGGTGTGTCTCGGAGATCAAGGTGCAGGTATGTAAGCAGGTGTGGTAGGGAGTTAAAAAGCTTCAATGCTCCATATGAGTTGGGTAATAGCGGGTGTTGCTTTTAATGTTTTTTGAGGTGTGGTGATGTTTGGTTTGGCTATTGTTTTTGTGTACAGGGATTGGCCCCCTCTGGGCTCTCCTTCAATAAAATTGTTACAAGTCACACTAATAACTCATCGTTGCTCTAATGATGAGGCCAAATCCATACTCGTGCATAAGCTGGATTGGAGACTGTAAATGCAGTTAGCATGAGCAGAGATTGTTATAAAAAGATGATAAGGTTAAACAGAGATAGAGAAGTTACTCAACAATCTGTAAAATAAGACACCCGAGCAAGATTTTGACAGAAAAGTCGGTGGCTCCATTAATGATACTAGCTGGAGAATTATTCAGCATTTTTGCCATCATGTTTTAATATGTAAGCTAGAAAATTGGAGCATCAACGATATATGAAGTTTTAAGACAGGCTGGTGAACAAGAACCACACATTTTTTCAAAGGATAAGAACATCTTTGATCAGTGAAAGGAAAAAAAGATAAACACTTGTTTAATAAACAAAAGTTGGCCAAATGCCCAGCTCCAGCCATTGCAGGATCTCACTGTGGACTCTGGAGAGGTTATTTCTGGATTTTTGTGAGGATATGAGATATAGAAACTAAGTAAAGTGATACCAAAATATTCTGGACTAAGGTCAAGAGTCTAACAAGGTCTGAAAGAGCGCATCTAAACGTAGACTGTAAAGGAGATTAGAGTATCACAATTAGCTAGGTTTCAAACCAAGAACAGGGCAATAAAAAATAGGGATAGGATATTCGTACGTGCTTCTTGACAGAATGCAACTATAACAATGTAGTTGGGGAGATACGTAACAAAAAGCAATAACAAGTGAATGTTTCGACAGAAACTGTCGAGGAACATAAGTTCTGAATCATTATTTTGGCAAAAAACACAATTTTCTTTTGTTCTTTTTATGCAATTTGAAAAGGTGGGAAATAAAGGGGCGAAGATTGCCCAACTTAACAATGCGCCATAAAAGGGTGCTGGGACTCCAGAAAAAAGGTAAATGCGAGTAATTCACAATAGATTGAGGTCCCCGTAGCACCATAAAGCATGAGGGGGAGAGCCTATTCGGACATGGAAGCACCAAGAAATGCCTTTTATGTCTCCTTCACCTGTTCAATGCATTAAGAAGTAGGTGAAATACTAGAAAGAGATATTCCAAGGGGAATGCAAACTGATCTGCTGGTCCACCAGTGGTTCTAGAACCGCTAAGCCTGTGTTACAGGTGCAAGAACTAATGGTGCAAACAAATGAAGTTTAAGACAATTTCTTTTACTGCACCAGTGACTCTAGGATTCCCATGTTTCTCAATAAAGCCAACGATCAACGGAATCTGTGAAAGCCAGCGATTAATCCTTCAGGACCCTCAAGCATTCAAAGAGTCACAAGCCCAAATAAGCTGACTTTTATCAAACAGAACTTCCCACCTTCACAAATCAAAACGAGTACACCGCATGTCGCACGCTCATATGGACAATGGGTAGAAATAAGAATGAGGTTCTAACATGAATTAAATCCAAATTTTGGATATATGCGTAGGGACGTGTAAGTCTTTTGTAATGATTCTAGTAGTTTGTTGATCAAACTAAAACCACAAGAGGCGAGGCTACACTTGAATAAAGTACTGCCCACCATAAATTTTTTGGAAAAATCAAGACATTACGTGTGCAAAATAAAGTTAAAGGAAATTGGTATATGGTTTATTCAACCACCTTGTGAAAATCTGTAATGGGTTTAGAACCTTGTACAATCGTTTCCTCCTTCTTTGGTACCCATGCTGATGTATGCCATGCACCAGCTCCCTATTTCTTAATAACATATCTCAAGTCCTAACAAACAGGATTAGGATACATCCCAATCATTTTTGCTTAATCCATAATCCACCCAAAATCCATTTAGAAACATGTGATTTAGGCCAAAAAGTGTGCCTATTTACTCCCCCCATACGAAATATCTAATTTTACAGGTACATAAAAGATACTAGCGTCTCTTTAAATGAATGTCATTCACGGACTAGATTTTCATTTTGCCAGTCTTGAAGAACATTCCCGGTCTGGCCATCAAAATCAGATGTTAAGCTAACTTGCCGTTTCCTCCCGGACACCGGAGAATAATTTCCAAGCCTAAGCGGCAGGAAAGAAGTAAAGACAAGGAGTCAGATTGTATAAAAATTGTAGGAGTGAGAATTCACGAAACCTTGGGAAAAAAAATATCCCTTGCCAGGTTGTAGATGCTGGCAAACATCAGATGGAGATTTGTTTTCTAGTTCTACATGTTCAAATGTGGGATTTTTTCTTTGGGGTGGGATGGGAGGACATATTTATAGTACTTTTTAAAAGGTACAATGATTTATTTGATAACTTATATAAAGAACAATCTCACTTATAATGATAACAATACGCATCTATTGAGAATGACGGGGAGGGGAACCTTTGTAAAAAGAGTAATAAACAATTATGATAAGTAAGAGAGTCCCCAAGGATCGCAAAAGCTACCTAAGCAAGTGAGAAGTGGCCATGACAGAACAGAATTAGCTACACTCCTCCCGCAAAAATCTCCTCGTACAAGGCACAACCACATTTGAGATCCTCGGAAGTAAGGAGCGCTAGGCAAAATCTCGTTGAGGTCCTTGGCAGTAAGGCAGGCCAAGTACATAGAGAAGACTAGATCACAATAGTGCTGAAGGTTACGTTGCGTGTTGGGCATCCGGCTAAGGCGCAAACCACCCTACCTAACTGCAACATAGGAAGTGCAGATTCTTAACAGCAGACCGGTATTTTATCGATCTAAAATTAACATAGCAATAAACTTCTCTCTCTCATCTCTGTTACTCTTTCTCTCGCCCTTTCTTAAAATTGTGCGAATCACCCTTGACGCTAATCTGTTGGGATAAGTGGCTTATGATATACCAAGCTAGTTCAATGAGTTACTAACTAAAAGTGAAACTACATTTCCATCATCTTATTATAATCTCCCAGATATCCAAACCCTAATTTCTCAAAAGCATCGGGTGTTAATCCTCTTCGTTTAACAACTTGGGCAGTCTAACAAGCATATATATTAGAATTCACAAATACAATCATTAAAGACCAAAACGTAATCAAATTCTCAATCTACCACAAACTAGGAACTCAAAAACATAAACACATCGCGAGAGAATTACCCCGGGCTTGGTATAAAGGCCAAAGTCGCCACTGAACGGGCTCTTGGTCTCGACAACTTCGACAATCACGTTTGCAGTCCCCGGCAGCTCGTGCGGCCCGGCCTCAAGCGTAATGTGGACGCCCTGGAAGATGCCGAGCCCGTGAAGCCGCGTGTTGGCGACGGTGGCGGCCTGCAGCAGCTCCTGCACTGTGCCGATGTGCTTCAGCCCCTCGATCTCGGCCTCGATCACGGAGTCCTTGGTCTTGGTGTTGCCCTTGACTATGACGTCGTGAACGCGTAGAGGCACGCGCTCCGTTGAGAGCCGCCGGAACAAGCCCTCCATCCTGGCTCTGGCGGAGCGCATTGTGGACGTGACGGCCTGTTCTTCTTCCTCCTCCTCTTCTTCTTCTTCATCTTCTTCTTCTTCTTCATCATCACCTACAAAGTCGTCGTCGTCTTCTTCGTCGGCGGCTCCGTTTACTGCGGGTTCTTTTTCGGGCCCGGGGACGGTTGGGGGTTTGTGGATCGGGCTTTCTTCTTCAGGAACGGCCATGGAGGTTCGTTAGGGTTCCGGCGAGAGATTTGTTGAGCGGAGGTCGGAACTTGGAAGCACGGAAATCGGAAAAAGAGAGCGGTGGCACAGTATGAGAAAGAGAAACTATACCTCGGAAATTCGACACTCAACCGAGCCCAGGTGTCAAAGGGCCGGGCTTTGGGCTGACCCAATCCGGGCTCAGCGGGCCAGAAAAAGGGCCGGACCATTTAGGGTTTCGGGCCTTGTAAACTGGGCCAGGCCCAAATCTTGAAAATGAAAACTTTGTCCAGGCCCAAGCCTTACGCCCTAATTTTAAGGCGGGGCCCAGACCCTTTTTTTTCTTTTATATGATACAAAAATACTAATTCACAAAATAAATACAATTGATAGATCCTAAACCATTCAATATTTCTCTCGTGACTAATGAAGTACCTTAGAGCTTTATGTTTACTCTATTTGAGAATATTGATTAGTAACAAAGAGTAATTTTGTTCGCAAAAAAATAATCTTTTCACGTGAGTAAATATAAAGAATTGTGCATGTCCAAAAAGTTAAAATAAAAGAGTAAAATATGAGATGTAGAGAGAATGATGTGCGAGAAAGAAGGGAAAAGGAAAAAAAATAACTCAAAATAGTTTAGGGCCAAAGGACTGGCCCAAAATAGGGTCAAAAAGAGGGTCAGAAACGGACCAAGGGTCGGGCTTGACCCGGGCCTTTTTAGGGCCAGGCCAAGCCAATTTTAGAAAATATTAGGCCTGGCCCTATCCCAGGCTCAAGGCCCTACGGGTTAGGGCCAGTACTATTCACGTTTAGGGCCGACACGGGCCGCGGGCGGCCCGGCCCTTTTAACATCTCTAGCTCATCATCCTTTCCGTTGTGCTGTGCACCAATCTTGTGTGGGCCTAATAGTTTACGGGCTCCGGATCTACTACTTATTAAGTCCGGCCCAAACAAAAGTTAGTCCAAAACAGGTTCTGTTTTTCATTTTTTTTCCGGCAGTCTATCATAGGATGTAATCTGTTCTAGTCAAGTACGCGTAGCAATATATTGAGGCCATTGAAGAGTCCACTAGACAAAGTCAATGGACCAAGAAAGTCAAGTGGGACAACTATGGGACGCCCAGTAAGCACCTAGGCGTTAACCTCAATAATGTCATTTGAAGAGTGAGGTTATTCTTTCATCTCCTCGTTGTGGGCTTCAAGCCATGGACGTCAATTCACATGAACGCCATGTTGCTAAAAAAACCCATATATATACATATATATATATATATATATATGGGAGCTCATCCGTAGAGAGCGCTAGCAAAATGGGAGAAATTGTTAATGCGGTCTGGCCGTCCACGCGCGATTTGTAGACGGTTCAGATCTCTTTTTTTTGCTTTTTTTTAAGTATGTCCGCTACATTATGTAACGAACCATTTTTTGACAATACTGCCCCTCAACACCCAATTAGAGTATTAGTCCGCTATATAATGTAGCGGATTATATTTACAAAAAAAAACCCTTCTCTCTTTCATCACTCTCTTTTCTCTTTGGTTCCAACAGGGCGATAGCACTGTCGCCGCAACCTTGCCAATCAAGGACGACGCCGGGGTAGCCACTACCTTCTTCCACCACCGGGGGTCTTCAATCTTCTTTCGCGACGCCGCAGATTGCCGTCGAAGTGGTCACCGGTTAAAGCGTCGCCTCCAACCACCAGATCTGCAGCCGAAGTGGTCACCGCATATTGACTCATGGCAAAGGTTCAGTTCACGTCCAAGCAGAATCAATGGGGAATCTTGCCGGTGGTGATCTCACTTTCGGAGAATCGGTGTTGTGGTTTAGAGACCAAGACCTTAAGGCTACGGGGATTCTGATTCGAACGAACTCGGCAACCGTTTGAATTCACAAAATTGAACCATTCGATGAGCACAAAATTGAATTCACGTGAGGGGCTTGCTCTCTTTTCGATATATTCATGTGACCATAAAACGAAAACATTCCATCAACACCATCATGATGACCGACCAATCCACATGACGAAGAAGAAGAAGAACCAGATGGGGGTACAAAGAGAGAATGTGAAGGCATAAAACTCGATACATCATTATATCCATATGAGTGAATGGCACCTCCGCTGGTTTGATGTTGTTCTCATTTGTTAAGGCTGGCCTGAATTTGGCGTTGTCGACGGCGAGTCCTAGACCTTCGGTTTTGGAACCCAGTTGCTAGCGATGATGACAGATCTGGGGTTGGGGAGACGAAGGTGGAGGAACAGTTCACAGAGAGAGAGAGAGAGAGAATGGGTTTTTTCCCGAAGAGAGAGAGAAAAGTGAGAATACATTGTCCGCTACATAATGTAGCGGACGAAATTTTGCAAAATATAACATCGGGATATTGAAGGACAATTTTGTCAAAAAGTCGTCTGCTACATAATGTAGCGAACGGACTTAAAAAAAATATAAAAAAAAAGATCTGGACGGCCAGATCGTGCGCTACAACAGCAATTTTTTTCAAAGTTTATCCTCCAAAGTTTCAAGGGCATTTTAAGGGAGAAGGGAATTTTATTTTATTTTTTTGCAAATTTATCCTCCAAAGTTTGGTTTTTTTGCTTAAATTTTTCGTTCATTAAGTCTATTCCAAATTTCGGGAAGTAATGCGGATTATACGTTTCTCTGATCACACCTAAAAAACCTACTCACAAATTGTCAACCGTCCATGATATATCTTCACTGAATATCATAGTTGACAGTTATAGAAAACCGCCGGTGAACAACTTGATAAAGCTCAAGTAGGGCTACGATTGCAAGATAATCACAGGATCGTCATACTGCTTAAAAATTAAGAGAGGATGTAAATGTGATAGAGTTTGATTAAGAGAGTTTGAAATTCTGAGAGAGAACAAGTGACTTTGAGGGAGATTAGGCGCTACAAGATATAGTGTGTGTGATAAAAGGGATATCACAAGAAAGAAAAAGAAAATGAATTATAAAGGGCGGTAAGAAAAAAATGAAGAAAGAGGGAACTTGACTCACTTGTTTATAGTGTTTATTATGCCTTTTATCCCGAAGTTTATTCGTGGTAGCGCATGACATCATAAAGATTTTATAACTAATGTGCACCATTAAGTTTGATAAGTTTGACAGGGACCATATTTCAAACAAAAAAAAATCATTGAAATGGTGACATGGCACATTTTTTTTAAGGGGCATATTTGATATTCAAAGGCATATTGACGGAGTGTGCATGTTTTGATTTAGGGTCTTAATTTCCAACTTCTCATCAATTTTTGAGATTTATTTTGCTTTGCTATAGATTTGGTTATCGAGTTTGGCTTGAATCCAATCAATTCTTTTGGTGTAGTAAGTGGTAGATGGTGGCATAGTATCTGGCTATGTGGCCCAAAAAGGCTGGTGTTGAGATTGGGTAAGCAAAGATTCAATTGGGTGGGTTATTACCGGGTTGGAGAGCCTGCGTCGATGGTGGGACATAAATGGTGACGGAAACTGTAACAACACGATGCTTGAATATGGTCGGGAGGGTACTACGTGCCAAATTTATAAAAATTAGTGGCGCACATTAGCTAAATAAACTTTATGGCGGCACGTGTTGCTGCGAGTAAATTTGAGGGTGCCAGATGTAACAAACTCCACTATTTATATGTGTCTTTATCAAGCTTTGAAAATGTTCCCCAATGTTTTAAGTTGCAAAATTTATTCAGTCACTGGTGTATATTTAGTGAACAATCGAACAGTCACTCGCGTATTTTAACTATCAATCGAGAAGGCCTTGGACTTGATGGCTGCCAATGAGGCCGAATAACAGGTACTATCTCTTTTTTTAGGGTGAAATAACAAATTTTATTACTAAAAAGAATGAATTTACAGATATGTGACCATCTCCTCCTTTGCATCACCATATCTGCATACTAACTAAGAGACTCGTTCGACGAACATTACACAAAGAACTTCTCAAGATATCAAGATCCCTTCATGAACACTCCAACCAGTGCATAGCCTTCTATTAATACCATCCGTAGGGACTCTTTGCGAGCTATGAACACACCATTGCATCCGTTGTTTAATCTGTACGATTAGACTTGGCAAACGGGTAAATTCGCCGGGTACGGATAAAACCCGGTCGGGTACGGGTAAAATCATATGTGGGTAAAATTTACCCGTTTTTTTCGGGTAGGCTTTTTGGAAACCCGTACCCGACCCCTGCGGGTAGGGTATTACCCGTAGGTAATTCATCAAATTTTGATTCATCATTTTCTTAATAAATACACTTTAATTACCTACAGATTTACACACGTCTTAACATCCAACAGTCAAATAATTCATTACACAAAAATCTGAGCATCTTTTCATAAAAAAATAAAAAATAAAACAGCTAGTATGAACATTTTTGAATAATAATAATGATAATAAAATTATCTGCACATTAACGATTGACGACAGCACACATCCTCCATCAAGATCCCGACTGAAAGTCAACTCAACCACCACAAAGCAACGGAATTAATGAAGGTCGGCTAATGGCTATGGTGGCGACCAATTGGTGGCGATGGGGCCATGATGGTGACCGATCGGTGGCGGCAAGGCCACGGTGGTGACTGATAGGTGGCGACGGGGCCACGGTGGTGACTGGTCAGTGGAGACGCGGCCACGATGTGACTGGTCGGTGGCGACGAGGCCACGATGTGATTGATCGGTTGCGGCGATGTGACGGACTGACCAATCGGTGGCAGCGAAGATGCGGTAGATCGAGAGTGATTGACGCCGTGACGCCATGGGTGGAGTAGGATGGTCATGATTTGGCAGATCTGTGAGAAAGAGAGAGACTTAAGAGAAGGATCTGCGAGAACCGAGAAGGGATCTATGAGGGAGAGTTGAGAGGCAAGGGGTGGCGGAAGCAATAGAAAGTGAGAAGATGAGCTGCTTCAACCCTAAAAATTACATATATAGGCATAAAACAGGGTAAACTCGGTAACCGACCCGAACTTACATTGATTTTACGGGTCGGTTCGGGTACGTGTCTATTTTTTGCGGGTATTCAAAACATGTACCTGTACCAGGGTTTTTGGGCCGGATATGGGTAGGCCCGCGGGTCCGGATCAAATTTTGCCAAGTCTATGTACGATCATAGCTTACTTGGTTCTTTGTTTTTGCTCAAGATCCTTAGATTTCTCTCGGACCAAATGATGTATACAATCACTGCTACACCTGATTTGCAGAGTTTTGCTCAAAAAATTTTGCCTTTGAATTTCTTGAATGCATACCTCAAAAACTGATTCCATGATTGCCATTGATTTGGCATGGGTACTATCTATGTCATATGTGGTGAAGAATTTTGTTATTAAATTTATTTAGAAAGTAATGTGATTTTTCTAGCATCCACGACGTGTGAGGGGGTTAATAGCAATTAACCAAGAAAAGCTTAATTGAAAAAATAAGAAATGAGAGAGCGCTCGTACCAAATTCAAAATTAGGTCTTGTTTGAATCTCGTTTTGGCACCTCTCCATGTATGGGCCACTCTTGCAAGTTCTGACATCAGGTTTCCCATGGCGAATAACACTCTGTACAACAATCTTTTTTCCTTACTCATCTCTGAAATCAAAGCTTATTCCGGCAGAGACCCTCTTCTCCCATGGCTCCGGTAAGTACAATAACACCACAAAAACCATTGCTCCTCCCTTTTTTTCTGTATCTCAAATCTCATTTTCAACGTGTATATCCGTTTTTGTATCAATTGATGTTGTCACAGTGGGATAAAGAAGATGAGAGAGTCCCTCCCTACGCAGCTTCTCAAAGAGAAACTCCCTCGGTTCCTCCAGAAGTGTGCTCAGACCTTCCAGACCGACCGGCGTTACGCCAACGATCTACGCTATCTTCGGGTTTGGTTACAACTGGTAAGTCATTGGATCCGCCCATCATTTTCATTTGATTGCAGGTCTCTCATATTTGATTTGATTAGCATTTTGTGTTTATTTCCCCATCGGGTTTTGGTTGCCGCGGGCAGGTATAATAGTACAAATAATCTACTGTTGGTCGCTTATTTGTTGCTAAAAGTGCAACCCCCATATTTTAATTGACTTTTTAGTGGTGGCGACAGACACATTCGTGCTTTTTCACGTCCTTACTTGTCACTAAAACTACGACATCAAAATGAGGTGTAGACATGCATATTTAATTGTCGAGATGGATCTTCCTGTTACTGGTTCCCTAAACTATATAAGTACACTATTAATATCATTACCTAAATGGCTCATTTGTTTGAGCCAAGAAATGATGAAGTTTCTTTTCATTTCATTTCTTAC
Organism: Escallonia herrerae; assembly: GCA_033070095.1. NCBI lineage: Eukaryota > Viridiplantae > Streptophyta > Magnoliopsida > Escalloniales > Escalloniaceae > Escallonia > Escallonia herrerae. The sequence continues at coordinate 1,229,575 of JAVXUP010000015.1, forward strand.
ACAAGACTAACTACTTTGAGTTTATTGAGTTGGACTTGATTTTTGAATGAGAATCTAAGCTTTCCTCTTCTTTTACTTTCATGTACGTTTTAGCATTTAAAAAGATGTTTAAGGAAACTATTTTGCTGCTTGCGTAGATGGACTTTGTCAATGATCCAGGAGCAGTTTTGGGAACCATGGAGGCACATCATATCGGGATGAAGAGAGCATTGTTTTATCAGGCATATGCTCTTTACTACGAAAAGGTGAAGAAGTTCGAAGTGGCTGAGAAGATGTACCATTTGGGGGTGAAGAAGTCAGTAATTTAGTACTCTATATTTATTATGCTTAGCAGCTGCCTTCTGATTCCAGAAATAAGATTGCATTGGCACGTCATGCATTTGCTATCGCTTCATGTGCGTAAATTGCTGCCTTCATCAGTCTTTGCTGGCCTAATCTTCTAGATGTCCCTCTCTAGACCTGGTGTTGAACACATGATGATCTTGATTTTTACCATCAAAAGACTTCAGCACCTAAAACAGTTACTCAAGTTCCATACCGTCCTTGCCATTTCTTTGTTCTAATACTAGCTCTTCATGCTCTACTGGTGAACTTATTGAATTTTGACCACCAGGATGTGATTACCTTTGCATGTCGAGCAATATGTTTTAGGATTCCCTTCCGGATTCCAACTTTGTATTTCTACAAGAGTCTATGTAAGCCAACTTCCAGTTCTGAAGCTCTTGTAAGTGCTAGAGTCGTTGATCCCTCAGAAAAGTTGTGCTGTATAGTATTTTGAGTTTACTTTAAGAAGTTGGCTTAAGGATGACATGGATAAAGATAACTGGCTTAGCGTAAAATTTTAACATGTTTACCTAATTGGAACCTACTTGAGTATGAGATGGCACCAGGTTGATCTTTGCCACTTGGGTTGTCTAATCATTGAAGGGGGATTCTTCTTTATTATTTTGCGTACTTGGGTTGAAGGCATTCTTGGTGCTGTTTGATTTGTTGGTTCACATTTTTGCATGCTCATGACCATCTTAAATTATGGGTGTTCTTGTGTAGTGCTCTCTGAAACAATATACATACTCCCCCCACCCCCTAATTAGACGATGCTAAGCAAACCAATCTTTTAATGCGTTGTCTGACCATGATCCTGTTCAACTTTCCGTCAGAGACTTTGAGTATCTAAGATATGAGGATATCAAACTGCACACTGTAACACGAAAACGGTTTTAAGTATAACCATACTTACCTCTAATTAACTATTGAACAGCCTTGCAGAGCCTGTTAATGAGTTGCAAAAATCATTTGAGCAATTTCTTCATCGCATGGAGCGGCACAAAAACAAAAGAGTTGAGGTTGTGCTTTGATCATTTCTTGCATTAAGATGTACTTAATTGTCACTTGAAGTGCTTCATAATCTAACCATGGGTAGGTGTCCTGCAGCGCCGGGGAGGGAGACCTACTAGCAGGCCTCCATGTACAGGGAGCATCCCTGCTAATTGTGACGATGACAAAGAAAACAACAACAACGTATGCAGAGTTAAAGGTAGGTCCACAGGATGCTGGACTGAGAAATCATTATCTAAAAGACAACCGAAGCTTGAAAGTATTGAGAACAAGGCAGTCATAGCGCAGAGGACTGAGAATGACATGCCAAAGAAGGAATCTACCCATTTTGGGGTTGCCACAAATCGGGATAATATTAGTAATCTATCCACTAAGAAGGAATATATTGGAAGCAAAAACTATGTCAACCGAAAAGATTGTAGTGAAGCAAAATCAGATGAAGCTAGAAAGTTTTCTGGTGATGATACAATAGTTGTCAAGTTTGTAGATACTGCAATTGTTGGAAAGCCTGAGGCAGAAGATGCATGCCATCATGGTCTCGTGGAACCGACAATCAACACTAAGGATGCCATGAATGCCATTAATAGCATGTTTCGAGAGCCTTTGGAGCCAGCAATTGCTAGCAGGAGATCACATAGAAGCCAGCCCAAATCTGACAAGGGCATGAATAATGAATTTGAGGTGTTCATTGATGACGACTTAGATAATGGGGTTGGATCATCAAACAAAAAGTTGGAGAAGTGTTTTCCGCTGTCGCAGCACAAGAGACCTGAAACTCATCAGCCTCTGCAAGAGCCACTTCAAATATTTACCAGTGATGAGGAAAGTAATATGATTGAAGGTGGAAGCCATGAGAAAGACAACTCCCAGTACAGAAAGGTTCAAAAAGTGACAAAAGGCGCCACTGTTTCTGGTGGGCAGTTTAATGCTTTCGTATCTGTAAATTCAAAGGATCTTGCATCAGAATGTGTGGAAGATCTAGATGTGGAGAGACCACAACAAGCGAGAGGTAGAGAGGATACAGTTGTTTATCGGTTTGTAGGGTCGACCATTTCGGACGAGCCAGAAGTGGAAAATGTTTGCCATCATGGCTTAGTAGAGCCCACGGTTAATTTGAAAGAGGCTATGGATGATATTAATAACATGTTTGGGAAGCCGATAGAATTTGCAAGGAAAAGCAGTAAGAAGAAGCAGAACAAAATAGTTGACGGGAAGAGAGACTACAGTACATTTTTGATACTCCCTGATGATGACATGGACTGCCGACAACAGAAGTTCCAACCAAGTTCATCCACCAGAAGGGAAACTGATTTGTTTGAGCCAACCGTTTGCACAAAGGAGGCAATGGATGAAATAAATAAGATGTTTGGCATGCCTATGGACTTCTAAGAACATGGTAAGGACTATTTGCCCTTTGATAAGAAATAAACTTAAATCTTCATTTGATTGTTTTATTATCTGGTCTACATATTTGCACCTTATTGTATGCGGGTGTATGCTCATTTCTGATGGGTGTGCTATCACATAATTTTCCAGTTGATGGAAGAACTATAACTACGTAGTTTTGAAGCTTGAATTGTTTAGGCCTGTCCATAACATAATTAAGTAAAGAAAAATCCAGAAACAGGCTCATGAAGCAGTGGGAGGTGAATAACATGTAAGAATTAGAATAAATAGCAACAGATTAGACAGTAAACAGGAAGTAACAGGAAACAACGCAAAAACGAGGAGTTTATCAGCCCTTAAGATTGCTGGTAGGCTTGAATCCGTACTGAACGCAATGACAAAAGAGAAAAATGAAAAAAAAAACATGAGAAACTCATTAGGAGTAAGTATAACCGGTAGTCAAATTAGTGTGGTGTGCTGGGAGTGCATTGAGCCGGACGAAAAGCCAAGGGGCTGGATGCATAAATCACAGCTTCATAATGCTTTCCGGATATCCACTTGTTCTCGTAACGAAGTGGGGAACCATTTAGTCCATAGTTAACATTGGTGAGAAGGTTGCAGCTTTCAAGAGGGGATGAAACCAGTTTCACCTTGCATGCGTGGAGGGGATGGTCCAAGAAGTAGTGGCCCATCCTGAATCCTTCCAGCTCTCCGTAGAAATATCCGTGTGGATCAGTTTCAAATGCCTTGTAATAGCTGACTCTATTCTTGTGGTCTTTGCAGATGACACTAACTTTAGCCGCAGGGATGGGTTCAGCTCCAGTCAGAGACCACGTTCCAGAGCGTTCACAGCTCTGGCAGTACACCATTCCTTCAACCACCACGTGGACATGCCTGTCCAGCTTTTTCGTTTCAAGATCTTCGGAGGCGGTGACATACGCCAAGGCAAAGGAAAGCAGGAGCAATGAGACGAAGAGAGTGAGCTGGCTGCCTGCCATCTTATCTAAGGGACAACTGAAGCTCTAGAGACTCGAGAAGATTGTTGTGTGGATGAAGCATTTGCATGGTGTGGTATATATAGTTGTTGCTGGTACGATGGGTTTTGGTCTGTGCTGAATTTTGGGATTGACGTGGTGTCTACTACTTGTACTAAGCTGCATATCACAGCCTCTAAAATGATTGTTGACGTGAAGGCCACCTTCTATGTTTGATGTTATTATATTCTGGTACGGAGATTTCAAGTCTGACTTGGGTTCACGATGAGAGATGTCCTTCAGCTTAAATGGGCAGCACGGAAAAGAAGCAAAGACTTGCTTTGCTCCTCTTAGATGAAGAGACTCCGAACTTTTATCACACGACGTTCTCCTTTGAACCATTAGACTATGTTTGGCGACAAGGATAAGGGTTTAAGGGTTCGGGATAGAAAATGATAAGGGCAGATAAGGCTGGACATGCTATACTGTTGGATAAGGCCGAACAAGTAACAAATCTTGTCCAGCTTTTGGAACAAGTCCGGATTATAAGCTGGATAAATAATTTATAAAAATATAAAATTATATATGAGTGTGTGCGCGCAGGTAAAATTAAATTTATACACAACTACCATAGTTTTCACCACCCACAAGCATGGTGATTTCCCTTAGGAGGCAACCCCAATTAACGGAGTCAGACTACATTTTCTCAACCCATTGCGGCCTCAATCGCCATCGGCCTAGCACCCCTTCCTCCGATGTCATACCCTTCATCGCCAGCCTACCTTCAATTTGCACCACCTGTACCACACACAACCAGTTCTTACCTCTAGGTCAAGCGCGCTTTTGATCGATGGTCGTCTGACAATTGAGCAACGTGGTAATGGCTGTTCTGTGATGTGGAGGGAAGAGAGAGGGACGACAGCGGCTGGTTTCGATATGGTTCCAGTTGTTTGTGATGGTAGGGGTAATGGGTCGCCGGCGATGGAGGGAGCAGGAGACAGAAGTGACGGCGATGGAGGGAGCAGGAGACAGAAGTGACAGCGATGGAGGACGGTCGGCGACGGCAATAGAATTCGCAGATGGAAGTGGTGTTGAGTTTGCACAGTGGCCGTTGTTTGTGATAGCGGGGTGGTGGGCCGTCGGTGTGGAGGCTGACCAAGCAAAGGTGGTCGATGATGGGCAGATTTGATGAAAGAGAGAAGAAGAAAATTGGGGTGGGTCTCTCTCTTTAATCCACTCTCAATCGGATTATTCCATACCACCCCCCTAGGTACAGAATTATCCCACTCGAGTGGGATAAAACAAATCCAAAGAATACCTTATCCCGGGACTAAGTGCGCAACCAAACGCCAAATAAGACTTTTTTTTATCCTATTCCAGACCTTTATCTGTGTCGCCAAACACAGCCTTAGATTAGAAGATCTATGAGATTAGGGACAGGACCATACACAGTGTACTTTTTGTCGCGTTAGAGTAGTTATTATAGATAAACTGAATGACATTTTTATATATCATAATGCCACGTAGCGGTATCCCAACACCGATGAATGTTTCTTTTTACAAGTTAGCAAAAATGCCTAATTTGGCCCTGGTTGTTTTCATGTCTTATTCCTAGCTCTGCCCGTGGAAAACGCACCCTTGCAGTTATAATTGATTATTTCTGAGTTGTTTCCTCTACTTTGTTACAACTAAAATAAAAAAAATTGAAAAAATACTGTAAAAGCATCCGATTCAAGACCAATTGACAGTGAACAAAAAAGCCTACAAGAATTATGGATTGAAATATTATTTACTATTTATTCCATGTGAAATTTATTCCTGATGTTAAATTTCTATCTCTCAGACAAGCCTATTACAAGCGATGCAAAATACATATGGCCAATGCTAAACATTTAATTCTCATGTTGCAGCCAGGATTGCCACAAGAGCAACGAGACGGAAAATGGGTAACAAGACAACGATTCAAAACCTCTTCATTTTGAAAGTTTCTGTAACTAAATTACAAGTGTAATCCTTTTTCTCGGCCTAAATAAAAAACTGAAACACACCATATTCACCAGCTTTTCCCTTTGCTTTTTATGTACAGGTACCAGGTCCCTAGTTTAAATACAAGCTGCAAACAGTTTCGACAATCCTTTTTTTGTGCCTCACCAAGGATGAAAACAGAAGAAAAGAAGGGCAAACTCAGTTGGCTTCGGCGGTAGATAGAATCTCAAGCTCTGCCCACCAAAGAGGAGAGAGTTTCGGAATTGCTGCATCAGGACCTATATATGTAATCTCTCTAAGTCTTGCGGTGACTTCGTTCATTCCAGGTCTCAGTCTCAGGTCAGGATGGACACAAGATTTTATCACTTCACCGATTTTCTTAAGCTGCTCAGCTTGGAAGGAATTCAAAGTCGGGTCGACCATTTCTCTGAGGGGTTGTTTCCCGCTCAAATAGTCCGATGCCCAGTCATTGAATGATCCACTGTCCACAGAGTAAGGGAGCCGGCCAGTTATCATCTCGAACAATAAAACACCAAAAGCGTAGATGTTACTTTCTGAACAAGATTCTTCTATGTCTATTGCAGCAATCTCATTCCACAGACCAAAATCAGATAGTTTAGCTGCATAATCCTCGGTGAGATGCACAGCAGATGAGTTCAGATGCTTGTGCGCTATAGGCGGCGTCGATTGGTGCATGTGCTCAAGGCAGTACGCCATGCCCATTATGATCCTCATCCGCATCCCCCAATCTAAGTGCTCTGCTTCTTTTACTGCAGGACATCAGATTACTTGGCCAGTGAGACGCGACACATTCAGACATAGTAGAAATTAGATTCTCAGACAGGGCATACAAGTGCTTCCAAGCATGAAAGGGTAATTCCTATCTGAAGCGTACAAAGATAAGAGGACTACGACACCCTTTATATCTATATATTCCTCTCGTTCATACTCTTCGCAGATTGCTTTAGGTAAGTGCATGTCCTCAAATAGACAATTATGAACTCAACCACAATAAAAATTTGGCTGCATATTCCAGCATGTCTTTCCCCTTTTTCTTACATGACCTTATCAGCATGAAAAAGAAAGTCTCTCTCTCTCTCTCTCTCTCTCTCTCTCATTGTCAACTCCAATATGTGAACTTGATTTTCACAATCAAACAAGTCGACTTGATGTAGACCAAGTCATCTTGGCGATGAAACGAACCAAACCCTAAGGAAAACTACAGTGAAGTTAATCTTCTACTTTAGGAAGTCCAGAGAAAACTCATGCTTCTGAGACTGCAACTAGAAAGTCAAACCATGGAATAATGCCTAAAACCAGTTAATTTAAGACCATCTTGGAGGCATTATATAGTATCCCATCAAGCCCAGGCTCATACACCACAATAACAATGGTCAAACTGCCACTCAAGATTGTTTTCCGTTTAATAGACTAATCAACAGTTAATCAGCAAAATTATGCAACGGTAAAAGTTCTAATTAAAAGAGTTGAGAAATATTTTGAGGACTCACTGTGTAAATGCTCAAATAGTGTTCCATTAGGGGCATACTCGAACACCATCATTCTAGTGAAAGGCTCCTCTTCCTCGCAATACCCGATAAGGTTCACGAAATTTTTATGGTTCACCTTCGATAACAAGTCAATCTGAAACCATAATAGAACGAAAATCAGGGACCAATGAACTTGAAAGTGTAACATAATATCAAGGGAAATAGTTCTTAATTTACCTTCTTTCTGAACTGGGTTTCCAGATTCTTTGACCAATCCTTAACAGATGTGACTGCAATGGACGCAACAGCTATTTCAACTCCGCTGGACAACGTCCCTTTGTATACTGTTCCAACTGATGATGAACTAATTACATTGCTGAAATCTTCACAAGCTGTCTCAAGTTCTGATCTCTTAAGCTTTGGCACACCTAAGATGCAGATGAAGACAATGTTTTAGTGAATTAAATTTTCCTTCAGAACAATAGGTTTCGATTGTCCAGCTCAATTCATAAGATCGTACAAATAAGCGATATCAAATATCAAGAATCTTAGAAAAAGAAACTGTCTCTAGCTTAGATGTATTGAGGCCTGACAAGAAGAATAAGATCACATGTACATCTCCAGCATAGGAACGAACTTATTGAATGACAGATTCAGAGATGCAAGTTCAGTTCATAACTCGTAGGATAAGGTATATCAGGTTTTTCGTAATCCTAGGAAAAAAACGTTATAGAGAACGTCATTCGCCCTCAGACATCCTGAGTAGATAAACATATGGGAATATTTACCAGTTACAAATGCTTTCTGCAGCTGCCCACTTAATCCTGTGGCCCAAGGCTTGACAGTGACCACTTTACTTCTTTGACAGAAAAATACGCCTGCTATCAAGACAAGTAATACAGAAACCCCTGTCGCAACAGATATTGCTAGAACTCGATGATTCTGTCTTTCGGATGATTCACTGGGGCTTCGTAAGGGGGAAGACACTGGGGCAGAGCTTAAAGGTACAGAACCAGAAACAGCAGGAGATGGGGATGTCAGGATGGGATAAGGAGCACTGGACGCCGCAGGATACGGAAATGGGCTAATGAAACGTGATGGAGACTCAGCAGATAACAGTGCTGATGTTGATAGTAATGGAGGTGGTGAGGGAAAAGGTGCATTCCGTTCAGGTTTTCGTACAAAGTTCAGTTTACGAGTACTTGCTGGATGAGTAGTTGTCAGCAGTCTCTGTTGACCATCATGTCCGGTTTGGGCCACATTCCTGAAAGATTTAAGCAGCTGTCAAGACGGTGTCAAAAAGAATAAACCTTCATTTATTAATGATAGACACCTTATGTGAATACTGACAAAGAGCAAAATTTATAAGAGCCCGTTTGGAATTGATTTTAATAGGTAGAATTGTGCTTAAATCTTAATCAGTTTTCTTAATCAGTTTTTAAAATTAGATTTAATTTACTTTAAGTAGAATCACTTTATTGCTTGGCAACAATAGTTATAAACTAGCTTAAAGCTACAAAAGTATTTGGATAAAAAGTACTTAAATCAGTTCCACTATGACAAAATTATCATAGAGGACAATTAATGAATAAATTTCTTATATCCATTTAAAAAGGTGATGATACGATAATTTTTATTTGTAAATAACTATATTACACAAGTAAATTATCAAAAAGTTATTTTCATCAACGTATAAAAGTTGTTTATTTTTTTACTTTAAATTAAAAATACCGGCGATCTCACATTAGTGATTATAGTATAATAACTTTCGTAAATTAATTAAAGGGTATGCGATATCATTCTGTTAGAAATATGAGGATAGTATGGTAAATTAGAAGATCAAACCTGATTATGAGAAAAATGATTATTTCATAATCCTCACTTTCCAGGATTATGAATTTGATTAGTCTTGAGCTTTTTGAGGGCGATTAAATCTCTTAATCTGTTTTGCCAAACACTCACAAACCTGATTTAATCTAGATTACATCCCAAAATCAATCTCAAACACCCTCTAAACCTTTCAGAGAATGCAAAGGTTCTCAGATACCCTTATGGGGCAGACAAGATTAGTCATGGGATGTTGAGAAAATTGATACTCGTATGAGCCACAACAAAGAAATTCCAGGTCAGATCCAGTAAAACTGGCATCTTAACCATATAAAAAGTTGCACTCTAGCTTTGGCGAATTTAATCTGGGCTCCATGATCAACATGGTAAATTAATCCAAAGAAAAATCAACTCAAATTGACTGCACTAACATACCATGAAATAAATCTTTCTTTGCACAATGATCTTTGAGGATCATAAGACAAGTGGTTTTCATCAACTTGAACCTCAGATAGCATTTTGAGCTCATCAAGTTCAGGAGATATGCTGCTGAAAAGCTCATTGTTGTCTAGTAGACTGCAACAATTAGAAAAATAGTTAGCTTGCGTATCACAAAAGAAGACAAGACTAGGAAAATTTACTGATCCATAACCTCAACTTACAGGATTGACAGCGAAAGATTATTGCCAAGGTCAGATGGAAGTGGTCCACTAAAGTTGTTACATCCAAGGTCCAAAACCTCCAACTCCTCCAGTTCCCCAATCTCTTCAGGGATGATACCGCAAAAAGAGTTATTGCGCAAAATTCTGCAAAGAAGTTCATAGTGAAAACAAGAGACAACTACTTGCAATGTGGATGGATAATGAATTGACCATGACGGGATTAGAAATTGCTGATCATAACAATAAAAGACAAAAATATATCCTACATTGACTTCATGTGAAGTAGATTTCCAAGGTCAGGAGCTAGTGTTCCTCCAAGACAGAGATCCTTCAGGTTCCTGCAATTTGCGCAAGTTGTTAGTTTAGTTATAACACTAATGCAGCTGTACAGTGTAAGCAAGACCATAATTGTGAACCAGTTCTGAACTCTCAAATATAACTACACCGCCCTCCCCAACCCCCCACCCCAGGGAAAAAGAGAAAAAAGTTAAGAAACAAAAAGCTCAACAAAGATCGTGAAGGAAATGGTGGATATCAATGTTTGTGCTGCCAGTACCCATATTAGATCGCTTAGGAATTGATGCATTTACAACTTCCTTTCCTATTGATATTGGCAAGCTTATAGTAGCTCCGACACCAAAGGTTTGGATCTTGACCTGATTCTGATCCAACTTTCCAGATACAGTTAAGATTTAAGAGTGGAATCTGAATCCAACCTGTAGAAAATTATATATGAACATTTAAATTTGGTTTTAGTATGACTAGATTCGGTTCCGTATGAATACTCCTAAGCTGTTTACGTTTCAGTTAAATTAAGTTCCACGGTGTTTATTTAATAATGCATAAAAGTTGTTCATCATATCTCAGCCATGATAATTCCCACAAAGCCTACTACCACAAAAAACAGCTTAGCCTAATGGTATTTCCCTGCTATGCCTTACTTAAGAGTATTTGAAGCTATGATACCTTACTTTTTTCTCCCAAAAGATTACACATTGGGACGCCCTACTTTTTCTATCAAAGGGTTCTCCTTTAAATTACCTCAGAAAATGAATCTCTCCACTCAGTATTTCGTGTACTCACTGTCAAGAACTTAATTGAGTGTAATTTTCAGTTCATTCATTGCTACAAATTGAAAGTGAGAGTAGCCACTAAATACTAACTCAGTTTCCACCAAAGGAAATTTAACAAAAAAGAAAAAGGTTGCCTATCAAATGATAAAAAAAGTGACGAATGCGTAGAACTCATGATTGGATTCTCTATCCCCTTTTAACTTTTTAACCACAAGAAACATGGTGGCTAAGAAGAGCAGCAAACTGTAACAAGTGAAAATATGAAACATCCCTGCAAGTCCACAAAAGTAGTGAGGCAAGCATTGCTTACAAGACCACAACATTTCCTTCAGAGCACTTTATACCATGCCACAAACACGGATCAATGACTCCAACGTCATCATTCCAATTCGACAACGCCCCAAATGGATCGCTCACCACTCTATCCCTAAACCTCAACAAAGCCAAACCTGCATCGAAACAAAAAGAGTATATTCCGATAAGCAACAATCTCTTAAGAAATTAATTTAGTCCTCCTGGATAACGAGATCTAATCTTCAATTCCACAAGTTAATAACGAAATTAAAATCGTGATGTCAAAATTCACATCTTAACATGCTGATTCACACCGCATCTGTTGCTAAGAGTTGAATACTTTGCCGCGAATGAAACTTTTAGTAACAAATGAGACGTGTACAAGCCACTCATGAATTTTGATTTCCTCAAAAAAGCCAAACATTAAATCCGTAGGCTAAAATTCACAGTATCTCAGCAACCAAACAAGCATATTAAAGATCACAACACAACCACGGAGCAATGAAACTGAACCATACCTTCGTCATTGAGAGACCAGCAGAGGCTCAAATTCTGACACACCAAACAAAACACCACCGTACATATCACCAAACAACGCTCGCTAAATCTAAAGCGCTCGATCATTGCTGAAACTAGACCGAGTTCAAACGAGTTGAGACAGGACGAAGACCGAACTAAACCGAGTTCCTTGCCACTCGATCGAGAAACAAGTTGACCGGGACAAGAACCAGACGAGCGAAAAGCATCAAACAAAACCGAAAACTTGAGTCACCGAATTGAATAAATAGGCAGAGACCAAATCCGAGTTTGCGTGTATCTGTGTGCTAATTAAGACTAGTAAACGCGTACAAGCCCGAAGTATTTAGTTTTGACTTCGAAAAAAAGAAGCGAAAAGGGAAGGAAGAGGAAGTGACAGGTAGATGCTGAGTGGAATTTACGTGTAAGGCTGGGAAGTGAACGGGTCGACTCGCCGGCGTGACCTTTCCGAGGTGAGTTCAGATGCCGTGCCGGCGGTGACTTTTAAGAATGTTGTACAAGTGTTACTGGGGGGAGGTATCATGAATGACTGAGTAACGGTCAGGCAACTAAGGCCAAGTCATAGGTGGGGCCCGGCTTGCAGTTAATGACGTCTTATCTTGGTTGGGATTTATATATTCCAGGGGCCTTTCCGGGAAAGTGACGTGGGCCATTGTCAGGATTTCTTAAGAATATTCAGCTTTTTCGAAGTTGCTAATCGCTTTAGAGGGGACTTTAATTAAGTCGAATTAAATTTTGATTCTTGACTTAAAATCCAAAATATGTAAGCCAAAATTTGAAAAGATTGGGACTGGGTCTTTGGATTCTTGGGCTTTTGGAATAACAAATCTGCATTCACTTAATTCTGAAAAACAGATGCGGTCTAATTAGTCCTAGTTCGTGGATGCATCAAAAGTCAATTATCATCCGCTTGGGGTCATTTTTATTTTTTTGCATTGATGCGTGTTCGCGAAAAAAAAAATATTTACAGAATATTTGACTTTTTAAAAAACACAACAACTAAACATTATTCGTCGAATTTCTTGCAACTATATTAACGGGATTCAACTCTCCCATCTGAAATGTATGTGTGTCTAATAAAACAAAATAATTGTTTTTCCTTGTCTTTGTAAATGGTTGCTAATACATGGTCAAAATCTAAAAATGGCACCGAAACAGGTTATTGCATATATTCATTTCTCAAAAAACACAAAAACGAAAACAAAAAAATTGTTTTACACAAACAAACTAGAATATATATTACTCTCTCCGTCCCTAAAAGAGTGATCCATTTGACTTTATACGTATGTTAAGGATTTAAGTTATATATTGTGTGTGTTTTCTATTTTATCCTTTAGAGGGGGAGAGGAAGAGAGTGAGCCATGGGTGAGAAAATTGGTTGGTAGAGTGTTAAATATGGAGAGAGAAATAGAATAAAAAAGTGTAAAGTGGTGGAGTAGGAGAGAGAAAATGAGTTGGTAGAGAATTAAATGTGGTAAGAGAAAAAGTATAAAAATGGTAAATATGTAAAAAAAAAATACCTACAAAATCTTTTCTACTTTGAAAGTGATCAATTTTTGTAGGACGGCCCAAAAAAAATATATGATCAATTTTTTTAAGGTCGGAGGGAGTATATAATTAGTAAGTTTGCTTTTGCATTCTATTATTGCTCGTGGAAGGCTTCTGTAAAGTTGAATTCAACGATGACCCTTTGTCAATAGTTTTCTTTAACTATGCACGGCACAATTCCTGTATAAAGTGAACTTTAAGTTGTCTGCGCCGTCAATTAATCAATTATATATATATATATATATATATATATATATATATATATATATATATATATATATATATATGGGAGCTGATCCGTTACTAGCCGTTACTAGCGCTAGCACTGTCCGCTACATAATGTAGCGGACGGTAAGTTATCGTCCGCTACATTATGTAGCGAACGGAAAACAGCGCTAGCAACGTGCTAGCGCTAGCAATTGATCACGACCCTATATACACACACACACACACACACACACACACACACACACACACACACATATATATATATATATATATATATATAATGTAAAACTTAGTCTTTCAATACAATGGCTGTAAATTGGATATTCACAAACATCAGATGCAGTGGCAGAACCAAAATTTTACTCCACTGGATGTTAAAATTATATCGAAGTCAGTACATTTTTTTATAAGTAAAACAACACACAAAAACATAGTGTACTTTTCAGTAATACACAAAAAATACTAAAAAATCATCCAAAAGGTCTTATTAAGTTTAATAATCTGAAATGCACAATTAACAACCTAAAATTATCAATTAATAATCTCAATTCACAAATGCACAATTGACTATCTAAAATCATCAATTAACAACCTAAAATTATTAATTAATAATCTAAATCCTTAAATGCATAATTAACAACCTAAATAATTAATCAATGTTTGATGAAAAACAAATTGATCAAAATGCATACCGGCATTGCGGCATTGTCGTCATCGGCGGTGGGTACTTAGTCGTCGATGGAATGAAGAAGACTGGATCGCCAAAAATACTAGTAGCGAGTGCCTGAGTCATCGAGTGCCTGAATCGCCGAAAATCGAAAATGCTTGTCATTTCGCAAGTGCCTGAATTGCTGAAAATGCTGGCCGCCTGTGAGGTCGTCACTCGTTAGAAATCTGAGTACAACGTGGCTGCCAGCCGGTGCCTTCGTAATTGCCACTCGTCACTAGTCAGACTCAGCCCTAGTCAGATTTAGGCTAGATCGTTCGTAATCGTGACTCATTTAGTAATCACCAGTGGAGTCAGATCTAGGCCACTGATGAAGAAAAATCGTTCGTAATCAACGGAGGAGTCAAATCTAGGCTAGTAATCACTTGTTAGACTCAGCCCATGACCGTCGTGAGCTAGTGGGTCATGAAATAACGTCTGCGATTTGCCTTGCCAGAGAGCGGAGTGGCCGAATGGCCGGAGTTGGTGACTGGTGAGGGCCACAGCTATGACTATGATGGTGAGGTGAGCCGTGAAAGTATGAGACTGAGAGGAGAAGAGAGGGTCGCACGTGAAAAAACATATATATATATATATATATATATATATATATATAATTTTTTTCTAAACTTGAGGGGGGGTACATTAGCCCCTGGCATGGTGTAGTTCCGCCCTTGTCCACATGTTATCTAGAGATTAGGGTTACTGCAAAATATAGAGTTTTTATCCTAAATAATTCTTTTTTAATACTTAATTACTCTTCTACCCTATTTTTAACTTTATTTACCTATCTAACTCATTTTTGAAAATCTCACTTTCAAATAGAGATTTCAAGCTGAGAAAACGTGGTTCCAAACCACGTTTTCAACCAAACGTTACTATGATTAAACAAATATATTGAAAGCGTCAGCTCGGAATCTCTTTTTAAAAGTAAAATTTTTAAAAATAAATTAGATAAATAAATAAAATTAAAAATGAAGTAGATGAATAATTAAGTATTAAAAAAAATTATTTAACACAAAAACTTACAAAATATATGATGTAGCCATCAAGTAATGAAGGCGAGACTGAAAAATCAAGCACGGTCCAATCACTAACTTCTGAGATTCTGACACGTGAGTACATTGACCTTTCTAAGGTCATTGACCTTAGCTAGATTGCGCTCTCAGTTGGCGCAGTGTCCTTGTCCCCAGGATTATTTAAAGAGGAGTAAGCGTGAAATTACGAGATTAACATCTATGAATGCTTGATGTACTTGTCTCCAGTCTCAACCCCCACTGGGGTTCAGCTCCGGCTTTCGTGGTAGCTCCATAAGGCAAGGCTTTAGGCAGAGCTAAATAGAATTTTGTTCCTGTTATTAAATGTTTTAATTAATGATCATTTTATCACTATGATTGATTTAGTCATATTTTTTTAATACAATAAAATTATTTAGGTTGCGTCTTGAAGGCAGCTTCATACAAATTAACAAGTATTGTATTGTTCAGCTTCACTTAGTACTACTTCTTGTCTAGCTTCATTTGTTCAATTCTCTCATGGTATGTGTCAATTTATACCCATGTCTCTTGACGATGTAACAAAAAAATTACACTAAGAAATTTATTTAAAGCCCATCGGCTATTGTGGAGTTGGATTCAACGATGATCATTTGCCAATTCTTTTATTTGGCTATACATAACCCGGTCGTGTATAAAACTTAGCTTATATACATAACATAATTTATGTACGACAGCAAGCAACTCGAGTAACTTTGCGCTCGTTTCTTATTTTTATTTCTTTTTTCAACTTATTGATTGACGTGTTCAAGTTATTTTTTCAGAGAAATCATTCTATTCTCATTCTTTGACTTGTCATCTCGCCATCCACTTCTTATAGACTAATCAACGGAGATGTGACTCCTAGCCTTATCTTCTGAAGCCAATTAAATACTTATCCGCATTGTAGCCACATGCATGCTTTTCGTAGTTTCAAGTCCTTTATGGGCTACTCGTAGAAGACTGTTGCCAAGAATGGAAAAAGATGAACACTGACTTCTGCCAGCTTTCAGCTGGAAATGGAACTGAGACCCGTGAGACTAGTTTTACTTTGCTTTTTGTTTGTTAAAAAAATTCTTACTTTAATAACCTATAAAAAAGACATCAACATTATCGTACTTGAAAAAGATTTAAAAATATTACCAAGATTTCTAAGCAGGTTTCCAAGCTTCCCAAAATACATCCAAAGATACACAAAAGAGTGATGTATTTGACTTTATACGTATATTAAGAATTTAAATTATATATTGTGTGTCTTTCATATTTGACCCTTTAGAGAGAGGGGAAGAGAGTGAGTCACGAGAGAGATAATTAGTTGGTAGAGTGCTAAATGGAGAGAGAAATAGAATAAAAGAATGTAAAGTGGTGGGTCAGGAGAAAATGAGTTTGTAGAGAATTAAATGTGTGGTGAGATAAATAAAATAAAAAAGTATAAAAATATGTAAAAATACATACAGAATCTTTCCTAATTTGAAAGTGATCAATTTTTATGAGACGGCCCAAAAAAGAAATATGATCAGTTTTTTAGGAACGAAGGGAGTATTTGATTTCTATCTACCACAGCCTACCCAAGCTAAAAGCATGTGCTTGAACCATTTTCTGTCCTTTCTTTCTTTTTTAGTTACAGCCCACAATTAGGTTTAGTTTGAAATGTTACCGTATTCGACGGAACCTCTTGCTCAGCGCTTTCAGCACATACTAACTTTATCTGGACGAGCAAACATGTGAAAGTATATACAGCCCTTCATCAAAATAAAGGGCTGTGTATGTCTAAAGTTTTATGGTTGGTGTGTTCGGTGTGTGTCGTACTAGACCTGTGTGTCTAAGTTTTATGGTTGATGGAGCTCTTCTCTAAAAACATGGTCAATTTGTCTTGCCCTTTTCCTCTTTTCTGTCTTGACAGAAGCACCCATCACAACCTGCCCATCAAGCAGGAAGACTACTGCCTCTACATCACAGACCAACCATTACCTCCGCATCACGGACCAACCGTCACTGCCACATCCCCCACCACCGCAAATTACAAAAAACCACCATACCCTTCCATTACTGTTGGAACCACGTCCAACCCCGCCTGCCAGGGAAGGGGAGGCAGGCGGGGTGGGTGACGGCGAAGGGGGATGCAGATGTGTCGGGGGGGTCCAGGGGGTGGGGGGGTTAAGAGTAAAGTAAAGTCTTTCTTTTCTTCTTTTTTTTTAATGAAGTAATGGCATTAGAAAAAAAAATAAGGTTCCAACTGAAGGGTAATACAGTCTTTTCATCAAAACCGTTAGGATTTTTAAGGTTCCGTTTGGTCAACGGACATAAGTGTAATTTGTCAAAACTATTGACCTTGCCTACAATTACCCCCAAACCTGAGGGACATAGGTGTAATTAGCTCTATTTTTATCTCTCATTTACTCTCCCAACAAACAATGTCGGTGACCATTCACTCTATCTCTCTCTGATTCTTTTGCCGGCGGCAGAAGGCTCCTCCACGCCGTCAACTTTCCGGCGACTGATTTTCGGTGACGCATATCCACCTTCCGGCGATCCGATGCACATCCACGTCACCATTTTTTATTCTAGTGACGTGGCTTAATCAGAACCCTTCCATCCCAACTAATGAATCCAATGGCTGTTGCTGGGGCTACAACATGTCTTCTGTAACCCTAGCAACAGTAGGGGATCTGGAGAGGGGATCCAGATCCCCTACTATAGCTAGGGTTACAGCAGGCATGCGGTAACCCCAGTTACAGCCGTTCGATTAAGTTTGGTAAGAGAGAACGGCAAGATCAAGCCACGTCATCAGCTATTTAATCTCAGATATTTACTCTCTGCTAACCATATCTTCTCTTTCTCCAAACCAATGACACTTCATTCATTCTCTCTCTCTCTCCAATTCCATTTGCTGGCGGCAGATCCTCCTTCACCTTTCGGTGACGTGATCTACACTCCCTCTCTCTCCTCCGACTGTAAGAAATCGCAACGTTGCCCCACCTTCCGGCGACGACATCCCCCACCTTCAATCTAATTGTACACCGTTCACTGGCAACGATACCTCGTGCCTCCTCCACCTTCCGGCGATGACATCTGCACCTTCCAGCAACACCGATCTACACTCCCCCTATCTCTCTCCCTCCCCTCCAAAAATGGGTTTACACTACCATGGAAGAACCATCCTCATCGACACCTTTGGCCACCATAAGGTATCCGGACATTGATTCAGTACGAGGCAAAAGGCGGAAGGTCTCTCTTAGTAAGCTCTCTAATTAGGGCTAACTGAGATGATCACAATGTGCTTTGCTAAGATAAATTTTCAGATAAGCAATTGTATGTGGAAAGAAGGCAAACCATTGTGCGCAAAAGCATATAGTTTTCATTCGGGTTCGGGGCTTCTGAGTTGGCTTATGCTACTAGTAACTGCTTATTGGAGTTTGTGGAGCAAAGTAAAGTTTAATGCCGGAGCCTTGATTTGGACTAAAATGCCTCGGACATGTGCCATCACAAAGTTTAGAAGCCGAGGGAACTATAAATCTTTTCAATGCAAGAGTTTTAATAAATTTTATAATGAGACAGTGGTTTTGGTTGCTGTGAAATTGTTTGGTTTATCTCAAGGTCATGACCCCTGATTCATATTGAGCCTTAGCTCATATTGAGCTTTAGTTCTATAGTTGCAATAATATTACTGATCATTTACAAAACCAATCAGGTAGGGACACTCTAATGTCTAATAACATGCAATCTTTGATGTGAAACTGAGAGATCTACAAGTACTAAGAAGCTGATAAAAACACATCAAAAGCTTCTTGGCTTAATATCACAGTGTTGGAGCCCAGCGAAAGGCCAAACATAAAATGTAACTAAACAGCCAAGTAGTTAAAGATGAGTTCTATATACTATACTCACTAATTTGCGAGAATTAGAAAGTGTTCTTTGTGCGTTATCTTTAGAATCAACAATAGTCAATTAGAACAATAGTTAGGAGCAGTCAGATACTGCTTTGCCTTCTTGGGAGGATGTAATACAGAACAAGGTTGCATGAGGAAGCTAAAACTACAGGGGGAAAAGTCGCAAGGGATAATATGGTATGCAGATTCCAACCCAGTCACGAGACTAATCACCATCGAATATTGCTTGTACAAGGATGGGAGTGAAGGATGGAGCCTGAATTTTTTCCTGAGGCACGCAAAAGTAAGAAAATTGCTTGTACAGTGATGGGAGTGAAGGATGGAGTCTGAATTTTTTCCCCGAGGCACGCAAAAGCAAGAAAACGTCTCTTTTGAAGAGTTTGTAGCGTCGTATACCAGGTAAAAAGGCATAAATACAACTCACTCGTGTACTTTGTAGTGCTCTTCAGTGACTGAACTAAGAAGAACTTTTGTAATTGACTGCAATTACATGGTGTCACAGCTTATCGAGGTAACTGAAAAATAATCGAATTCAAGCGCACACCGTCCAAAAAAAGGTTGTAATGAAAGTGAGATGTCCACTTCTAGCATCTCAAAACTACAATTCGATACATTAGAATAGGTTGATCACATTTCATTTTCGTTGACCATGGCATATTAAGCAGTTCTAGTGCTAGTGATACAACTGTACAAAACAATCAAATACATGTCTTCTTTTAGGTAAATGGTAATACTATCAAATTCAGGAGCAAAGGCTCAGTATACATGACAGGCACTAACTAGGTAAATCTTAACACAAAATACAGCCTAATCAGAAAGGAACTAGCTAAGAATGCACTAAAACACATCCAACACAGAGATTTCAATGTGCTAAGTAATACGTAGCAGCCATTGCAAGCCTTCTACGTCGAGCCAGAAAAGTTGTTCACTATAATCTTGAGCAAGTTAAGCCAGTTCAGTCTTTCATGAGTCATGACCTTGGAGCAAATAAGAATTGGTTACGAGCAAGCACAATCATCTAGATGGCAGCTGAGTAACGGCAGAGAAAGAAAAGATGATTCGGAGACGCTTGATGTTGTTGGCACACCACATAGCTATCACTGATGATTATTGCCCATAATTTGTATATATCCTTAGTTCTCAGTTTTTGGCATACTACTAGAGTATAAAAGCTGTTCCAGGAACTTAGTATCCTTCCATATGAGCTTGCACCAAGGAGAATTGAACAGTTCAAAAGGTTAGCATAAAGAAATCTCACGTAGGTAAAAGTAATACCATTAATCAAAGAAAGGATAATAGAACTTGCCATGACAATCAAGAAACAAAAGTTAGAATCAACCGAGCACTACCAGCTACGATAATCTAAGATGGTGATCTATATCATATATATTTAGATTCGAGTAGCACTCTCTTCTCTTTTCAAAGTTCCCATCCAATTCTCTAAGTTTTTTGGATTTCATATAAAATAGAAAAATAGGTGGTTACATGTCAATGGTCCAAAATAAGACAAATACACTACAAGAAAAATAGTCTTTAGCAATGGACTTAGATCCGTCGCTAAAAGTAGTTTTTACCGACGGATAAATCCGTCAATAAAGGTCCGTCGCTAAAAGTATCCTTTACCGACGGATAAATAAATCCGTCGATAAATATCCGTCGCTAAAAGTATCCTTTACCGACGGATAAATCAGTCGATAAATATCCATCGCTAAACACTTTTACCGACAGAAAATTATGTCAATAAAAGTTTTTAGTGACAGATATTTACCTACGGAATAATCCGTTACTAAATATTATTTTTTGAAAATTTCTCATTTTTCTTGTTTTTTTTAAATTTAAAGCAATTTTAGCGACGGGATAGAATCCATCGCTAAATGTGATTAAAAGCAAAAAACTCTAATCTTTGCTCTTTCTCCCTGCCGCTTTCTTTTCCCCTCCTCCTCCTCCTCTCTGTCTCTCTCTCTCACACCTAGACTCAGCTTCGCTGCCCACCTCCCACACCATTCCACCTCCACCTCCCAAGCCGCCCACTCAATTTCACTGCCTCAGTCTCCCTCTGGCCTTTGGGCTCTCCATCGCCGACTCTCTCACATTTACTCTAGCATCTCCTTCTTGCCGACAGGCGACAATCAGACGGCGACGCAGGGGCTCTTTCCCCCTCGAATCAAGTCAGTTGATAAAAGATCGGCGTGAAGAAGTTTCTTCCTTCTGTTCCAGATCCGAGAGAAGACCAGTGACGGAGAGGCGTCTACAACGACGAATGACCAGCCAAGACTCTACCGGCACCGGTCAACATCTCTCTGCCGACGATGACTCCACCAGCCAACCCTTTTGTCATTATTTTCCAATCAAATGGTATTCTGCTTCTCTTTTTGCTACTTATATATTGAAGTTGATTTACTAGTATCCTTGCCACTTGGTGGTTCTAGGGTTTTAGTATGCATATATGACCTCATCACTGTACCATCTTGGACGAGCACCATTGGCTTCTCTAATATATGTGGCTTCAAAGTGGGGATTATTAAAATAGTTTCATCACAATGTTCAAGATACATTAATACCTGAATGTCTTGGCCATTGCTTAATCCTGTTGAACATTATTTGGGTGCTCCATGTACATTGAACATCATAGTGCGTAATGATCTTTGTGTTAGTTCACTTGACTTGGTTTGCATTTTCTTTTTCCTTTTCATTTAGAATGCTTGAACTGAACATGGATGCGTATGTAGGGTAGTGGTGGAGTTGTGTTTTTAGAGGGTGAGAAAGCTTGCATTTGCATTGATACAAGTAGTCTCATGGAATTGCGGGTGGTAAATTGATATAGCGAATTCATTCGTTGTCATTCCAGAAGGCTGTGCACCAGGAAATCAGTTGGTTTAATAATCCTACAAATTTAAGGTGCATCAATTATCCAATTAATTACAGCGAATATTTTTGAACTAATTGTAAATCGCTGATATATTTGGCTTGAAGAATGCATAACGGTGTAGACAAATGATTACTCTCCATGGATAAGGATTCGAGTTTGACATCACACGATGGGATAGATACAGCTAAAATAGATGGTATAATGTGCTTTGGTTTAATCGAGGTATGTTTTAATAGGTTTATTTGGTTGCTAATATTCCTATTTTGTGGACTGTATCTTATTAATAGAAAGTGATACAGCTAGTCATTAGTCCTGTTAATAGAATTAATGGATTTGATACAGCTAAAATAGATTTTACCTATGAATTACCCAAGCTTTGTCACGTTATTACAAAATATTGTCGTGTTTGTGATTTGTTCATTTGGATGTGATTTTTGGTGAAAACCGGGATGAGGTGTGATTTTAAAATAATATGGATGGGTAACAAGGACTAAAAAATAGGATAATTAAGAGATGGATCAATAATACATTAGTTATTCTTTTGTTGTTTATTGTTTTTTTCTTCCTGTTAATCTGTGTTCAAGTAGTATGTGAAAATTAAGTAACTAAACGTTGATTTACTTTTGATTGCATTCAACAACTCTCTGCATTTCTTAGTGCATTCTTGTGAAACTTCCTTGGAAGTGATTATCCCATAATAGACATGGTTGATCACTTCCAATGATTTAATGGTTCGCATATGATCTCTTGAATTTGGATTGGATGGGTGGTTCATTTGTTTCAGCAGTCTTTAATATAATCTTTTCTCTTGTTGGGGTGGTTCTAGTTACTTCGTATACACAACTTGACTTGCACTTAGGCTACCTATGTCCTCCGTGTGCATCACAGTTTTAGGTTTAGACACTCAACTTTTGGTGAGAAATAATTACCAGCTCAAGAAGGTATATTGAAGCGATGATGATTTGTCAATGCAAATATGGTGAGGACATGAGGACATCTTAGGGTAACGTTAGTGAGAAGTATAACTGTTTGCAAAGA
This sequence comes from Escallonia herrerae, assembly GCA_033070095.1. Taxonomy (NCBI): domain Eukaryota; kingdom Viridiplantae; phylum Streptophyta; class Magnoliopsida; order Escalloniales; family Escalloniaceae; genus Escallonia; species Escallonia herrerae. The sequence continues at coordinate 1,252,452 of JAVXUP010000015.1, forward strand.
GAAAAATAGGTTTGGAGTGTGTTAGTGAAAAGTGTAAAGGGCTAGGCACAGCGTATTTCAAAACCGAAAGATGGGAACCAAAACAAGTCATAATCTAATCTTTTCACATAAGACACGGTCACTCATTTTAAACCAAGAAGAAATACTTACAATTAAGGAATATGAGCACTAGACAACTTTTTATTTATTTTGTTCATTGTAAACGAATTTATACAACTAATACTCTTTTTCAGGTTGTGATCGATAAAGGTAAACAAGTAACAATTATGGGCAGAGAGATGTTGTGCAGGTTTCGGAGCAAGGATCTTGACTTTTATTTTTGTAGTTTCAATGAAACTTGTAACTTTATTTTTGGGATTTGTACAATGTGATTTATTGTATTTAGTGAACATTTAATTTGTTGTATTTAGTGTTAGTCGGTGGTGTATATGAATTAAATTTTATTTGCATTAGTTGGAATTTAGTAAATGATGAATCTTAGTTTAAGAATTAAATTGTTGTTGGATTGGTTGGTTAGGGTTAATCGTTTGAAACATGTTTGAATTTATAAAAAAAATAGCTAAACTGAAAATAGTTTTTTTAACTTTTAGCGACAAAATTTCGTCGCTAAAAGTCCTTCTACAAATCAATAAACATTTTTAGAGACAGATTTTTAGCGACTAAAGACTTTTGCGACGGAAATTCCGTCCCTAAAAGTTTTTTTTGAGAAATTTAGAAATAAAAAAATATAGAAAATATCTTTAGCGACGGAATTTTTCGTCTCTAAAAGTAATTAATTCCGTCGGTAAAAAGTGATTTTTTCCTACGGATCATCAAATTCCGTCGCAAAACTTTTAGTACGGGATTATAGGCAACGGACTTTTAGTGACGGACAGTCCGTCGCTAAAAGTCTTTAATAACGGATATTCACTTTTAGCGACAGAAAATTCCGTCACTAAAAGTGATTTTTCTTGTAGTGATAGAAAACAAAAAGCAGTTGTAACCCCAGTAAACTAATCCTTAATTCCTTTCCTTCAGTATTTGTTTTCGATGTTTCCTGATGTTTAGTCAGTAACTTCCTTTCCTTCCTTTTTACTTTTTGACGGTTCCTGATATTTAACAACTAACATTGCAAATTTATCTAATAAATTTATGAGTTCTTGAATCTCAATGGAAGCATCAACAGAGATGGTGTTGCTTTGCTTTACTAATCACGTATGACAGTGAAGACTACATCGGATTTTGGAGGCATATAAGTAGGTTCATGTTTCTCATTTGTTAGCTAAAAGAATCTATTCTTCTGCCATCTCTACACACAAGTATTCAAATGCAAACCAAAAGAGAAAATGGTAAAGTAAAACAAAATGGCTAATGAGGTTTTCCAAGAGAGATCAATGTTACTAATAATCGCATTACATTCAATACTTCAAGTTAGTGATAGAATCTGCACTACTCCATTGGTTTCTCAATTTCAACAACATACTTTTTTATCCAAGTACCAAACAACAAAACCAGGGTCCTGGGCAATGAAAATTTAAACCCTGTGAACCTTCAAAAGTGCATTTACCTAAAGCAGAAAAAATCGGCAATGTTTTGAGCACGTTATAATTACAATCACACACATAATATCAACCAAGTTATAGGGCTTCCAAAAGCCCTAGAAGCCCCAAGAATAGAACACAAAATCTGCCCCAACGATACCTAAAGAAAAAAAACATGAGCGGAATTGACTTTTATGAAACAAACAAAAACAAAGCTTGGCAAAGTTAGAAGAGAGAGAGACATAGAGAGAGACCATACCCAAACGGCGTGGATCAATCTGAATGGTGGATCAAACGGCATCGCAGAAATTTTTTGGAGATAATAGCAGGATGGTGGTGTATACTCTCTTTTAGCAGTAGCGGTCACCGGTAAGTTATGGTTAGTCCATTCTATTTTTGGAGGAGAGAGAGGGTGTAGATCAGAGGAGAAAGAGGGATTTTTCTGTATCGATGTGCCGTCGTGGCGTCGCCAAGAGGTGGAGGAGGTGTCGTCACTTGGAGGTGGAGGCGTCGTTGCCGGAAGGTGGAGGAGGATCTGCCGCCGGCAAATGCAATTGGAGATAGAAAGAATGAAGTGTCGTTGGTTTGGAGAGAGGAGATTTGGTCGACAGAGAGTAAATATTTGAGATTAAATAGCCAATGACGTGGATTGATCTTAGTCATTCTCTCTCACCAAACTTGATCGAACGGATATAACTGGAGATACAGCACATCAACTATAACCCTAGCCACAGCGAGTGATCCAGACCCCTTCCTCGTGCTCCGATAACTTTCGCGTTGATAACCATTGCCACGCGTCAAGTGTTCGAGGGCCGGTAGAGAGAGCGGGCGCTAAGGTAAGAACCGCAGATAATTGGGGGATTGTTTTTCATTCTATCAATCAAATTGAAGCTTATATATTTGCGCGTGGTGGCTTACAGCAGTGACACCTCAAAATCCGCCCTTTCCGGGGACCTAGACAACCTCTGTCATTGGCCCACATTCTCACGTGTTCCTCCACATACGGCCAGAGAATGTATGCGCTGCCACCATCTGTACTTCATCTTCTGCCGCATTACTATTTGCTGTAAAGCCTATGACACCCCTCTCCTTCCTGTCTCTCACAACACGGATGGAAAGACTGGTGGAAGTTACTGATCAAGAGGTTCGCATCGACTTCTTACTTGGCTGCAAATGCCGAGCCACCGTCCGCCTCAGGTCGCTCAGCGCCACCGCCCCGATAGCCTTCAAAGTCCAGACCTCTTCCCCTCACAAGTTCCTCGTCAACCCACCGAGTGGACTCATCCCTCCCTTGTCCCACTCCGCCTTCCAAGTCATCCTCAGGCCCCAATCCCAGCTCCCCCAAACCTTTCCCCGCTCACCCTCCGACCGGTTCCTCCTCAGATTCGCGCTCGAGCCGGAACTCGCCATCATCCAGAACGAGCCCGATTCAACTCAGTCTGATCGCGTTAATTCGTGGTTCAACTCGGTGCCCGACAGGCTAACCCATGACATCAAACTCAAGGTAGCTTATGTGGGTACATTTCTCCTCCGCCACGCCGTCAAAACCGGCGACTGTGACGCCGTAAGAAGCATGATTAAACGGCAGAGGTCGATCCTAACTGAGTTGACAGCTCGAGAAGCTGAGTTGCTGCTCGCGGCAGCGAATGAGTCCGATAACTCGGAGGGCATGATTAGCCTGCTCGTTGATGCCGGGTTGAAAGTCGAGAGACTGGGCGACGCGAGAGAATCGAGGTGGGCGACGAAAGGGTGGACGGAGTTACACGTGGCGGCGGCCGGAGATCGGGCGAGCGAGGTTTCGAGGCTGGTGATGGTGGGAAAAGGTGGGTCGCTGGATTGCAGGGATACGGAGGGAAGGACGCCGTTGCATTTGGCGGCAAGCAAAGGGCACGAGGGGTGCGTTAGGCTGTTGGCTGGTGCAGGTGCGGACGTGGACGCGAGGAGTAAGGACGGTAGGACGGCATTATATAGGGCAGCGGCAAATGGGGACCGTCGGATGGTGGAGCTGATGATCGAGTTGGGTGCCGACCCCACAATAACAGCAGCAGATCGGGGCCGCTCAGCTCTTGACGTTGCCCGTGATAAGGGACACGTAAGTAAGCATGACTAATTTTTTTGGGAAGTAGTTATTGTGGGCCTACAAGCCTTGAAGCTTTGGTTGATTGGGTTGCTAACTGGGCTGGCACATTGCAATCCAACCCAACCCTATAGTTTGAAGTCCATCTTTGCGTATTGATTTTTTTTGGTTCAGAACAACATCTCATAATTGAGGGAGTCACCAATGTTTGCAATATTTTGTATTAGGTAAAGCAACAACATATAAGTAAATTTCCTTTTAAAGTTTCATGAGAACAATCATAAGCTTGCATTTATGATTCTTGTAACGATTCCGTGGCTGGTTTGTAGAAGAATAGATAGGAGAAAATGGTCATAACTAGGGCTAGAATTCTATGTTGTGCAACACACCTCTTGCACTAGATGTATTTTAATAACAAATATTGTCACTTATAAATTTTAGCAACATCAATAAAATTCTTTTAGCGACAATCTCTTGTCACTAAAGTTGTCACTAAAATTCAAAAAAGCTAATTTAAAGTTAGTATGTTATGAAGGAATATATTTAGTTGAAAATTTCAAAAACTTCACCATGAGTATGCATTACCACGATAGACTAAGCCTTTGTTCCAAGCTAATTTAAATCCGCTAGCTGAATCATTTTTGCTTGAGTCTGCATGCAGAAAGAGGTGATCGAGATACTTGAAAGAGGAGAAGAGGTAATGAATGCGGCAAGACGCGGAGAGCTGAGGCGTCTGGAGTTGCTACTAGAGAAAGACGCGAGGGTGGACTACCGTGATCAGTACGGTTTGACGGCACTCCACGCCGCTGCCATCAAGGGGCACAAAGAGGCGGTGATGTTGCTGGTAGAGTTCGGGTCGGACTTGGAATGCCTCGATGCAGAAGGCCACACGCCGCTGCACTTGGCCGTGGAAGGTGGCAGCACGGAGACGGTTGAGTTGTTGGTCAATAGGGGAGCCAATGTCAATGCCAAGAGCAACAAAGGTGCAACCCCTCTTCATATTGCCGGGCAGATGGGTTACGAAGATATATCGCGGTTTCTCTGCGGGGGAGGGGCGGCGGCTTCTTCGCTTCCTTCTTCCTCCTCCTTATCATCAATCCTCTAGCAAGAGACTGACTAATGTGTTCTCCCAAGCCTAAGCAACTAGGGATGTTACCATACAAACTGGCTTTAATTATTATCTGTTTTAATAGGTGTTGCATAGTCATACATGCTGTGATGTTTGTAAAAGAGTAGTGTAGCAGAGGCATTACAAAACATCAATTTTATGTGAAGTTATTTGAAGCATTTCCAATCGAGAGATGCCTACTAAAGTTTGCTGACTTGTACGGGATTACGGACAGTATAGATATAAGCAAGTTTTAGATTTTAAGATTAAGAATTCGATCCCTTTTAATTTGTTGCCAAATTTGAGGAAATGGAGAGAAATTTCCAAGAAAATTCCTTTGCTCGGAAGTAAGAGAGGGGAAATCAAAGATATAGAGAGATGTTACTCGCTTGGAATAATCTTCATCCTACTTCCTATATAGCGACAGTCAATTGCCTCTAAATATTTCTAGTGATTTTTATTTAGTGACGCTAAAAAAGTGCTGTTAATAATTGTCGCTGAAAGTGTTAGAAGAAAAATCACTGGAGAAAGATTCCTACAACCTGGATAGGAGCCAAAGTCTGTTCAAACTTTCGCTCCGACGAGGGTCTGCTTCCACCACTGCCGATTTTTCCAGCTGGTGATGGGTTCTTGCGAATGTATAGGGTGGGTCCTCTCGATCTATGGCTTAATTGGGTCTTTTGGTGCCCTTTGAGTTCTTGGGAGGCTTTGGTTGACCGTTCGGAATGAGGGTGGCCTCCATTCATCGCGCATCGTTGTAGGTTCGGGGAATACATGCAGGCTGCAAATGGTTTGTGGTGGTTGTGGGTTGGGGTACTCGTTTCCTGGATGGGGGCTTGTGTTATGGATTTGGTGGACATCCCCTCCTCCAATGGTGGTCTGGTTTGTGTTGGTTCGCAGCGGTTAGGCACATGGTGGTTTGTAGTGTAGTGGTTTGCGAGGTGGTGGATAGGTGATCGAGTGAGGATTTCTTTCGTGCTGGGCCTCCATCTTCTTTTCCCCTTGCATCCCTACTGCAGTCCCCCTCCCCCTCTCTGGGTGTAGGTTCCTTGTGGTTTTGATGGATCTTGCGGGCAGGTGACAGTCAATAGGGCTGAGGCTTGTGTGGTGGTGATCGGCAACAATGGTGTTCAGCGGTGGGTCTCTCGTGGCACGTGGCTTGGTGTGTCCAGTTGTTGGTGAAGTGTGTTGATGGAACGTCATCACAGGCACGCCAATAATTCCTTTCGAGAAGTAGTACGCAGAGCTAGTGCGTACTATCGAGACATGAACGAGAATGAGAACCCTGGCTGGATAACTTCCAACCCCGGCAAATACCACCCTCAAATCACTTTTTTCCTCCTCCTTCACATGACATGCATAATCACGCACAAATGTCAACAAAAGGGTCATCAAGTGCATCAAAAGAGGTTTAAGCCCCTCTCAAATCACATTTGCCATATTATCAACAACATATACCAAACATGTAAACTAATCCCTAATGCGCCAACTAATTTGGTAATCGAGCGAGAAATAATTTGAGGTTCTTCCTTAAGTACCCTACTCATATATATACTCATATTATTATGTAGATATTTTAGTATCCATTCAAAACCTGGAATTTACCTAGTTATTCACCATTAAGCCCAACACGAAGGAACTACTAGTTTAGTTTACCTAATCTGCCTAATATTTCAAATTGCAGCAGGAGTAGTCTGTACTCCGAAAATTATAAGAATTTAATTACAAGGCCTCCACAATCAAACTATATATTTCTAAAATTAGACTTAAAGATCTACATCCCAGTATTTTACGTGATACGAAAATATTGTTTTAAGTTTATATTAAGCCCTTAAAAAGATAAACTTTAGAATCTGCCTACAACAGTTTCACAAGATAGGTTCCAAGCCACGAATTTTAAACCATAGCAATAGTACTTGTAATAATCTGAAATTTGGTGTGTATACTCTACACATGTAGTAGTACAACATATAAAATAACCAAACCCATATCTCGACTAAAATCATACATTTCTAAACACCAAAGTTATTTCATTTTCATGACTGTTTTGCAGGTTTTGAACACATCTCTCTCTTAAGACCATTACAAAAAAGTTTATAAGTATTTCACTACTCATAATACTTCTCTAACATACTTTAAAACCTAAAAGAACAAGAATAGTTGTCCGTGTGTTTAATTGAGGGTGTCAACAGTTGACCTTGCCTTTTTTCTTTGGCCCTCTACTGGGTTATGCAGTTGACTTGGAATTTGCTTGTTGTGTGTTTTGTTTACTTATTTTGTGTGTGGTTTGAATTTGCCGTGTTTTTATTTATAATTAGTCACTTAGTTAGGGTAGGAGCACGTTAATCCTTTATGCAAGTAGGAATCGGTAGAGATCTCTGAACGTTAAAGCCGATTTTGTTCTCTGACAACTCTCAATTTTATAAGGGGACTTGATCATACATCGTTCCTTGTCTGAAACTCTACTGTTTAGTACAATATTATGTAAATTTTCTTTTTATACCCTATCATGTACCCATATATACGTTTAATAATGATGATACGATTAGTGGATTAAGAAGCCTTTGACTTTTGTCGAAAGAAAAGGTTGTAGCGAACTCTATCTTATTTCGAGGATGGAAAACTTGACGAAATATGACTTTTTTCAGTATGATCCGCAATTTCGAAAAAAATTAGTGATGTAACTATGGACCATATACGTTGTTATGACAATAAAACTTCTTTTTGATCTTTTGTAGGATGTCAAATGTGACCTGAATTAACTCTGTCAGTAGTCCTGCCAAACAGGGCCTTATAACTCCTCCATTGAACTCGTCAGCAGCCGCAACACTGTAAACTCTGTACCATCTTCCGATGATCTCTAACCTTCTCTAGTGAAACCCGCCTCCCTCTCCGCCTCTCCTCCTCCTCCTCCTCCTCCGTTTGTTGTCCAAACTCACCATTTGAAAATGTACTACATCCCTCTCCTCCTGACCCTCGTTCTTCTCCTCCTCACCTCCAATCCACCCACCCACGCCACCCCCACACCCCAAGACCACTTCACCAAGTCAACCCCGCTCCGCCAAAACGCATCATACCAGCGCTACCTCGAGCTCACCCACCCCCTCCCCACCGCGCACCTCACCCCCTCCTGCACCCACCTCGCCCTCCGCCACAACTTCGGCGACACCATGGGCCGGCCCCCCGTCTCCGTCCCTTACTCCCCAAGCTGCAACGCCACCACCCCCACCTGGTCCCACGTCGTCCTCGAATTCCGTGCTTCCTGCAAGGGCGACCAGTACGACCGCATCGCCGCCGTCTGGCTCGCCGGCGCCGAGCTCCTCCGCACCAGCACCGCCGAGCCCACAGAAGACGGCATCTTCTGGTCCGTCCAGAAGGACGTCACCAAGTACTCCTCTCTACTAAAACAGTCCAATCTCACCCTCACCGTCATGCTCGAAAACGTCATCAACGACGATTTCACCGGCATCTACCACGTCAACGTCACTCTCCTCTACTACAATTCCACCGCCTTTGGGATTCCGTCATCTCATCACAGAAAATTGTGGTCTGTCAATGATCAGAAGTTAGGGTTAAAATCGGAGGAAAGATTGTCAAGTGTTTACGAAACGCCGTCGGATTTGATAATTCCGATATCAGGCTTACGCGATGAAGGGTTTTGGTTTAGGATTCAGAACGAATCAGATGTGAAGTTGAAGGGAATTCGAATTCCTCGAAATACTAGGAAAGCAGTGCTAGAAGTGTACGTGTCATTTCACGGTAATGATGAGTTTTGGTACTCAAATCCGCCGGATTCGTACATTGAGATGAATAATTTGACTACTGGGAGGGGTCATGGGGCTTACAGGGAGGTCTTGGTGACAATTGATGGGAATTTGGTTGGATCAGTGGTTCCTTTCCCGGTTATATTTACCGGTGGGATCAATCCGCTGTTTTGGGAACCGGTGGTGGCGATCGGAGCATTTGATCTTCCGACATACGATTTCGATCTGACGCCTTTTTTGGGGCTGATTTTGGATGGGAAGGTTCATTGCTTTGGGCTTGGAGTGGCTGAGAGCATATCGTTTTGGTTGGTTGATGCCAATTTGCACCTCTGGTTGGATCATGGCTCGGAGGAAGTTCAGGCAAAAGTGGTTGATTTTGGCAATCCGAAACAATCAATGCGACGGAAGTCGGAGTTCAAACAACTCGATGGATCGTTCAAGATAAAAGCAAAGAGGAAGAGCGGTTTTGTAGGGTGGGTGAATTCGAGTACAGGCAATTTGACTACCCACGTCTTGCAGGATTTCAAGTTCAAGAACCTGATAAAGTTTCGAAACAATGGTACTGATAAGATGGTTAAGCAGAAGGTGAAGGCTAAGATTGAAGTGCGGGTTGAATCTGATATGGGCTACTTGATCAGCCGCTCAGTCGTGAAGAGGAGATACCCTCTGTGGATTACTACTGTTACTCTACCCGGATCGGAAAATGATACGTACATGATGATCACGAATGTTTCTCATGGGCTGAAGGAGAAGTCTTCCAACGGGGGCTTCAAGGGGTCTGTGTTGAACAGACAAGATTCCGGTGGGTGGATGATGGTCAAGGATCACGATGTTCTCTCTGGTGCGGCCAACACTCATCAGCTCTACACTTACATGGATGAGTATGATTGCTATTCTCGGATGCTTTCAGTTGTTAATGGCAGTATTATAGGCGATAATACGACCTCTGCTTGTGGATGATGCTTCTTCATTTTCTTTTTTGTGTGTGTTTCCACTGTCAAGAGTAGTGCCTATCATAAGTTATGGGAAGTTCTGTAAGTATGCATTCTTTTGTTAAAGACTGATGCTATAGTAGTATCTTGCTTTTCAATATTGGTGACGTTTGTGTGAGAATGCTGCAGTTTTCCTAAGGATCCGTCAGCTAATTATCGTCACCATCATAAGCCTTTGTCCCAATCTAGTTGGGGTTGGCTATGGAGCGATAATTCTCCATCCGTCAGTAGTCGGGTGGCTTCGTTAGCTCGTGATTTACATAATGGCCTTTGCAAACCGGGTTGTTTGAATCCTCGAGTAGACGGCTGTATCAATCGTGTCAGCCGTAAACTTGATCTCGGGTTGGGGACTAAATCGTTCCAGTTACTCTGATGCGAAGGAGCTTTTGCTCTGTTCTAGCTGCGAGCAAAGCTGGCAACCGTTCATTTTAGTTGAAGCACAGATGCAAGGATTCGAAACTGATGGCCTGACTCCTGCCCGGTGCCGGATCTGGAAAGGTGAATCTTCGTAGACGTGCCTTCGTTCTTCTAAGAAACATTAAATTGGTCTGCATGTACATTTGCTCTACATTTTGTTATGGTAGGATCGCTAATTGGTCTGCGAATACATTTGCACTCAGAAGGACACTATTCTTCCTCCCAAGGCAGCAAGATGAAAATTGTAAAAATAAGAATATAACTGCAATGGTAATTCAATTGCTTTTTCGAGCTGTAGTTTCCGTCTGCTAAAGGATATTTACAACCTTCGCACAGCGTCTTTGCAATTGTAATAATGAAAAGCGGAAGGAAGGAAGAAAGAAAGCAGTACTTTTACTCAAACTAACTCTTGCAGAAAGCACAAAATAATACGTGAAGCTCCTCCGACAATATTTGGGCTACTTGAACCAATATGCCATGCCGCCTTCTCTTTTTCTTGCGCTTGTTGAAAGAAGATAGATCAGAAGAAAGACTAAACATCAGGAAATACTTTGGAACCATTCTTCAGATTCTCATTCTGCCATCTGGGCGCCAAAAACCTTTCTTACCGACAAGAAACTGGTTCTGAGAAACGCTTATTGACCAGTGGAGTGAATGCAGAACCGAACTAAGCTTGTTGATGATTTCCATTGTGTCTTGGACTAAAAGAAATCCACCGGGTCTCAGTATGCGATCCATCTCAACAGCTACATCTATTGTGTCACATCTTAAGTTGCCAAAAAAGAAAATCATTAACTGCAATTGCTATAGACCACAATGCGAGGTTTGAATCAAGTTATGATTGTATATCAGAACTGCCAATGGCCAGTTGTTGCCGTACCTTTGCGATAGATTTCTGAAAAGGAAGCTGGAATGCAGAAGATCATAAGTCCGAGGGTAGGTGTTAAGTGACTCGCACCAATCATGATAGATTCCGATCAGCCCTCTATCAAAGATAACGGGTAAAGTGTCCCGTCCACTTATAGGGATGACATTCATTACCCACAGAGGTAGATTAATAAGTGCTGCAGCAAATCTGTCCAGGATAAGAAACATCTTTCAGCTAATAACAAAAAAAGGCAGTAGTAATTTTAGTCATCAAACGGAATAAATTTCTTACCCTCCATAACCAGCATTCATGTCCATTACGTTCCTCACACTGGACCAGTTTATAGCAAGTCCTTCCAGATAAACATCGGAGACAAGTGAAGCCCAGTGTTTCGTATCTTCATAAAATATTTCCTCAGCATCTGGTTCGGTTGGAAGGCTTGGAGGTTTTCTGCTTAGCCTTTCGGGCCAGGGTGCTGGCCACTGGAATGAGCTACCCATGCTTGCTCTTGGAAGTGGAGGAAGACAACTGTCAAGAGGCACGTACCTTTCCACAAAATCGAGGACGACAGGATGATGACAATGACGGTAAGAGGATTAACTAATTTGAGCATAAAAGATAAACATGTAGTCATATACCAGGAACTGTTGGGCCACCTATTCTGGTCACACAATGGTCGAATTTTGTCTTGGCCTTTCTCATAACAGGAAGATGAAGCCGGCTTCTGGTATATAACAAGCCCAATCCCAGATGAATCAAAAGTCTTAGCCACAGCCTTCCAGCAAATAGCTTCAGTCAGAGCTACCATAGCTGCAAGAGACAATGAAACACAATAAGTACCAATAAAAGTTCTGCGGTTCTAGTCACGCGACCTAATTATGAAAACTATTGTATGTGAAGTGATACACCGAGAAACTGAGGGCATGACAGGTTACAAACCATTCCAGACATTCCGATCTCTTTCATCGTTACGATAGACTGGTGTAGCAGACCATATAAAAAACCCTCCAGGCCTGAGGATCCTGTTAAGTTCCATTAATGGCTTTCCACCTACAGTTTTCTACCATTAGCCATAACATAGACTCCAGAATAAGCCTCAAGAAAACTGAAATCAAGTATACAAGGTACCATCTGCGTCCCAGTGAACCCTGCATCGTGCACAGTGGATTAAGTCAAAAGCATTATCAGGAAATGTCAGCCTTTGTGTTCCAATGACAGAAAGAGTAGCAGGAATTCCACGCTCAAGAGCAAACTGTATTTGAGCTTCATGTTCATCCTTTGGAGCAAATGACATAGTAATAACGTCCTTGTCCAGCAAATACCCACCGAAGCTAGCAACACCACAACCAACATCTAAAATAACCCTTGTGTGCTTCGCCCATTCAATAATTGGCAATGTCTGGAGCAAGAATAAAATATATGTTAGGGAGGGTAGAGTAAACTGAAAATAAGAAGCCAGATCCACATCAAGTTACATACAGACCTTGCCAATAACCAAGACTATGATATACCCTAAAACTGAAGTTGCATAATTGCCATACGCGTGATCCAACAGCGTCCTAAGTGATAACATTTTCATCTAAAGTTTCATTACCTGATAAATACAAATAATTGAATACTTCATTGTGCTCTAGGTTTCGTAGGCAAGAATAGTTGCTGAAAGAACAAATTAGCATGATTGATAATTCATTTTGCAACCTCTAAAGATGAAAGATGTAAACAAAGAGTATGGAAACGTGGTGCTCAGATACAAGAAAAGCCTTGTCAATTTCATTAATATGACATGTCGGTCTTCCTGTACTACAGCTAGTAAAAAAAACACAGAATGGAGATGAATATGATAGTGTAGGAAAATCTTTAACGAATAAGGTTACAATTCTCTCCTGCAGCCCATGCACGCACAGACAAGCAAAGCTCTGCTTGTAAGAGAGAAAATTCTAAGCGTCGAGAACTCACTAGTCACTACTCTATGATAAATTATTTCCAAGCTAGTAACGTATATTCTAAATTATGGCCTACCAACTAAGTCCAAGAAAAACCTCCGGCTTTGCTTCTTTTTGATAAAAAAAAAAAACCTGTGAATGTGTGTGTTTAGTTCCTTTTCACTTTTTATGGCTTGGTGGAGGGCATGAGAATAAGCTTTGGCAACAATATTCCTTTATCAGTTGCCACAGCGGTCTCAAGAGTCTTGCACCAAAATGAATCTCAAAGAACTAAAATGTATTTCTGGACTTTAACGGATAGGTTTCCACAAACCTCTACTTAGTGCCACAAAATCATCATTAATCATGAGTTAGACGCTAAAGATGCAAAGAAATGATAATTCTGCCCTCTTAAACATAAGGAAACAAGAGGCCACCAGTGCTGCACTTAGGCTCCATGTCAGTTTGAAGTGAGCTGTGTGCAGATGGGAGGAAAAAGCCCATACGAGAACTCAACCTGTACCTATGCTCTTCAACCAGGTATACTTTAGCTGTTTGATTTTGACGACAATTTTACAAGCATATAGAAAAGAAATCCCAGATAGTGAAAGCCAAAATGGAGAAAAAAAATATTCCCCATGCGACAACTAGAACCCATAGAATGTAGTTTTTTCTAATTATGAACTATAAGTAATGACTGTAGAAATAGCAGCAATAAACCTAAAGGATACCTTCTCTATATAGTCAATGTAGTGATTGACTCCGTCCTTAAATTGAGTACCACCACCAGGAAAAACAAGATAATCACCATCTTTCCGCACCCAATTCTGGTCCTTCTTGTATTCTACGAGCTTAGGGTGAGGGACATTGTTGAACCATATCTGAAAAGCATAAATATTAGAAGTAAGAAACAAGCATTTAAATGATGAAGTGTCCCAATGCAAAGGCAGTGTAAAATGTGAGAGAATGATCAGGTTCTATCACTCCATTTAAATTCGCTTTAACGCAATCACAGAAACTACACATGCCATCAGATAAAAAGTAACTTTCGAAAACAATTTAAGCTTGATGAGGAACACAAAGGTAAGTACAAAAATCAGGATAAAAATATTTCCTAAAACTTCACAAGCCAACTCCTCTCATTATTCCCCACCCTCCTTATTATTCCTAGCTTGAGAGGAATCTAAAAATGCACACCATACCAGACAATAATTAGATCAATCGGCGTTGTGTCCATTCAAAAGTTCAGACTTCTAACAATTACGAAATTAGTCCATGCTTCCTACTACAGTACTTCAATAATTTCAAGACACGTAGATACAGCATAAAACTGAACCTCCTTTACTATTAAGGGCTCACCCTCCCCAGAACTCACAACGAGTGGAGCCTCGTGCATTGGCGACCTTTTTATCCATATAATCGCACTAATACACACCTTACCTAATCTTAAGAGTCGATATATGCTCCTTCATAGAACTGATTTAGCTACTGAATCCACGAAGTCCAGCAAGAAGATTTCCTAAGATGATTAAAGAAAAACAAGAAACAAATCTTACCAAACTAGGAATCTCACCATATCCCTGCTCTTAGGCCAAGGAACCGGCACCTTATACCCTGGCGGAAGCGGAATCAAACAGCGTGGACCCGGCCGTGGACAGTGCCGCTCCCTGTGCTCCATATGCCGCCTCGACTTCAACGCCTTTATTGCCTTGAAGTTGTCGAGGCACGGTATGTAATCAACGGCCACCGCACCATCACAGATCCTCCACTTCAGTTCCATATCACTTGACGCAGCAACATTAGGTGAAACAGCGGCCTTTTGTGGCGGCGGCTGGGAGGTAGGGTTTGAATCGTACGGTGGAGATGATGCGATCGGCTTCGGTTTGGACTGGTTAAGATCGGTGGCGGCGTCAGCGGTGGTGGTGGTGATGGGGGCTTGAGTGTTGGTTAAGATAGTGAATGTGGCGAAGATGAAAAGGATGAGGAGAGCGAACAGGAAGGGGTATTTTCTCTCTTTGAGCAGGTTCGGGACTGAAATCGCCATTGTTGTTTGCTCTGAGAGGGAGAGGTAAGCTTCGATTGTCGAGGGAGATGGTACATTGACAGTAATTATTCTTGGTCGTCTGATTAAATAACGACTCCAAAATGTCGTTATCGATGATAATACCTGGGCCCCGCGATTTAATCTTTTCTTTTCCCCGCAATCCCAAGAGTTTACTAGGTGCACCGCCACTAAGATTCTGCTGTAAAATGCATTATTATATTAGCTTGTTAATGCACATGCCATGGGCGCACGCCTGACCCATCCTTGGTAGCAGGTACGGGTGAGCATGATTTGATTCGGTTTGGTTTGATTTCGAACCGTTACTTTTCGGTTTGAAAAATTATGAATAGTACATACCAAACAGTATCGATTTGGACGGTTCGATTTGATCGATTTACGTTCACTTAAAAACGTTGTACCTTTGCACAATATTATTAGATCTACTAATAATTAAAAATTAAACTTAATCTTGCTACAATTAATATATAAGTGCTCACTGTATGAGAAATAATGAGTAAATATAAAATAGATACTGGTCACGAATTTTTTGTGTTATAAGTATTCTCATTATTTTCTTATCTTTTAATTTTCAAGATTTGTTTATTTGGATTTTCTTAGTACGATATATGTGAAATTATCAATGAATATTACTAAAAATAGATTATCATATCATAGATCGGTTCGATTCAGTTCGATTAAAAAAATGTAAACCTTGAGCCGAATAAGGTCGGTTTGAAAAATGTGAAACTGAAATGTTAAGATCTTTGGACTGTTCGAATTGGATTGGTTCGGTTTGAACGATTCGGATTGATTTAAATGGTTTGGTGATCACCTTTAGTGTGTGTGTGTGGGGGGGGGGGGGGGGGGGAAGCTTTAGGACTTTTTGTTCATTATTATATTAATTTATGTTTTTTAAAGAGAAATAGGAAATATATATAGGAAAATACATAGGACGGAACTGCAAATTAACACGACAGTAACTAAAGAAGAAGAAGCTAACAGCAATTAAAGATAAAGCTGCTGGTCAAAACACCACTAAGGCTCAGACGAACAAAACATGCCGAAGCTCTATTCAGGATATCGATCCTCTGCATATCATTCTTGCTTCACTCCAAGCCCCGAGGATAAAGCAAAGGGCGCAAATGCTTATGAAAGCTACGGTACACAATTCGTGCCTCCGGCGATGTGCATTGAATGTACCTTCCGGCTATTATTATATATGTTACAAACAGGTGACCGAAAGACGCGGAAGAACCTTGCTCTTTTCTATATTTAATAATATGCATAAGCAAATTCTAGTGAGCAACTAAAATAATAATATGTAAACAAGCCATGCAATAGCGAGTAATAAAGTCGATGCTACCATTCCTTGCATCAGTCGAGATAATAGCGTCTGTGAATACCCCGAATAACACCCAGTTTGCGCTAAAAGCATCCATATCAATACCAACTAGAGCATCAATGTATAAATCAGGATTTAGCTTCGTAACCAAAATTGCACAAAATACAGTGGCTGGTGGAAACAGATATGCACATAGAAAAGTGCTCTGGGATAAGGGGGTGATAAACACGTTCAAAACGCACGTTGACAGAGCAACCTCTGTTCACTATTTTCTGGACCTTATGGTGGAAGCCAAGAGTACAGTCTGAGATTAAGAAACATTTTGTGACTATAAGCTAAAACATGATCCCAATAAACATATTTATGTAAATTGTATTTATGTGACATTAAGAAACATATTTATGTAAGTTGTATTCATGTGACATTAAGAAACGTATTTTATGTAAGTTGTATTTAAGTTTACACTTCTATTTATGAGTTTTGCTAATAAGTGTCCAAGAGTACCGATCAAGCAACATTAAATAATGCATTAACTTTTCAATTTATTTTTAATGCTTAGTTGAATTCTTCTACTTCTCCAACAAACTATTATAGTCTTCAATCTTTTTCTGAAATGCCATTGAGGCATATTTTTTTTATTATGCTTGTTGGATTTTTTCTTAAGTCAACTACATAATTTTCTTAAAATTTAATTAAGCAAGAAAAAAGGTGAAAGTGTAGTGTGCACTCAAAAAACTACATTCTATAGCATTTTTTTTATGAAGAAACATAATTGGAAATGACTAAGATTTCATTGAAGTCAAAAATTGTTTTGAATAGAATTTGAAAATATTTTCAAACAAAAATAATTTAAGCTATATATGTATCTATTTAGATTTACATATACATGCTCTGATATTTGAATGAAACAGATTTTAAAGAAGACAAAATATATAAAATAAACTCGAAGGAGGAAGCAAACTTTTAGCAAGTTAGAGTTTGTTTGGATAAAGAATTTCTAATTACCTTGTATTTTAAAATTCATATATTTTGAAATTCGTTAATTTACAAATTTATAGAATTGCAAATATTGTGTTTGGGCGATTTTGTAGATTGAGCATTTCATATGTGGATTTATATTTGAAAATTGGAACCTAGATAAGTTAATATTGTATATGTACAAACTAAAGTTTTATGGAAGAAGTTACCTAAAATAATGGAGACTCTTTTTGTATAAGGGATTTGACAAATAACTAATCTATGCTAGTTATTTCTAGAGGGAATTTTAGCACACCAAATTTTCTTTTCAAATCCCTCATAGAATTTGGTAAATCCATCTTATCAGTATCCAAATAAGGAATTTTATACAATGTATTTCAAAATCCTCTATGAAACCGAAATTCTCAATTCAATTACATTATCTAAACACACTTTAATGTGGACTTTCGGTTTAGTTTGACAAAATTTGAAGAGGGTAAGTTTGGTATTTTTGAAAAATCATATTTACCCAGATTAAGGACCAGAGAATACAAAGAGCTTTGATGATTAGCAATCTCATTAATTTCACCTTAACAAGTGACCATCGAGTTCAACTTCTCTAATTGTATATGAACTCATTTATTATAGAGGGGGATTGCTGATGGTTTCCGTAGTTGGAAACGATTCCTACAGTTTGCTAGTCTGATGGCCGCCACAGAATAGACGGAAATACATTAATTAAACTTTAAATTTCAGAATGATCAGAAGACCATAGAGGCGTTTTTGAGGGGATTAAGATCATCTGTTGTACAGCAGAGGTATTGTACCCACAAAATGTCGTTAAATATTTTTTAGCGACACAAAATTGTCACTATAAATTTTAGTAACAGCGACAAAACACTTTGAATGATAATTTTTTGTAGCTAAATGCTGTACAGCAAAGGATCTTAATCCTTTTCGAGGATGATAGGGCTCTTGATCCATCAGAGTATGAGAAACTTAGAAATGGACCAACAAAACCAGAACCTTTGTCTAGCCTGGGGCATCCCCACAACAAAGCTGACTAAATGACATCTGACCTCTTATAGTTTGAACGATTTGACATATAAATCACGTGTGATTCTAATTTTGGTAATTGAAATCTTCAAGTTTTTAAATTCCAGAACTCAAAATCAACATTACCCTATAACTTGTTGAGAATGGTCAAGTGTGCTATGCACTGAGTTATTTAGTGCGCATTTATGTCATAACCTTTATTGCAAAGGAAGAAAGGAAATTAAAAAAAAAAAAGAATGTTATGAATAAACAAGTTAGCAAAACATTAAAAACGCAAAGTAAAAAGTATAGTTACACTTTGTATTTAGGCAAAAAAATTTTGACACCCGAGACATGTTATATTTCGATAGATTTATCATCCAGGCACATTGATGACAATTAACAAAATTTAAATGGAGTGTTGATTTTGAGTCCAATTGCTTTTACTTAAAGACATCTACCAAAATTAAAACTAGGGGATTTGGTTAGATGTAGCCCTTGAACTAAAATTATTCTTTTTATTTTTTGGTAATGCGTTGACAAATTGTAGTAGAAATGCACGGGCTTGTACGTATTTAAATTTTAGTGGTTTAAGCTTTACCAAGAAGAAAGGACCTGAAAATTAGCAAACAATTGTTTATATATAGTCTCCCTTTTTACTTTGGATGTATCTTAGTAGTTTGCTTTTTCATATTTTCCATATTAATTCTGATTTTTTTTCGATCTCATGAAAAAGGCATAATATAGATGTATGCTCTTGTCTTTGCGAAAGTACAACAACCGCTGTCATATCTAGAGTTTATTGTACGTTTTATATGAAGAAGTTATGCTGCGTTAATGACACTAATGTTATTATCAAAGTTCCGCAAAACCTAAAAACAATTGCAAATGGTGTTTCTTGAACTAAATTAGTAGAGGGTTAACTGGATTAAGAAACATTTGGATTTAAAAAAAAATAAAAAGAACAACAACAAATTGGATGTCACATAAGGTTTGAGAGAAAACAAGACGCGCCCACCGTGGGGCTCGAACCCACGACCACAAGGTTAAGAGCCTTGCGCTCTACCAACTGAGCTAGACGGGCTGGTTGGCTTTAATCGTCCAAATGAATATATATTATTAATTTACTAATCCCAGAAAGCTCAAAGCCCAAAAAGCTCCTCTTTTGCACTAATTGCAGGTTTGCTGGAAAATGGCTTCAATTTTTTTTGGTATTTAGCATTTTCACTTATGAAGGATAGGCTTTATAAGGAAAACTAACTACTCCCTCTATCTATAAACCCCGACCATGGATGCGCAGCGCACATTCTCACACACCCAAGATTGGAAACATAAACAAGCTATAAGGGTAACAGATCTGCAGATAAACGTAAAGATAACGGCTAAATAATTCTACTCCAATCCTAACAAAGGCCAAGAAAAATTATAAGACGCCGTGGGCATGTTTAATCCTTTTCATTTTTATTTTTGCAACGATGGTTAAAAAGATTCATTTTTTGATGTACTTTTATCATTTTCTATGTTTGTTTTGGAAAAATCTTGCTACAGTGAGAAAATGTGAAGAAAAAAAAATCAAACTTCATTCAATGTCAAGGAAAAAAAATACACATTGTTCATGGTTTTAAGTGCAAGATTTATGACCCAATCAAATCTCTCTCTCTCTCTCTCCTTCCCTCTATGCCACCATGAATAACAACGCCCCCCCCCCCCAAACCTGCCACCATGGCCATCAGTAAACACCTCAAATTTCATATCATTTGACCATGTTGTGAGCACACATTGATCATAAAAGACCATTACATCACCCACAATGCCATATCGGATCTCCATAACACCACAGTAGCAGCCAAACGGCCACTCCACCATAAAACCGCAATCGCTAATCTATTTACCATTATGCGCGACCCACTACAACGCCACCATCAAGCACTATGCGCGACCCACTGCAATGCCACCATCAACCAGCAACAACCACACTCACAACCATATGCTCTTCTTTTCACCACCATTTGTAACCCAAGCCCCCCACCGAACCAACTTAACACCTTCCACTACCCCACCACCACCACCACCACCAACTCCGTCACAGCCTTAACACCAATCCTCAACCACCGATTAAGTCTATTGATGATGATTGTGGTGGTGGTAATTGTAATGGTTATTAGGGGTTTGAGGCAGCGATAGGTAGAAAAATCTGGTTGGTGAAGGAACAAAGCGTGGGGTAATATCTGACTAGGATAGGGCATGTCGTAATAGATGATTAAAAATTATAAGAATGTTAGGTATATTATGGTACCTTTATAGATAAATAGTGAGGATATTCAGGAAAAAAATACAAATCAAATAGCTACAAAATGAAAATGAAAATATAAATAAAAATTTATAAGTACACCAAAATTCTAAAAAATATCTAGATAAAAGGTGGTAACTAAAATGGTAAAAGTATACATCTATATTTTTTAAGTGAACTAAAAAAATACAAAAAAAGGGAAACGAAGCGCCTAACTATCCACAGTCCCGCCCGAGGCCGAGACTAAGCCCCGCAGCGCCTAAATTGAATCCTTGGATTTCACATGAAGATGGAGTCCACTTCTTTAAAGCCAAACCTTAAAGCACGGAGAATAGCACTAACAGCCAAACTATGCAACTCCACCACCTGCTGAAAAAGCATACACGTCCAAATCACTTCCTTATTACTTTTCCTTTTCATTAAGATACGCGCAATTTTTTCCCATTTTGTCGAGTTTCTTCGGGCACTAAAGCCCCATGACGAGCATTGCAGACATTTTAAGCCTTGCGCAGGTGACCGGAGTGGACGCCCTCAGCCTGATCAACCTCATCGTCACCGCCTCGAGGAAAGCGGCCACGCAGCGGAAGAACTGCGAGCGGCTGGCGGACCACGTGAGGATGATAGGCAACCTACTCGAGAGGCTGAAGTCGACGGACCTGATGAGGTTCCCGGCGACCGCCGAGCCGCTGGATGGACTGGAGGGGGCGCTGAGGAAGGCGCTCGAGCTGGTGGAGAGCTGTCGAGAGAAGAGCTACCTGTACATGCTTGCGATGGGGTGGAGCGTGGTGTATCAGTTCCGGCAGGTCCAGACTGAGATCGATCGGTACCTCAAGCTCGTGCCGTTGATTTCGCTGGTCCACGAGTACCGAATTCAGGTGTGTTGCTGTGGAATTTTTGTCGGTTGTATCTGACACGTGATAACACGTGCCCGTCACTTTTGGAATTAGAATTTTGCTGTTTGACTTTGTTCGCAGTCGTAAATGTTGACTTTAGCTTGACTTCTCCTTTTTTCATCTGTAATTGCTATTTGAGTTTAATTTGATGTTCAAGTGCTACTAAAACTATCCTCAAAATTTATAAAAAGTCAAATGAAAAGATTGAATGGGTTCGAGGGACTACTATTAACTTGTGCTAGTATTATATTGACGTTATTTGTGAATTTTACTTGTTACATATTAATGATTATCTTACTTTAAATTACTGTTTAATGTTATTCAAGCTGTCTGGTGACAACTTTAGACTCATTATATGAATTTCCATTTCAATGGGCTGGCAGCTGGCCATTGGATATTTCCTCCATTTTGTCGACATTGATGTGATCTAGTTTTCTCCAAACATATTTCCAGTCAATGTGACAAACCTGTATATTCATAATTGATATGGTTCTTTAAATTAAATGTTGAGATTGAGCTGCTTGGAGCTTATTGAAATTGTTCTTCGCATTCGAGTTAGTTTTTTTTCCTGATGCCTAGCGCTTGCAACCTGATTTGAAGATATTAGTAGTCTTGAAATTCCAGAAATTGATTCCTTCGCAAGATATTTTAGCTGTGGCATTGTGCATGTTTGACAAAGTATTTGGCTACAAAAGGCCAATTCATATTTGGTTTGGATTAGATTCTATCGATACACAAACTGAACCATGCATGCATGCTAGAATTTGAGAGTGCAATCCCGATTTGAAGTTTTGAATTATACTGCAACTTAATTTATGATGTGCTGATAGTTAATGTGATTTGACTAGACGCACGAATGGTTGAAATTTTTTTGACTTGCATAATGTCTGTCATAGTTTCATTTTGCACTGTTTGATAGAAAGCGGCTAGCTGCATAGTAAGTCCTAATTTTATGTGAACTTCGACCTTTTGTCTCTGATCACTGAGTTTGTTTCTATAATCAAGTCATCTTCAGTTTCATTTCTAGGGATGCTTAATTCTAGTGCTGAGACATTAGGTTTATTGTTTATACGGGTCTGTTCTAGTAACATTGGCTGTTGGGTAATGGTGACATCAGAATCTGAAGGAGAGCTTGCAGGCCATTGAAGAGGACAATCGAGAGTACACTCTTGATGAAGAGGATGTAGAGGCCCAAAATGTTATACTGAAATCTGGCCGTTCGAGGAAGGATGCAAATGTATTAGAGAAGTCTCTGTCTCGTCGCTATCCTGATTTAGAATTTCACGAGGCTCTCCAAGAGGAGAAAGAGAAATTGCACATTGAGCTGCACCGGTCACAAGTGAACAATGACCCCAAGCAATGTCTAGTTATTGAACATCTCATTGACGTTACGGACAATGTTGTCAATGTGCCAATGGAACAGAACATTTTCTTCGCTTCACAACCTTACAGTAAATCCAGGTAATTGCTGTTGATAGGTCAGTTGAGAGGCCTTTCGTGGATTCTGAGTGAACAAGTTAAGTAGTTTCATGTTGCAGGTATGTTTCAACCACAGAGTTCAGCCTTGGGACTAGTGGCCTGCAAGCGGAGAATCAAGATAAATTGGAGTGGCAGGCCGATCTGTTTGCGTGTTGCAGTGAACCTTGTTTAAGTAAGTTCTTTAAACCTCATGGCCTGACAATCTTAACATCCACGATGTTCAGCCCTTTCAGGCTGTGAATGATCTCAAGTTGAGATTCTCAAACCAAATGTTCTTTCCCGTGTTTTGACCGCATTTTCATAGAAGTCATGCTAATTTCCAGTGTTCTTCTCTAGGTTTGATTACTCAATTGTCTAGATGAGAAGTTTTGAAGTATTTTGACTCTGGAAAATTATGTTTACAGGTTTGAAGGCCTGCATCTACCCCTGTGGATTATTTTCATGGATCGCTCACGTGGTATCAAAAGGAGAAATAAGTAAGTTTTTTACTCACTAATAGCTGTTTGCCACGATGATAGGAAAGCTAAATGAGATAACTAAGTATTTTGAAAAGGTCCTTTATCTCGGGCAACATTATTGCTGACTGTAGTGCACCCTTTCTAGCTTATTCATCACGATTAAGTATGTCTGTATGCATAGGGGAGGATTGAATTTAGCCTATTAGTTCCGTTACTGAAGTTTATTTGCTTATCTACACCTGCTTGTATGCACATGGCGAGGCATCGGACCATGAGGTTACCTGTACTAAACACTAGATATGTGAATAAAAGCTAAAAGAGTTGCTCATTGCTGATGTGGCCAGCTATCCTGAGTTCTAGGAGGACTTTTATGCTTAGATGGAGATATTAACAGTTGGATTCGTTGTTAGTACTTGACATCTATATCTCAAATGCAGCTCGTGAAAGTGCATGCAATAATTTAATGGCGTATACCCTCTTCTGTGGATGTTGCTGTTACACGTGCTGCGTGAGAAGGAAGCTGCGGAAACTTTTGAATATAGAGGTAATTGCTTCCCATATATCAAAGAGCTACACTAGTTTCTTGTTTCTTCAAATGATTAAATTATCTGATAAAAAAACCAAAGGTTGCGTTTCTTTTGGCAGACTGGGACCATTAGATGAATTAAATATGATTTGAGACGCTAGCAATTAGCTATAACTACATGTATATTGAAGAACTGATGACATCTCATCCCTAGCTGTTCTTTGATGCTTCGATCCTTCCTTTACTTTGGGAAATTTTACACTCGGTGTCCGATCCTTATGGACTAACGGGAAAACTCATTGTTCACAACTGTAGGAGCCTTAAGAGAGTAATCTGCAGAAATTAGGATTACCGGCCATCGTCAAGGTCAACCACAATTGTAGTAGACTCTAGGACATTCCACCGTGTGGCAAAATGGAGAACACATGAAAGATAAAAAAATGATGGGAAAATACATTATTGAAAAATATTAAGTAGCTATTATACAATTTAACAAGTTTTTGGATGGAATGTACTGCTTTTTTTCCCTTGTAAGAAGAAAGTATAGAGACAATTCCTGCAAGAAGCAGAACTTTGTATGGCAAAAACTACTGTGAGGAATCTTCTTCAGCTAGAAATTATCCTATCCAGACATCTCCTTCCTAGTTTCATGGTTAATGCGTTGAGCATATTTTCGTTTCTTTTTTACCCTCAGAATCCTGTCAAAAAGGTGGGATTTAGCTGCAACTTTGAGTTGATTTTAATACTATTGTTTTCCAGGGAGGTTCATGTGATGACTTCCTAACTCATCTTATGTGTTGCTGTTGTGCAATGGTTCAAGAATGGCGTGAGCTTGAACTGAGGAACTTTGAAGGCAGGTGTATCTGAACTTTTCCTTATCTACCTTTAGCGACTTTAGTGTTATCTTTCTCCACATCTAGTGTTGCTGTTAAGCTGGCTGGCTTGCTAGTTGCCTGGAAAACTTTTGGAAAAAAGAAATCGATTTGATGCTGATAAATTGAAGTACCATTGGAGATAGTAGTAGTTTGCAGTAAAAAAATCCATATGGCAAACAGAATCTAATAGTACATACAACACCTTGGAGGGTCCATGAACCCTGTTTGTCCTAAAATTTGTTCAGAGTTAGGCATGATGATCTTCAGAGCTTGAGCTGTTACGAATTCAGTATCTGTCTAATCTATGTGGGGTAGGTTTAGCTGCCGGTGATACTGACGCATGATCTGCCACGTGCTATTGCTCCACTTAAATGGGATGAAATTTTAGGCTAATTATATCTGGTATTATCATTCAGGGGATTCTACCATGGTTTTATTGCTAACTCCTACACTTCTGCAGGTTGCCAAGGGAGGAAAATGATTCCACCACCTTATCAGTATATGAAGCCTTGAATTCCTCGTCCATGTGGTGTGAGCAGATTCATAGCGTATCTGTATATAATAGATGCATGTACATAGAGTTAATAGGTAGATTTTAGACTACATACAACGTGAACGTGAGTAGGAAACCCAGAAAAGAACCACAATTGCTGATTATTAGGTGTGGGATAGAGTTATTTGTTGCCTTCATTTCCGCAGACGACGTTCTTATAAAATGCAGAGTAGGTTAGCAAATGCTGTAGATTGATTAGATGGCACTCAAGGTGAACATTTGCAAATGCGGGCGCTTCTTTTTGCACCAAAATCTCTTTGACCCAACTTCTTGTAGCAATAGATCAATGACCCTTTGTTTTCAGCACCTGCCAAGTGATGTAAATGGCATTGCCTCTGTTGTAAGCAATTGCAAAGTGATGTAAATGGCATTGGCTGTGAACAGGATATCTCACCTTTTCTTGTCCCCTAAGTGCCACTGGCACATGGACTATTATTACCATGTTGAAACCCTGATCCAGGTTTAGGAGAAGAAAGTTCTCTAAGAAGCTGCCTGGTTGAAAAGAGGACCATCGTTAGGAATATCCAACTTTTATTCCCCAGGAAACGACACTTGACTTAAAGTCGTCGGGGTTCGCATCAAAGGTTGAGCTGTTATTGACGATAAATTCAGCACTGTACAGGCGATCTGGTCTACGAGTTAGTAGAGGAGTTGTTATCATGTACGTAATAAATTTGTATTTTTTGTATTTTCTAAAGCAAAGAGGGCTCCTGATATTATCATGTATGACAAGATGAATGACTCACGATGGTTTTTGTTTAAGAACTCATTTGTGCATGAAATATTTTTGTAACCAAGAAAACAAAAAAAAATAGGTACACACGTTAACCCCTATTACGTATTGGTTTCGGCTAATAGGTGGCTTAGTGGCAAGGAAGAGTCAACTGAAAAAAGGAAATGATTTTTTGCTAAAAGTGCTAAACTTTATTAACAAACTCAAAAAATGGAAAATCTTTAAGCATCTACTCTAAGAATTGCCAAATTTTTAGTTACCTTAAACTAAAAAGATTACTTGTTGAGATGACACGAAAAGAGAGCGTTACTTTTGCGGGCTAATCTTCTTAGTCATCTAACTACTTTTGCTTGTCAGAAATTTCTAACCAAAGCAGTTTTCTTAGGCACTTTTGCTTGTCAAGCGAGATCAAATGTATTCATGATTTAAAATATATACTTTTATATCTAACTCTAAAAATTTAAAAATATCTATTAAGACGACTTTGTTAAATGCTTATTATTTAAAAATAAAAAGTAGAGAAAACCAAAATGAAAACATAATTCCTATAAGATTGTCTTCTTTATCTCTTCCAAAACGCATAAACCATGTAACGGTGTAAAAGTCTATAATATATGCTTTATTTTGTGAAAGAAGAGGTCAAGAAATACAAAACCAGAAGAAAAACGACGGCGTTAGTCGGAGGTTTCAACTTGTGTGCGTTACCCAGAGTCGGAGGAGAGGCACAGAGAGTGGCGGAGTCGTTCAACACGCAAAATCGCTCCCCCCATTTTTGTTCTGATTCCTGTTTTTGGATCCAAACTCTTTATAGCGATCTCGTCTTTATCTTCTTCTTCTTCTTCTTCACTGTCGAAACCGCCCACTCTTTAATTGTGATCTGTCCTTTTTTAACCTTTCATTTAATTAAACCTTTGAATCTCCTTAGAGCAGCTGTTGCAGTCCTTCAATCCCGAGTCTGACAGTTACAGCAATCGGCTTCCGATCTCATCGCCGCTCCTTTTCTCGGCAGGTAACTTTTTAGCGTTAATTATGTTTTACAGTTTCCAGATTTGAATTTATTAGCATTGCAGCATATTATATAACCTTAGCTTCTCTCTCTGTTTTGCGGAAAATGCAATTTTTTGATGTCTGTTGGTTTTATGTCATTCTGCAGAATGATGGGTCATGTTGTGCGTTTTCATTAATTGGTCATTTTGGTTGTCTATTAGTGATTGTGTGGATTATGGTGTGAAACCAGCAGTAGAATTTTTGGGGGATTATGGACTAGGTGTACTGATCTTTGTATGTGACATCTAAAGTTAGTGTATCAGGAATACTTTATGGTTGAGATATCTTGATCGCACAATATTGTAATTTTAGATACCTTGCACTTCCTGATCTAATTTTGTCGTTTTGTACTTCACGATATTGCGCTTCCTTTTGTTCCCTAAGATGATGTAAGTTTAAATCCTGAAGCACATATTGCAATGCCCATAGTGTTTAACTGACCTGAGAAGCTTGTGTGGTAAGAAAAGAGGTGGGATGCTTTTGACATCTGGATTCATTTGCATATAGAAGCCCGATCAAGATAAACAGCAGAACTGGAAATTCTGATAGTCATAATAGTTGTACAGTTGGCCATCAATTTATGGACTCATTTTAACTTTGTTTCTTGTCTCTACAAATCGGTACTCCATATTTCCTGGACTTGTAGTTAAGTGGACTGAGTTGATTATGTTGGCGTTTCGGTGTGGCAAATTACATGCACTTAAGATAGATAGAAATACTTGGTTGTTCTCGTTGTTACAAACTAATTACATTTTGCCTCGTTCCCTCCGTCATTTCTTCACTTTTTTATTTTTCACGAGTAGTTTGTTTGAACAGAAACAGTTGAGTAAAAAGCACTTTTGAAACTTGAATTATAGCCATTTCATTTTTAAATATTCTGTAAAACTTGGTTGAACCGGCTAGCTTCGGTCACGAGGCACGAGATCTATGTTAGCTCCTGATCATGACACAATAGAAGGTCTAGCTTGGCTCTTTGGTAGACAAGGTAATCCATAGTCATTGAGAGTCTAAGAATCCTTTACTGAATAAACAACTGCAAGTTTGTTACGAGTATGAGTTGAACTCGATCACACCCTCAAACTATGTGATTGTTAGCTCAAGCACACCCTCAAGTCGTAAGTACACCGTTGAGCTGAGCTTGAGCACCCCTAAGCGAGCATTGGCTCAATTCCAGTCTGATCTATACTACCTCCTTGGCGGTACTCAACAGTCTTCTTACAATCATGAAGGACTTAAACTTGAACCTCAACTGATTAGGAGAGCCACTTTACAACGATATAATGAAGCATTATGGCTCTAAAACAGAGTTTTGGAAAGACTTTTGCCCTTTGAAAAGTTCTTATGAATTACTAGAATTATTTTAGAGAGTCATACAACCATGATGCATTGATGCTACATTGGAAGGCTCTTCCATTCCCTAAAGGTCTCCCCAAGGAGATCTTCGCAGTCTAAACCATGTTTTATTCTTACTTTTTGAACGTACTGGATTAGGCAACAGTTTTGTGCTGTTCACTAACTAGAGGTCCGAGAAATGGAAAGCCTTATATTATTGACTGGGCATGCTTGTTTCGAAACTGAGATAGTCCTGATGCTATTTGCATAATTGGAACACGAGGAGAATGTGCTGGCACCGTTTGTTTTTTACATAGAAAACCTAGATGAATCATTTTCGAGGAACAGGTCATAGTGATCAAAATGATAGCATCAGATTTGTTTTTTATAGAAGTTTGAAAATTATCTTAGAAGGCATGTCCATACAAGGAACAAGTTACCTGGAACTGGTTCTTGTATTTTTGTTGAACATATTGAAAGTATTTGTTCTTTTTCTGATCAGTACACCAGGGACAAGTGAAGTACATTTACATTCTGAAATCCACACAACTCGGTTACGGCCTTCTACGCTATCCTTAAATTTGAAGTACCAGTCACTAATATAGTTACTATAATAGTAGTGCAGTGCTTACACAATGTTGTTGGGCAAGATAATCTCTCTCTTCAGTCTCTTGCCATTTCGGGTTTCTGATCCAGCTCTACTTTGTCACTAAGTTAAATGACCTTACTATCAACATTTATCAACTCAACGGTAGTGGCTGACTTGTTCTTATTATGTTTCTGCAGGTTAACTAAAATTTGTCACTGCTACTAGTCCACTTGATGCAATTCTTGGAAAGCCAATATCTTCTTGTTTAGCTGGTGTAAGATCAGCTTTTCCATGTGAAGGGGAGATGTGATTTCATAACTTGAGATTTGATCTTCAAGTATGGTATTCAGTAAATTTGCAGATATTGTTTCTGCTGCTGCTACACGTTTGTCAGGCCCAAAATCCTCTAGTATTCCATATGTATCACCTGGACTGCCGCCTCTAGCGGGTTCTGTTCGCCGTTTTGGTTTTCCCAGCTCCGTGCAGAAGAATAATTTGAGATTATCCTCCTCCCTTCAAGATTTCTCTGCATGTAGCCGACTTGATCCAGAAGAAGGCAGTCTTTACCCTGCAACTGAGAGTAGCTTGACCCATGTAAAACCTCAACTTTTACCGAGCGAAAATGGTGGTTCAAGTAGTTTTTCGAAGGAGAAGGCATCACCAGGAGTCCCCTCCGTTCGAAAGAAGTGGGTACGAGTGTTCATGGTTTTCTTGTGCTTACTGTTGTTTGCTTTTATCTTATATTCGGTTCAGTTCTTTTATTCTAATTGGTCTCAAGGGGCATCCAAGTTCTATGTTGTACTTGATTGTGGTAGCACTGGAACGCGGGTGTACATATATCAGGCATTTGTTAATCAGAATAAAAATGGCAGTCTCCCAATTTTGTTGAGATCATTCCCAGAAGCCCTTCAGAGCAAGCCTAGTTCCCAGACTGGGCGTGCTTACAATCGAATGGAGACGGAGCCTGGATTTCATAACTTGGTGCATAATGCATCTGGCTTGAGAGGAGCAATAAAACCACTTCTTCAATGGGCAGAGAAGCAGATCCCAAAGGATGCGCATAAGACTACTTCTCTATTCCTTTACGCTACCGCAGGTGTTCGCAGGCTTCCAAGTTCAGACTCGGATTGGCTTCTTAGCAATGCTTGGTCCATTCTGAAGAATTCTTCTTTCGTGTGCCTGAGAGAATGGGTTAAGATTATCAGTGGCATGGAGGAAGCATATTATGGATGGATAGCTTTAAATTATCAGACTGGTGTATTGGGGGCTAGGCCTGAAAAGGAAACTTTTGGTGCACTTGATTTGGGTGGCTCATCGTTGCAAGTTACTTTTGAGAGCAAAAAAGATGACCAGGACAAAACTAGCTTAAAGCTGAGCATTGGTCCTGTTAATCATCATTTAAGTGCTTATTCTCTATCAGGCTATGGCCTTAATGATGCTTTTGATAAGTCTGTGGTGCATCTTCTCAAGAGGCTTCCCCAGATTACTACCGCCGATCTAGTTAATGGTAATGTTGTTATAAAACACCCTTGCTTGCACGCTGGGTTTGAAGAGCAATATATTTGTTCTCAGTGTACTTCGGTTTACCAAGACGGAGGGAGTCCTTTGGTTGGAGGGAAAAAAATGGGTAAAGGAGGAAAGCCGGGAATCCCCATTCAGCTTGTTGGTGCTCCAAAATGGGAGGAATGCAGTGCACTTGCAAAAGTTGCTGTCAATTTGTCTGAATGGTCTGATCAGCGCCTCGGAAGGGATTGTGAGTTGCAGCCTTGTGCTCTTCCCGATAATCTGCCTCGTCCTTTTGGCCAGTTTTATGGGATGTCTGGCTTTTATGTGGTATATCGGTTTTTTAACTTGTCTTCTGATGCTGCACTTGATGATGTGTTGGAGAAGGGACAAGAATTTTGTGAAAAACCTTGGGACGTTGCAAAGAACAGTGTTGCACCTCAGCCTTTCGTAGAACAGTATTGCTTCAGGGCACCATATATCGTGTTTTTGTTGAGAGAAGGCTTGCACATAACAGATAGCCATGTCATTATTGGTTCTGGAAGTATTTCTTGGACACTTGGGTTTGCCCTGTTGGAAGCAGGGAAGGCGTTACCAACCAGACTGGGGCTTCAGAATTATGAAATATTTCGTGTGAAGATAAACCCAATTATTTTTATTGCCGTTCTGTTTGTTTCGATCCTTCTGCTAGGCTGTGCACTATCATGTATTGGAAATTGGAAGCCAAGATTTTTCCGTAGGCCACATCTCCCCCGTTTCAGGCATAACAGTGCCTCGAGTACTTCTGTTCTCAACATTCCATCCCCTTTCCGGTTTCAGAGATGGAGTCCTATCAATTCAGGTGAACTCTTCTGTATAAATCCAGTGAGTTCTGCACAACACATTGGACACTCGTGTTCTATTTGTGCTATTTGTCTTATAGGAGATGAGTATCACACGCGCAGAGGTTTTTAAGAAGTTCATCTTGAGAAACAGTCGATAAAGAACACAATTCTAGCGTTGCCCTTAGTTTCTACAGTCCTCTTCATTTCATATGTGGTATAGCTAATGTTGGGAACAGTCATAGACAACGCGATTTCAATCCTACCTTTAGTTTATGTTGTCCTCTTCATGTCGTGCTGTGGACTATTCAAGTGTGGTCTTAAGCTTAGAGCACTTGAGTTAATTAAGTGACTTCTATTGATGCCGCCAGAATAGACTGCTCATTCCTTCCGGCGTGCATAGTATTTGGAGATATTTGCACTTATTAGCCATTTTTCCTTCACTACTTTCTGTTTGACAAGTCTCTTTCCCCCCAATGCTAGTGTTGAAGTAATCCAAGATAGGAAAGTTATAGCTCCCCACACTCCTGACAAACAGTTGGGACATTGTTTTGATAGTTCACTTTTTTCCTAGGACAAAAGGTTCATTTTTTTTCTCTTTATGTAACTGAAAACGTTTACTTGCCATGTATTTTGTTGACTAACCAAATCCTCATAGAACCAATAAAAGCAACAGAAGCACGAAAAAGTTTCAGGACAACGAAGGGCTTCGAGGATCTTGCTTAACTCTCGAATGTCATATCTTCACCGTTGTGTGTACTATACCAATAATCAACCAGAACTTGTTAAGTGCACTCTCCTCTTATTGCAACAAGCCCAAGCTGCCCTCACCACAGGGGAATCTCTCTCCTAAGGGCTAGTCAAGTAGGTACTATTGAAATCTTAAGTACGTACTTCCAGAACCTTGAGAGAATTCTAATAACATCGATATGGGCACGTTGACATTACGTGCTAGCTTAAGCACTTCACAAACTCTCTCTGACCTTCCCACTTTTAACATTGTCAAGTCTTTTATTTATCGTCTTTCTTGCGAGCCCTTTCCTTTGTTTAAAGGGTGAGCCATGGCGCAACAGTGAGGTTGCTCCACTGTGACCTGGAGGTCACACGTTCGATGCTCGTGGGGAAGCCTTGTGCATCGGACCGCCCCTTCAGTCGTTTATTGCGTGTCTATCATGTTGCAAACCCCTATCCCTTGATTTTGCTAATTTTGGCTGTCATTTTTGGTACTTTAGGGGATGGAAGAGTGAAGATGCCACTAAGCCCAGTAGCTAATGCCCAGCAGGGACCATTTGGGATGGGTTACGGTTTCAGTGGCTGTAGCGTCCAGCTCACTGAGTCATCATTGTGCCCCTCCTCCAGCAGTGTTGCGCATAGTTACTCTTCAGGTAGCTTGGGGCAGATGCAGTCCGACAATAGTACTATGGGTTCCTTCTGGACCCCTCACAGAGGTCAGATGCGTCTTCAGAGTAGGAGATCTCAATCTCGAGAGGACCTTAGTTCTTCACTGGCTGAGACACACTTGGTCAAGGTTTAAAGCATCTCCCAATTCTGGCCAGCATCAGTCAGATTTAGCTTGCTGGAGATAAAGTTCTGATAATTGTGAATCTTTACCCTCGATCGCCGAGGAATTGCACAACCGCAACGATTCTAAAATTCTTTAATCCTCTTCAGAGAGCCTAATGGTTGGACAGTTCGATAGAAGAACAGGCACAGTTTCACAGGGAATGACGGTCAAACATGAAGTGAAGGATTAATAAGAAATGGGACTCACTGGTGGGTGGAAGGTTATTATATAACGTCGTAGAGCAAGCCTGTGGGACAGTAACTGGGGGAATCCACAACAAAGTGAAAATTTGTGAATAATCTAAACCTGTTGGATTCATTTGGACCACTAGATCAATTCAGCGGACTTTGGCTGAGGAGCACCTGTCTCGGAGCAAAACCTCATGAGAACGTTGGCAGTCAGACTCGATGCGTAGTAAGGAGAGGGAAAACGAATGTGCAATTTCTCGGCATATGAGGCTTCAGTTGCCATAACCTTAGCATAAACCTGACGTTCAAGATTCTTGGTACAATCCCATTAACTTTGAATTACACGTTACATAGCAAATAATGAGATTAAAGTTCTTGTTATAGGAGCAAGGCATTCTTTTTGTACCGTACAGAATTATTTTCCGTCTTACCGACTTACACTTCAGGGTTGGGGTTTCTACTATTGCTGCATTTATGTGACACGAAATGAATCTCCTTAAAAGCTGCTATTACACAGATTTCATGGCTGTCACCTGCAATCGTAATATGCCCTCTTCACGAGTCATTTATGGGTAGTAGACGGATAGAAAAAACCGACAGATAGATAGCGAAATTTCCCTTGGTTGACTGCAGAATAACATCCGAAAGTCACCGATGCTTCAGGAACAAACATTAGAACCTAGCAGTTACTTTTAATACTTGTCAGAATCAGTACAAAATTTCCAACTAGGTACCAATGCCCGCATCCGCACATTGAGGGATTCTCGAGCAAAGCCGCGGAGTGAAAATATGCAAAACATACCACTTCTAGATACGTTAAAACAAACAGATACAGTTAGGAGTGAAGTCCCATTTCAGCTACCCTTCAGTTAGATTTTTTGATTTGGGGGCAAGTAAGCCATTCAAGACGACAAGCTTTGTCCAGATGAGCCATGACCTCGATTGAAAAGTAATCCTGCCTAAAGGAAGCCCTGTGTCGTTGCTGAAATTAAGCTAGTAAGAAAATTCCCATCGAGCATGGAAGGGAAGGGTACATGTAGGCAGAGTTGAGAAGAAAGAACCGCCATCGAGAAAAAGAATAAAGAGTTCCTCATAGCTCAACTTTGTTTGACAGCGTCTCATCATTGCTCGGCAAGAAGAGGCCACGCAACATTTTTAATAACTTACTGAACAGAGACTTGTGCTCTGAGGATTCCATTTTCACGTTGCAGACTGCATCGTACTTGTGCTTCAAATGAGGTGCACCTATCTTTTCCTGGAGGAGAGAAGAAAGTTTTCAACATGACATCGCTACTTCCTAAAGCTACATTTTTGAGTGGAGGATTACGTTAATACCTTGAAAACTTCAAAAGGGCACATGTCTGAATCATCGCAACCCTATCCGCACAATGTATCCGGGCATGAACACAGATTAGCATGGGAAGAAAAACAACAAAGGAACATGTACAGAATAATCTTTGAAACTTCACGACAGATAAAAGTCATACAACTAAAAGTGCAACTTTAGCAGTAGCTTCTACTTTCTAATTTTTTATTGACAAGTTGAAATCTGTCAAAAGTTGGTGTGAGCCTAAGATATTTCGTGCAGGGAAAAATATGAAAATTCAATTTTTAAGTGGTCAAAATGTCAAAGAATCTGGAAAACGGAATAATCCATGGACACTTACAGGCATTGGGACAGGATGTTCATTGTGCAGCACTTGCACAAAGTATTTGCTTGCATTGTTAGCTGGGCAGCTGTACAGAACCAATATGTTATTCCCACCAAATGGCGCCACTATGCTGCCCCTCCACTTTCTTCTCTGAGGTGGTTTTGGAGGGAGCTGCAAGGGTTGCTCTCTCTGTATTAGTTCAAACTCTGAAATGATAACAAAAGATACCCAAGTAAGTAGTATGTAATCAGAAGGTAATCTCTTACCACATTGTAATTGTATAGCTGCAGAATTTGACATCTAAGCACTTACCAGGTCTGTCTAGAAAGAGCCCAAGTAAACATGAGAATGGAACCAGAGTCTCTGCATGAGCGAACCGCAATCTTGCCTTTTCATAACTTCCAGGAGCATGTTCTTCTGCATGAAGAGAATGCAAAGATAAAGAACAAAGCAAATATCAAGGCAGAAATAAATAATGCATCCTTGCTCCTTGAACCGGCATAAACTAATATGGCAATGATACATCCCCATGGGAGTCAATGATTGTTGTGTGAGATCACACAGACGATTGCTCCAGAAAACAGCACTGCCTACGGAAGAAAACAGTTGAAGAAAATATAATGAAACTTGGTCGAGTATCAAGCCCATGAAATTCGCTACAGTCAATTTTAAAAGTTAATGTCATTAGATCTTTTGGAAATATAAGGTTTTTACCTTCTAGAGCTTTAATGGCTTGTTCCATGGACTGAATGACATCTTCGAGTAATGGCACACCCATTCGGTAGTTTAGTGAATTACCATAACCCTTCAATACGAACATCTCTAAATCATCTGCCCACTCCAACGAAGATACCTACAAATGCACATACTACTAATTAGCAAGCATTTAGAGTGCAAAAAACAGAAAATGTTTATATGTAGCTAAGTACCATGATAGTGGACATGAGCTTTATTTGAAAAGTCAAGCACCTATCAAAACAGCCAAAGTACTATTTGGAAAATAAACTACTCAGGGTATTAGTAGGCATTAAACTTGTTTACCTCAGAAGGGCTGAACAGAGCACAAGCTTGATCAGTTATATTTAGTAGAGCTGCTTCCTGCCACATTTGTATCGAGTATTACAATCAGAAAAGAGGGTGATTTGCAAAAGGGCCATGCTAATTCCCAGCCTTCATATGCTTATGCACACCCCATTTGTCGCCAAAAGGTTAATTGTAGTACTAATGCTTATTTTAGCGACAAATGACGAGCAGATAAGCATAACAGCATGGATTAGCCTCTCGCTTTGCAACCAGATTATTGTTAAAGAAAGGGAGGTACTAGTTCGGGTAAAAGCACAAAAAGTAATGACCTGTTTGCATAAAAACCAGAGTGATGAGGTATCCTGTTGTGTAAAGTTTAGCTCGTAGTGCTTCACCAATGCATGAGTAATTTCTTCCAAGACAGGTTTCTTAAGCTTATCGGCAACAGGTTCCTGACTCTTCCTAAAAGCCTGCAGCCACAAAAAGTAAGGTAAAAACAATTATATCTGCATGAGATTTCCTAAATCCTTGAAATAAAACAGAACCAAGGCCAAGATTTCCCCATAAGGAGCACTGCAAAGCACAAATGATACCTTTAGATTTTCATCATATCCCAAGTCTTTGTTCCAATTAATAACCACTATTCAAACATCGGTATATATGCCAAAAGACACAACCCAGTAATTGTATGTTGTGTCTTTTGGCATATATACCGTTGTTTGAATAGTGGCATATATATATATATATATATATATATATATATATATATATATAGAGAGAGAGAGAGAGAGAGAGAGAGATGCCTACTTCTAGGAAATTTAAGATGTGATGCAGAAACAAGCAACTTTCTTATTACATGGAGTGGAAAATACCAAAAATAGTGTCCAGGATGCTGTTTAAATCTTGTTCCCTTATCATCTTCTTTTCTTTGACTAATCATGCGAATTCTCTAGATAAAACTCTTAGGAGAAGAAAATTTCTAGTTCACAATTTTCGCCAAAAATAGGGGGGCCAGGTAGTAGATTACAAGACCAATCGAATGGACCGTTTGTCCAAGTGCCAAGGAAATAATTGCTCCCGTAGTGATTATGTAGCCTCGCCTCGGCATATAAGTAACACCAGGGAAACTCGATAGCAATTTCCATGGTAACTGTGAGTATATACTTTTACTTTGGCATATGAGCACAATCCTGAGGACAGCCTCCATGACTCCATATCAGAAAACATGCCCGACTGAATCACTTAAAAGTGTGATCGGATGTGGTATCTCAAAGTATCCTCTATTTTAAAAGCTCTCCATTCTAAAGTTCCTTCACTAGAAAATCCCGGATTGGTGAAACCATTGTTTGGACAACTTGTGTGATGTGAGTATTTCAACTCACGTCATGTATGCGCCACAAACTACGAGGCAGGGACCATACTATGACTTTTTCATAGCATAAATAAATAAAGATCTAACAAGAAACTCCAAAATGCATAATTCCAAAAGCAAGCAACTTCCAAATCACGAGAGGAACGTTATAAGGTTCAAATACCAGGGTAGCATTTACAAGTTGCTTAAGTTTCTCTGAATTAGGCTCAATTAGGGCATTTCACGAATGTGATTATGGAAGAATATTAGTATTTCACGGGATTTCTCAGATCTCCTACTCTTGAGAAGACATATTATCATGTAAACTGGATGCTCTTGCAGCATGTGACACACAGAATATGGTTCCAGAGCTATAGACGGCAGATTAAGCTGTGCATCTCAACAGTCAGGCATACTTCCATTAGTCCAACTGGATTTTTTCCTTCCTCTTGGAAGGTCAAGACATAAGCATCCTCTTTCCCATCTCATTTCTCATTTTGAAGGAGGCTTTAAGCACAATGAAGGCCAGAAATGGTTGAGGGAGTTTATGCTACTGATGGATGTTGCACAAGAAAACCCTCAACCAGCTCCCAATTTTTGAGACTTTAATAACTTACATAGTATAGTTTGAGCATCCTAACTAAAATATGCAGAACAAAATTGAACTGGTATGTCAA
This sequence comes from Escallonia herrerae, assembly GCA_033070095.1. Lineage (NCBI taxonomy): Eukaryota > Viridiplantae > Streptophyta > Magnoliopsida > Escalloniales > Escalloniaceae > Escallonia > Escallonia herrerae. The sequence goes on from JAVXUP010000015.1 coordinate 1,290,052, forward strand.
TCCCAAGATGTCTACGACATTAACAGTAAGGTCAGCCAAGAAAAGCTGACGGGATTGTACCTTGTAGTTCTGGCAACAATCATGAAATCTTAGCAATATATCACTCGCACGGCTTTCACTGGTAACTGCAAAAGCTCGCTGATGCCCAGGTCCAAGATTTCCTCCCCCCTAAACAGCCCCATGCCAAATGCGACGGCACTTGCCGATGCCCGAGGAATCTATTTCATGATGATAAAATAAGATCAATGATATAAAGACAACCTGGAATGCTAGAGAAAATACCAAGACCAAGAGGCATCGAGAGAATGCCCATGATGTAAAGGAAGTAAATCTTGAAATGGTTAAAAAGCAAGAATTCAAAAGTAAGATGTAAAATAATAGTCACAATCACTAAAGCGGCATTTTAGTAAAATCCCATTGCGTAAGTAACTCTAGGTAAATAATTAGATTTGGCCAACCTGGGTTGCCTTTATTGGGTACACGTCAGGGTGGTATTCCTCACTGAACAGTTGTGAAAAACTTTCCCTGATTCTGATCCCGAGATTATACATTTCCTCTTCTCCTTGGCTAATCAATTCTCCGCCCTTGACCTTCCCTTCCCAAGGTGATTTCCACCCCCATAACCAGGAAGGAAGTTTCTGCAAAGACACCTTCTGTTCTTTTGCATTCTGTAGAAGGATTCCCAAGCGAAGGGATAAGGCTTCTAATTCTCTCATCTTTTTCTTGGTAGGAGCACGAGTTCCATGCCTTGCCTGTAGTAGAAACATTTTTGCTTAAGAAGATATAAAGCTGTCATCAGAGAATTCTTGCTGATGTGGCATTAGTTGCTAAAATTGACATACATGACAAACTCTCAACAGCACAAACAGAGATCTCTAAAAGTGTCCCAATCAAAGATATCCAAGCAAATAAAGTTTTTAAGCCACAACCACACAGAGAATAAGAGGTTTGAGTTTCTTCAAGGCTGGATTCACATAATAATCATTATTAATTTTCAATGTAGAGCGCAAGTAAGTTTACGATTATTACAAAAAACACATAAGACAAGACTCATTGTAACAACTCTAAGATAGGAATAAAATTAATAAGTCCACAGATCAAGATTTGAACCTCAATGATGGGGAAAGAATAACAAGTATTTTATATTGCCCATTCAAACATTAATAAGCAGCATGTACAGGTTCCAGCCAGAGAGAGTTTTCTATCAAATGGACTGTTCTCTGGCAGAAATTAAATTGTGTTTCGGGAATAGTCAAACTCCAGCTCTTGACATTGTCCTTTTTGTCTTGGAAAGCAAAATTTGTCTTATGCAACCAAAGGTTGCCTGTTGTTCAGATCTCTTATATCACTTTGCCACTAGAGCTTTGTCTCACTCAGTGCTGAAGCACCAGACCCTGTCAACTTGAGTGGCAGCGAGTGCCAATAAAAGATAAAAAAACGTGGAGAAAGAGAGAAAGCGGCAACAAGGTCAGTATAATCAATCCAACCCCACAAAGGTAAGACGCAACATCTGCAAGCAAAACCTCCATGATAGTCGGTTTTGTCCCAAGAGTCTTCTTAATCTCCCTCCGTCCCTCTCTCTGTGCTCCAAGAGTTAGCTCCCAATTTGTCCATCCAGTCACTCAAGCTACCAGCTGAGAATATCCACCACCAACTGTCACAGTTACCTATCTTATAAAGTTACCACGTCCATGACGAACATGCAAGGTGGAAATTGTGAAAAGAAATACATACATCATTTGACTCAAAAGGGATTCAAAATTTCAGAAACAATGTCTTTGAGAATTCTGTGACAGAAAGAACACATGATTTACGAATTGAATTTGAAATCTGGCACACAAAGTTTTTAACTGTGTGATCCTTCGAAAAGATTAGGGCCTACGTAATTCGGACATCCTATACTGCTTTACTTTCCTGGTTTCTTCGTTCCTTCTTCACATTTTCTCATTCTTGGCGCCTATCTTCCTGCAGCTCACCTTCTTCTCGCATAGATTGCCAGTCCAAGTTTAGCAGACCTCTCAACTTTTCACACGTACACATGCACTTATCAATGTAAAAAGCTCCTGTTCCAATGTTTTGTTTCACTTTGTACTTCTTGTTTTATGCGTCACTCTATATTAGTTTCATGTCCACGAAACTACCTTCACAGAATTATAGATAATGGAGTGAAAAACGAAAGGAGCAAAATATCCACTACGGCCCATTGTGGGACAACTAAGATACATAATCCTACTCCAGTCAAGCATTTCCATGTCTTGAGCTCCACAATGATATTTACATACTAGGTCCTACTGTTAATATGTAAAAATAGCCATCTATTAACACCTGAATTTTCTAACAAGATACGCGCAGAAACTATGAAGCAACTCCGATAAGCAAGGATAGTAAACGTTATATCAACCATCTGTCCCACGACTCTTAGGCTCACGTCAACAGCTAATGAAGTTTAACGATCATTATCTTTAAAAATTTAAATAAGGTGGTTGAAGGCAACACTGCTTGACCTTGCTTTATCTTGTTCAGACAACAATATCTGATACCATATCATGTCGTTTGTGCACAAAGCATAGGGAAATGAGGATGTAAATCAAATTTTTAATCGACAATTCATTTGTAATGAGAAGTACCACAAGATTTAGATGGATAGGAGAACATTGATCTGGAAAGCTGGAAGGTACATACAAATTGTCCGGAATGTCTTTCACAACATCATATCTGCAAAAAAACACGGAACACGTAAGTGTATGCACTGAGCTCAATGTCTCCGCCACAATTAGTAGCAAAATGTCTACCGCTAAAGTAGCAAAGTAATCCGCTACTTTCTTCAAGTAGTGGAGCGTCGGTTTCCAAAATTGACAAATGATTCGCGCCGTCCGCTAGTAAAAGTGGTGGATATATTAAGGCATGTGCGACCAAGTCGTTTATTCTGCTAAGATGTGGAGCTACAAGTGCGTTAAACGTACGTCGTGCCCTAATGTTTCGCCTTCTTCCTTTAATAAACAGCAATTGTCAAACACATACATACTTCAGTTATTTGTGATACGATCGGAATATAAAACTGCAACACGTTTTGCATTGTCACAGTTGATTCGTCAAATTTGCAGAGAAAAGAGTATCGGAAACCTAAAAACATGAATCCAGTGATTCAAATTGCATTGTGCAGCGTAATTAGCGGCAGTATGGAGTAGAGAAAGGGAGACCTGGTTACAGTACAGAGGTGTTGACGGACGTCGAAACCTTCATCAGCGTTAGAAAGTGTCGCCGTAAATGACAACAGCAGTAGCAGGCCGGCAGTCATCGCCAATTTCGTCATTGTTAAGCTTAGAATAAGAGAAAAATGATGCTGAAAAAGGTGGAGAAGAGAGAGTTCTCCATTCATTTTAACGCTGTGCTTTCCGTTCCGTTATGTGATTGGGCTTATGGTGTCCGGTTGCCTCAGAAGAGTCACTATGGAGCAAACACCAAAATGGGCCGACTGAAGGGTAGTGAACGGCCAAATCTGCCTGACTAGCTTCTTTTGGATCCGACCCCAAGAAAATATTTCTCTCGTTCTAGGCCCAATGGGCCGATTGGGCTTTTGAATACGATCCAGAAGAAAACTTATGACTAGTCGTAAGGTTTTTTTTTCTTTTCCCTCACATTTTTTTGAAAAACAAAAACTTATCTCATATATTTTCGCCGATGAAACAACAACTGTCAACATTAACTGTCATCAAACCATCGCCACCGTTACCAAGCCTGTCACCACATTGCCAGCATCGACATTATTACTATCACCAAGCTATTGTTACATCCACCATCAAACCCGTCCTTGCTGTTTTCCCTTGTATCAGTCAAAACTTAAGCGTCATCAATTCTGACCAATCAAAAAAACTTCAATGTTACGATTATAAATCTAACATGAAAGGTGAGATGGAGAGTAAAATATATTATTTGTGGGATCCCTATATCTCATCAGATTTCACGTGTCTATTACATCAAGTCATATTTATTACAATTGCACACCATATTTTATGCCAACCAGCTACTAAACACAATCATACATTTGTAAGTTGATGGAGGTTATAGCCACTCTTTAACCCTTAAGAGGCGTGTTTGGAACCTTGTAGTTTTTAGTTTTCAGTTTTCAAAAAAATAAAAATCAAACCCTCTTTAGTTTTCAATTTTTTGCAAAAAAGGTCATACATTTGTTTAGGAGTTTTGGTTTTTGAGTTTCACTTTCATTATTTTCTCAGTTCTTTTCAATTTCTTCTCTAGAACACCATCGCATTTCTATCCCCTTTCCCTTGTTACCACCATGATCCGATCCACCATCGGATCTTCATTGACACCCCCAAAATGTCACAACCTCTGCCGGAATCGACGCCACCAAGCATGGTGAAGGTGGGATGTGTAGGGCTGATGTGCGGTGGTGATGGGTTCAGAAGCTAACAAGGAATGGTGGCAATCTGACGGCAATGATTTAGGAGCTGACGACAGATGGCGAAGATCCTTGGTGGTTGTCGAACGCTGATGCGGCGGTGATGGGTGAGGAGTCTGACAAGGATGACAGCGATTCGTTATGGTCATCAAAGGCTAATTCGCGAGAGTGATGGTTCAGAAGTTAAAATAGGAGGAGACGAGCCTTTGGTGGTTGTCAAAGGCTGTTGCATGGCGGTTGTTGGCGATAATAGTTCCAAGGGCTGATAGGGGGCTGGTGGTGGACGAAAGTGTTGGTTGAGATGCTATTGATGAGCTAAGTTTCATTAAGAAGAGACGATGAAGACTGAGATAGGTTTTGGGTTCTAGGGTTTCTGGGTAGAGGAAGGGGTGGGTGAGTGGGATTGATTAATGATGAAATAAGGAATTAGTTTTCTTAAAATGTTTAAAATGTGGGTTTTAATCTATTTATAGCAAAGTTCGAACTGCATCTCAAAAGAAAAATTAAAACTGAAAATTAGAGTTTTTAAAAACAAATTTATTTTGAAAACTAGTTTATAAAGTGGAGGGAGAAAAAATGAAAACTGTTTGTCAAATGCCGATACTTTTTTGAGTGATCAAAATTGAACTGAAAACTGGAAAAGAAAAAAAATTAGTTTCAAACACATGATAGCTCATGATATGCATGAGTTGGAGCAACATGAGTTACTCGCGGTGGGGTCAAGTGATGTTTAATGTTCACACCGAATTGGAGTGGTGGCTGTTGAAAGGTGAAGGTGTCGATAGAGTTGGCAGAGAGATGCTAGGAAGATTGAAAGAGGGGTAAATAGGTCAAAGGTAATTTTTCTTTCTTGATTAAAGAAACCAAAATTTTATTAAATTAGACCGTTTATAAGAAGGAAAAACGGAGATACTTAAGCCCGTTTGACATGACTTTTTTTTTTTCAATTTTAAAAATTGAAAAAAAATAAGTGTTTAGTAAATATTTTTTTTCCTTCAGTTTAAAAAATTAGTTTTTAAGTCAAGGTTGTTTTTAAAAACTCCAAAAATTAATTTTTTTTTTCAGTGTTGGTTTTTTTTTAGACCACCACCACCCTCCCACCGCCGGCAGCCACCTCTGGCTATCACCGCCGGCGATTGCCGACGGCCGGCAGCCACCTTCGGCGGCAACCTCCAACGGCAACCTCCAGCGGCCACCTCTGGCTACCACCAACAGCCGCCTGCAGCCACTGGCCGCCACCACCGTCGGGCCTTGCCATGTCCCACCACCGCCACTGCAAACCACCATAAAAAATAATTGGTTATCAAACTCAAAAAAAAAATTCAAAAAAAAAAAACTGAATTATTAAACACCCACTTATTTGTAAAAAAAAATAAATTTAAACTACTCTTTAAAAAAAATTTAAATTGAAAAAAAAATAAAATTTTGTCAAACAAAGCCTTAGCAAGGGCCATATGTTTTCTGTTCTTCGCACAACCCTCTAACTTGAAACGACTTGGAGATTTTGAAATTCAAACGCGTGACTCCGAGAACGTGTAAAGTAAATGCAATTTACGCTATTTATAGGATCTGCATAATTTTCAAGTAAGAGAACATTATTTTTCACACGCTTTTCTGTCTTTTCACTTTTTTTTTGTCGCCAAAAAGTTAACCTCTCACTGGACTCGCAAAATATGTCCAGTGTTGAATGTGCTGGTGACTTAACAGTAGACATGTCAAAATAACATCCAAAGGGCGCCCGATCCAGGCCCATCACTACCTCGGTCAGTCCATTGACCTAGGGTTCGTTGGTTAGACCCTCTCCCTCACTTCTCTTCCCCTCTTCCGCAGCAGGGTTTTGCAGACCCTTGGAGGCGTAACCGGGAGATCTTCGCCAATATTAAGCCAAAATGGTACGTATCAAACTTCACAGAGAGAAACGTGTCGTTTTAATCATGCTCATTGTCACACGGTATGATTCTTAGGTTTTGTTTTTTGCAAGATAAAGTGATTTTAGCCTTCACGAGCCCGATTATTCGTGGGTTACTCCCTCCGATACTTATTTAATCTACGGGATTGCTATTTGAGTTAAATGTGATGACAAAAAGTTAAAAGGAGAAAATTCAATGGGACGGAGGCAGTATAATGTTATGAGATGGTTAGAGATGCATTTTCAGCTCTAGAATTGTGCAGCTGATGATAAATTGCTCCACTGCTGTTACGTGTTAGTAAGATGGAGCTTTTCATGACTTTGGGTTGAGGATCATGCCTCTCTAAGTAGTCGTGCGTTTGATGGTGCAATTAAGCACCATGGCCACCCACAGCACCACGATGACCACCCACAACAACACCACGACTACGAAGACACCGCCACCACCATTATGTCAATGCTCACTAGAACGATCTCCATATCCATCACATTACAACCGCCACCATGACTGCCATGTCGCTGCTTGCACCACCATCACAAGTATCCACACCAGATCTTCATGCACTATTGCCACCACTATCACCACCATTCCGCCGCCACCACCACCAACACAATTAGTCCGCCATCACCACCACCACAATCAACACAATTTTGGCAATATTATTAATATATAGATAAGTGTATGTGTGTGTGTATATATATGTATACATATAGATGTATGGCTCTGGTAAAATGAAATAATTTTCAGACATCTACTTTTGGTTAACCAAATAGGTTTACTTATTTTTCACTAACAAAAATTCAGCCGTTTAAAATTTTCAGTACTTAAATTTCAAATTTTATAAAATAGCCCATACGTTATCGATTCGTGATTTGTTTGATGGACGGGTCACGGGATTCATTTCTATTTTAATTAGTTTCTGTATAGTGTGCCTACTATGATCTTTTTCCACATTGGAAAGTCACATGATTTTGCATTATGGGGAATTAGTAAAGGCTTATTCGTGTCAACATTGTCTTGGTTGAAAGTTTTGCCGAGTTTAGATTTTGCTCTTCAGTAAAATTGTTGTCAAACATAAGTCCTTGTGCATAGGATTAATAAGTGTGAATAGCAGAAGAGATGCCACTGTTGCGATTCCCTGGAGTTGAAATAAATTATTGCCGGGCAATTCACCAGAATCCTTATCTTTCAAATGAAGTCTTCCATAATCTGCAAATATCCAAAATTTTCTGTCTTAAAAGGGTTACCGGTTTCATCCTTCTAAATAGAGAAAAAGTACTTTTTTAGGCAATACTACAAAATCATCTGTTTTGAATTGTTTGTACCACTTTGAAAGGTAATACTACATTTTATGGACACCAATTTCCTGTCTTAAAATATACGTACATCTCAACGTTTTCCTCGCCCTCCACGATTGAAGAACCCAAGCCTGCAACTCAACTTACCGAGCCTTTTGAAGAATGCCGATGGAAATTCATAGTTTATAAGATACCTCGCTAGGAAATTAAACTTTGGTCTTGTGAAAGTGATTTTTTGGTGGGCTCCAGCACAGAAGGATAGATTGGCCAATGCTGATCTTTTTTCTCTGTTTCTGTCTGATTGAACTATATATCTGTGGTCTGAAAATCTTCATACAGCTAAATGATGTGATTCTTTTGATCTTTGCATTGATGGGCTTTTGTTTATGGCCTATAACAGGCTAGAGGGTTGAAGAAGCATTTGAAGAGACTTAATGCCCCCAAGCATTGGATGCTTGGCAAGCTTGGAGGAGCATTTGTAAGTCAAATTCTTTGAAATTGGTTTGGTCTTAGTTGATGTACATTATGTCCTTTTCAGACTTGCTTATTAAACTGTTCTCCATCATTTGTTTCTTCTAAATGCCCCCAAGCCATCATCTGGACCGCACAAATCCCGGGAGTGCCTGCCACTTGTCCTGATCTTGCGAAACCGGTTAAAATATGCTCTCACATACCGCGGGGTGATTTCATTTTGATGCAAAGGCATGTTCTTGTTGATGGAAAGGTTAGGACAGATAAAACATATTCTGCAGGATTCATGGGTATGCACTGACTTGATTTTCTTGCTATATTTATCCTCTTATGCGTTTGTAGTTCAAATCGTTACGTAACCGGAAAACAGTTTCTGTGTTGGGGGAATATTTTCATCTATTTTTGCCAAGAAGTGGTGAAGCTTTTCTATCATGATCTTGTTATTGTGATGTTTTAGTTTAACCCGTGGCACATTATGCTTTCTTTGTGAAAACTTGTATATACTGCCTGTTTCACTCACAGATGTTGTTTCTATTCCCAAAAACAAATGAGAACTTCCGTCTCCTCTACGATACCAAGGGCCGATTCCTCCTGCACTCAGTCAGGGATGAAGAGGCAAAGGTTAGTGTATTTCTGTTCATATGTTTTATGAAATGATGAGACCTCTCCACTCTGGGTGATGTCTTGACTTCAATAGTGCTGTAGGAAGTACCAACCCTATTAATTACTAGGATTTGTAATGCATACTGGCAATATACAAACATTCAGCTTTTACTGTGGTTCAGTTTGTGACTGCTTTTTTGCATTTCTGTGTTTTATGTATCATTTATGGTAACAAGTTCTAAACATGTTAAAGGGATATTATATTCTATTTGGTTGTGTTTTTTCGTGAAGCTAATAAGATACTATTATCATATGGGCTGATTTATTATTGAACTAGGGGTCGTTGGCACATGTGATGCGTTTGCAATTAAAGAAAACATTATCAAATCAAATAGGTACAAACAATAAAAGGTACATAAAAAGGAGTTGATCATGAAAATAGAGACCAAGAGGCCTGGAGTAGTAGAACTGTGAGTAAAAAAGTTGACGGCTGGATATTTGGCCGGAGTGGTTTGGATAATAGGGATGTAGAAGTTGTTCTAATTGTGGTGGGGTGGAGCGCTTATTAAATGTAGAGAAATTCCCAACATTAACCTTGATTAACTTTTCAGTAATTTGAAGTTAGTATATTATGAAGGGGTGTAATTGGAGGTTCAGAAAAGGCTTCGCCAGGGTGCTCACCCTTAGTAGCGGTATAGATCGTTAGGAATAGTGTATCTCCTAATTGGATTCTGACTTCTCTAGTGTTCTCTTTGCAGTTCAAGCTCTGCAAAGTTCGGTCGGTGCAGTTTGGGCAGAAAGGCATCTCGTACCTGAACACATATGATGGACGGACCATCCGCTACCCAGACCCTCTCATCAAGGCCAACGACACCATCAAACTCGACTTGGAGAGAAACAAGATCACCGACTTTATCAAATTTGATGATGGCAATGTGGTGATGGTGACGGGTGGAAGGAACAGGGGGCGTGTGGGAGTCATCAAGAACAGGGAAAAGCACAAGGGTAGCTTCGAGACTATCCACGTCCAGGATGCTACTGGGCACGAATTTGCAACTCGGTTGAGCAATGTCTACACCATCGGAAAGGGGACAAAGCCTTTGGTATCTCTTCCCAAAGGAAAGGGTATCAAGCTGTCCATCATTGAAGAGGCTAGGAAGAGGCAGGCTGCCCTAGCAGCACCTGCCTAAATTTTTTATGGTAACAATACAACTTCCTGAGTAGATCTTCTGTTTTAGTGGGCTTGCGACATTTTGGGTTCGTGTTTACTTTTTCTCAAATAACGATAATCTGTGTTTTTGAACTCATTGACATAAGTCTTCTGGATTATAATATCGCCTGGAGTTGTTTTCATTTTTGCACGCCCACTATCTGCCTTTCTAGCTGCCACCAGTATCCAGCCTGCTGACTTTATCCATCCTCTTGTGGAAGCGTATGTTATTGCCCACCTTGTAATGAAGAGAGATGGATAAATTTGTTAAGTCCATATATGCTAATATTCAACCGACATTCACTTCAAATTCCTTGTTTCTGTCATCTATTTAAACTATTGGTGATGATGACAAAGCTACATAGGAGACATGTCAATTATTTCCCAGTGATCTGATTTCCAACATTTAAAATGTGGCTTCAAGTAACAGCACCAGGACTCTTAGTTATTAATTACTGAATACTCTTCCGAAAGTAAGGATGGCAATTAGACCCGCAACTGGCGGATCTCCGATCCGCCCCGATAGGGGCGGATTATTTTGACTTTGACCAGGTTATGGGGCGGGTGTGGTATTTAAATTCCCAACCCGTAGCGGGTTAGGATCGGGTATGGTTTTTGTCTAGCCCGTCCCGGTATCCGACCCTTACCCGCCCCGGTATACAAACGCTAAGTCATTACTTATCACCCAATCTTGGCCGTCCATCTTACATATATATATAAATGCCCACAAATGACAGAACCTAAAAGCCTTTCTTTCTTTCGGCAGACTCAGCGCCACTGCCTTCTCTCCCCCCGCACCGTCAGCCTCCTTCCGGCCACGAAACACCTCCACCTCGCCACCACCTAACTGACCACCCACCACCTAACAGTCAACTGAACACCGTCCACCTTCACCTTGGCCAAACAGCGCACCATCACTTCTGTCGTTCGTCCACATCCAGCTCATATTCATGTCCAAATAGCGGTAGTGTTGTCGACTTCGCTAAGTGCAACTGCCGCGACTGACGGAGGAGTGCACGCCGACGTAGGTGCGGCGCATCTATGAGAGCTACAAGGAGCGCTAGATCTGTAGCCTCTGCGAAGATGTGGTGCGATCGGAATGGTGAATCGGACGATGAGGCGCTGGAACGACACATAGGCTTTTGTCTTTCATTCTTTCCTTTTTTATTTTTTTGGGCTGAATTCTTTCTTACCATTTGGTGGTGATGGGTGAAAATGGTGTTTGTGTGTCGGCAGTGGCCGTGGATAAGGGGTGCCAGTGGTGCTCAAAGTAATTGTGCCTTTTTCTTCTATCAAGTTTCGAACAGACTTTGGCTGTGGCTGTGAGGGGGAAAAGATCGGGGCGGGATCGGGTTTCTTAAACTAGATTAGGATCGGGAATGGTATTGCCCTCTTTCGACCCGGTGCCGGGGTGGGGCGTGGCGGATTGGAGTTTCAGGACTAAAGGGGCGGGTGCAGATTTCATAAGATCCGCATCCGACCCGTCCCATTGCTATCCCTATCCAAAAGTCTCCGTTATGTCTTTTTAATGGGCTTTTAAAAATAGATTCTGCTTTCTTACAAAAGAAGGTTACATTTTGAACTCGATAAAGATGGTTAGATACTAATAGCTGATCTCATTGCCAACGCAAGAATGAGTCGGGATGTATGATATGGTAATAGAGCTAGCCTCGCTAAAAGTATTCCCAGCTAAGTCCGTAGTCTATGGCTCTATGCACCATGAACATGTACTCCATGCACCACTGAAGAGCAGTTCGTTGGCAGAAACAAACACAAAGCGAACTGTTGCAATATATCATGTCACATGGTCACCCAGAAATCTTTAGCAGAGAGGAAAAATGGGCTGATCGCAGTTCTACAAAGTAGCATAGTGAATCTAGGGTGACGGTGTCACCCTATTCAAAAGAGAATGTAACTGTTTACAAGAAGGTGAAAAAGAAAGTGGATCTGACGCTCCCGAGCGAAGTTCTTTAGAAGTTATATAAGAGGTACAAGCAATGACATAATCTTCGAAGTATGGCAGCTACTCCTTTTTGCTGGGTTGATGTCAAGAAGCTGCTGGTTTCCTCCACCCTCCTCGAATTTGTTACCCGCACACTCGTCCTAAGTAATATTATTGCAGGATATCAATAGGAAACAAACGGTTACTGTCTTAAACTGCTGATCTTGCCACCTGTACATGCAAGGCTAGATTGAACGTATTTATTATATGAAAAACAATCGGTCTAGATACCTTTAAATCTAACCTTGAAATTTTGAACGATGTTTAGCTTTTTATTATGCTCTCATATTTGTAAATAATAATTTACTTTTTTGTATAACCGGAACGGCTTTGTTATATTTAAATATATATTTCTTAACCTCACTTAAAAAAAAAAGAAATCTTTAAAGCAAGAGTAAAGGATTTAGTAAAGGGAAAACTAGTGGCTTTTGACTCTTAATTGCAGCTTGTACACAATCATAGGCTCAGAGCATGCGTGCTTCTAGTAAATGTGGCCAACTGATGTTATACGTTAACAAAACCTTCTCAGAGTCATTATTTTAGAAAATAGTATAGGGTGCAAAACAGATTTTTCCACCAATTATTAGCCATCTCAAAATTCTCTTGGATCTTCAAGGCTTCGTGGCATAGGACCACTTACACTAAATAAAGGGAAGAAAGGTCGTCTTAGTCATGCAGAAAAGAACACTCATATAGGTACCGCAGAATTATGGTCCCAACTGCCCGTACCACCAGACTTGGCAAATTGGCAATGGACTAGCTGCAAGCCATCAGTTTGGAGTGCTGCTTTCAGCGAAACGCTCAAATTGATGACAATGACAGGCTTAGGAACCATGGCAAATTGACCAGGGACTAGCCGCACGCCATCAACATGTAGTGTTGCTTTCTCCCAGACAGAAAAAGAAGGGCCAAGGAACCACCCGTCTTGGCAATATGACAATGGACCAGCTGAAAGCCATCAAAATTTAGTGCTGCTTTCTCCCAAGTATGGTGAGAATAGCAGGCTAGCCACCTCTTAAGAGCGTGGTGGAGCTTGTTTTTGGGGTTATTCAATTAGCCCATGAGTTACATGATGGAAAATTAAATAACAGGCTTAAGAATCATATTGAAGATAAAGCTTGTTCTGCTCTGCATGAAAATGGATTTCCAGGCATTTAAACTAATGCTTTTATAGATAAGAGTTAACTAGCCTCATTTGCACTTTCCATCTACCAACACCATAATATCCTGACGCCAACAACATTCCCTTCGCCAAGTCTCTAAAGGATAACCTAAACCTCTGAAATGCTGTCAAGAGCATCACCTAAAATGGTGATAATAGGAAATAGAAGCCACTTCTCAATCAAGCACTTCTCCATCAAGCAGCAACCTCCTCCAGAAGCATCTGATCGAAATGCCAAACTCCTGAATTTGCCAGGTAAACAATTAAATTTAGCAAACACGAAAGAATGAACTAACGGATGAGGACGAAAAGATTTAGAATCATTTATACCATGTCCTTTGCCCACTCTTCTCAGTTGAGCAACATATTCAGAGATCTTTTTGATTGCTTCCACCTAGTTAGTAGCAATGAGAAGCAAATAGCGTTCAGAATCAGTCCACATGTTCCATAAGTATCTCCTTAAACTACGCAAAACAAATCACAGATTTCATAGTAGAAAATAGATTTGAAATAGGACTTAACCTGCTCAGTCAAATACTCGCTTTCAACAAAATCAGCCAACTGCACATCATTGTTCTCACTGGCTACCTGTTATCATAAAGTTGGAAATTTCCAAAAAGAAAAGAAGAAAAAGTTAATCGCCTTAAACAACTAGAATTATCACATTTAGAACAAAAACATCACATTAACTTTACAGATATATATACCAAGACGATTTAAAGTTTATACACAATTCCAATTCATTTTGGATGCTTCGGGTCTAAATATAAAACCACAGGGAATTCTACCATAATGTCCAGGTCTTATTGCTTATATGGGAGCAATAGAATCAACCAAAGAACGACATTGGAGAAGGAAGTGTATCTTACTGTGTGCAGGTTTAGAAGTTTTTCATTTGTCAACTTCTCCAAAGACAGAGCAAGTTCCATTGCTGTGCAAACAAGGCAGAGGTAATCAGGTGATAACATTCAGATTAGCAATTAATATTAAGTCAAACTTGAGAAGCTACAGGTGATGCAAAGAAACAAACTGCAAAAATAGTTTTTATTTTCCCTGCTCACAGGAGAATCAGAACCCTATGCATATAGCTAATTTACTATTTACACGCCTGCAATTGCATACTATGCACATGGACATTCATAGAAGAATATGCATAGCATATAATAGACGAACATAAAATGAAAACCTGTCAATATTTACCCTTGACACTACTACAAATTGATTATGCATGTATACTTTCCAAGTCTTCCTAAAAAATTGGGTTACCCTATAATTTATGTCGGCATAAATGCTTGCTGAATTCTCAAAATAGTACACGACAAAAACTACCGCAGGAACCTCATCTCCAAAAAGGTTTTCAAAGATCCAAACAGGGAAACGATTCACGGAATAGAAGACAGCGGTTGCATGTATTTTCTATTTTAGGTAGGTTTACAGGCGGGCAGATAGCTTCTTGAGGGGCAGATAGTACCCCTATGACCGATAAATATCACAAATGCCCAACGGATTAAAGCCACAATAACACAATTATGCAGGGCGAAAAAATTGCAATACCTCTTAACCTTTTGTCTGTTTACCGTTTTTGAAGTTAGTTTTTAAACAATTATATATATTCGCAAATGGTAACAAAAAGATTTGTCTCCATATTTTTGGAAATAATGTCAAACGTAAAGCTTGTATCTGCCTGGACTTACCATACAATGCATCTCCCTTTTCAGCATGATCAAACTCAGAAGCTGGCATCAGAATAGACTGAAGCTTCACTTTCCCACCCCGTTTGTTCTAAAAGTCGTTGAACAGAAGTATTAGCTACTGCTTCAAGTTTCTATATAAAGTTTGAGAATAACAAGATTACACCGCGTAGTAGCAGCAATTTATCACTCACCTGGTACTCCATCAATTTCTCAGCATGATCTCTTTCCTCTTCACTTGATTCCTTGAAGAACCTATGGAAAAGAAAACCGAAAACCAGATTAATGTAACTATTTATGCAAAACCAGAAACGTAACTGCAGATTGATATGACTAAGTTCTGAAGCTTACTTGGCCAAACCCTTGAGAGCAACATTGTCCCGATCAAAGTAGGCAAACAAAGCATGATAAACGTACGAAACATTGTACTCGACGCTGAGTCCACAAAGAAATAAACACAAATCATTAGACCGCATTATAGGCAACAGAAGGCCCCAAACAGAAAAAAGTTGAGGAGTTGAAAAGCTCCCTGGCGAAGATAGTGTCCCGGAAGAGTCATCTAATCCCAGCGAAATGCTGCACACTCCAGAGAGTGGGTCGAAGCATGTTCCACGTCCATGGTGGTGTCGTGGCGGTGATTGATTATAGAGGGTTTGGTGTTTGACTGTATTGGTTAGTGGTGGTGGTGGTTACCAATAGCTATGGTGGTTGGCAATATTCGTGAGTTTGGTGTTCTTGGGTGTTGGTCACTAGTGGTGATGGGGGCAATCAGTGGCTATGGTGACTGGCGGTGTTGACAAGTTTGGTGTTTGGGTGTATTGATCAGTGGTTGTGGCAGATCAGCAATTGGTGGCTATGTTGGTCAGTGGTGGTGGTAGTGGCGGCGACGACGGTCAATGGGTATGGTAGTTGGCAATTTTGGTGATTTGGTGTTCTTAGGTGATATATGTGTTGGTGATGATGATTGACGGGACAAGGCTCCGTTTAATTTCGTTTCTTTTTCCAGTTTTGTAAACTGGAAAAAATAAATGTGTTTGGCAACAGTTTTCGTTTTTTTTTTCCCTTCAATTTTGAAAACCTTTTTTTAAAACAGGACCTGTTTTTGAAAAATCTCATTTGGAGTACTGGGTTTTCAGTTTTGATTTTTATTTGCCATCGCCCACCGCCGGCGGCCGGCCGCTGGCAGCAACCGCCACCGCAAACCACCACCAAAGTAAAAACTCAGAAGGTAATCAAACACTCATTTGTTTTTGTTTTTTAAAAAAAATCTAAACTGGTTTTTGTTTTTTTTAGAAACAGAAAATCAAAAGTGAAAGTATTTTCAAACTTACATAAGTCAAACTCAGAAATGGGCCGCCAAAAAGACCTAAAATAACCTTAATAGGACCATATTAAAGACAGAAATATGTCCAGCTAAGCCAACAAAAACCCAGAGAGTTCCTTTCACAGATACCAAGAGAGATGACTTAATTCGACCGAAGAATTAATGGTTGCGTGAAAATTTCCTAATAAGGGTCAAAGTCAAACTTTTCGTATTCCTCTCATCTTATTCATTGTCTTCACCACGTCATATCTCTCATCTTGTTCATTACTTGAACCACGTCATATCTCAGAGTTGTTTTACTAAGCTTGACGATAAAGAGTAGACAGTAACACAAGATAGTGAAGATACAAACATTTACTCAATTGGTAGAAAAATCCAGACAGAAATATGCCTAAAATAGACCAAAAACACATGATATAACAAATCGAGTACCCAAATAGGGAGATTTCAAAAATAGCAAAGAACACCCACTTGATCTGTTCATTAATTGCCGCTTCACAAGCATCAGAGAACTTCTGGCGAGCAAGAGAAGCCTGAGGGACAGTCGGTACCAGCAACAGCTCCTTCTTCACTTCCTCAAACGGCTCGAACACAACACCCGTCAGCGGCATACTGTTAGAATTCTTCGACACACACACAATCGACCCATTCCCACCTTTTGCCGGAGAAGCTCTCAAGACGGGGCTCAGATTCTCCCCATGAGAATGCACAAAAGAGAAAGCCGGAGCAGATTTGAGAAGCATGGTTGCAGAAGATTTCCACAGAGAAAAATTCTAGAGAGAGAGCAAGGAAGAACAGAGGAAAATGAGAAGTTTCGGGAGATGTGGGTGGACTCTGCGATTGAGGCGTCGTTATATAGCTCAATACATATCTTAGGTAGTGGAACGTGGGCCGTTGGATGGGACGACAGATGGAGGGTCCAGATTGAGTTGGGGAGAGGAGCGCGTGGCTAGCCCATGGCATATCTGGAGATGCTTCTGGCTCTGTGTGTGTTTTTTGGAATCCCAAGAGAAAATCTGGTCCACGTGCCAGAAAATGATGTGAAAATGAGTTTTTCAAAAATTGGGTTGCCTTTTGGCTTGGCTGTCCAGTTGTTTTTGTGCAAAGTGACAAAAGTGGGTGACTTTTTGTGACCAATATTGATGTCAGTTCACATGTGTGAACACTCCAAAGATTCTAAATAGAAGTTTTTCTTTTAAGTTTAAATAAAATATATGGTCATCTTCCCCTTCCTTCCTTTGTATCTTAAGTACCTTTAACACCATTTAATTTGTCTTGCTTAGAATAGTTTAAAGCTAAATTTGAGAGGTGCAGGTTAGTAAATGGGTATACAGGAGAGTGGGAGTGTGGCACCGTAGGTTAGCAGCTTGGGATGCCGCCCCCCCCCACCCCACCCCCCTTCCCGACGGCCTCAAGTGAATAAAAGGAAATGCGACGGGCGAGTAGAAGATGTGTGAGACGATCATAAGGGCGTGTGGTGTTGGAGAGAGCAAAGTGCCCCCTCAACCCGACAGTTATCCAAGGGAGTGTGCCCCCTGATGGGCGGCTCCCGAAGGAGAATTCTGTCCGACAAGTAGAGAGCTAGATAGGGATGCTACCTGACAGCCTGATTAAAGGAGGGTATACCGGATCGGCGACTCCAAAGGGTAAGTTCCACTACATATTGATCTTTTCTCACTTAAGGGATATCTTTAGACATTCTTATAAAGTGCGGCCCGTAACCCACTACAAGGGCATTTAAGGGTTGATCGTTGAATATTTTTGCTGATGTAACCACAAAAGGTGAAACTCAAGGGTGATGGAAGGTGTTTGTAGCCAAATTAAGATAGCAACTAAACCCCGCGAGCAAAACCAGATAATTGTACTCTTTTTGTTTATTTTAAAAATAGAATAGTAAAAATATATACCACAACATGCTCAGAAGCAAATAAAGACTTACAGATAATTGTACTCTATGTGTTAAAGGTATTACAAAAACTTGATGCAACATCTTTCATTCGTTATACCATGCCAATCCTAGCTTTCCTTTGTAATGAATATCTTCTTGAAGATCTAGGTTTGGGTGTTGCAATAAGTTGGATTTTCAATCATCTCTTCGTTCATGTCCTCCTTCCACTCGAATGATATTTGAGTTCCAAAGTCTATTTAGTGCGCCACTATAAAAGATCTCCAGTCCTTACTTTAATGGAAGCACACACATATCTTTTGATAACTGTTTTTCCTTAAGAAACTGTGCCAGTTGTCAAATAAACTACTGCATTAGTTAGTGAGTTTGAAAAGAAAAAAAAAAGAGTCAATTTATTGGAGAGTCCATGGACCATGGGCACCCGATTGGGCCAAAATCTGGCGTAATAAGTCCAAATGCCGAAACTGTGGGTATCAGATCTCGTGGATAAGCTTCACCCAATTTTGTATTGCACGAAATGAACTGTTGGACCACGTAATGGTGTGACTCTGTTCTATAGAACAAAGCCTCTTGCAGACTCTTTTCCTTTTGTCATACCATTTATTTGTTTGTTTATTGTATCTCCAAAAAAAATAAAATATAATAATAATTGTTTTTTTATTAGAAAGTCCTTCTTATTCGTTAAAGTGCAAACATTTACATTTCTACAGTTATTTACATTCTCGTAAGGTTCCCTTTAGGCCTTATCTCTATACATATACTCCATGTCAATTTGTAATTCCTATATTCAACAGCTCAGTATCAATACCTCGTGCCTGGCAAAGGTCTTGGTTAATTGCTGAGTTAACCACTTTCTTCGAGCTATAGATTCTATATCTGATTCACTGTTGAACCATATACATGCAGCCCTGGTAGTAGTCTGTTTCCTCTTAAAAATTCTTGTATTTCTTTCCTGTCATATTCTGCAAACCACTGTAGTCACTGTTAGCTTCCCTAGTTTAGCTTCAAAGCTCTTGTCTTTGAAAGTTCTTGCTAGTTGGTAGTTCTTTATATCTAATTTGCTTTAATTTTCACTACAAGAAAACAGGGTTTTAGCGACGGAATTTTTAAATCCGTCGCTAAATATGTCATTTTTACCAACGGATTTATTTTTAATTAGCGACGGATATTCCGTCGCGAATTATATTTTTTAGTGACGGAGTTATATTTTCAAGACGGAATATTCCGTCGCTAAATAATTATTCCGTCGCCAAAAGTCAATTTTTTTTTATTTTTCAATTACCCAGACCTGTAATACAATTTTCAAATCTCAACAACAACGCGCAATAATCAATACAGAAAGAAATATATATAAACAATTATAAAAAATATTTATAATAAAAAAACAACAATATATGTACAAGCCGGGAACCGGATATAGCCGGTTAGGAGAGGGGAGAAGAGTACAAGCCGCGCACGGGAAGGGGCTCATTAGGGGTTCCCGAGTCCCGGATCTGGATCCTGCTGATCCGGGGCCGGGGCGGCCTGTCCAACAGTGCCCTGCTCCCTGATCATCCGGCACACCACTGTAGCAATGCGCTGGATCTCCTCGTCGTCCAACTGAGGCCGAGGAGCCGGTGTCTGTGGAGGGGCAGCAGGGGGTGAGGACGCTCCTATCACGGCACGAGCAGTCGTGCTAGGCAGGCCGCGTATGCGGCCTTTCGGCCGATTCACGACCTCCGGCGTATCCAGCCATCGCTTCAACCCCCCAGTACTCGCAGCCGTACTAGTGGACGCTGATGGCTGTCCGGACTGCTGCTCGGACCCCCTTAGCTGTTCATACGAGGCCTGCAAAAATAGTGGTTTAACGATATGTTAGGGCATTAATTAACGAAACAGACATTGAGGATAGAAAGAAAAAACATTAACTTAAATAAATTGACTCACATCGATCCGCCGGGCAATATCTGAAATATAGTCGCCCGCCCGGTGCGTCTCGTCCTTGTCCTTCTTCCGCACGTGCGTCTGATTATACGTCAGAGCTACGACCTCATCGTCCTCCAGATCCGGGTGCTCGACCGCGTTCTTGTGTCGGACGATGTCGTGTGGCACCGACCCCCCCGTGTGCGTCGGATCTTTGTTCTGTCTGTTCTCAGTCCCGCTCTTACTCTTGGCGTCCCAACCTGGATCCGCAGCCCACCGATCTATCATCTCCCCCATACACGGTGAGATATCCAATGTGGGGGATATCTCGCCATGTCCGTCATCGGGGCACCCGCGGGCAGCGCCTTCTTCGCCCGGTCCCGTGCATCGTGGAGCCATCGGCGGTAATTCTTGCCGATGTAGGCAAAGAAAGCATGCTGCCCCAGTACCTGCTGCTGAGGCGTGTCAAACGTGAACCCCTCCTGTAAGGCATTCAATAACACAAATTAACAACATAAAACAAACTGTAATTTAACATTTACTAACGCTGAAAAAAATACTTCACCGTACCAGCCACTCCTCCCATAGGGCCTCCCTCGCAGCGGCATCCCAGTCCTTCCAGTACAGGCGTGGCTCGAAGAATCGGCCCTTCACAAGAACGCCGATCTTCGTCCTCGCCATATTCTCCAGGATCCTGCCAAAGAAGTAATTAAATTAATTAATACAGTTCAAATATAAATTAACACTCCAAAAATTTGTAATAAGGCATGAGGTGATATTTTTAGTACTTACAGGCCCTTCTGCGTGAGCGTAACTCTCTGTTTACGCTGGGGGTCGATGCGTACCCCGCGTGTCGGACCACGGCCTCGTCGAGATCCTACAAAACACAGACATTAATACAGTTCAAATATAAGGCTAGCGAAAATGTACGAAACACCGTTATCAACTATACCTGAGGTAGAACTCGTTGGCAACGAGTTGAACCATCTCGTTGGCAACGAGTTGAACCATCTCGCTGGCAACGAGTTGAATCATCTCGCTGGCAACGAGTTGAACCATCTCGCTGCCAATGGACTTCTCAAAACAACAATTAATATAAAGAAGGCAGAGTTTGTAAACAACGAGTAATTGAACCATCTCTGGGCAACATGGAGTAATTATGGGATGTACAAGGGCTAATTAGGGCTAACTGGGTTATTAGGGTTAATTACGATTATTAATTATAGCTGATTAGGGTTGATTAGGACTAATTAGGGTTATTTAGTCCTAATTAGGGTTTAATTGTGCCGAGTAGTGATGATTAGTCCTAATTAGGGCTAATTGGGCTTAATTGGGTTATGTTAGGGCTAATTAATGTTAATGAGGGATAGTTTCGAATAATTATAGCTGACTAGGGTTGATTATGACTAATTAGAGTTATGTAATCCTAATTATGGTTTAATTTTGCCGAGTAGTGCTGATTAGTCCTAATTAGGGCTAATTAGGCTTAATTGGGTTATGTTAGGGCTAATTAATGTTAATGAGGGCTAGTTTCGGATAATTATCGCTAATTAGGGTTGATTAGGACTAATTAGGGTTATTTAGTCCTAATTAGGGTTTTGATGGTGCCGAGTAGTGTTGATTAGTCCTAACTAGCGCTAATTAGGCGTAATTGGGTTATGTTAGTGCAAATTATGACTAATTAGGCTAACTACAATCAATATGCGCGGGTTTTGAGTTCATTTGGGCTAATTTGAGGTAATTACAACTAATTTGAATTTCATCAGGTTCTTAGGGTTAATTAAAACTAATTAGGCTCGTTAGAGCTAATTAGGGTTAATTGATTTACTAAAATATTTTTAATCAGGACTAATTAGGGCTAATTATAGCCAGCGCTGGAGCCACGATTAGATTCCAGGGGGTGCATGCTAAAAATATCGCATTAACCTAACTAACCTAAATTTAATGCACATTCAACAACCTCAATTCCGACACCTCATATAGGGTGTCGATATGGTGTCCGATACGTGTCTGACACCTCCGAACACGTGTCCGACACATACCGACGCGTGTCCGACGCCTCTGGACACGTGTCCGACGGCATCAGACACGTGTTCGACGCCTACCGACATACACCTCCAGACACATCGGCATACGTTAATTTGTTTTTTAAATGCTGGACACCGTCGATCAAACGTGGTGTCCGTGTCTGCGCTAACTAACATGTATCTCAATCCAATTGGGTCTTATCCTCCGTCAACAACCTCAATTCCGACACCTCATATAGGGTGTCGATATGGTGTCCGATACGTGTCTGACACCTCCGGACACGTGTCCGACACATACCGACACGTGTCCGATGCCTCCGGACACGTGTCTGACGCCCACTGACACGCACCTCCAGACACATCGGCATACGTTAATTTGTTTTTTAAATGTCGGACACCGTCGATCAGACGTGGTGTCCGTGTCTGCGCTAACTAACAAGTATCTCAATCCAATTGGGTCCCATCCTCCGTCAACAATCTCAATTCTCAATTCTCAAATGCTCAATGCAATAAAAATTAACAAAAATCACACATTCAATTCAATTGGGTCCCATCCTCCATCAATAATCTCAATATCTCAAATGCTCAATGCACAATTAACAATCTAAAATCATCTTTAACTTTTCACAGCAATTTACATGTATAAGAGGAAGACAGAAGGTATAGCGTAGAGCAAATAGAGAGGAAGACAAGAACTTTACCTCACGAGAAATACTGCCGGAGGTGAGAAACCGTCGTCTCCGGTGGTCCCGGTGGTCGACGCTGCTCTCTCTCCTCTTCACAGATCTGCCGGAGGTGAGGGCCCGTGGTCGCCGGAGTTGTAGGTGGTCGCCGTCGTCGAGGGAGGTCACCGCCGGGGTCGAGGGAAGTCACCGCCGGTGTCGAGGGAGGTCGCCGCCGGGGTAGTCTCTCTCCTCTTCACAGATCTGCCGGAGGTGAGGGCCCGTGGTGGCCGGAGTTGCAGGTGGTCGCCGTTGTCGAGGGAGGTCACCGCCGGGGTCGAGGGAAGTCACCGCCGGTGTCGAGGGAGGTCACCGCCGGGGGTAGAGGGAAGTTGGGTTTTGGGATTTTCGAAGAGAGAAGCAGATCTGTGAATTTAATAGACTTTTAGCGACGGATTTATTCCGTCGCTAAAAGTCCGTCGGTGAAGACCTATTTGTACCGACGGAATTTTTTGCGACAGAATAAATCCGTCGCTTAAATAATATTTCACGGCAGAGTGTTACCGACGGAGGTTTCCGTCGGTAAAACGCCTTTTCACCGACGGAGTTTTTTGCGACGGAATAAATCCGTCGCTTAAATAATATTTTACGACGGAGTTTTAGTAACGGAGGTTTCTGTCAGTAAAATTCATTTTAGCAACGGAATCTATGCCGTCGCTAAAACTCCGTCGCAAAAGACGCCTTTTCTTGTAGTGTTTTTGGTTTATTTCTTATATTCTTTTTTTTTGTGCTACCTATCAGATGATATTGTCATCCGTTATTAGCAGTGTATGAATATGAAATTCTAGAGGTTAGGGAATGTTAGCCTTGTTTATATTTTGATAGAATATATTTCAATTAATTCTAAAAAAACATTTATTTTTGAAAAGAAAAACCAGTGCAAGGATATCACGTGGTGTAATAGATAAGCAATTAATTACATTTGATGTAAGTTTTCAAGCAAATTCAAAGTCTAATTTTATCGAATTTATATTCAGAGTGCAAGTACAATGCAGAACTTGGGAGGGTCATTATATCATCAGGAATTAGTATTTAAACAAAAATTTTAAAATTTTTAGCTACTCAAATCGAGAAATAAAGGGATCGTTCGTTGAAGTCTCTGTTACTACGACAGTCAACTGTGTAAGTTAGGAAATTTTCTTAATTTGCTATTTGTCTTGTGTCAAACTTGTATTCTGTCAATCCTTAATTATTTACTCATTTTATTTGTTACTGGACAATTATAATATTTTTTGTACATTTTTGGGTACTCAGAATACATAGGAAGCATGTATATACATGCATCACGGTTCACCAAACAATACATCCGTTGGTCTAGAAAAAGATACAAAACTATGGCTCGATTGCAGTCGAAGCACAATCTGACAGGGATCGCCACCATGGGCAATCAGGTTAGGGCTTCTCACTCGAAAAATTTTGAAATTCATTTCTCAAGTACGCTATTGCAAAAGAGAGTATCCTAATTGCAATGGGTTTCCTCCGGCATTCTTAAGTTCCTTTGGTCATTCTTTTGTCGAGTAATTTTTTTGCCTTATGCTGGGGATAAAAGACTGCGAGTCCGAGTACCCCTTCCCCCTCCATTCTTAAGCTCCAAATGTAGAAGAAATTGACTCTTAAGTCTTTGATACACTCTTAGCTAAGACTAAGTACTGATTCAACGATTTCAAAAACATAAACGTCGACCTTCTGTCTTATTCATGCAATAGACAATGTTATTTGAAACTTTTTTTTAACTGCTACCCAGAATGTAAAAAGATGCTTATAACCTTATACATAGCGATAATTAATTATCGTTAATGATATTTATCTAGTAATAAGAATTGTCGCTGAAGGTATTAACATATAAGCCATTAAACATGTTTAGCTATCAATAGCTATAACCATATAGGGAGTTTGTAAGTATAATTTCACAATTTGAATAGCAACAAAAAAGTCATTCATTTAATCTTTTCAACCGGTGTTAGTAACGTATCTTGATCTCTTTTGAACTAACATCTCTTTGCTTATTGTTTATATAACACCGAGCATATACTAATTTTTCTTGGTGCTCCTCCTTTTTAGCTTTTCCTTTGTCGATTGCTAAACCGTATTCACCTTGAACTGTATGCATGTATACTATCTAAAATCTCATGCTATGTGCTATGCATGGAAATAGAGGTAGTTAATTATGAGGTGGGAGAAGTGAGGGAAGTCTAAAAGTCACGAGGTTGGAAGTCACTTTTTGACCAATTATAGTTTAATACCTATTTAATTGCATTAAAATTTTAGAAAAAGAGGATTAGAGGTTTGAAAGGTAAAGACCTTATCAATTGAATCTAAATACAAATAGTATAGATGTAATTATGAGAAAAAAAAAAGAAGAAAAAAACTAAGCAAATATTGGCAGTTTCATACTGCTTAATTGGGGGGCCTTAAGTGCAGTCCAATTTTGTCACTGGACTCTTAATTGGGTTGCAATTGGGGGGCTTAAGTGCAGTCCAATCTTGTCACTGGGCTCTTAATTGGGTTGCAATTGGTGGGCTCAAGTGCAGTCCAAACTTGCCACCGGGTTCTTCTGTTTGTATACAAGTATATGCGGGCCAACCATATTAAACATATGTGTAATTAGGCTGGGCTCGGTACGGCAGAGGCCCCACATAAGACTGTTAACCCAATTACATCGGTAATGAATCAAGTCAATCGACTGCAACCCAGATTACGGAAAAATGCCGTACAACTTCCCATATTATGTTGATATAATATAAGTGATTGCTATATTTGGCTTTTATTAAGTGAGATTGGAAAAAGTAAAAGTAAGGATTTAATAGAAAATACATACAAAGATGCCACCAATATTGGTCGCTCGGTGGGTTGGAGGTAGGGGGGTTTGCGGCCTCTTTTTACCGCTCAAGTTGCAGCTGAAATTTATCCCTCCATAGAAACTAATAAAGTGGTTCTGCATAAATTTCTTAAGGCTCTATTTTTGTTGAAAATTCCCGGTACAATTCAGCAACGCTTCCAAAAGTCATTAGATTTATTCGATGGCATTTATTCTAATTCTTTTTCGGGGTTTAACTTTGAAATATGCAAGACCATCTATTTAGGGCCATTTGTAAATTACGTTACTGTTGTCCCGAATCGCAGAGCCAGTAAATATCTTTTTTTCGCATAGATTTTTGTTTAAAAGTATGACCCTTATTTTGTTCTCACAAAAACTTACTCAATATAGGGGAAAATATGTTATTGCCACGGCTTGTAACAATAATACCATCACGAGTACAATTGTGATTTATTATGTATTGTATATGTACTGCATCAAGGGCAGACCTCCCCCATGACCGGGGGGCCATGGCCCCCTCAAAATTTTTTGAAATCATCTTTTAGTTTTTGGGATAATGAATAAATATATTTAAAATATTTCTAAGAATGTCACCATATTGTAGCATTAATTTATTAAGATTTCATTTTGTCTTGGTTTTTATTCTCTGTACCTTGTCTTTGTTATTTTCTTACTTTATTCTATATTCTAAATCTCCATATTACAAAAAGACAAGAATAAATTAAGGTTAGTTATTTCTATTATTTTAAATTCTTATAATTTGTTAACTTATACGTGATTAACATAGTTATACAATTGATAATCACATTAGTAATATATCTATAGAGTAAGAGTTAAGTTTTTTTTTTTATGCAAAAGTGGTAATTTATTATTGACCAACCTTAACAAGTTAAATAAATCATTATGCATATCAAAGATATATTATTAGTGGTCAAATTGAACAATCCGTTTTGTATTTTAACGTATTTAAGTGAAGCTTTTATAATGTATTTTTGATTATTCATATTTTATATGAATTTGAACCTTTTGAATTCTTTTATGTTAGCCACAATTTTTTTTATTCTTTTTTGGCGCCCCCCCCCCCCCACTCCGATTAGACTTTCTGGATCCGTCCCTGTATTGCATAGATATAATATATGGTCATAAGGGTTTTTTTTTAATATATATGTCTTCTTTACTGCTCTATCTAGGTTCATATATATCATGGGTTATATCTAAGCTCCTCGCGCATATCATTCACACACAATTATGCCATTTCCTCCCTCTTTTGTAAGCGTCAGAATTTGTTTGGACAAGCCAAACCAAAGAAGGAAAAAAAAAAACGAGCACCAAATCAAAAGTTTCTTTTCTTTAAAACGAAGAGAAGCCCATGAAATATAAGAGTCGATCTCAATTTTTATGTTTAGTTGACGTGCAACCTTAACTTTTTTAATCGTTGCATACTGCGAGCTTACCAATGCGAATGGAAGAACATTTTGGTCACAAAGCCATGTCGTGAGTTAAGACCAAATTAAAGCATCTCGAAAATGAATCTTCATAACCACGATGCTCATTTAATGCCTTGCATTGGAGCTCTCGTGTTTCTCCTTCTAAGGTGGTGAAAGATGTCTGTTTTTTCCTCATTATAAATCTGTCCCTCAGAACTTGAAAAACATCACAGTAACCGAGCCAGCACCGAGGTTCTTGCCCTCTTTACAATGGTCTCCCCCTCCTAGGGCTTAGCTTAATTAGGGTTTTGAAATTAAACACAAACTTGCCTAGTGACAAAACTCCATTGATGTGAGCACTCTCCTTTTGTTAAGTTCATGCAATAGCCATTGCATGTAAGAGGACAACACAAAAATTAATTAATTAAAAGAAAAAGGTAAAGTCCCATGCAATCTCTTTTTAGTGAAAGCCTAAGTTTGGCAACCAAAATGTGTTAATTTAGCAAAAGAAGTCTGCAAGAAGGAACTCAATCATAATTCACACTATTCCTAATATACAAGCCAAAGTAAAGATTAAGAGCCTAATTTATGTTGGAAATAAGGTTCTTCTGCTTCGTTCTTGTTCCGAGGATAAGGACAATGCACGTTTACAAGCCTTTTGAAAAACTGTTTTTAAATTGTGTTCGAACAATTTTTGATCCAAGCTAAATAAATTGAAAATACACCTTTGAAAATTTCAAGATTCTAAAAAATTCCGCCTTGGAAACAAAAAAGGAAAATATTTACCAAATGCACTTCTAAAAGTGAAATTCCAAAAACAAAAAAGAACAATCAAACTCGCAAGCAGGACCCATATTATGTCTTGTTGATATTAATTAGTTGGTTTCATAGATAATGACTATAAAAAAAAAAGGGGTTTTGAGACATCATCGAATCTAACAAGGGCAGAAGAGCTGGTTTCTATGGAGAAGACAAGAAAAAGAAGCCTTGAAATCATGTGAAGGGCAATTAATGCAAGAGCGGGATAGGACTTAGGGTTCTACAACAACAAATTTCAATATTAATCTCCCTCGAATTGGGTTTCGTTTTTGATTCCCCCCGCAGCTTAGTTTCGTGTCGATGTCAGGGTCTCATTAATGCTTTGGTTGGATGTTTATACTATTTTCAATCATCACTGTTATTTAATTTGTATCAAGATTAGCTTCCACATTATCAAAACAATTTCCTATCCTCGATCCATTTGACGCCATACGATACCAACCAGCCCCCTCCGCATACAGGAATCGGATCTGGCTAGATTTCATGGTATCAAGCCGTAAACTCGTTGTAGGTTAAGTTATCAAATTCTTTTAAATCGAGCAATGATCGTACTATTAAATTTTGAATTTCTCTTTCGCTTTACACTTCCGTTGCTCTTAATGCTTTGCAATCTCTCACCCTCTTTCACTCTCGCTCTCGCTCCACAGAGTGTTACCTTGTTGTAGGTAATGTTGGCCCCTAGTTTAGATTCTCCTTTTTCCTTGCTATGATTTTTTGAAGAACAACTATCCACCCTCCCTTGTACTTACTTATAACCCATTTGTGGGGTCAAAATGCTTCCCTAATTTGATTTGAGCAAGAAATGAATGTTGATGGTTAAAGAATTTGGTTGGTAAGAATATCCTTTTCATAGCTAATGGAATTAAGACTCACGGGTAGACGTCTCCCGGGTCCCAAACTCACCGGCTGAAGAATCTCTCTCTCTCACACACACACACACAGCAACAAAAGAGGAAAAGGGAGACATCTTATGGACTACCATGCAATTAGCAGTGACGTGGGGTTAAGCAATGAAATAGATGGATCCGTGGTTCATGTGTTAGCAAGGAAAACTTTTGAGAGCGGCTAAGGCAGCAGGTGGCAACCCACTTTTCTTCTTTCCCGTCTATTAGGCATTTTATGTTATATGGATGAGTCTCCGTAGCACACGCGTTACGTGTATGAAAATAAAATTAATAGTATAAATTTTGTTATAAAAAAGAAATCACGTATACGTGTTTATTGTTATATTCAGTAAAATAAATTTTAAATTACAGAAAAAATAAGTTAGCGACATTTGTCAAAACATAAGTTAGCAAAATATTATTATGGTATCAAACTTGGCTTTTATTTATTTTTTTGATAAATTTTAATTTGTGAAAGGTAGTAGTTACTCACCAATTAAGATTTTTATTTTGTGTCACTTTTTAAAATTTTTCTTGAAATGCCACTTGTCATCTTTAAAAGTTGGTAGTTATGTACACCAAACTAAGTTTTGGCTTAGAAGTGGTACGACACGCGATGCATGTGTAAAAACAAAGTTAATAATAAAAGATCTTGTAAAAAAAATCAAGTATTATCGTGTATAAGTGTGTATTATCACATGCAGAAAAAAAAAGATGTAAATTATAAAAACTAAAAGTAGTTATTCACTATTTAAACTTTTGTTTTGTGATTTCAAGAAAAAATATTTAGAATGTTACTTGTTACCATTCTAGATAGGTAGTTATGTAACACCAAAAGTGGTGTTACACAAAAAGAGTATTCCCTTTATATATAGTACATATATAGATATCAAATTCTAAAATTGCTTCAAATAGATGTCCATTTGGTCATTTGACATCTTAAGCTTTCACAAATAAACAAGAATATTAAGTTTCACTTTAATTATTTAAGCCCTATTTTTGTTGCTAAAATGGCTATATAGCTACACAAACATAACCAAAACAAATACTGCATATATAAGCAACTTCTGAAAGTTTTAGTCTTTAGTATTAGGTGCTCACTTCACATACAATTGTTGACTCAGTCGGTAATTACATCTTAAATAAAGAAGAAGTCTAGAAGTACTCCCACGAAATGAAAGAGAAAAATGAACACCATATTAGATCACAATTCTTCTTTTCGTTAAATAACAAATTTACATTGTTGTTCTTGAAAGTCAAATATCTATGTTAGTCGCTCACCATGCATGCTTTAGTTTCATGAGACTGCATGTACCACTCATGTCTGCACGTCTACAGTCTACACGCATGAGGTCACAAGTCACGAGTGCCCAATACCCTAATAATAATGATGATGAAGAATGGAAGGGATAGCTTCAAATGACTAATCTTTAAATGACTTTGTAAGATTGTGCATTGCATAATGCAATATTAATGCACAGTCATACAAAGTCTCGGGTAGGGAGGAGTGCTAATAGCCAAGCGGAGAGCGTCAATAAGACTGCTAAAATTGCGAGATGGTTCTATGCTTAATCAACCGTCCTCTGAACCAAAACCAAAATAAGACAAATAAGGGGGCGTTTTCTTTCTTATCGTTACTCTATATTGTTTCTAAAAATTTCACTCAAAAACTTTTGACTTACTATGATATTAATCTATCCAAGAAAACTTCAAATCACTGTAGAGCCCTTTCTTATTTGACAATATACTATTTTTTTTTAATTTAAGAACAACAGTAATAGACATGATGTTGTACAACAAACAAAAGTAATATAAAGTAACAGACATGATGCTGTACAACAAACAAAAGCAATATTAAGAAGAAGAAGAATTATGCCTAACAACTAGCTCTCACCATCAGATTCACAAGTAGGTGGGCTCCATATTTATGCGGCCATAGATTATTATTATTAGATTTTATAGCATCCGTCCAACAATAATGTCTAACAATGTACAACTTCGCAATAGTTGGTACAAGCGGTTTTTTTTTTTTTGGGGGCACTGCATGCCCTTAAAAATAATACTGTATTATAGTGACATAGTTATTCTGATATCTCACTATTTCCATATAAACTAAGCTACACACCTATATACATGTCTGCCTGCGTGTATAGTTGACCGTTGGTGCGATCAATGATGCATTGTTTTTGGGGCCCAAAACTACAACATGAGAGAAAGAGAGAGAGAGAGAGAGAGGAGGAAGTGTGTGTATTCACGTGAATGTCTGTCTAACAAACATTCACGTCGAGCCTCTCCCTTCGATCTTAAGTTAGGGTTTCTTCATGGTTTAAAAGTCTTTATAAACCCTAAATCTAACTCTAGCTAACACCGACCTTATAAGACAAGCTTCTGTAGCTTATATATTGAAATATTATTTATTTATTTATTTTGATGTGCGATCATCTCAATACGTGCTAAGACTTTTTTTTTATGTTAGTCAAATTAAACACATGAATAATCTAATTTGAGTGACAATATTTGATTTGGTTTTGAATGGCGTGGTATGAATTGACGCGCTCTGATACCATATGAAAGCGTCAAATTTGTAATCAATTAACTATGTAAAGAGAGCCTACAAAACTTAAATATTAAAGTATCAGTGAGTCATACTTTCTGGAAGAATTATCTCTACACAGGAGTGTACAACAACTTAATAATAATATAAATTTGATGCATGAACTAAGCAATTCTACTGAGACATCAAAGAGCTGATTTCCGCAGGCTTAAACAGAGTCAAAGACTCGAACGTGGAGGCCAAAATGTCTCATCAAAGGGCCAACCACCCACACGTTTTGGCGGTTGTTAACCCCAATTGTACGGCTAGAAGAAGGATATGGATTCTCTGCTGTAACCATAGGTTACAATATGGGTGCTGCAATGTGGGGGGGGGGGGGGGAGAGTAACCATGGTTTGCATCCCCCTCTCTCTCTCTCTCCCCCCCCCCCCCTGGGTACAACATCCCTGCTGTAACCCATGGTTACATCAGGAAATCCCAATCCCAAAAAGAATGGGGGGAAATTGCTACGTGGTGTTCTTGAAGCCAATCGTCTGGGCAAGCAAGTTGATTTTAGAAGTAAAAATGGGACTTAATTAAATTCGAAACTTTGGTTAGTACACTTGCATTATGTGACTACGAGGTTGCCCATAACTAGAATTGTAGGCCTGGGTTTAGTATGGACAAGGCTAGCCACGTCTCTTTCATTAATCAATTTCAGTCTACGCGTAATCTGAGCTCCCATTGCATTGCGCGACTTTAACTGTAAGAGAGGCAGCAAATGTCCTTCTTCCATGTCCTAGACTGAAGCATAAGTCTAGGTACTGTAAATGATCATAAGGTAGGGCAGTTGATGTTGGACTGAGACAAATATGGTATCTCTCCCATGCATCCCCTAAAGGAAGTTGTTCTTATCAGATTCATGATCTATATATGAGTGGGGTAACTAGGCCTTACTTTTGGAAATGGGACTTTATTGTTAATGTTAATAAATTGGGTCAATGGACCCATTATCCGCCCACTAACAGATAATGTGTATTTGTTAGTCTGGATAATTACAGTTAATTAGAGGATATTTATCTCCTAAGTGTTTGAGGTAAATACATCTTTATCTCCTAAGAGTTGGAGGTAAAGCCAGTCTCTAATTGTATCTCTATATAAAGGCTAGAGATATCCCAATAAAAAAAGGAAGTCATAGCAATAATCCCTCTCTCTATAGCACTCTCTCTAGAGCAATCACCAAGCTCTAGGATTTGGTTCGTGGACGAAGAACTCGACTCTAGTAGCCGTTTTCGTACCTGCGAAAAAGATCAAGCGTGTTGGAGGCTCGTAACAACAAGGATCCTACGTCGGAATTTTCGAAGACTTCGTACGGTATGTTTTCGAACCCATTACGTGTTACGTGGTAGCACGATAATTGTTGTAATCGTTTCAACATTGGTATCAGAGCATGATTACTTGTTGATTCGCCTTTAACATGCTAGATTAAATTATGTGCATGTTACGATTTTTTTCGGATACATGAATGAGACCCATTATTAAAATTCGAAATTTATTGAGCATGTTTTTCTGAAAAATAATTAGATGTTTTTGTTCTCCTATGGTTGAGGATGAACTCCATAAAATTTCGTGATTTTTGGATGCATGATTTGTGAGAAATCACGATTTTATTTTTCAAGAAAACTGTGATTTTTTCGAGTTTTGGGACTCAAATTCGGAGCATGATATTCTGTTTTTATCATGATCGGTTGGTACATAATTAATCTATGTTGTATAAGCTTTCCAACGATATATCGTACGCATTATTTGGCTTAAAAACGAGAGAGATATGGCATCCCGAAGTTGGCATCGCGACATGGCGGCGCTGAAAAAATTAGGGTTTTCCTACGAAGAAGATGAACAGTGCACAAACCCTGACACGTGTCACGCGCCGATTGAGCCACGCGCATGACAAGTCACACGCCACTCGCTGACACGCGCCCCAAGCGCGAACGTGAGCCAAGCCACGCCCTGGAGCCGCGCACACGCATCCACGCGCCAGCCGTGGCTGAGCCCAGGCGTGCAACGCGCCCACGCGCTCTCACGCGCCAGCAAGGCGTCGTCGACGAGCCACGCGCTCCACGCGCGCGTGCTCCACGCGCCTGCTCCAAGAATCTTCGGCGCTGTCCCACGCGCACGGCGGCGCGTGCAGGCTGGTTTTTGGCCGGTGATCGTCACCGCCGGCGAGTGGAGCCTTGTCATGCCTTCTGAAAATTTTCAATGGTGTTGAATTACCTTTATACCCTCTGTGTGTGTTCTGTTTAATTTTTAAACGACTTTTTCTATGAAAAATTAACTTTAAAATTTTGTTTTATACACACAGAATTTTTATTTAATTTCAGAGGGCATATTAAGGATAAATTTACTGTTTGCCAATTTTTTAGGATTTATCTCTCAGTTTTTGGTCATTTGTGAGTATTTTTGTGGTACTTTTGTGGTTCCCAAAAATACGAATAATGCGTAAATATTATTTTTTGCACTTCGTGAGTAGCAATAAATATTTTTGGAGAGTTATATGACATAGATAAATTATGTCTAATTTGTTACATGCTTGCCTTGATTTGTGTTATGGTTTAAATATACTTTTGAGGTATATTTGTTGGGTTTTTGGTAAACCCACACTTTTAAACCATTTATATTTTCAAGGCCCTTGTCGCCCGTTTTCCTTGGGAGGAGAATGTGGCCTATTCATCCATTTTATTACCCTTTAACTTCTTATTTGAGCATGCTAGTTTTAGGTTAAATGGATGGATATTAGATTGGCATTCTAAAGAAACTTATGTTTAATGTGTTTACTCTTGCTTTAAGAAAATTCTTTTGAGAATAATGTGCTGTGCGGCATCTCCATTTGTTTTATTGGAGTAGTTTGTAGTAGGATTCTCAAAGATGTTGTATTCTGCTATTTCCCTGTATATTTCGAGAAAGCCTTGTACGGGGATGTAATTTCGCACGCACATTATTCAAACCAGAATTTTCTTAGCATAAGTTATTAGAATGCCAATAGGGCTCAATGGAGTCCTTGCACATTTATTGCATGGTGCAATTTTATATTGTTCTAAATTATCATGTGGATGATTTATTATATTGTGGCTTATATGATGATGAAATTTATTGCGAAAAATTACTTGAAAAATATTTTTCCCAACTCACATACATGGGAGATGATTACGAGCTTAGCAGATTTTCGATTTCATGATGTGAGGAAGGATTATGTTTTTCATTTGAATTTTTTGAAATAAAAAGAAGGATGTATAATTAATGTCTTTTCCTTGCGCAATCTAATGTAGTGAATATAATGGCCACCAAGAATGTCATAGCTGATCTCGTTAAGGGTGAGAAACTTAACGGAGATAATTATGACGTTTGGCACAAAAAGATGAAATTCATGCTGAACGAACAAGAGCTCGAGGAGCACTTGACCAAGGAGATGGTCGCGCCAACTGAGGCGCAACCCCTAAGACCACACTGCCTACCAGAAATGGAATCAGAAAGATCGTAGTGCGCGCTACACCTTGTTGAGCAGCTTGCAAAATGATCTAATCGGGCAGTATGATGAACTTCCAACTTGCAAAGCTTTATGGGAGCAGCTCAAGTTCTCTTTTGGTGGAACCTCAACTACGCGGCTTCGTAGCCTTGTGATTAAGTTTGAGGAGTACACAAAAGACCCTAAACATACCATGAGTGAACATCTAAGGATGATGTCCAATATGATTGGTAAGCTAAGGGATGCTGGCCATGCGCTCACAGATGAGCAGCAAGTCAGAGCTGTCATAAGGTCCCTTCCTGCCTCATGGGCCAATATGAAACAGATATTGACCCACAGTGAAAACATCAAGAACTTTTCTGATGTTTCACAGCATGTCATCCTTGAGGACGAGACTCGAGATACTGACAAGACCCTTGCTTATGTCGCCCAAGGGGGATCGCGCAATGCAAATGGCAAGCGCGGAAGACAAAGTAAGAAAGGCGAGGCTAGCACTTCTGCGCCAAAGGAAGGAAAAATGAAGAAACGCAAGAGAGGAAAACGTGGTGGGAAAAAGGATCTGTCTAAAGTTAAATGCTTCAACTGTCAACAGAAAGGACACTTCGCTCGTGATTGCACTGAGCCGAAGAAGGTACTTTCAGAATCTCTCTCTCAGTTATATGTTTCCTCACATGTGATGGTTGCTCATTCCCAACCTGTGTGGTTTGTGGATACAGGTGCAACAAAACATGTAGCACGTGATCGAGAGGGGTTCGTAGATTATCACCGGATTCCAGCGGGTAGCAAACATATCTTCATGGGAAACAATAGCTCCGAAGAGGTGCTAGGGGTTGGTTCTTACCAGCTCAAGTTGCGCACTGGGCGCACATTGATTCTAGAGGATGTGCGATATGCACCCACAGTTCGGCTTAATCTACTTTCAGTTACTGCTTTATTAGACAGTGGTTTTTCCTTTATTTTTAGGGGTAATAAGTTGGACATTTTTTTGGATGATGTTTTGTTCGGACATGGTTTTCGCATGGATAGTCTTTTTCAATTGGATTTAATTGATTCTCAGTCTTCTTATTCTTATGTGGTGAATGATAATATTGTGAATGATTCTACCACCTGGCATGCAAGACTGGGCCACATAGGCCAAGATAGAATGACTCGTTTGGCTAGAGAAGGCCTTTTAGGCCCACTCGCAAAAGTCAATCTACAAACTTGTGAGGCTTGTTTGGCCGGTAAAGCATGCAGGAAGCCTTTTGGAAAGGCTGTGAGAGCAACTCAACCACTTGAGCTAGTTCACTCTGATATATGCGGACCTATGAGTGTAAAGGCACGCCATGGCGCCTCTTATTTCCTTACACTGATAGACGATTATACGCGATATGGTTATGTGTATCTGATATCTCACCGCTACGAAGCTTTGGACTGTTTCAAACGCTTTGTAGCTGAGGTTGAGAATCAGAAAGAGAAGAATTTAAAAACTCTTCGCACTGACCGAGGACGCGAATATTTGTCAGATCACTTCAAGAAGTTTTGTGAGGAAAAGGGGATACGCAGGCAACTTACTATTCCTAATACTCCACAACAAAATGGTGTTGCGGAAAGAAGGAATAGAACATTGTTAGACATGGTTAGGTCTATGATGGCGCAAGCAAACCTTCCTATATCTTTTTGGGGGGATGCCCTTTTGACTGCAGCCTATATACTTAATCGTGTGCCTTCACAGTCAGTCAAATCCACCCCTTATGAGCTTTGGAATGACCAAAAGCCAAATTTGGATAACTTGCGCCCATGGGGCTCAGCAGGTTATGTTCACAGTACTTCTCATAAGTATGGGAAACTAGGGCCTAGAGCAAAGAAGAGTATCTTTCTAAGGTATTCTGAAAACTCTAAAGGTTATGTAATGTATGGTGAACATCCAAATGGTGGAAGGACTGAAATAGAGTCTCGTGATGTCGATTTCATAGAGAGTGATTTTCCTAGCATTGGAGATGCGAGTAAGAATCTTGACCTCTATGAGTTAGAGGAGGTTGAACCCACTTTACCATCTTCAAGCGAAGGTGGGGAATTAGTTCCTCATCCGGTTGTCGCTGAAGATAGTGTAAGTGACCTCAACCTAGTGGGAGTATCCCAGACAGTGGGAGCACACCACAAGGACCATTAGGTCAACAAGATTCTCAACTGCGTAGAGGTGCACGAGGAAGAGTTCCACGTCGTCGTTTTGAGATTGACGGAGAAATTCTTATGTGCACTCCAAATGATGAAGACGAGCCTACTTCTGTGGAAGAAGCCTTATCTTCATCTGCTAGAAATGAGTGGATGGCTGCAATGAAGGATGAGTTAAGCTCAATGGAAAAGAATCGAGTCTGGGAGTTGATTGACCTTCCGCCAGGGCGCAAGACTATTGGAAACAAGTGGGTTTTTAAAGTCAAGCGCAAGGTAGATGGGTTAATCGACAAGTATAAGGCACGTCTTGTGGCGAAAGGCTATACCCAACTGCGGGGTGTGGACTATGAAGATACTTTCTCCCCAGTGGTGAGATTTGCTTCAATTCGTCTGATCCTAGCTATTGTCGCCCAGCAGGATTTAGAACTTTTTCATATGGATGTTAAGACTGCGTTTCTCAATGGAGAACTAGACGAAGAGATTTATATGGCTCAACCCGAGGGTTTTGAAGTCAAAGGACATGAGCGCAAAGTTTGCCGTCTCAAACGTTCTATATATGGTCTCAAACAATCGTCTAGGCAGTGGTACTTTAGGTTTCATCATGCCATTACCTCTATAGGTTTTGAAATGATTGAACAAGACCATTGCGTTTACGTAAAACGATCCAAGAAAAATATTCTAATCCTTTCTTTGTATGTGGATGACATTCTTTTAGCTGGGAATGACATGAGTTCCATTGTCGCCACTAAGCAGTGGCTGTCCTCAACTTTTGAGATGAAGGACATGGGAGAAGCTAATTATGTGCTCGGGGTTAAAATCATACGTGATCGTCCAAAGAGACTTCTCGGTTTGTCTCAAGAGACATATATCAAGAAGGTCATTGAACGATTCCGTATGCATAACTCAAAACCCATAGACACTCCAATGGACAAGGCGTGTACTTTAACAACAGACCAATGCCCAAAGAATGATGAGGAAAAGAATCGGATGTCCAAAGTGCCTTACGCGGCTGCAGTTGGGAGTCTGATGTACGCTATGTTGTGTACGCGTCCAGACATCTGCTTTGCCGTTGGAATGGTGAGTCGTTATCAGAGTAATCCTGGACCCGCTCATTGGAATGCGGTGAAGAGGATCCTTCGATACTTGCGTGGAACCGCTGATCTCGTCCTGTGTTATCATGGTGGAGACTTGAGACTGAGAGGATACAGCGATGCTGATTGGGGCGCTGATAGAGATGAGCGCATATCCACTTCGGGTGGAGCTATCTCTTGGCACAGCAAGAAAAAGTCTTGCATCGCCCTATCCACGATAGAGTCGGAGTATGTTGCTTGTTCAGCAGCAGTCCAGGAAACTGTTTGGTTGAGGTCATTCTTACAGGCTCTAGGGGTTACAGCTCATGCAGATGAGTCTGTCATTGTTCACTGTGTCAATACAGCTACCCTAGATTTTGTAACGGACCCCAAATATCAAACACATAGGCCTTCGTTATCACTTCATTAGAACTTTAGTTGCGCAAGGAGAGGTGTCCATGAAACATATACCTACTGGCAGAATGGTGGCTGATCCTTTGACCAAGCCCATTGCTAGAGATGTTTTCCTTTCTCACATTAGGAGTATGGGACTACGTAGGTTTTGATATGTTTATGGCATCTTATGTACTTGACATTATTTATTACATTAAATTTTCGTTCCTTGATTTGAGTTTATTATGGAATGAATGGATAATCTTTGTGATTACATATACATCCTTGTTGAGAGTGTCACCAGGCTCGAATTGACCCACTCACACGGGTAATTCACCTTGGCGCTAAGATAGCGAGCAAGATGAGACATAATTGTCTTAAGCGCCAAGTGGGCGAATAAGATGATACAGCTTATAAAGCAAACATGTCGCCTTAGTTGGAGCTAAGATGAGACCTAATAAATGTAGGTCGATCATAGAGTATCTCCACAACTCTATGTAGCCTGTTTACAGCCGAATGTGAGATTTCAGGCAGGCACTATGAGAGTGACTGGGCTGAAAAACTCAGGTTAGGCGCTTGTACAGCGACTAGACTTAGATTCGTATGGCGTATTTATTATACATTTATGTGACACGCCCTTGAGGGTTACGCCATAGCATGCAAATCATACTGCATGTGCTAAATGCAGACCGACAGTGGGAGTGACGAATGAATCCCTGCTTCGTCACTGTGTGAGCCACTTGGATCAAAATTTTTGATCATATATGGTACCCTTTTCACCTTAGACTATGTCATGAAGAGGATACTCAATGTCGCTACTTTAGCATGTACCCTTGGATCATGGATGATGCGGTCTCGCGGGGCATGTCTAGGAAAGCGGTTGGGTCTAATTGGAATGACATGAGGGCTTTGGGAAGAAAGTTCAATATTACATCATGTTGTGTGATTCATAGCCCGGGCGACTTTGTCGATTTTCGTTTCGATATGAGTCATGAATACATAACATATGAGAGGTTTAACACTGCTCATTATGAGGGATTTGAGAGTGTTTAATCTGGTGTAGTTGAACTATCTGGGGTACATACGAGATTTATTGGAGTGATGTATTGTGTTAGTTTGGTGATAACTTAATACAATACTCCTCAACTGGACATCCTTTCTCGTAGGTCGCACGTTCCATTTCCTGTATGAGGAGATGAGTGGACGAGAGATAAAGAGGGACTACGATTTATTTGCCCTGTGTGTGGGCGAGTGGGAGCTGTTAATAAATTGGGTCAATGGACCCATTATCCGCCCACTAACAGATAATGTGTATTTGTTAGTCTGGATAATTACAGTTAATTAGAGGATATTTATCTCCTAAGTGTTTGAGGTAAATACATCTTTATCTCCTAAGAGTTGGAGGTAAAGCCAGTCTCTAATTGTATCTCTATATAAAGGCTAGAGATATCCCAATAAAAAAAGGAAGTCATAGCAATAATCCCTCTCTCTATAGC
Source organism: Escallonia herrerae (assembly GCA_033070095.1). Taxonomy (NCBI): domain Eukaryota; kingdom Viridiplantae; phylum Streptophyta; class Magnoliopsida; order Escalloniales; family Escalloniaceae; genus Escallonia; species Escallonia herrerae. The sequence continues at coordinate 1,329,817 of JAVXUP010000015.1, forward strand.
ACTCTCTCTAGAGCAATCACCAAGCTCTAGGATTTGGTTCGTGGACGAAGAACTCGACTCTAGTAGCCGTTTTCGTACCTGCGAAAAAGATCAAGCGTGTTGGAGGCTCGTAACAACAAGGATCCTACGTCGGAATTTTCGGAGACTTCGTACGGTATGTTTTCGAACCCATTACGTGTTACGTGGTAGCACGATAATTGTTGTAATCGTTTCAACAGTTAATGTGCTTATCAAACCTAGCCAGACCACACGTT